>CM033690.1:43736291-44403407 GCA_019514585.1 Dendrobium officinale | reverse complement strand
TAAAATACTATGGTCTTTAGGCAATTGCCATCAGCATAATTAAACACATTATTTAGAGGTGTTATTGTTTAGAGAAGAATGAACAAAATACAAAAAGATATATTAAAGAGGATTCAAAAATATCCTTACAACCAAAATTTCTTCCTATGGGCATTGCCCCCAGAAACCCCAATAGGGGAACTACCCCTTGACCTTGCAGGTCAAACCCCACTAGAGATTGCTGCCCCCCTTGGACCACGTTATATCTACGAAGGCGTTACAACGATTAAGGATATGAATAAAATATGAGTCGAGCCAAATTTTACATTTTTACTTATAAGTTTGTCCCTCCTGAAAATAAAAGTTGATTTTGCCCCTACCTGGAGGGACCCTTATGCCCAAAAATATCCAGCACACAAACAAAAGAAAAAGAAAACACCAAAATATCTGCATAGAAAATTGCAAAAAAAGAAAAAGTTATAGGGCCACACCCAATTAAAATAATTTTCACTAGAGTTTGAATATATTATAAGTGAATAACTCATCCCTGAAATTAAGGAAGATCATATTACAATAATCAACCATCGGGTTGAAATTTAGTACAAACAAAGATAAAAAAGGGTGATGTTTCATGGTTGGGAAAAAATTTGGCTTTAATTGACAATCCTATAGAAGTCAGGCGTAAGTCGGTGGTTGGGTAGAAGTCCATAATTAGTAGGAGGTCTGGCAGAAAACTGCATCAATCGGTGACTAGGTGGAAGTCCAGCATTAATTAGTGGTCACGAGGAACTTCGGCATCAATCAACAGCCAGGGGAAGTCTGGCAGTGGTCGAGGAGGAGCCTGGTGGCAAGAAAAAACTTTGGATTCTCATCTTCCTTCTCTTCCATGCTTGGGTTACCCATTCCCATAAGGAATCAGGGGTCTATTTATAGTTTTATGAGAGTGGCATGGCCAGTAAATAGAAGGGAGATAAAGGGTAAATTTGGAGTGATTTGGATGGATGGCCGATGTTCATTCCTTTGATTGTGGGATTTAGGCATTTGCCTACCCCCCCCCCCCCCCCCCCCCCCCCCCCCCCCCCCCCCCCCCCCCCCCCCCCCCCCCCCCCCCCCCCCCCCCCCCCACCACCCCCCCCCCCCAATTCAATGTCTATCTTTAGTGTCCGAAGCTTTAATAGGTGATTACACTCTCCTCCAAAATTTCCTTAGTCAATAGGAGATCATCCTACTTAGCGTTCCCAATATGAGGGTCTGAATAAGCCTCATAAGGTGGTCAAGATTGATGATGTCTTGCCCTCACTATTCACCAACGATCAATCATTTTTCATGAAAAAATTTTACTTCCATAATGATCTTATGATGAAGGTGCTTGAAAGTCAGATTATTGACATGTTCTTTCCTCTAGGGATATTTTATGGTTTAGAGTAGTTTAAAAAACGTTTGTTGAATAGGGCTACGATTTTCACCTCCTAGAAGTTTATTGATATTTCACGGATTGACATATAGAGTGAGTTTGTACTAAGCTTTCTTTTAGAGCCATGTTGATCATAATGTGATTGGAACATATTTGTTAAAGATCGTGGGGGCAGTGTTGTCTTCTAAATTGCCATTCTCGGATGGGTATACTTATTTGAGATACACAGGATCATATCTCTTTCAGATCCAAGTGGCTGGATATTTATACTTAAGTCCTATCAATAGTACTAGGTTAGTTGGATTTTTCTTTGTTAATCAAACATGATTGGAATCTAAGTGGAGAAAAAGCGAAAGCTGAAGGAATTACCCATCCCCATATCATGTTGGTTCATATCTAAAATGCTTAGCCTACCTGATGGTTGATAATCTTTGTTATGAGGTATGTTATTGAGCAGATACATAGATGAAGAATATTATTTTTAGGTGGGACTATCTACTCAAGCAGGGATGCATATATGCTAAAAAAAACTCAGCCAAAGTCCTAGAGGCAGTTGTTCAAAACTTTAAAAGCTTCCTCCTAACAATCAAGGAAAAGGGTGATCCACAAGCATTCAAGAAGAAAATAATGAAAATATATTTTGACAGGTAATGTTAAAGGTCACGATTCCTCTCTATCAAGTCACACATTATAGAAGTTATTTTAAAGCATCAATGTGTTGGACGTCAATGAGCTAAAGAATTGGTGAGTTAAAATTTTCCTATTTTTTGCTTTTCTTTTTATAATTTATATGGTTATGAATCATGAGATTGAATTAACCAAGACCTTGATTGATTGGAACAATGAGTTTGTGAAGGTCAGGTGTCTTTAGGGAGAGTATAACAGAAGAAATATTATAGAAAAAATCAAGGAGTTAAAGGCAATGGAGGAGCTAGTAGAGTGTAGAGCATAATTAGGCTAATATAGCAACGTGAGCCACTTTATAGAATCAATAGGTATGAATTGTTTCATATTGAGTTTGTGGATGCTTAAGAGACGTTCAATCAATATGTGAATATCAAACAGATCCTTGAGTAGAAGATAATAATTATTGAAAATGAGAATAATAGACTCCAAAATTCATTTTTGAGAATGAAGCCAAGTCCAAATCAGAATTGTCACCTTACAGAGTCATAGAGGAATTCAAGAATTTTGTTGAATTCAAGTTGATAGTTCACAAATTAGGTTCAAGATACTCGTGATCATGTATATGGTGAAGGTGGAAACCTTGGATATGAAGTGTATGGAGGAAGGCTTCATCATAGCTTTTTTGAAAGGTGTCCACCTAGTGCAATGCCAAGACTGAAGCTAAAGTTGAGGGGTTGACACCTAGCCAGGCTTTTAGTGATTGTTCTTCAGATTTAGATGGTGTTGGAGATTGAAAGTGAGTTATAGAAAGCCATTGCCCTTAAGCATGATGATATTGAGATTCTATAGTATTTTTTTATTTATTGGTTTGTACCACTTTATATGTATTAGTGATTATTATATATATTTTAGTATTATCATATAATGTAATGTGATGTTCAGTGATATAACGAGTTATTGATGTACTTTTCTCTTTTCATTTCTCATATGGCATATAAATTTTACTTAGTTTTATTTCAATTTGGATAATGAGAATTTTTTTTAGTGGGCTCAGTTTTACTTGAGTGAATGTAATAAACGTCCTCCTTAGGTGTTTGACCTATCTGATGTATGTTAGTTAAAAGCCTTTGCTTTATGATATAAACTTGTATTGAAGAGGTCAGATTAAATCCCCCTGAAATTGATTATCTAGTGATTGAGATATTAATAAATTAAAGATTGTGTGTTTCTTGAATCAAATATTCTATGATTTGATTGACAATCCTTCTATGATGTTTGACCTATCCGAGATTATATGTCATAACATTGCTAAATAATGTTAACCTATAAGAAAGAGGGTCGGATCGAATCAGCCTGGGATTGGATCATCTAGTGATTTGAGACATAATTATGTATTTCTCAAATCATGGATAAAGAGATTCGATTCATCATTATATTTTTATTGTCATTTTTTATTCTTTTTAAAAAAAGGAGACAATTATCAGAATGGAGCAAACAAAGTATTACTATATAATATAAGATAATAAAATAGTTGTTTAGTATGACTTAGAGATATAAGAGTTACATCATAATCAATACATAAGAGATATATACAGGGACAACCATGATATTTAACTTTAGAACAAAATACTAGGGATATCAGAGTGACATCATATTTAGCATAGAAGAGAGATATGTGATGCCATACGACAAGTGTTATTATTACTAAAATGACCAAAACTACATTATCATTTAAGGGTGATTTTTCTAATATGGATATAGAAGTGAGTTTTTCTAAAGGAGAGGCCCCTCTGAGAGATATCTTTCATTCAAAGATTGAAATCCTTGATGCTTTTGTGGGTAATTGATGGGCTTGGTTGAGCCTAATTAAGATAGCATAATTGCTCCACTTGTTTGGTCTCCTAGCACCATACGATCCTAATAGAAGTAAAAAATTTTAGTTTGAGGTGTGGAATAGAGGTGACAACTCTAAGGATTAATTGGATGGGTCTTTCAAAGATATTATTATAAGTTGACTCAAAATTTTCCACAATAAATTGGATTGTGTTAGTAGCTTGATTATCAAATCCATTTATAAGTTAATTTCTCCTAGTACATCTAGGAGGACTAATTGTTCATTCTACTCAAATGGGTTGATTATCAAATCCATATAGCAGTCCTATGACATTTTGAAGGTCTTTTTCTAGTTAGACCCATATTGAGAAAATTAGAGTAGGATAAGACATCCATGAAACTCTCCCATTATCCTCCAAAATTCTTTTGACTTTGTAATATGGGACAACACATCCTTGTATTAATTATGAGTGGATCCTGATGAGGGGGTTTTTACTCCTCCAAATCAAAATCATCAAAAGTAAATGATTGATATTTAGGACTTCTTTAGTGTTAGCTTTTCTTTAGTGATATATCTTTTCATGTAAAGTCAATAATACATGATTAGGCGATAAGGGCCCCCTACAATAGTTCTAATCTCACAAAATATTTGATGATTATTCATTATTATCTTTCTCACCAAATATTTGACGATTATTCAATATTATCTTTATTATTATTAATTTTCCTCCAATAAGATGAGCCTCATCTCAAGCACATGTATTTTGAATAAACTATCTAATCTATCCTTGTTAGATATGTCTCTAAATTTCATTTTTGAGCGGCTTGCAGCTTTAGTTGCTGTGGCCACGGACTATGGTAGAAATGACAGTATTGATCCTAATTTTTCATATTCGGATTTAAAGGATTAGGTTATTTAACATTTTCTTAATATCAAAATGGTCATAAGTACATTAGCTCGAGATGCGTTTGAGTGGTGTATACTCCTCTTATCGAAAGCTTGCATCATGGCAACGTGGGCAAAAGGAGGAAAGTTATTCTTCCCTTGTTTCTTTCTATATAAAAATGAGTTATCCATTCCTGGTGCACTTTTATGCTTTCCATTTGTTTGCCAAACAAACATTATATGAACAGGGATGACTCATCTGTAGAGATTTATGTTTCCACATGATAGATCACATCAGCATATGAGGGAACCATGTCTCTCATAAACACTGAGTAAAAGGGGGACCAGGGTAGATGTCTCCAAGGAAAAAATCCTCTCAATAATTCAGGATCCACTCCAAGAATTTGTCAAGCCTTTGTAGAAAAATTGTTGAAAATTACTTCTTAAGCAATTCTCCTTAATTATGACAAATCTCAAAGAGGTGAAAAGAAATTCTTAACAATTCTTAAATTGAAAATAAATTATTCAATGAACACATTATCCAATTTGATGAATGTGAGAATAATTCTAGTAGAAGTGAATAAAAACAATGTTCAAGCTTGTCCCCTTGAGGATAGCAGAGAAAAACACTACAGGAAAAATGGCTATTACCGGCGGTTCCTGGCGGCGGTTCATTGGCCGTCGGTGTCACCGGCGGTTTAGCCGGCGGTTAAACCGCCGTTTGTTAACGACGGTTTTGCCAGTGTTTTTTATATGTTAAACCACCGGTATTAACGGCGGTCCAGAAGCCGCCGGTAATGGCATTACACGTTGGTTTATTACCGGCGGTTACCGACGGCCACCGGCGGTTCTACGGTGGACAGCCGGCGGTTTTTTATTAGACCGCCGGAAATACCGACGGTTAGACCGCTGGCTTTCGCCGGTTAAATTAACCGGCGGTCTACCGGCGAAGGCCGACGGTTTTTAAAAAATACGACGGCTAACTAAACCGCCGGCAAACCGTCGGTAAACCGACCGCTGGTAGGCCGTCGGTCAAATAGCCGGTGGCGTCACAGCCAGAAAACCGCCGGCATAAAATCCGGTTGAAACCGGACGGTCGGAACCGTCGGAAAACCCGCCGGCTACATAAACCACCGGTAAAAAAACCGCCGGTGATAGTTTCCTACGCGATTTTTTCCGGCGGCACAAAACCCGTTGTTAAAAACTGCCGGTAGTTAAAAAAAACCGCCGGTGAATATAGGCTAACCGCCGGATTTCGGCATTTTTCATGTAGTGAAAACTTAGCAGAAAGAACACATTTGAGGCTCGCTGGATATGCATAATGGTTCTATAGTGATCAATATATTTATAGGGGTCAGATGTCCTATCATAAAAATTGACGCTTGATAGTTTGAATCCTGTTGGAATAAAGTATTATAGGATGGCTTCAGTTCGGGGTGATGACCCCTAGAAGTCCCGTTAATGAAAGATTGTCTTCTACCTCCCACAGGAATTATTCTTCGACAAATCATCACAGTTCATGGCGCAAGGTGCGGCCAATCTAAGTCCTCGAGGATGTTCGTAGTAATATGATTTTGTCAACCTGTGCTTAAAGGATATATAGAGCTTACTGTGTCAGTAATTTCATTGTCTTTACGTGATGGAGGATGCATCCTTAATTAAGAAAGAGGAATATTTATATAAAGATGTTCAGATTGAACACCTTCAACCAGTGGTGGATCTCAAGGGAGAAGAACCCCCTCTTGTTATGTTAGTGCTAGTTGTCAAGTCTCTTGGAAAAATTGAAAGATCTCATTTTGAGATTCTTCCATCTTTCAGATACAATCTTCAAGGGAAGGTCCTAAAGTTCTGTCTCCAGCAGTGTTTTTCCCCCCAAGATAAAAAGAGGAAGATGCTTGGCATCCATGATTCATAGACTTATTCCAAGATTGATGTGTGCTAGAGCAAGAGGTTCCCAAATGCGATTTCTATGTTTGTTGGCTCTTAAAGTAGTGCTTACAATAGTGAGATAGAATTTTTCCATAGATAGCGCCAAACTATTATGGGCTAGAAATATGCACGAAGATAAAGTTAGAATTTTTTTTCTTAGTATTGCATGGATATATATCCAACACAAAAATAAAAGACAAAAGAAACACCATAATTTTTACGTGAAAAGCCTTAAAAAGGAGAAAATTATGGGGCCACTCTAGTTAAAATGATTTCCACTGAAGTGTAAATAGGTTATAAGTGACTAGCTCATCTTTGAAATTGAGGATGATTAGATTATAATAATAAACCATTGGGTTAAAATCTAGTGACAAACGGATATCAAAATTTTGACGACGTTTGATGGTTGGGCAAAAATTCGGCTTTAATTGACGATCGGGCGAAAGTCTAACATTAGTCAACGATCAGGCAAAAGTCTGATGTCAATTGAAGATCGAGTGGAAGTCCGTCGTTATTCAGTGACCGGGAGGAAGTCTAACTTCAGATGGTGGCAGCGCGGAAGTTTAACGTCAGTCGATAGTTGGGCGGAAGTCTAGCGTCAGTTGGTTGTCAAACGGAAGTTCGACGTCAGTCGGCAGAAGTCCAATGATTGCCGATGGTCGATCTTTAGTCTGGCGGTGGGTCAAGGAGTTTGGTGGCAAAAGAGCTCTCTTTCTTTCTTGTGTCCCCTTCCATGTGAAACGAGGGGTCTATTTATAGTTTTATGATACTGACATGGCCAGTAAATAGGTGGGAGATCAAGGGAGATTTGAAAGTGGTTGGAATTGACGACCGATATTGATCCCCTTGATCTTGGATCATTTATTGGGGGTATTTGAATGACTTGATGATATCATAATTTGACAATCTTGGGCTCGTTGGATTCTTTTTGTCAAGCCGCTTGATTCGACTATAAGCACATCACATTTGGAAATTTGTTTGGTCATCCAATTTATGGTTTGGACTTTCCAATGACGCTTTAGGTCTTCGATTTTGAACCCATTTGGGCTCAAATTGGGCCGAATTTGGTGTAGTTGGGTTTGTATTTCTGAGACGTTCAGTTCGACCATAAGTTTACTGAAATTGGAGTTCGGATGGTCCCAGATTTAATATTAGAAGTTTCCAACTTGATTTTGCCTCAAAATTCATGCCCGATCAAGATAATTTTTTGATGATATACCAATACAAATTGTTGTTTGAGTCTCATATCTCAACTAGATCATGCTCTTTGAGTTGAGCTATTCTATTGTTCAAACAAATTTTTTGTGCTGTAGATAATTTCATCTCATCGAGATATTCAGTTAGACAATAAATCTGTTGAAATCAAAGTTTGATTGGTCCTTAAGTTAATTCTGAAAGTTTATAATTCAAATTGACTAAAAATTTGATTCTAACCCAATTTTAACTTGGAGGGACCCTAATTCCCCAAAATATCTTGATTTTAATGCAAGGTTTCGTGGAAAAGGAAACTTATAAAAGTCATGCACTCGACAAATTATTGCGTCCGGTGTCCTGATTCGTCGGGACACCAATCTGGTGTCGCCACGTCACCAAAATGCACTATGACCTAGTATATTTGGTGAAGTGGCATCACCGGATTGGATGTCTGGACATCCGGTGACCGGATGCAATAATTCGCCCATGCACTCTTGTTGTGCGAGTACTTTTCCTTTTCTACATCACAGCACTGCAACTAGATGCACTAGTTTCAAGTTAGATTAATATCTAATATTTCTCAAACCCAAACTATTAAGCCATTAATGACGCCCACTGCTAATTAGAATGTTAGCGGTCGTTTCAAACTGTACATTTGGTCTTCACTATTTTCTAAAAAATAGTAGTCAAATAGGATTTTGATTGCGGCTTGAAAAACAAAATAAAAAGAAAGCCATCCCAAACAAATCCTAACATTGCATTGTTTCTCATCCATTAAAAATTAAGCATACCATTCTAAAAACCTTTGTAAAGGTATCAATTATACAAAATTTAAAAGAAATTATTTATAATATTTTCATAGTATCCATTTTTTTTTTCTTCAAACAAATAGAAAAAATAGAAGGTTGTTTATGGTAAAAGATTATTTACAAAAACAAAATGCTTAAATTATCTTATTTAACACCAGTTAAAGAAATTTTAGTACATCTTATGTTACAGAACTTATCAAACAAAATATTGACAAATCTTTTTTATATTATTATTGAAATTTTAAAATGCGGCTTATTATTATTGATACGTCCTAGAAAAATTATCTTGGTCGGGCACGAATCTCTATGAAAAATCAAGCCGGAAACTTCATTAATTAAAATCTGGTATCATCTTAACTCTGACTTCAGCAAAACTTATAGTCAAACTGAGCGTCTCATAAATATGAACCCAACAACACCAAAATCAACTCAATCCGAGTCCAAAAAGGTCCAAATCAAGGGTTAGAAGCACTATTAGAAGGTTCGAACCACAATTTGGATTACCAAACGGTTTCCAAACTTGACGTGCTTATAGTTGAATCGAGCGGCTCGACGAGAAAAATCCAACGAGTCTAAGATCGCCAAATTCTGATATCACTAAGATCTTCAAATGTTTGACGAATGGTCTATTATCAAGAGATTCAATATCGACCGTTCATCGAACCACTCCACATTTACCCTTGATCTTTCACCTATTTACGGGCAATGCCACTCTAGAAATCTATAAATAGACCCCTCATTTCTCTTAAAAGGGGATCCAAGCAAGAAGAGAAGAAGAGACAAGAAGGAAGAAGCTCCTCCTCGACCACACATCGTAGTTTCACCGGACCACCGCCGGAGTTTTCGCCGGACCACCACCGGATATTTGCTGGACCACCATCAATGCTTCGTCGGGCCACCACCTGAGGCCCTAACCTTCGCCGGCCCCCACCTGAGGCCCTCACCTTCGCCAGACCACAATCTGAAGCTCTCGCCTTCGCTAGACCACCACATGAGGCCCTCACCTTTGTCGGACCATCACCTGAGGCCCTCGCCTTCGCCGGACCACCACTTGAGGCCCTCACCTTTATCGGACCACCACCTGAGGCCCTCACCTTCACCAGACCACCACCTGAGGCCCTCACCTTCACCGGATCACCGCTTAAGGCCAGGAGTTCTGCCATACCACTACTTGAAGCGCGAAGTTCTGCCGGTTCATCATATAACCCCCAAACTTCTATAGTACAATTATTACTTGTAATCTAATCTCCCTTGGAGATGAGTCAGCCAATTGTAAGCAACTCAAATTCTAGTAGAATCATGTTTAACTGTGCTAGGCCCCGTGGTTTATCCCTTTTTTAGGGATTTCGACGTAAAAAACTTGTGTTCTCTGCGTACGAGATTGACATTCATGCAACACTAAGACGTAGTATTCTAACTCTATCATCGTGCAGCAGCCGCAGCTCTCGACCTCGCTCGAACCGCCCAAATCCCAATCCCCCAAATCTCCTTCGCGGCTCAGGTCGGGTCAACCTGGTAACCCACACGAGTCGGGTCCAGGTTGACAAACCTGGCTCATTTGCAAAATAGGGTTGCGTTAGTGTCAACCCGTTTACAACCAGGTTCCGTTGACATGAATTGACACTCATAGTTTTGAATAGAGTATCCTCACTTTAGCCATGTGCTTTTACTTTTAAAAATTCCTAGCTTGACAATGCCATGTTTGAATATGGTAAAACCATTAGAATCGTACTCTCATCGAGAAATTTAGTTCAACTATAAATTTATTGAAATCGAACTTTGATTGGACCTTAAGTTCATTCTGAAAGTTTTAAATTCAAATACTTCATCGAGATTCATGTCGATCAAAAAAATTTTTAGAGACGTTTCAATGATATTTTTTGTTCATAAGTAACATTTTTGTATTCTAAGATTATCTTAAACTTACAGATTTTTAAAACCTATTAGCAATTTTTTTTCCTTTTGTTCTTCCATTTAAAGCATCAACAACTAGTGTATTTTAACAGTATACAAACTTATTAAAAAATAAATAAAAATAGTTTATCAAACACGTTTTCTTATACAAATAATGAAATTTGGATATATATATATATATATATATATATATATATATATATATATATATATATATATATATATATATATATATATATATATATATATATATATATATATGTGGGTCGTGAAGGAGAGCTATCTCCAAAACTGTGGACGAGCATTGTTATAATCCTCTACGGATGAGAAGGCATTGAGGAGATGAAATCGCCTCTTACTCTTCAGTTCAGGTGATGCTAAATAATAATTACTTGTATACGAGTCTTTGGGTGTATTAATTTGGCAGCTAAAATAGTATTATATATCACCCTCAGCATGTAAATGAGCGCATATATTAGTATTGGTTCATCTACAACTTTTCAGAGATTATGTGAGTTTGATCTCCAAACTAAGCCCCGTGATGCAGCCTTAATACTCTACCTTCTTAATAACCACATCAATTACACTAAGGTTTCATTTGGAACAGTTTTTTTATTGCTTCTTAAAACAATTTTTAAGTACAAAAATAAAAAAATTTGTACTTAATAGTTGCATTAAGAAGCAGTAAGAAAGCTGGCCTAAACAAAGCCTAAGAGAACAAACTTTCTATATCCGAGATTTGTTTTAAGTTATTTTTTAAACTTTCAAAGATTTTAGTTATTGTGTGCTTATATTTGATGTCGGATTCCTATCATTTTTGTGCGTTTGATTAATTCAAAATACAATTTTCTCGCTTGGAGAGTAGTGAAAACAAATTATTCCATTCGTAAGTAATTATTTCTTGGAATTAATAACTATGTTTCATGTATTATTCAAAATATTAAATCAGAGAATATTGTATCATTCATTGACTATATATATATATATATATATATATATATATATATATATATATATATATATATATATATATACATTAATTGATAAAATACATAATAGAATAGAATTGAATGGTCATATTACATGTAGTTCCTTTTACTCTCGATGCCTTTTTGGTTATACTACAGGAAAAACATTATAACTATGTTTCATTTAGCTATGTTTCATGTATTATTCAAAATATTTAAGTCAGAGAATATTGTATCATGCATTGACTATATATATACATCAATTGATAAAATACATAATAGAATAGAATTGAATGGTCATATTACATGTAGTTCCTTTTACTCTCGATGCCTTTTTGGTGGCACTACAGGAAAAACATTAATTTCTGGTGGAAATAAATTCTTCAGAAATTCTGACATAATTTCCGAAAAAATATTTCCAGCGGATTTTTCGGCCCACTTCCGACGGATTTTTTGAAGGTATTTCCGGCGTAAATATTTCTGTCGGAAATTCACCAGAAATACTAATTTTAGACGGATTTTGACCATTTTCCGACGAAAAAGTAGGCGCAAGAAATTGACGTTTTAGTATTAGTGTTGGTTTCATCTTTTCTTTATTTGATTTAGGATTTGTTTTATTTTCTATTTTTGTGTCAGGATTTAAAAGGCTGATATGAAGTAGAAGGAGAAGAGTTTCACAAGCGGTGCAAAGGTTTTAGAGTCATAAAAAGAAAAGATGCAATGGCTTCAACAGAGTAGCGGTCACAAGATTCATGTGCATCTAGCTTCTAAACGATTAAAGGATAATAAGGTTATCAATGGGGCCATATGCAATAATAAAAATATTGAAAGAGGAAAACTGCGGTGGAAAAGTAAGAAAGGATGCTTGTTGATTGAAATTTGGCGTTGAGTAGATCAATGAGAAACATTTGGATCTGGTGTCGGTTACAAGTAGGGAATCTGATTATGTGAAAGTGGAACCTATGACGCACTGGGATATGATTATGGATAGCATCATAAGAACTCATGAACAGTTTGAACCTAGTCATCCCCTTAGACCACAGAAACTTTTCTATGATTGTGTGTTTATAATATCATAGATCTCATGATAGATTTGAGATTGGTTGAGCATTCAAATCACCTAAACATTCATATGGATATGAGTGTTGATGATATCACAAATCTCATGAATGGTTTAAGACTGGTTGAGTACTCAGATCACAAAATACTTCATATGGATACAAGCATTGGTGATATCACAAATCTTATGAAGATTTTAAGCCTAACAGCCACAAGAAAGAGTTTCCTGAATTGAGAGCGGATCCCAAATATTTTTTCATGTTAGAATGATATATTAATTTACATGTTTATAAATTTATAATGTTGATTTTTTTTTTATATTTATGACAATTAAGACAAACTTATAAGCACATCACATACTTAAGACTCAAATTCAATACTACTTTGTTGGCAGCCAAAGCTCCCACCATTTATTTCTTCTAAATCGATTCACTTTATCTTTTGAATGGCTACTTTGCCGTGTGAACTGAAGCGATGGATGATGTATTTATTTGAAGACATTAAATATAAGAGCTTATGAAAATCTCATGATCATTATCAATGGTTTACAAATTTAAGCTTATAACTTTTTTTTAATGAAAATCACTCCAAAAACTTATGCATGCCTAAAACCCATATGAACTCTATGTTTTGCAAGTTTGATTTTTCGCCAAATATGTATATGTCAAGTAAAAAATCATATCTATACGATCATCGAAAAATAATAAGCACTTTTAATATTTATTATATGCAATATTTTGATCATCCTATAAATATGTTATACTTTTAACTATACTTTTTTCTTTATTATTGTAGAATAGTTTATAATTTTGACCTATTTAATTATTGGGTTGAGTTCAGGTAGACAAAAAAATTTATTTCTAACCCAATTTTAACATGAAGGACCCTAATGCTCTAAAATATCATGATTTTAGTGCAACCATTCATGAAAAAGAAGCTTATAAAAATCATGCACTCACGTTGTGCAAATATTTTTCCTTTTCTACTTCACAGCATTGCAACTAAATGCTGAAAAGCATTGCTGTCAATATTTATATGAAATCTTAAACCTTATGGAATCAATCCACATCGAAAAAGATTATTCGATCATGTTTTGGTCATCCAGGTTGGTAGTGGGTCAGGTTCAGGTCTAATTAAAGAGTTCGGGCTTGGATCCAATTAAATTATTCAGTTTTAGATCCACTAGTTTCAAGTTCACTTACTATCTAATCTACCTCAACCCTAGACTATTAAGCCATTATGACACCCCCCTAGTAATTAAAATGTTACTGATCGTTTCAAATAGTACATTTGGTCTTAGTCATTAACGTTTGCTACTAATTTGAGGGGAGAATGCTCAGCTTTCTGATCTGCACTACCATACAACTTCAAATTGAATTTTAGGTTTGAACTTCTGAAGTCTGCCACTTCACACTTCAAACTGGAGTTTAAGCTTTTTATTTAGGTGGTTATAAATAAGTTGCTATAAAAGATAATTTTTTAGCATAAAAATTTCTAAAAAATAATAGTCAAATGGAATTTTGATTGCGGTTTAAAAAACAAAATTAGGAGAAAGTTGTCACAAACAGATCTTAACTTCGCATTATTTATCATCCATTAAAAACCAAATTAAGCATATCATACTAAAAACATTTGTTTTTATTATTTTTAAAAGAGTAAAAAAATTAAATACTAAAAACCTTTGTAAAGGTATCAATTATACAAAAATTTAAAAGAAATTATTTAAAATATTTTGATTGTATCAATTTTTTTCTTCAACCAAATAGAAAAAATAGAAGGTTGTTTATGACAAAAGATAAGTTACAAAAATAAAATGTATATATTAGTATCGTCCTGGATGATAAAGTTGGCAACTTGCATTAATGAGCTCGTTTTGAGATCTTCTATTTAAGCTATGACATGACATTTGGTAAGTGTCTTTGGCAGTCATTGTAGCTTCGTTCTTTTGGGGAAAACTTGAAGAGAGAGCATGAAAGGGAGTGAGGAAAGGGGGAGTTTGAGAGAGGGAGAAGATCCTATGAGGGGGGACTCAAGGAAGTGTGGAGGGGGTTCCACACGATTTCTCTGGCAAGCTCACACCTGAATATCGTCAGATTCAAGGCTTGTCTCGAGGGAAGTTCACCAAAGAAGAAGATCTCATTGATGTCAAAGGACCCGGCGACTCCGCCGCACCGAGAAAGGTGGAAGTGATTTTGTAAGGGCCTCTCTATCTAGCTGTGGGGGCTAAAGGAGAGACACTTAATTTAGTGCAATACTCGGAGGGTGCCTCCGAAGAGTGGACTTAGGTCAAGGTTTGACCGAACCACTATAAATCCAATGTGTTCTTTCTTTATTACTTTCGCATTTAATTTTCGCATTTGATTTTTATTGTGGTGATATTGATTTTGGTTTGTGTTTTGATTTAAAGATTCTTCTTTTCCAATTCACCTCTCTCTTTATTAGCCTTGGGTCAGTTCATAAAGGGTCTAACATCTCTAACAAACTTTCAAGTGGTATCAGAGCAGTATTCACAAAATCTAGTTTTTAAAAGCTTTTGAATTCCGATCCATGGCTAATTTTTCAAATCATAATATTGCAGAAGATTATTCAATCACCATACCACTTTGTTTGAAAATATTACATTTGATTTTTGAAAAATTCCTATGTCTGTTTTTTGTAATCAATTGATTTTAGCATGTGGTAGATGATTTTAACTGGTTATACATTACCATCACGTGTTAGAAATAAAATTAAAACTGGTATTCCTTTTAATCAATGGAACAGGGAAGAACAACTCAATGCTCAACTGAATGCAAAATCATTAAATTGTTTTTTCTGTGCTTTAAATTCTGAATATTTTATATTAGTATCCACGTGCACTACTGATAAGGAAGTTTGAGATAATCTACACACCATATACGAAGGCATTAATGAAATCAAGCAATCCAAGTTGAATATGTTAATGCATGATTATGAACTATTTTCCATGAAACCTTATGAGACGATCTTACACATGTATACTATGTTTATTCAAATTATAAGATCATTGCATGCTTTAGGAAAAAAATTTCAAATTTTGTAAAAGTTAACAAAATTCTTCATTGTCTACTGGATAAGTTTGATGCTAAAGTAATTGCTATTTGTAAATCAAAAGATTTGAATGAATATTCTATTGATAATTTGATTGGCTCACTCATTGCCTACGAGCAAAATTTGGGTCAAAGACTTATGGATGCAGATGAAACGATTGTTCTAAAAGCTAAAGATATGGAAAAAGATAGCTTAGTTGGTGACGAATACAATGACTTGTCAAGTAAAACAAAAAGCTCACCAAAGTATAAGCATCAACAAAAGAGGAATACAGGTAAAAATGGTAAGGATGTTAATATTTCTTCTTATGTTATTTGCTTTCGATGTAGGAAGTCTGGACATATGAAAAATCAATGCCCTAATTTGAGAATTCTTCCTCCAAAAGAAAATGGTAAAGCAAAGAAAATTATAAACTGGAGAAATAATGAAAAGCAAAAAATTCATGGGCAGGCCTGGTTTTTGAAGCATCGGACAAGGAGAAAGATAATGGTTAAAAGCCTTGTTTGTGTGTTTGTGTTTTGTTTTGTTTTTAGTTATTTTCTCTCTTTTTTTCGATTTTATTTTTTGTTTTTGTCTTTGTTTATTCTTTAATTTTTTTTCTTGTTTCGTGAAATTTTTCTCTGATCAACACACACATTCACTTTTCTAAAAATGAAAAATCTACTTCCTATTTTTCTTAAAATCTTTGGTAAGTTGTGATTGACTTCTCTAAAAATAATCAAAGGAAGGAACTCATATTTTTTTACTCTCAATCTCTATTTTCTAAAAGAGGTTATTCTACTTTTGATTTAAATTCTTTTTCATATTTAAATTAGTTCGTGAAACTAAAATTTTTTATCTCCCTATATTTTATTTATCGTATATGGATCTTTTGTAAGTTGATGAATCTAACTCATAATTTTCTTAATCATGAATTCGCTTTGTCAATAAGATAGGTTTACTTTTATTTTTAAGATTTCAGAAAGGTAGCATATTCAAAAAAATGGCCAATGATGCTAAAAATAAAAAATGCGTAAAGATGCCAAATTGGAGAAAAATATACACAAAAGTGTATCAAAAATTAAAAAATGCGCAAATAGCACCATTCAAATTGATAAGAGGCATAAAATGAGCCCACAAAATTTAATGCTTATCATTCTTGTATTTCTTAAAAGCTTAAGAAAACCCTTGATACTTTCGATACTTGATTTTGAAAAATATGATTCCTGATTCAACAATTCGTGCATTAATCTTCTATTAGATATATTTTATAAAAGGAGTTTTGAAAATTTAGTATTTCTTTCTCTAATTTATTCCTTGATTTAGATATTGAATTAAAAATTTTTTAGCCTTTTTAAATAACTTGAGTTTGGATTATCAAATTCTGAATTTCTAACATTTTTTAGGCTATGCGTTGTCAATACAATTCTACTAAATTTTTGATTAAAACCAAGAGGTAACTTTCTCATTTTAAGAATATTTATTTTGTTCACTAGAACAGAGATTATTTTGTTTGTGCCCCTTCTCTTTTTGATAATGTCAAAGTGGGAGAACGTACTGTCGAATTTGTGTCCTTTTTTCTTTTTTTTCTTTCAAAAAATTTTAAAAAAAATAACAACAACAAAATTTTTTTATCTCCCTTATTTTTAAAGTTTTATTCTAGTAAGGGGAGATTAGGAGAAAATATTTTCATCTTTGTAAATTCAAAATTGCAATGTTTGTCATCATCAAAAAGGGAAAGATTGTTGCGGATCTGTTTTCATGTATTATGATTTTGATGATGGCAAACACTCTTATTGCAAATACTCTTATTTCTCTACGACTGTCTTATTTACTGACATCGCATGTCCATAAGATTAGACTGTAATTTGGAATCAGCTTAAAATTGGGTAGACTAGGTCTGAGTCAATTTATAACCCTTTTCCTTTCTTGAGTCTATTGTATGTGGTGTGGCTCATGATGCTTTGTAACTTGGAAGATTCTCTAACTGTTCCCTAATATTTACTGTTTTTGGTAACATCATCTGGGACGATATTTATATCGTCCTGGACGATCGGTTCAAAAGCAAAAACTCTGATTAGGACATCCTCATTAAAGCAGCCGTCATTGTGCAAAAACATCATCCTGGACGATTTTGTATCGGCCAGGATGATAGGCTCAAAACAGAAAAAAACTGCCGCCATATCTATTTAGGAATTACTTATTTTTTGACATCGTCCAGGGGATCATCCAGGACTATAAAATATCATCCAGAACGATCCAGAACAATTTTTTCCAAAATTAATCTGGCATTTAAGGAAAGCAATTATGACTTGATTGGATGATCAAATCGTCATGGACGATCACAGGATTGTTCGGGATGATACGCTCGACGATTGGACATCAGACAGCTCTTTTTCAGGGCGATGTTCAGGACGATATTCCATGATTTATTCTGATCGTCCAGGACAATATATTATCATCCCGGATGATATGAATAAATTTCTTCTGATTGGGCTTATTTTGCACTGATTGTACATGACAATATTAGTATCATCTTGGACGATAAAGTTGACAACTTACATTAATGAGCTTATTTTGAGATCTTCTATTTAAGCTATAATATGACACTTGGTAAGTGTCTTTGGCAGTCATTGTAGCTTTATTCTTTTGGGGGAAACTTGAAGAGAGAGCTTGAAAGAGAGTGAGTAAAGGGTGGAGTTTGAGAGAGGGAGAAGATCCTTTGAGGGGGGGGGGGGGGGGGGGGGGCTCAAGGGAGTATGGAGGGGGTTCCACACGGTTGCTCTGGCAAGCTCGCACCTGAATACCGTCGGATTCAAGGCTTGTCTCGAGGGAAGTTCACCAAAGAAGAAGATCTCTTTGATGTCAAAGGACCCGGCAACTCCGCCGCACCGGGGAAGGTGGAAGTGATTTTGTAAGGGCTTCTCCGCTTAGCTTTGGGGGCTAAAGGAGAGACGCTTAGTTTAATGCAATACTCGGAGGGTACCTCCGAAGAGTAGATGTAGGTCAAGGTTTGACCGAACCACTATAAATCCGGTGTGTTCTTTCTTTATTACTTCCGCATTTAATTTCCGCATTTGGTTTTATTGTGGTGATATTGATTTTGGTTTGTGTTTTGATTTAAATATTCATCTTTTCCAATTTGACCTCTCTCTTTATTAGCCTTGGGCTAGTTCATAAAGGGCATAACATCCCTAAGAAACTTTCATGCATATCAACAATTAAATCCTATAATAGTTGCATTTATAAGATCATTGAATGAGTATATAAACAATAAAATTTATTTGCAGTAGTAGTAAAATTTGTAAATAATAAATATTATAATATACAAACTAGTAAAGAAAGAAATAGTATGAGTGTCAAATTTATAAAGCAATCATCATATCATTAATACCAATCAGTACATAAATCATATAAAATATTAAATCAAAATATCATTAAAGACTGTCAAAATCAAATCGATATAATAAAATCATATAGGAATTACACATGCTATTCAGACATTCTTTATCTGTGCTTAGTATATCACACTACAGGAAAAATGGCCTAAACCGGCGGTTTTAACCGGAGGTTTAGAGGCCGTCGGTATTACCGACGGCTACACCGGCGGTTAAGCCGTCGGACTCTAACGACGGCTTAATCGACGGCTTAGCTACGACACACCGTCGGTAATACCGACGGTCTCTAAACCGCCAGTCCACCGCCGGATTTCAACATTAACCGGCGATTATCCGGCGGTCTAAACCGCCGGTGATATGTGAGTTTTTCCAGCGGTTTAGACCGCCGGATATAGACGTGAACCGGCGGTTTTCCGGCGGTCTTAATCGACGGTGATAAGTTATTTTTTCCCGGCGGTCTAAACCGCCGGAAAACTGCCGGTAAAAGCTCTAATACGAGCCCCCCCGCTCCGCTCATTTCATTTTCCCTGTTTCCTTCTCTTTCTCGGTCGCTCGCTCTATCCGCTCCTCCGCTCGTCCGATCAGCCCCCGACGAAGGAACTCCGACCGCCGACCCCATTCCGACAGCCACCGACCCCAGTCCGACCGCCGCCGTCCCCAGTCCGACCGCCGCCGACGAGTTCACTCCGACGCCCGACCGCCGACCGTTTCCGACCCCAAACAAACTGATTTCTCTTTTAAGGTTATTTTTAATAGTTTTTCTTTGATTATTTGTTGATATTATCTTGTTAGTTAATGTTTTATACTTTAAAATTTGTGGGAGAGAGTTATGGTGCATATGTTTAGGTTTGCTTGGATTAATGCTTATATTGTTTGTCAAAATCAATTTGGATTAATGCTTGGTTGAATCTCTATATATATGAGCTGACCTCATATCAAAATAGGTTAGTGAGGAGTGGTGGAAGATCTCGAACATCACTTAATTATGCCAACAATTTCACTCCAAATTAAGAAGCCAATATCAAAATAGGTTAGGGAGTTTGCTTTGATCGTACATATTAAAGTGACCCAAGTTGAATTAGTTTGGCCAAGTATGAGTTCAATTGACCAAGTTAATTATTAATTGGGTTAGGGTGACTAGTCATGTACAATCCACTAAGAGTGATATTCACATAAATTTAGTAAAAATTAGGATTTATTTGGAGCTCGATTAGACATAATTGACATGTATGATCAATTGGTCTAGCTTAAGCTAGCCCAAAAGGGTGAAAGGTCTAATGATGAATGGTTTACCATAAGATGCTCCTAGTATAGGGACTTGGTTCATGATTGAGCTCAAAGAGTCAGTACACTAATTTAGGTAGTGCACTAAGCTACCTAATTGTAATTTAGTGTTGTAATTATCCTGGTAATTATAGTTTAGTGGGTATTAATTATAGAAGTGGTGATTGATCAATATGCTTGGATATTTAGTGATTATTGAAGCTTGATTAAGTGAATATTGATTGATTTCTTAAAGATTATTGAGTATATGGATAGATATGGATCAAGTGCCATTAGCTAAAATTGATGCCAACAAACTATTTATTATGAATAATTTGTGAGTGTGTATATTATGACTCGTCTTTTGAATATGATATTAAATAGTAATAGCTTGAATGAATTATTTGCATTCTTAATGTGATGTTAGTTATGGGTGTAATGTGCATGATTAAGTCCTTCAAAGCATAAAAATCTATTTCGATGTATAACAGATTGTTTATGCCTCCAACATGTAGGGTACGTTTACTTCAACGTGCAAATGACTATCCAAGAAGAGAGATATTGGATGTATAATAGATTGTTGCCGGGTCGAAAAGGATTGACAGTTGAATTTATACAGGGAGTTGAAACTTTCATTCAAGTTGCATCTCAACTGCCTTCCTTTCAGCTTGATAAAATGTTTAGATGTCCGTGTTCGAAGCATAAAAATCTAGCATTCCTAAAGCCCGATGATGTGAAGCTTGATTTATATCGTAGGGGATTTCTTCCAAACTATTGGATTTGGACATCACATGGCGAGTACGAGCCACATAGAGATGCTCATGCTGGTTCATCTACAGCTTATGAAACATTTCATGAAAATCAAATGAGTAGACCCTATGAAGACCTTATTTTTGATGTAGCAGGTCATAATTTAAGGTCTAATGTGGAAGAGCCACCAAATGCAGAGACACAAAAATTCTTTGAGTTATTACATTCAGCCCAAAAGCCAATTTGGGAAGGTTGCAGTACGCATTCGGAATTATCCATTGCAGTGAGGATGTTAAGTATTAAAACTGAGTATAATATTCCCCGTGAGTGTTTTAATGACGTTATTGGTCTTATGAAGGAAACTAATCCGGCTGACAATATAATTCCCTCAGACTTGTACCGAACAAAGAAATTAGTATCCAAGCTGGGTCTCACTGCTACAAAGATTGATTGTTGTATCAATGGATGTATGTTATACTATAAGGATGATGCAGCAGAAGTTACTTGTCACATCTGCAATGCTCCTCGTTTTAAGCAGAACTCGGGAAAACAACGTCGTCCAAAGAAAGATGTGCCATATTCCCGTTTGTTTTATTTACCAATCATTCCAAGACTTCAGCGGCTCTATGCATCAATGAGTTCAGCAGGCCATATGAGATGGCATAAGGAGAAAATAGCAAAAAGTGATGTTCTTTCTCATCCATCAGATGCTGAAGCGTGGAAACATTTTGATCGAGTGCATCCTTCATTTGCTGCTGAACCCCGCAACATAAGATTGGGATTATGTACTGATGGTTTTACTCCTTATAGTCAAACAGCTACACCGTATTTTTGTTGGCCAGTTATATTAACACCATACAACCTACCACCAGAGATGTGTATGACTACTCCGTTCATGTTCTTAACTCTGATTATACCTGGACCACATAATCCGAAGGCAAAGATTGATATCTATTTGCAGCCATTAATTGATGACCTCAAATTATTATGGGAAGAAGGAGTGCTCACATATGACATATCAATAAAACAAAATTTTCTCCTTCGAGCTGCTTTGCAGTGGACTATCGGTGATTTTCCAGCTTATGGTATGTTGTCTGGTTGGAGCACAGCAGGGAAATTAGCATGTCCTTACTGCATGGAGAACAGTAAAGCTTTCACATTAAAACATGGAGAGAAAAAAAACTTGGTTTGATTGTCATCGTATGTTTCTACATGCTAATCATCAGTTTCGAAGAAATAAAGAAGCATTTTGTTAAAAACAGAATTGAGCGATCACCTCCTCCACCCAGATTAAGTGGTGATGAGATACTCCAGAGACTTTCCAACATTCCAACAATTATTGAGTATCCAATGCTATCAGAATCTAAATTTCCGGGTTATGGTGTTCAACATAATTGGATTAAAAAAAGTATTTTCTGGACATTACCTTATTGGAGAACTAATTTGATAAGACATAACTTGGATGTTATGCACATTGAGAAGAACTTTCTGGATAATATTTTTAATACAATTATGGATGTTAAAGGCAAGAGTAAAGATAATGTCAAAGCAAGGATGGACATTAAAGAGTTTTGTCGGCGAAAAAATTTGGAGTTAGTAACAACAACTGACGGTAAACTAATGAAGCCCAAAGCTCCTTACTCGTTCACGTTAGAGCAAAAAAGAATGATATGTCAGTGGTTTAAAGGTTTAAAAATGCCGGATGGTTATGGATCAAATATAAGCCGATGTGTTGACTTGAAATCTGCAAGGTTATTTGGACTTAAAAGTCATGATTGTCACATAATTATGGAGGTTCTTCTTCCGATCATAGTCAGTATGTTACCCGATTACATATCAAATCCGTTGATTGAGCTTAGCATTTTCTTCAAAGATTTATGTTCATCTAAACTAAGTGAAAATGCTTTACGGAGGTACGAGGATAACATACCAATCATCCTATGCAAGTTAGAGAAGATATTTCCCCCGGGTTTTTTTGATTCTATGGAACATCTTCCAGTCCATCTACCTTACGAAGCTAGAGTTGGTGGACCTGTACAATATCGTTGGATGTATCCTTTCGAAAGGTAAATGTGTTAAGATTTTTATTAATTACTCAATATTTTTTTGATCAGTTAAGATAACATATTTTTTATTTGATTAATAGATATCTGAACAAGTTGAAGAAATATGTTAAGAATAAAGCACGACCAGAAGGATCGATATGTGAAGCATATTTATCTCAAGAAACAACACACTTTTTTGCTCCTACTATTTCGAGCCACATGTAAGGAGTACAAGAACAAAAATGGGTCGTAACATGGACTTCGATATAGAAGAACAATCACATGCTACACTAACAGTATTTAGAAGGCAAGGAAAGCCTAGTGGCAAATGTGTTGAAAGATATCTCAACGATTTAGAAATAAATACAGCGAATTTGTATGTACTACTGAACTGTGAAGAAGTTGAGCCAATCTTAGAGTAAGTTCTTACATAATGTTAATAATAAATTAGTAATGTTTATTTAAAATACTTATGTATTATTTGTCAACAGGTATTTCGTAAGCAATTTGCCTTTGACAGATTCAAGGGAAATTGAGCAAGCTGTTGCAAATGAATTTTCAACTTGGTTCAGATCATATGTGAGTACATTTTTTTTTTATAAATTTAAATCTTATTTATTATCAAAATTACTAAAATTTGAAAATATTTTTAGGTACAAAATCCTGATAACAAATGTTTCGATAAAGGTTTGCAAGCATTAGCATGGGGTCCAATGCGAAAAGTAAAAACTTGACCAATATATATAGTGAATGGTTTCAGATTTCATACCAAATCGTGGAGTGAAGGAAGAAAAACTGAAAATTGTGGAGTATGTGTTAGTGGAAACACTCATGAAGAAGATGAGTGTGATTATTATGGTATTTTGAATGAGGTCCTTGACTTGGAGTACCCAGGGGAAGATGAGAACTTTGTATGCTTATTTAACTGTCAGTGGTATGATCCAGTACAAAATAGAGGCACAAGGGTTCATCCTGTGTATGGTTTAGTAGATGTTAAACATAGTAGAAGATACGGAAAGTTTGATCCATTTGTGTTAGCAAGCCAAGCTATTCAAGTTTATTTCAGCAAATATCCCAGTGGTCGCAGAGACAAACAAGATTGGCTAGCTGTCATAAAAACAAAAGCACGGGGAATAATTGATCAACAATACATTGTAGCAACTGCACATCAAGAGGATGAGATGTCAAGTTATATGCCTGTTGAAATTGAGGATATGCCAACTACAACCTCTACTATTGAAATGGAGTTAGAAGATGTCAATAGTTCAACTAGTTCAGAAGAAGAAGAGAACCAGGATGAAAGTGAATATACTCTTGAGAGTGATGAAAATAGTTTTGATGATTCTGATTAGTTTCTGTAATTTAGAATTATAGAATTTAAATGTTATGTAATTTTTATTACTGCTTAGAAATGATATTGTATTTTGCCACCTTGTCTTTTATTAACTGCTTCATTAACTGCTTTATTAACTGCTTCTCGTAATTCATTAACTGCTTCATTAACTGCTTTATTAACTGCTTTATTAACTGTTTTATTAACTGTTTCTCAATTATTTTTGTTTTAATATTGCAGATGGCTTCAGGCGACGATCCTCCTCGTAAATCATTTGCCTCAAAGTTCCGCCGGAAGAAGATTACGACTAGCAGAGTACCCACACAGACTGAGGTAGGTGAGGGGCCTTCAGTTGCACCAGATCTACCTACACCACCACCGCCACCACCTGCCAGGAGCCAGCAGCCTTCACCAGAGCAGGGTCAGGGACAGTTAGATCCACCTCTTGTTGCACCTCCATACTTCCCTGGCCACTTCCCTCCCAACTCGACGAGTTCTCGCTTCCCCTCTCCAGATCAGACACATGCTTCTCCATTCTATCCATATTACCCCCCACTATCATCACAGGCTGCTGGTCCATCCACTGGTCCTCACCCTCCTTACCCTTACCCATATTACTACCCCTATCCGGTGCAGCATGAACAGGGTGGACCATCACGACCACCAGAGGTTGGCGCTACCGATCCTGCAACAGCAACAGATAAGCGTCAATACATCGAGCCTGACGGCGATAAGTAAGTTCAATTTAAGTTATTCAGTTGTTTTTATTTTGATATATTACATGTTATTGATAAACAAAGTCACTTGCAGCTTCAATCCTTCAAGGCCACCTATACATATGATCCGGGATATAATAAAGAATAAGTATGATGCTCCTTACTTATCCTGGAAGAAGATCCCAAAGCCTGTTAGAGATATGTGGTTTGGAGAATTTCAGGTATATTTTTTTTTTTTTGTATGATTTCAAATATATGATTTAATTTGTACTAATCTTTTTTATATTGCCTAAATTTGTACAGAAAGAATTTAGGTGGTTGCCTGAGTACAGCACGAGGATCAGATCAAATTTTGAGAGGAGAGGAGCGACCCGTCTCAGAGACATGTTCACGGACATTAAAAAGTCCGGGCAGAGGCCTAATTGGATTGGAGAGGGCGTTTGGGCAGATTTGAGTAGTGCTTGGGCTACCCCGGAGTTTATAAAAATGAGAGAGCAGAATAAACAGAACAGAGCCTCTGACTGCGGCGGTTTAGGAAGCTCTCTTCATACTGGTGGATCTGTACCTCATACAGAACATAGGCGGCGACTGGTAAGTGTTTTGAATTGGTTTATTACATATATTTATGTTAGTATAACTAAGCATCAAATTTTCAGAAAGCGCACCTGGGTCGGGAGCCAACACCATTGGAGCTGCATACAAGAACTCATCAACATCAAGCTGACCAGCAGTGGGTTGATGAGAAATCTAAGAAGGCTCATGTGAGTAAAATTTTTTGGATTTTTAGAATAAAAATTTATTTTAATAAAAACTATTTGTAACTTGCAGGATGATTTCTTACGAGTTAGAGAAAGTAGGCAGTCCACTGGCAAGGGATCATCTTCTGGATCGGCCCATACTTCTGAGTATCATCACACATGGTCAGAAGTTGTTGGTGGAAGACAGAGGGGGAGGGTATATGGCATGGGTTCACAAGCTTTTGCTATTGAGGGCAGTTCATACACCTCTGCATTCCATGATCCAAGTGGAGCTGAAGAATCTGTAAGTGAGAGGGTTGCAGCACTTACTAGAGAGATTGAAGAGATGAAAAGGGTTCAGAATGAAATGCAAGCAGAGTTGCAATCCTACAGAGCTGGAAAACAAAGGAAGAAGGACCAACAGGAGCAGCCATCTGCAGACAGTGAGGATACCGATGATGATTAAATGTTTATTATGTTTGATGAATGTATTAATTAGAACTTGTGAACTTCTGAACTGGTGATTGTAGCATTATCATGAACTATTTTGTGAACTTGTGATTGTAATGTTGTGATGAATTTTGTATTTTTTGGTTGTGATGAATATAGCGGCGTGTTACCCAACATATATATGCTTTTTCTGCAGGTTTAGACTTTAGGGTGAACCTCCCTCAAATAGAGGGGATGCTGTCATTTTTTTTTTCAGGTGCTACAGGTTTCCGGCGGCTAACCGGCAGTTTAGCCGCCGGAAACTACGATACCGGACGACAAGATAAAGCCGCCGGTGTTATTATTAAACCGCCGGTACGTACCGGCGGCTTACCGACGGTCACCGGCGGTTCTACGATGGATGCACGACGGTTTAAACCGTCGGTAATACCGACGGCAATAACCGCCGTCAACCGCCGGTACGGTTCCGGCGGTCTAACGGCGCCGTCCGGCGGTCTAATAAACCAGACGACGCCAGGTTTTACCGCCGGAATACCGCCGGTACTCTGACCGGCGGTTTTCCGGCGGTTAAATTACCGGCGGCTAAACCGCCGCAAGACCGACGGTTGAAATTCCGGTGGTAACCGGCGGTATGTGCCGCCGGAAAACCGCCGCAAAAATAAACCGCCGGTAAAAAGCCGTCGGAATTTGTTTCCTACGCCGTTTTTACCGGCGGTTACTAAACCGCCGTTAGACCGCCGGTAATGTAAAAAACCGCCGGTAATTTTGCACTAACCGCCGGAAAAAACCGCCGGTTTTCACTGTTTTTCCTGTAGTGTCACATGCTTAGTATCCATATAGTGAATCAATAGTATCAGTATCTAAATCGGTAATAATAATAATCCAGTAGGAGGAATAGTAGAATAATGCAATAATAGTAAATATGTGCAGTAAAATTAAATTCATATAATAATAAGAAAAATGCATCAAGAATATGCATTTATGTAATCACACTAAATAAGTAGAAGTCATGGCTATCACTATATTTTTCAGTATTAATATTAATGTTAGTAAATCATTAGCTCAGTAAATATAGTCATCACTTTTTATCCATCAGCATACATAGTAATGATCTCCTTATAACTCCCAATCAATATATCACTTGAATTAGTAGAGGATAACACCAAATCACAATATTTAAAAGAAAGCTCATTATCACACCATTATGTATAAGTCAATCAGTCTCCAACAAATTAATAAGTCAACATGTCTTTACTTGTTTGTTTTACACACACACATTATTATCACAATGCTATAGCATTAATAGTGACCAGCAATTACTCAAGCACATATCCATATCTATTTTTAATGTATTATAATAAATAATGCATAATTGACCTTAATTTAGAAAAGTCGAAATGTCATAACAGTAGATAAAAAAAATCCTATTATGCGAAAATACATATTTTTATAAAATTATCAAAATGCTAGGATATGTATAAAAAGATGTCTTAAGACTTTTATTTTATTATAAAACTATTTTTAGACGTCAAAATAAATTTTTAAATATATAAAAATTGTTGTATTTTCAAAATTACCCAGTGAAAAATCTCAAATAAATACTCAAAATGGTCATAATCTCGATCGCTATAATATACAAAATGTTACACGGTGAAAGTTTTGACAGCACAAAATTATTCATATTTTTCGATAATGGAAACATAAATTTGATAAAAAAAATGCAAAAAATACAAAATCTTTAAAATAAAAAATAAGCTAAAGTTTCCTTATAGCGAAACGAGAAAATCTCTAAATAGGCTCAACTAATGAAAATCGCTCCGTGGTCTTCAAATCTAAGTTTCTATTTTCTGACTCCTCAAAAAACCCTATCATTTCCTTAAATCAAGTTATGTTAGCTTACAATTTTTGTATTCTAAGATTATCTTAAGCTTACAATTTTTAAAACCTACTAGCATTTTGTTCTTTTTTTTTTATTTCATTTAAAGCATCAATAACTAGTGTATTTTAAAAGTATACAAATATATTTAAAAAAAATAAAACTAGTTTATCAAATACGTTTTCTTTTACAAATAATAAAAATTGAAATTATAAAAATTATAAAAATTATATATATATATATATATATTACAACTCATTCGTAAATGATGCATGGTCATGCTTTATATACAGATCACTATCAGTTGGAGCATTATTTGCATGCTCGATTTCTTTATTGTCTTCTTTATGGGACGACAATGATATATATTTATGTGGTGGTGAAGAGAGCGATCTCCCAAAATGTGGCGCGGAGTTGCCGAAGCCAAAGGATTTTGGCCGAGCATTGTATAATCCTCCACAGATGAGAATGCATGGAGGGGATGAAATCGCCACTAACTCTTCAGTTCAGGTGATGCTAAATAACAATTATTTTGTAAATATATACGAGTCTTCGGGTGAAATTTGGCAGTTAAAATAGTATTATATATTACCCTCAGCATGTTAATGAGCACATATATTAGTATTGGTTCAACTACAGTTTTTCAGAGATAATGAGAGTTTAATCTCCAAACTAAGCCCCATGATGCTGGCTTAATACTCTAACTTCTTAATAACCACGTCAATTACACTAAGGCTTCGTTTGAGACGATGTTTTTATTGCTTTTCAAAATAGAATTTTAGTACTAAAATTATGTTTTAAAAAGCAATAAAGAAGTTGTCCCAAACGAAGCCTAACGACTTTCTCGCTACTTCTTAAAACAGTTTTTAAGTAAAAAAGATGTCCCAAACAAAACCTAAGGCTTCGTTTGGAATGGCTTTCTTGCTGCTTCTTAAAGCAGTTTTTAAGTACATAAATAAAAAACTTTGTACTAAAAAACTGCTTTAAGTAATAAGAAAGACGTCTCAAATAAAGCCTAAGAGAGCAAACTTTCAAGATCCCAGATTTTCTTATGTTATTTTTAACACTATCAAAGATTTTAGTTATTGTGTGCTTATCTTTGATGTCGGATTTCTGTCATGATTAATTCAAAAGACAATTTTCTCTTCATAAGTAATTATTTATTGGAACTAATAACTATGCTTCATCTCTTATTCAAAATATTAAATGGGAGAATATTATATCATGCATAAACTATATATATACATTAATTGAAAAAATACAAAATAGAATTGAATTGAATGGTCATATTACATGTAGTTCCTCTTCCTCTCAAAGCCTTTTTGGTTGGTTTCATCTTTTCTTTATTTGATTTAGGATTCTTTTTATTTTCTATTTTTGTGTCAGGATTGAAAAAGCTTATATGAAGGAGAAGGAGAAGATTTTCATAGGCGGCGCAAAGGTTTTAGAGTCAGAAAAAGAAAAGATGCAATGGCTTCGAAGGAGTAGCGATCACGAGATAGATGTGCATCTAGCTTCTAAACGATTAGAGGTTAATGAGGTTTCCAATGGGCCACCTGCATTAATAGAAATAGTGAAAGAGGAAAAGTGCGATGGAAAAGTAAGAAATGATGCTTGTGGATTGAAATTTGGTATTGAGTAGATCAATGAGAAACATTTGGAATGTCGGTTCCCAGTAGGAAATTTTCTGATTATGTGAAAGTGGAACCTATGATGCACTGGGATATAAGTGTTGATGATATCACAAATCTCATGAATGGTTTAAGACTGGTTGAGTACTCGAATCATAAAATATTTCATATGGATACAAGCAATGGTGATATCACAGATCTTATGAAGATTTTAAGCCTGACAGTCACAAGAGAGAGTCTCATGAATTGAGAGTAGATCACAAATATTTTTTCATGTTAGAATTATATATCAATTTATATGTTTATAAAATTGTAAAGTTTGTAATATAGATATGCATTTAACCCAACATCATGTAATATTGTAATTGGCACCTAGTCTATACCAATAAATACATACTTGTATCATGTAATAAAGTAGTGATGAGCACAAGAAATCAGTGCTACTAAATTCACTTCTGTCATTTATTATTATACTTATTTATTGTATCAGAGCCAATCATGGCTCAATATTCCTCATCTCAAATTGGCGATCTTCAGTCTGCAAGTCATGTTGAGAAAATCAATATTCTGACTTCTCTGAAATTCATCATCTCAAACATCAAGACAATCGTTTTGAAATCAGCTTACTCAAGAAAATTAGGTTGTATGGAAGTCTCAAGTACTAAAATTACTAAATGCAAATGGATTCTCAGCATTTCTATCATCAATGGCAGCCCCTCCGTCTGTATGATACAATCATTAGACAATTCAACTACTGCTAATCCAAGGATACCGAATGACTCTTAATTGATCAAAATATCGCTGCTGCAATATGCTCAACAATATCTTCGTCAATTTTATCGCATGTCATAAACCTTGAATCTTGCTCAGCAATCTGGATGATGATCGAACTTTGCCTACATGCGTCTAATAGATCAAGAGTAATTCAACTCAAGAATGAAGTGCATAATATAAAAATGAAGAATCTAACTATAGTTCAATATCTGACTGAGATTAAAACCATAGTCGATAGTATAGCATCAGTCGGATCAAAGGTTGACTAAGAAGATATTATCTTATACACACTCAATGGATTCCCGCCAACATGTCAAGAATTCAAGACAACAATTAGAACCAAACTTGAGCCGATTAGTTTAGATGATTTATATTCCTTATTAATCAGCGAGGAAATAAATATAAATATAAAATCCTTGAGAAAACTAATTATCGTAGATGCATCAACTGCTCTATACTCTCAAAGAGGACGCGAACGTAGGGGATAAGGCAAACAACAACACAAACTAATAGAAATATGGTTATGTGTCAGATATGAAATAAAAGAGGACATGTTACATCAACATGTTGGCATAGGCTCAATCTCAACTACACACCTTCCGAATCCAATTCTGCAACTAATGCTTCATCAAAAGTGAGCTTCCAATAGAGGGAGGGAGTGAGCTTCAAATGTCTCATGCTGGTAACAACATTCTTTCAATGCCATATCATAAGCTTCATCTTTCACCTATTCTTCATATACCAAAACTCTCTTACAATCTCCTTTCAATATCTAATCTAATTCATGACAATCAAATTTCAATTTCTTATGATACTCATAGGTTTGTTATCATGGATTTAAAGACAAATCAGGACCTTCTTCAGGGACCAAACCGTAGAGTTCTATATCATATCCAGAAAGCCAGATCATCAAACCATATTTCCTCTCTGTCAGCCGTTCAACAAACTGCTTCTGTTTGGCATAAATGTCTTGGTCATCCACATCATCAAGTGTTAACCCTCATCTCCACCAAAAATAAATCACTTCAGATACCTAATTATGCTCCAATTTGTGAAAATTGTAAGATGGCTAAATGCCACAAATTGTCTTTTTCTCATTCATCTAGTAAATCCAATCAACCTTTGGATTTAATCCATTCGGATGTATGGGGTCCATCCCCTATTAAATCAAACCAAGATTTCAGATATTATGTTATTTTTATAGATGATTACTCATGCTTCATATGGGTATTCCTTATGAAGCACAAATCTGAAGTCTTTTCAATCTTTGTACAATTCAAAATGTTTATTGAGAAATAACTGAAGTCTTTTCAATCTTTGTACAATTCAAAATGTTTATCATATTCAATAGTGGCTAAGATCGGATGGAGGCCATGAATACATTAATTCCCAATTTACTATGTTTCTAAATCAAAATGGCATATTACATCAGACCTCATGTTTGAATAAGCAAGAACAAAACATAGTAGCTAAAAGGAAACGTCGCCACCTAATCAAAACAGCAATAACACTTCTTCATACTGCCTCTATTCCATCCAAATCTTGGTTATGCTAATGCATCCAAGTGATACAAATGTCTTGATCCCACAAACAATCATATATACATGTCAAGACATGTAACATTTTACGAAACCTTATTTCCCTTTCAAAATATACAGGAAAAAGTTGTGCAGTCATATTTAGATCCACTTAACAATCCTCACCTATTTATTCCTAAGTACATCTCCCAATATTCTTCTCATACAACAGACTTTACGCGACATATGTTACCTGAGCCATCTCTCCAGTAAAACTCTCAATCACAACAAATCTCGGTCAACATAATTCCTCAACCAAGTATTTCTCACTCTCATATGACCACAACTCCAATCCAAACAAACCATCACATTGACCTGCTACATGTTCATAATATTCAAAGTTCTTCATTCACACCTAAGCTGACATGCACAGAAGCAGTAAAATACTCGCATTGGAAGCAAGCAATGGCAGAAGAATTTTTGGCAATACAACAAACGAGTACTTGGAGCTTGGTTCCACCACCAAATAATAAACCAGTTCTTGGATGTAAATGAATGTTTCGCACAAAATTTCACTCAAATGGATCTATTTCTATATTCAAAACAAGACTTGTTGCACAAGAAAATTGGCAAGAATTTTACATAAACTATATCAAAACATTTAGTCATGTAGCCAAGTTTCCTACCATCTAAATTTTACTTACAATCGCTCTAATTCAGAACTGGCCAGTGCATCAAATGGATGTAATGAATGCATTTTTACATGGAAAACTAGAAGAAGAGATATATATGAAGCATCTGAAAGGTTTTGAAGATAATGACAACCCGAACCATGCGAGTCTTCTTCATAAAACTATTTACAGCTTGAAGCAATCACCAAGGAAATGGTTTAATACATTCTCAGACTATCTAAAATCTCTCAGATTTACTCATGCCAAAGCAGATTCGTCGTTGCTTACATTTCACATAAATGATATTCAAATGTATCTACTTATCTATGTATAAGACATTTTACTTACAGGAAATATTCAAAATGTTGTAAATGGTATTGCGCATCAACTCAACCATCAATTCACCATGAAACATCTGGGAACAACCAATAATTCTTGGGAAATTAGATAACTCATAATAAACAACATTATTTTGTATCACAAATTACATACGAATCATCCATTATTCAAAATGCATAGATTTAGAACTGCAAATCTCTATCAAATCTGACATGTACAAAACTATCATAGAATTATAAACTAGATAAGGTGATGTTTGATCCTTGAACATAAAGAAAAATCATTGGATCGCTACACTATATGACAATTATAAGGCTTGAAATAGCGCTCATCATCAATTTACTATGTCAACATATGCATAATATAATGCCTCAACATGCTTATATGCTTCAGTGATTAATTTGATATCTTAAAGGTACATTGCATTATGGAATTCCGATTTTACATGGATCATTGGAACTTAATTCATTTTCGGATGCTGATTGGACATGAGATAGAGACACTCACCGATCTACATCGGGTTGTTGTACATTTCTTGATAAAAAATTTAATTTCATGGAGTGTTAAGAAATAAGGTAGCCAGATCCTCAATAAAAGTCGAATACATAGCATTGGCTTCAGCTATTATTTGGCTAAGAAAATTGGTACAGGATTTTCATATTGAGCAAAAGTAACCAACTGATCTAAGATGTGATAATATGTCAGCTATAGCACTTGAGAATAATCCAATATTCCATGCTAGAACAATCCATATAATTTTTTTTAATATAAAGACCAAATAGCTGATATACTTACAAAACCTCTCTCCACTCCGATATTTTAAATGTTTCGACACAAGCTTACTGTCCAGACTTATCCATTAGCTTGAGGGGGAGTAATGACATCTATGCATTTAATCCCACATCATGCAATATTGTAATTGGCACCTATTCTATACCTATAAATATATACATGTATCATGTAATAAAGTAGTGATGAATACAAGAAATCAATCCTACTAAATTCACTTCTCTCATACGTTCTTATACTTCCTTACTTTGGTTATATCTTTTTTGATTGGATATTAAGGTCAATTAAGGAAAACTCATACGCATATCACATACACAAGACTTGAACTCAATACCTCTTGGTTGGTAACCGAAGCATCCACCACATTTTTCCGTTAAATCGCTTAACTTGATCTTTTGAGTGGCTACTTTGGTGTGTGAACTCAAGTGATGGATTATCTATTTATTTGAAGACATTAATGCTTTGTTTGGGATAATTTTAGACCACTTTTTTTTTTCCTACTTTCAAGAAATTTTTGAACTAAAAAACAGCTTTACAAAATAATAAGAAAGTCATCCAATACAAAGCCTAAATGTTGGAGCAGATGGAAATCTCATGATCATTATCAGTGGTTCAAAAATTTAGGCTTCCAACTTCTTTTAGCTAAAATCATTCCAAAAAGCCATGTGTGCCTAATCAGCATCAAACCCATATGAACTCTGTGTTTCGCAATTTTGATTTTTTTGCCAAATACGTATTATGTCAAGTAAAAAATCATATTTATACTAAAAAAAAAAATCAGATATATACTATCATCGAGAGATAGTAAGAACTTTTAATATTTATTACGTGCGATATTTTGATCATTCTATAAATATGATATACTTTTAACTATATTTTTTTTCTTTATTATTGTAGAATAATATGTTAAAAATGAAGCTAAGTTTTCTGTAAGAATGGTACTAGTTTCAAACTAATTAATTTTTCTTTTGTTATTTTCAGTTATATGGTTTAATTGAAAATATATTTCCTAACTAATAAGGGTGTCAATAAAAGATATGATATGATATTTGACATAAACTTGACCTAATAAATACAAGCTTGGATTTATTGGATTAATTTTTTGGTTGGATTCAAGTTTATAATTTTGATCTGTTTAATAATTTGGTTGGGTTCAGTTCGACTAAAAAATTTTATTCTAACCCAATTTTGACCTGGAAGCAAGGGCATATCTTTGGGGGGGGGGGGGGGGGGGGGGGGGGGGGGGGGGGGTGCTAATTTTTTTTTTTCTTATGTGATTCTTTAGGTAATTTATTCCCTCATTCATTTTTTTAGTCTTTATTACAATAATTTTTGGACAATTACCACCCTAAAAGTTCTAAAATACTATGGTCTTTAAGCAATTGTCACCAGCATAATTAAACACATTGTGTAGAGGTGTTATTGTTAGATAACAATGAATCAAATACAAAAAGAAATAGTAAAGAGAATTTAAAAATATCCTTACAACCAAAATTTATTCCTAGGGGCGCTGGCCCCGGAAACCCTCAAGGGCTCTGCCCCTTGACCTTGCAAGTCAAATCCCGCCAGGGAGTGCTACCCCCTTGGACCCCAAATATATCTACGAAGAGTACAATTATCAAGGATATAAACAAAATAGGAATCGAGCCAAATTCTACACTTATACTTATAAATTTGCCCCTCCTGAAAATTAAGGCTGATTCTGACCCTACCTGGAGGGACCCTAATGCCCTAAAATATCTTGATTTAATACAACAATTCATGAAAAAGAAATTTATGAAAAACATGCACTCCCGTAGTGCTAGTGTTTTTCCTTTTCTATATAACAACACTACAACTAGATGTTGGAAGCATTGCTGCAAATATTTTTTTGAAATCTTAAACCTTATTCAATCATCCACATCAAAAAAGATTTATTCAGTCATGTTTTGATCATCTGGGTTGGCAATGGGTTAGGTTCAGATCTAATTTAAGTGTTCGGGTTTGGGTCCAATTAAATTGTTCATGCTCGAATCCACTAGTTTCAAGTTCACTAACTATCTTATCTACTTCAAAACCAGCCTATTAAGCCATTATGACACCCCTACTAATTAGAATGTTAGTGGTCATTTCAAATAGTACATTTGGTCTTCACAATCATTAACATTTGAGACTAATTTGAGGGGTCTACAAAGCCAAATTAAGAATGCTCAACATTTTGAATACCTAACATACAACTTCAAACTGAATTTTAAGTTTGAACTTCTAAAGTCTGCCACTTCACGCTTCAAATTGAAGTTTAAGCTTTTTATTTAGGTGGTTGTAAAGCTAATACGAGAAAAAAAAAAATAAAAGTTGTTATAAAAATTAATTTTTTGACATAAAAATTCCTAGAAATTGCAGTTAAACAAAATTTTGATTGCGGTTCAAAAATCAAAGTTAAGAGAAAGCTGTCCCAAATAGATCCTAACTTTGCATTGTTTACCATCCAATAAAAACCCAATTAAGCATAACATACGAAAAACGTTTGTAAAAGTATCAGTTATACACAATTTAAAAGAAATTATTTATAATATTTTCGTAGTATCCATTTTTTTCTTCAAACAAATAGAAAAAATAGAAGGTTGTTTATGATAAAAGATCAGTTACAAAAACAAAATGCTTAGATTCTCTTATTTAACACCAGTTAAAAAGAAATTTTAGTACATCATCTGTTACAGAACTTATAAAATAAAATTTTAACAAATCTTTTTATTTTAATGAAAATTTTAAATGGCTTATTATTATTATTATTATTATTATTATTATTATTATTATTATTATTATTATTATTATTTTACGATAAAAGACTATTTTTGAGGACAGAATTTGAAATTTTTTATTTTTTTATCCTGATATTTTTTCCTGCAAGGCTAAGATACCGTTTAGTTGATTTTGCTTAAGACTAAGACATTTTAATTTAATTATATTATAATATTGTTTTAATTACATTAAAATTTTAAATTAAATATTTTTATAATTTTATAGAAATCTAAATTAAATTAAATGCAATATTATGATAATTATTATAAAACAAATACAACCGATTCATGAACAATCCAAATTGCATATATACCTATTCCTTATTCCTTATAACCATCACACCACACTATTTTATTTTATTTATAATTTCCTTATAGTACTTTGATGTAATGTTTTTTTCTTTATTTGTTGCTATGTAGTTATTGGGGCAATTAATGGTCTTGCAGCAAGCTCTTAGGATAAAATATTTTCTATAAACTTTAATAATTTGATAATAAACTTAAAATTAATTTTTTAAAAAATATTGTTCTTAAAACAATTGTTCACTCGACCTATTTTTTTAATAAAAATAACATCGTCTTTATCCCACTATATGAGGTCGGTTATATGAATCTTTTTCCTTCGTTGTATCCAACTAGTAATCAAATTATCATTTAAATATTATAAAAAAAAGTCATTTCTAATATTTTCATAACCAAGTCCTTTTAGCCTTCATCTAACTTTCTTAACATAGGTCAGGTATAATACATATACTCTCCTAACTGGATCATCAAAAAGCCGACATTTTAGGTGACCAAACCATCTAAGGCTACTCTTTTTAATCTTATCTGCCACTATAGCAACTCCAACCTTTTCACGTATATACTTGTTCGCATTCTATCTCTAAGTGTAAAATCATTCATGCATCCACCTAAGCTTATGTATATGCAAAAAAAAAATATATCATTGGTTTTAAATTTTTTAAGGTATTATTATTACTCTTTCTTGGCCTTATTAACAAATATATGGGAAGAAAATTGGCTTTGGATACATCAAATTACAACTAGGTGATGCTAGCCTCACTTATAAGGGGTTATAACTATATATATCAACCTTCATGTGTCAAAATTGGTTTTGATTAAAAGGTATATTAACAAAATCTTATACCCTCTTTATGAGAAGTTTCCTTATGAATGATAGCATTTACATTCTTAAGAGCAAGAGCATCACAAATTTTCTGATCAAAACTTTTCTTATTTCCTCATAGCTTAATTATTTGTAATCTTATTTTTATATAATTTATCAAGTACTTTTAATTTGTGGACTGTTTGAATTCCATCAATTAAGTTTTTTTACACTTCTTTCTAGCCATTCAAATTGAGCAAACATGTATATTGGTTCTTAAATTCTTATATTAAAAAGCTTAGATTTTTATACTATAAGTTTTCCTATGCCAAGACTACTTTATTATTTCATTGGTATGCATTAATTGACATTTGCATAAAAATAATTATTGGAACTTGAATTCTAGAAAAAAATAATAATATTATACTCTAACTAATGTGTCATTTGTCTTTCCCCAAAATACATGAGATAATATATTTATTTATTGATTAAGGAGAATAATTTTTCTCCAAAAAAAAAAATTTACAAAAGAATATTAGGTCTCATCTTGCAATAAATAGTTAATTATTTTTAAATATTGTGTCTCTTAATACTTTTTAATATTATATTATATATATATATATATATATATATATATATATATATATATATATATATATATATATATATATATATATATATATATATATTTATTAGATATTATAAGTTGAATTTATTAATATAAGTTGAATTTTTTAAAAAAATCTAATAATTATAAAATATATAATTTAACAATAATTTTAAATAAATAATAAAAAATAAGATATTATTTAAAAATATCAATTGACATTATTTTCTCCTAAAAATTAATATTCATCATTAAAAAATAATCAAGAACCCATTTTAAAATGAGACATCTACATATTATATATTATTTTTCGTATTTTTGTGTTAATTATTAATTTTTTGATCAATATTCATGCAATAATATATAACTAAATAATTGGTTTGAAATTTGCATAAAAAATGTAAGAAATAAATATTATTAAAATGACATTAAGATAATTAATCTTATTAAAAATAATTAATTAGTCCATATAAAAATAATTACAAAACAAGACTTTCATATTTTTTATATAAATTAATTTGTTTAGAAAATTATTCTTCTTAACCAATTAAAAAAAATCTATTTTATCTCATATAGTTTGAAGAATAAAGTCATCAAACCATGAAATTTATTTAAAAGGACTATTATCTTCGGTAAGAAACTCCGGCGGAATATCATACCTTGGACGTAGTTCACCTTATGCGTATGACTTCTTCGCGGCTCTTCTTCCTCTTCTTCTCCGAGTGGGAACAGAGACCAAACAAAGTAGAGGTCAAACGATAAACAAAAAGGCGATTCTGTGGAAATTTTGATGCTTCTCTTACATTTAGACGGGTAGCAGATGATCGGTGGAAGGAATCTTTGTGGTAATTTGGCTTCTCGGAGAGGGTGAGGATTTATCTCTAACTCCTTTTTTCTCTTCTTTGTTGCTTCCTTTCTTTGATTGAGAATTTTTTGTGATTTGATTGTGAACAATCTGTGAGAAAAGTTTCGATTTTCTTAGACGATGTTTTCTGAACTTTGTTGAAAATTTTGTACGTATTTTTTGGTTGAGGGTTTTCTTTTCTGTGAGTAGTTTGCATTTGTGTGATGAGTGCTTGGATATTTTGTTCCATTTCTGGGTTAGGGTTTTTCCTAATTGAGATGTGTGAGATGTTTTATGCGTTTCATTTTTCTTAATTGTTTTTGTTATTTGTTCTATTGCATCTGAGGATCTCCTATTTTACTGTTCTTTCAGGCTTTGTGTCGGAACTGGAACAATCTTTTAGCTTCCAAGAATAATCCCCAAGGAAATGGGGGCATTGGGGTAGTAGATCTTGTGTCTGTGGGATGGATAAAGATTAGATTTTTGGGATATTAGCCTATCTGAAATGAGTTTAGTTCTTTATTAAAAAAAAGGTTGAATTTAGGACTAAAAGATTTGTTGCGTTTGGCCTTCTGAGTAAAGATTAGGAACGAACTTCAAATACTAGATTAAAAATCATTTCTAATTAGATTAGAAATGAATTCAAAGTTCAAGCGTGTTGCTGAATATTCATCAAGTTCTCCTCAAATCATGGGAGATACTGCTAGAAAACTCAGTAAAAGCCAGCCATTTCCTCTATTTAATTCTTCGTCGGTTCATTATGATCCAAGAACTACACCATCTTTCCCTGAAATGTCTCCTCTTGATTCTCGATCACAAAGTTTGTGCCTCCTTAGTCATGAAGTTAAGAAGCAGGATCAATCAGAACCAATCTCCTGGGTTAAAAGTCAAATTCTGGATTGGGATCCGAAAGCGATGCTAAACAACCTCTCCTTTCTTGAACAGAAGATTCATCAAGTTCAGGACATAGTTCATTCCATTGCTAATCAGGATTCTCAGTTTTCTAACCAAGAAAATGAGCTAGCAGCACATCAGCAGCTTGTAACAGCTGATCTCACTTGCATAATTATTCAGCTTATCTCCACAGCAGGCACTCTTCTTCCTTCCATGAAGAACTCACTCACAACGGCTAACACCTTACTAGAGCCATTGGGGAGCATCACAACTTCTTCCAGTATTTGCTTTAATGATAATATGCAGCAGAAGGAGACTGTTCCATTAGAGATGGCGAAAGCTTCAGAGTTCGATGAACTTATCAGAGGATTAAGTGATTGTGGAACTGAAGGAGATGAACTGATCAAATGTTTAAAGAATAGCAGCAGTGAAGTGGCAGAATCCGCTCTCGTAGAAGATCATGATTTGAAAGATGCCGACGAAGGGGTGGACGGAGAAAACCTTCCTCCAGGTTCATATGAAGTCCTTCAGCTAGAAAAGGAGGAGATTCTGGCGCCTCATACTCACTTTTGTATGATATGTGGTAAAGGATTTAAAAGAGATGCAAACCTCAGGATGCACATGAGAGGTCATGGAGACGAGTACAAGAGCGCCGCAGCTCTTGCAAAACCAACCAAGGACTTGAACTCCGAACTGACGCCGATTAGGCGATACTCGTGTCCCTTCATTGGATGCAAGAGGAATAAGGATCATAAGAAATTTCTACCATTGAAAACTATTCTTTGTGTGAAGAACCATTATAAAAGAAGCCATTGTGACAAGAAGTATACTTGCAGTAGATGTCATACTAAGAAGTTTTCAGTTCTTGCTGATCTGAAGACCCATGAGAAGCACTGCGGCCGCGACAAATGGCTTTGCTCATGTGGAACAACATTCTCAAGGAAGGATAAGTTGTTTGGCCATGTTGCTCTTTTTCAAGGCCACACTCCAGCACTCCCCACAGATGAGGGCAAAGCTGTAGGAGCATTAGACCATGGAAATGAAAATGAAGAAAAAGCTGTTCTTGTTAAAACTAGCTTGGATGATGGTGCTAATGTTTTAGATGTTAGAGGGGATGATGATGAACGCGGCTTGTTTTCTCTTATGAACTTTGATTCTTTTAACTATGGAGGTTTTGACGAATTTTCGCAGCCAGGCTTTTGATGCCTCAGAGGGTATGGGTGACAGAGCTTTATGACAACAAATAGTAAGAATTTGAGCTCCCAACGTTTGGGATAACAACAATGGCTCAATCAGGAAGAAGGCAAAAGCTTTGGCTGGTAAACTGAAAGTTCTTCCAGATTATGATTTCGTTTGGGACGGCCTTTATACTGTTTCTTAAAGCAGCTTTCTCGTACAAAAAATTAATTTTTATACTAAAAAAATGTTTTAAGAAGTAAGAAAAAAGCTGTTCCAAATGAAGCTTACGTTGTTAGTGATTTCATGTCTTGTTAGTTTATGTTTGGTTATTGAATGGATGGAATTAAACTCAATAAAATTAGTGGTTTTGAACAGAATTGTTGGATTTTATTCTAACCATTCAATTTGTCTTGTATGGGCCACCCAGCTGTAGAGAATCCGAACAGATCGGACCCATGATAATAATGTCAAATTATTTATACAGATATTTCAAATCAAAGAGATGCGTGTCTTCTTCTTCTCCTTTATTATTTATTTATTTATTTATTTTGGATAGCTTAGTGGATTTAAAAGGTTGGAGAATCTAAATCGCAGAGGACTTTCAAAGCACATAAATTTATGTGGCTTAGTTTCGTCGGTCTGTTCGGATTATGGAGTAATGATTATCCAAATTTTACCTTTACTTAACATAGTAGAATATTTAGCGAAAATTATAAGATATTTATTTAATATAAAAGTTTTTTTTTTTGGTATCATAAGATCATATTTAAAACTTATTGTTATATTATCATTTAGCATATTTATAGATTAAGTCTCTATCGCTAATGTAAAATTGGACCAGCATAATAATAATAATAATAATAATAATAATTAAAAAAAAGCATTGAAGATAGGGGTGTGAATTTAGCCAGTGAAGCTTGGCTCGATAAATAGATCATAAGTTGAGCTAGCAAATTTTGATTTGACTAGCTCGCTCATTAAAAACATTTATAAAAAGGGAAATTTACATACATACCACTATATACTTATCATTTTACATATCTAACACCTCATTTATTAATATTACACAAATACCACTCAAAACCTTATTATACAACATTTCTACCACTCCTTCACGGACACTCACGGAATCTTATTTACTATTTTTCATTTTTTAGGAAGCTGAGGAGAGGGAAAACGCTATTTAGATCGTATCTCTTCACAATCCAAGGTAAAGAATGAAAATATTGTTTTGATTTGAGGTGTAGATGTTAAATGCAGTTTTCGACATCTCTTCCACCCGCTGGCCGCTGAGATCAAATTGAGATCGAATGCATATATGTGAAGATCGGTACTCTTCACAATCGTTACTTTTTTAGCTGTTTTAACTTGGATTGTAGTAGATGAGTCCCCTTTTTTTAACGGTTTTTCGTTTTTAGGCATATATGTGAAGATCGGAAGTATTCACAAATCACAATCGCCATTGGCCTATAGTAACGCCATTTTCCTAAGAAAAAATATATGTGTTCGGTTCATGTAAAATTCCCTAAGACAAAACTGTGACATCCCAGATATCAATAGTGAAAGGATTCGTCTGACATTTTTTTTTTTTCATATCTATTTTCTTCTTTCTCATTCTCGTTCAGATCAATACAGTCATCCAGAGGTAATTGCATTACATAAAAGAAATACAGAAAAGAGATACAACATCTATTATAATTCACATTTCCACATATACACAGTCAAAAGATCGTCCAAAAGAATATGTACAATAGCCCAACGGCTACAAAACAAAGGCCTGCCATAGGCAACAAAACAAGACTACACTAGCGACCAAAGAAGCTTCACGCGGGAGGCTCTGCACCTGAAATATTAACCACATATAATGAGCTTAAATAGCCCAGCAGGTCACCAAAGCCTACAACTGAAATCAAAGCACGACACTGAAAAAAATATGCAGGTCAATCAAATCAAGTCAAATCGATCAGTCGTACATGATCAATGAATCAATGCAGATACGAAAATCAATACGGAACAGAAGTCGATAAAATCAATGAATAGTAGAGAATCCATAAAGCTCAAGAAATCAATGCGTGTATCAAATCTCTACAATCTCTATCATAGCAATCGATAACTTCAATTACATCAATACGGTCGTCTATCCATCTTATCTATCGTATCAGTCTATAACATCAGTCAAATCAATAGAATGGAATCGTATCAGAACATACACTTGCAAATCAATTTATCATTCAATCTCACTTACTTCCTGTCAGTACGGCAGCGTATGTATCAATATCCATAAAGAGGACAATCCATTGACGACCACGAACGATGCTACAACAGTGAAACCGCGTCAATCAATTCAGTAAAACAATTACTTCCGGTCAATAATATCAATCGGCTAAAAATCCCAATAAACGATCAAATCAATACAGCGAAAGGGCAGGATCAATACAATCGGCAAATACAATTGAAATCAAACCAATACGATTAATCAATGCAATAAAATCATATACAACAATCAAATTGATAAATCAATAAACAATCAATCCAATCAATCAATCAATCAATGATCGGCACTATGAATCAATGTATCAGTGGATCTATAGTATCAGTATCCGTATCAGTAGTATCAATCATGTCCGTAAATCAATAAATCCATAATATCGATGAATCAATAATGTCGGCATCTATATCCACGAATCCATACAACATCCATATCCATAGCGATGTCAGTATCCATGAATCAATACAACATCCATATCCATAGTGGTGTCGGTATCCATGAATCAATAACACACAATATCAATAAAATCGTACAATAACAGAAACCCATGAATCCGTCGATAAATCCAATCAGTAAAACGTCAATTCACTACAATTAATCCGTCAATATCGATAAATCAATCAAAAATCAATAGGTCAATGCACATCAGGAAATCCATACAATGCACTATCATACATATTCAATTTCATACAATGGTCTTACTGAACAAGCATAAACACTGGCTATTATCAATAGTGCTGTTGTAGAAATCCATAGTGCTGTTGTAGATATCCATACATTGGTTTCTATAACCAATGTTCAACCAGGTTAAACACTGGCTATTATCAATAGTGCTATTGTAGAAATCCATAGTGCTGTTGTAGAATCCATATTGCTGTTGTAGATATCCATACGTTGGTTTCTATAACCATGTTCAACCAGGTTTCCACTTGTCTTTCAGTATCAATAGTCAATTCAATAGTCAATAGTCAATATAAGAACAATGTAGAGCAATCGTATCAACATTCATATGCATATCTATACAATTCATCAATATCAGAGAAATCGAAAATCGTACGAAAATCCAGCGGCATAACGGCAGTATATAGAATTTACACAAAAATCACCAAAACAGAAATTTATCAAATTACCACAGAACGTGTACAACAACAATATAAGACTATTACTCTACTGAATCCAAATCAAATAACATCCTGATATTTTTCTATTCGATCAAAATCGCGTAGAACCCAAAATGATCGGTGAAATCGTTCCAGAAAATACTCAAATCGTATAGAATATTCGTATCTATAACATTCTAAAAGTTGTGCGGTGAAAGTTGTCTTAATATAAAATCATGTCCAAAATTTGACTACGAAAACACAAAACAAGTCACAACTCGATCAAAAATTAACATCTCTGAAAACAGAAATAGGATTCGGAGTCCTTACAGCGAGATAAACAAATAGCTCAACAGCGGCGACGGACGAAAAGCGCTCTGCGGCCTCCGAAATCGAACTTTTCCTTCGCTTTCCTTCTCTTTCTCTCTCCTCAGATATTTTCGTTTTTATAAAATGATTTTCTCTCTCCTCAAATCGAGCTGATTTCCTTATAACATTAGTCTGATCGGCCCGGCCGATCGCCACATCGTCCTGGCCGATCAGAACAAAATCAAATCGGCCCGGACGATTCCTCAGGCCGATAATTTCGGTTTTGCTCTCGGGATTCTTGTCGTATCTGATCGTCCCAGGACGATCCAAAATCGGCCTGGACGATCCCATTCCAGAAAAAATCAGCTGTTTCAATGCACTGATCGTCCTGTACGATCTCAATATCATCCTGGACGATTCTGGGAGAAAAATCAGATTCAGACAGCAAATCGAAGGAACGGGCTCTCACAATCTCCTCACCTTAGAAAAATGTCGTCTCGACATTTCCCTTAGGTGTCCGGAGCAAAATGAAACAAAACAAATCCAATGAATCGGAAAATCGTACAAATCACATCGAAACAGATAATACACTAAACTTGTACCAGTCACATCTTCAGGCACTGAAGAAACATCTTCTACCATTGCTTGTACATTTTCATTTTGAACAGTCGGAACAGGTCCTTGCCTAAGTCCAGAACTTGCGCAATCTGTCATTCTATGTCCATATCCACCACATCGGACGCATTGCCCAGTCCTCCGATAACATTGTCCCGAATGTCTTTTCCCACAACATGTACAAACATTAAACCTTGCTCTGCTACCTTCCCCACTTTTCTTACTACGGCCAGAGCATTTTACTAACTTGTCGCTCACCATTTGAGCGACCATGTCAGTAAACTTATTCATATTTGTAGATGTGAGCGGGAGATCAGTAGCAGACTCAACTATCTTTCCTTTCGAATCCATTGGCCTGATCAATACAAATCATTCGAATCAAATAAAATCGTGGAAATCAAATACGTAAAACAAAACAAATCAAATAATGCAATTATCACTATCACTCTGGATATAAGCAAATCCTTTCACTACACTCGCTCTGATACCAATTGTAACTTCCCAGATATCAATAGTGAAATGATTCGTCTGACATTTTTTTTTCATATCTATTTTCTTCTTTCTCATTCTCGTTCAGATCAATGCAGTCATCCAGAGGTAATTGCATTACAGAAAAGAAATACAGAAAAGAGATACAACATCTATTATAATTCACATTTCCACATATACACATTCAAAAGATCGTCCAAAAGAATATGTACAATAGCCCAACGGCTACAAAACAAAGGCCTGTCATAGGCAACAAAACAAGACTACACTGGCGACCAAAGAAGCTTCACGCGGGAGGCTCTGTACCTGAAATATTAACCACATATAATGAGCTTAAATAGCCCAACAGGTCACCAAAGCCTACAACTGAAATCAAAGCACGACACTGAAAACAATATGCAGGTCAATCAAATCAAGTCAAATCGATCAGTCGTACATGATCAATGAATCAATGCAGATACGAAAATCAATACGGAATAGAAGTCGATAAAATCAATGAACAGTAGAGAATCCATAAAGCTCAAGAAATCAATGCATGTATCAAATCTCTACAATCTCTATCATAGCAATCGATAACTTCAATTACATCAATACGGTCGTCTAGCCATCTTATCTATCGTATCAGTCTATAACATCAGTCAAATCAATAGAATGGAATCGTATCAGAACATACACTTGCAAATCAATTTATCATTCAATCTCACTTACTTCCTGTCAGTACGGCAGCGTATGTATCAATATCCATAAAGAGGACAATCCATTGACGACCACGAACGATGCTACAACAGTGAAACCGCGTCAATCAATTCAGTAAAACAATTACTTCCGGTCAATAATATCAAGCGGCTAAAAATCCCAATAAACGATCAAATCAATACAGCGAAAGGGCAGGATCAATACAATCGGCAAATACAATTGAAATCAAACCAATACGATTAATCAATGCAATAAAATCATATACAACAATCAAATCGATAAATCAATAAACAATCAATCAATCAATGATCAGTATTATGAATCAATGTATCAGTGGATCTATAGTATCAGTATCCGTATCAGTAGTATCAATCATGTCCGTAAATCAATAAATCCATAATATCGATGAATCAATAATGTCGACATTTATATCCACGAATCCATACAACATCCATATCCATAGCGGTGTCGGTATCCATGAATCAATACAACATCCATATCCATAGCGGTGTCGGTATCCATGAATCAATAACACACAATATCAATAAAATCGTGCAATAACAGAAACCCATGAATCCGTCGATAAATCCAATCAGTAAAACGTCAATTCACTACAATTAATCCGTCAATATCAATATATCAATCAAAAATCAATAGGTCAATGCATAACAGGAAATCCATACAATGCAATATCATACATATGCAATTTCATACAATGGTCTTACTGAACAAGCATAAACACTGGCTATTATCAATAGTGTTGTTGTAGATATTCATACGTTGGTTTCTATAACCAACCTTCAACCAGGTTAAACACTGGCTATTATCAATAGTGCTATTGTAGAAATCCATAGTGCTGTTGTAAAATCCATATTGCTGTTGTAGATATCCATACGTTGGTTTCTATAACCAACGTTCAACCAGGTCTCCACTTATCTTTCAGTATCAATAGTTAATTCAATAGTCAATAGTCAATATAAGAACAATGTAGAGCAATCGTATCAACATTCATATGCATATCTATACAATTCATCAATATCAGAGAAATTGGAAATCGTACGAAAATCCAGCGGCATAACGGCAGTATACAGAATTTATACAAAAATCACCAAAACAGAAATTTACCAAATTACCATAGAACGTGCACAACAACAATATAAGACTATTACTCTACTGAATCCAAATCAAATAACATCCTGATATTTTCCTATTCAATCAAAATCGCTTAGAACCCAAAATGACCGGTGAAATCGTTCCAGAAAATACTCAAATCGTATAGAATATTCGTATCTATAACATTCTAAAAGTTGTGCGGTGAAAGTTGTCTCAATATAAAATCATGTCCAAAATTCGACTACGAAAACACAAAACAAGTCACAACTCGATCAAAAATCCAATCTCTGAAAACAGAAATAGGATTTGGAGTCCTTACGGCGAGATAAACAAATAGCTCAACAGCGGCGACGGACGAAAAGCGCTCCGCCACCTCCGAAATCGAACTTTTCCTTCGCTTTCCTTCTCTTTCTCTCTCCTCAGATATTTTCATTTTTATAAAATGATTTTCTCTCTCCTCAATCGAGCTGATTTCCTTATAACATTAGTCTGATCGGCCCGGCTGATCGCCACATCATCCTGCCCGATCAGAACAAAATCAAATCGGCCCAGACGATTCCTCAGGCCGATAATTTCGGTTTTGCTCTCGGGATTCTTGTCGTATCTGATCGTCCCAGGACGATCCAAAATCGGCCTGGACGATCCAAAATCGGCCTAGACGATCCCATTCCAGAAAAATCAGCTGTTTCAATGCACTGATCGTCCTGGACGATCTCAATATCGTCCTGGACGATTCTAGTTGAAAAATCAGATTCATACAGCAAATCGAAGGAACGAGCTCTCACAAAAATTTTCTTCACTGTTTGGTTCAAATGTATCCTAAGAAAAACCTTCTCACGCAAAATATCAACCACGAACACAAAAACCTGTGAAGGAAATCCCTTCTCAGCGATTTATAGCAACAGGGGAAGTGGATACACGAGACGGTCGAGGAAGAGAAGTCGCGAGAATCACCATTAATGAGGTATTTTTGCGGGAAGAAGACGTTGTGAGCGTGCGTGGAGACGGAGTGGTAGAAATGATGTATAATAGGGTTTTCAGTGGTATTAGTGTAATATTAATAAATGAGATGTTAGATATGTAAAATGATAGATATATAGTGGTATGCATGTAAATTTCCCTTATAAAAAATACATTTAAAACACATTCAAATTTAAGAGTTCAAATATAAGGTTATTAGTTTTTTAATATATAAATATTATTTTCTAATAACAAGTTATTCTTTTTTATTTATCAATTAATTTCTCTTTTTTTTCTTATTTTATTATAATTATTATTTGAGTCATAATTATTTTCTCTCTTTTCTTATAAATGAAGCAGCTTGTGAGCCAGCTAAAATTTGAGCTCCACCTCGATTCATTAATCAAGCTCAAGTTGGTGGTGACTCGAATTTGACTTGACTCTTTTACATCTGTGATGGTTTCCTGTAAGATGTTTGTCCTTATTTATGGAATAATGAGGAGAAAGTTAAGTTAGGATTTGCTGATTAAAGTTTTGTTTCAGACGGCTTCCTTATTGCTTCTTAAAGTAGCTATTTAGTTCAAAATTTTTAATTTTTGTATTAGGAAGATGTTTTAAGAAGTAATAAGTCGTTCCAAACAATGTCTGACGGCTTTCCTTGTTGGAGAAATGAAGAGATGAAGAGATGTTGATGGAAGTAGAAGAATATATTTTTTTCTCTTACCATTTCAACAATACATCATCCCTATTTATACTAGTGGTTACAAGTAGTTCTAGATTTCTCTATATATTCTAGAAACATCTATTTTTAATAAGCATTTACTTCAAAAGATAAGCATCCTAGAAGATTCTACATTAATACTTAATGGTGGAATAATCTAGATAAGGGAATACTCTAGAATGATGAATACTCTAGAATGAGAAGCATTAATTTCTAATACTCCTCCTTGCTGCTCATTTTTGTGACTCCAAGTTTATCATGAAGTTTTTGAAATTTATCTCTGGATAGAGCCTTTGTGAAAATGTCTGCCAGTTGTTCTTTAGATTTGCAGTGTATCAACTTTATTTCTCCTTTAGCTTCTACTTCTCGTAGGTAGTGATATTTTATAGCAATATGTTTTATTCTGTTGTAAAATACAGGATTCTTAGCCATAGCAATAGCAGAATTGTTGTCACAATAGATCACTATAGGAAGTTCCTATTTTGAGCTCATATCTTCAAGTATTTTGCAAAGCCAAATTGCCTGATTTGTAGCACCTGCGGCAGCAACATATTCTGCTTCTGCAGTGGACTGTGCAACTGAACTTTGCTTCTTAGAACCCCAAGAAAACACACCAGAACCCAAGGTAAAGCAATATCCTGATGTGCTTTTCATATCATCCTGAGAGCCAGCCAAATCACTGTCTGTAAACCCAACTAAGGATGATTGAGTACTAGGTTTATACCATATACCAAAATCCTTTGTGCCTTGAATATACCTTAATATTGTTTTAGCAGCACTTAAATGAATTTGACATGGCTTTTGCATGAATATTGAAAGAAGGCTGGTAGCATACATGATGTCAGGACGAGTAGCAGTTAGGTAAAGTAAACTCCCAATTAAGTTTCTATATGTAGCTGCATAAGTCTCTTTAGTACCATCTTCTTTCATCAATTTCTCATTTGCAACTAAAGGAGTATCTACAGGTTTGCATTCATTCATTTTGAATTTAATTAGCATATCAGTAGCATACCTTTTCTGTGAAATAAAGATACCTCCTTCTTCTTGATGTACTTCCATCCCAAGAAAGTAGTGCATATGCCCCATGTCACTCATCTCAAAGGTCTTCATCATCTCATATTTGAACGAGTTGATCATCCTTGGACTGTTTCCAGTAACGATTAAGTCGTCCACATAGAGAGATACAATGATAAGATTACTTCCTTTGATTTTCACATAGAGTGTTGGTTCACTTATACTCTTGGTGAATCCATGGTTGCAAAAATAGTTATCAATTTTGCTGTACCATGCTCGAGGAGCTTGTTTTAGCCCATAGAGAGCCTTTTTAAGTTTATAAACTTTCTTTTCTTCTTTTATGAATCCTTCAGGTTGTTGAATATACACATCTTCCTCGAGTTCTCCATTTAGAAAGGATGACTTTACATCTAATTGTGAGATCTTCCAATTTTTTTGAGCTGCAAGAGCGACTATAGTCCTGATGGTGTCAAGTCTAGCAACAGGAGCATAAGTTTCAGTGTAGTCTATTCCTGCTTGCTGAGTGTAGCCCTTGGCAACAAGTCTTGCCTTACATTTGTTTAAAGAGCCATCTGAGTTAAGTTTTATCTTGTATATCCACTTAACTCCAATTATGTCCTTATTCTTAGGATAAGGCACTAGCTCCCAAGTGTTATTCTTTTCAATCATTTTGATCTCCTCCTTCATAGCATACATCCAAATAGGCTCTTTTGAGGCATCATTATAGCTTTCTGGTACTACTAATATGAAGTTACAAGATTCATAGATCTCTTGTAGTGCCCGATACCTTCTTGGAGTAGATCCTGGTGAAGATGTGGAAGAAATTTCGCCTTCATAAGTGTTTTCGTAATCCTCATTATTGACTGAGGTAGATGATGTCGGTATTAGCCCGAGGTCATCCGCTGGTAATACAGTGTCGGCTGTGGCTTGTTCAGTAGTGTTGTCGATAGACTGTGCTTGAAGAAATAGCTTGGGATCATCAGTGTTTTCCCATTTCCAAATAGCATCCTCAACAAATTTGACATCTCTGGTAGTAACTAGTTGTTGTGTTTTGAGATTAAAGATTCAGTATCCTTTGGATTGAGAGCTGTACCCAAGAAAGATTCCTTTCTCCAATTTTTCTTCAAGCTTATGCCTTTTTTGTTTAGGAATATGAACATAACATAGACACCCAAATATTCTGAAGTGATCAACATAAGGCTTGTGTCCACTCCAAGCTTCAATAGGTGTGATATCTTTCACAGCTTTTGTAGGACATCTGTTTAGCACATAGACAGCAGTGTTGACAGCTTCAGCCCAAAATTTCTTTGGAATGTCTTTTGCTATTAGCATAGCCCTTGCCATCTCCATAACAGATCTATTCTTCCTTTCTGTGACTCCATTTTATTGAGGAGTGTAGGCAACAGTCAGTTGGTGCTCCAACCCTTCTTCTTTGCAAAAATCTTCAAATTGGCATGAGTTAAACTCACCACCTCTATCGCTTCTCAAGATTTTTATCTTTTGACCACTTTGATTTTCAACTAATAATTTAAAGTTCTTGAAAATACCAAAAGTTTCTGATTTTTCTTTGAGAAAGTAAACCCATTTCATTCTAGAATAGTCGTCAATGAAGAGAATAAAATACTTACAATTGCTTAGAGATGGAGTCTTCATAGGACCACAGAGATCAGTGTGAACAAGCTCAAGTACTGATTTTGCTCTCCAAGATTCTCCGGAAGGAAATGGTTTTCTTTGTTGCTTTCCCATTATACATCCTTCACAAATAGGCATATCTTGAGCTAACAGAGGTAGCTCTTTTGCCATATTCTTTTGATTTAACAATATCAAAGCTTTCAAGTTATAGTGACCGAATCTTTGATGCCAAAGAGATGTATCATCATTCTTTGTAAATAAAGCTCTTGGATACTGCCAAGTGATAGGAAAATTTCTGTCATCCTTCATTCTTACTTTTGCCACAACTTGATTGTCTTTCTTTAGGTCTAGAATGATACATACATCACCTTCAAAATGTAGGGAATACCCATTCTGCATCATCTGCCCAACACTGAGAAGACTTTGATCAAGGCTTGGAACCAGAAGAACATCTCTTATGTGCCTTGTTCCTTCATTGGTTTTGATGGCAATTGTTCCTTTGCCACTTGCTTCTACCAACTCTCCATTTCCAAGTTTTATTTTGGCACATACAGATTTATTAATCTGAGTGAATAAACTCTCATATGGAGTCATATGATTGTTGCACCCGCTATCAAGAAACCATTCTTTCCTTTGCTCGGCTGCAACATGACAGGCATAGAACAATTGCTCCTCCTTTTCTTCCATAAAGTTAGCTTGTTGATTTTTTTTATTTTTATGCCAACAATCTTTCTCTTCATGTCCAAACTTTTTACAATAAGAACATAGAGGCTTACCTTTATGAAAGCAATCTTTTTCCAAGTGATTTGTCTTTTTGCAGATCTTACATGGTGGGAATTCCTTCTTTTGTGGGTTATCTCCACTCTTTGTAATCTCTTTAGACTTCTTCTTGGAATCCTTTATCTTTTGCTTCTTCAGATTGACTTTTGACTATAATGTTGTTTCAAGAGTCGTCCTTCCTTCTCTCAAGTCGAAGCTCATGAGCATATAATGAGCTCATCAACTCTGTCACCGACAATGAGGAGAGGTCTTTGGACTCTTCGATCGCAGCCACCACTTGATCGTAGCTTGCGGTAAGGCTAATGAGGATCTTCTGTACAACCTTCTCTTCTGAGATGTCTTCGCCGTACGCCCTCATCTGGTTTATCATGGTAATGATTCTGGAGCAGTACTCCTTTGTATTTTCTGTTTCTTTCTTTTTAAGATTTTCCAACTCCCTTCGCAAGGCTTGTAATTTTATTGTTCTTATTTTGGAGTTTCCTTGAAACTCCTCCTGCAAGATCTCCCATGCTTGCTTTGACGAAGAAGCCCGCATTATCCTTGGAAAGATAGTGTCACTTACAGCTTGTTGAAGAATGAAGAGCACCTTTGCATCTTTTTGTTTGTCCACCCGGATTTGCGTGAGATTAGACGAACCATCAGAGGTACTGACAACTTCGGTTGAAATGCCATCTTCAACTATCTCCCATAGATCCAGTGATCGTAACAACGTAATCATCTTCACACTCCAGTAGTCGTAGTTTTCGCCGGTGAATATTGGATATGATGGAGAAGAAATTGAGCCTGTCATCATTCCCATAGATTGAAGCTGCTCTGATACCATTTGTTGGAGAAATGAAGAGATGAAGAGATATTGATGGAAGTTGAAGAATATATTTTTTTCTCTTACCATTTCAATAATACATCATCCCTATTTATACTAGTGGTTACAAGTAGTTCTAGATTTCTCTATATATTCTAGAAACATCTATTTTTAATAAGCATTTACTTCAAAAGATAAGCATCCTAAAAGATTCTACATTAATACTTAATGGTGGAATAATCTAGATAAGGGAATACTCTAGAATGATGAATACTCTAGAATGAGAAGCATTAATTTCTAACATTCCTATTGCTTTTTAAAACAGCTTTCTAGTATAAAAATTTTTTGAACTAGAAAATTTTGTACTAAAATATGCTTTAGAAAGAATTAAGAAAGCCGCCTCAAAGGAAGCCTATATCTTAATTTAAATTAATTTAAAAGTCTTTATTTATTTTAAGCTGAGTACAATATAAAATTAATTGAGTCTTAAATAAATAAATAAACAAACTTACTCAAGTTTAACCTCACTTTCCTCTTTCTTCATCGTTTAGGAGTAGACTTCGAACTGGTGGTTGAATTGTCACACGAGAACCGTATGAAGATAAAAATAAATAATTATGTGATTTCATATATCCGCCTATGTTATCAATGTCAAGGTTTTAAAAATAGGAAGAAAGAGAGCTTCGTGAAGTTCTAATCGGATGATGTAATAAATAATAATATTAATCAAAATTAATATACTAATAGATAATCTAACATTAAATTTAAGCACAAATATATCTTATCATACACATCAAATATTCAAATTAAGAATGAGTTGGAAGTTTAAAATCACACTTTATAAATAATATAATTCATATTTAATATATATATATATATATATATATATATATATATATATATATATATATATATATATATATATATATATATATATATATATATATATATATATATATATATATATATATATATATATATATATATATATATATATATATATATATATATATATATATATATATATATATCTATGAAAAGTATACAAATTTTACATTATAAAATTATATCTATAAATTTATGTTATATTATTTATTATTAAAATATAAATAAAAATTAAAAAAGTTATATTAGATAATTAAATAAAATAAAAAAATAATAGATAAAATTTAATATTATTTGTATTATTAACTTTTAATTAAATATATATATAAGTAGTGCATGTATTATGAACTTGAGAACTTCACTTTAGTTTTTAGTCCCACATCATCTAAAAAGTATGTTATATACCACTTTATTTCATGCTATTTACATATCTAACACCCAAAATATTAATATTATATGACTACCACCCATATTTGATATTAAAGTGGTATATGGGTGGTAGACATGTAATATTAATGTTTTTGGTGTTAGATATGTAAATAGCATGAAATAAAATTGTATGTATGTAAATTTCCCTATTATTTTTATCTATATTAGCTTTTTTACTCAATTGAGTAAAAAAATCATATGATATGTTGGGCTATTTGATCAAACATATAATTTTAAAATTAATTTATTATGTAAAATATTTAATATTAAATTTATTAAATTATTAAATTTAATTCAATATTAGCCAAAACAATTTTTTGAAAATTGGCACTAATTTGCCGATTAACTGGTTGAATCGTCGGTTCAAGACGATTCAATCGAGTTCATGCATAAAATGGTTTTACAAAATTATGGACCAATTGGCGAACCAACTCACGATTCAACTAGTTGAATCGGTCAATTCAGTTCGATTTTTAAAACATTGGTCAATATGCTAAATTTGTTTATAAGAATTAATATCATGTAAGTGGTTTTCTTGTATTTGTTTGTTTAAAGTCTATTCGAGATAGCTTTCGCACTATTTTAAATTTCAAATAATAGTCATAATTTTTTTTTTTTGAAAGTTATTGTAAAAATGCAGCTTCATAATATAGAAATTTATTAAAAATAGTGAAAAAGTGGTGGTCAAATAAAAATTATAATTGTGGTATGAAAAATGATGCAGTAAAAAAGCTATCATAAATAAAGCTTATGATCCATTTGGGATGGCTATAGCTTTTATAAAGATTATTATGAAATTATTGTAGAGAGTAATTTTTTAAAACAGTTGTAGAAAGCAGCTTCCTAGCACAAAGAAATCCTGAAAGCGACGAAAAAGTATTAGTTAACCAGAAACTATGGTTGTATTCTGAAAAGCATAATTAGAAAGTTGTTCCAAATGAAACCTAAGTTAAATTCTCGATACTAATTTTACAATCAACTTTATAAAAAATTGTAATTGTCCTTAACAAATCCTTAATCATTAGTTTTACTTTCTTGTTTAAGTGAGAAGGGGCTTTTTAAAGCGTCTATAATATTTTGTAAAATGAATTATGAAATTGTGGTTGACAAAAAAAATAGTAAAAATGAATATTATAAATTTATTTTTTTGAAAAAATATTAAGAAATTGTCTTACACAATTTTGAAAAATAAAATTTGAAATCTTAGAAAAGTAACAAGAAAGAGTTACCATCTAAAAAGTAAGTGGTGAGAAATCGGTCGAAAAGATTAACAAGAGTGCAAATTAACGGGAAAATTATTTATATATGCTGTTTTACGTGTATATTTAGAACAATTATTACGTCCTCCGACCTGACGTACCGGACGTAGAGGAATGTCCTGTCGGAGGTCAAATCGCGCCAAAAAACGAGAAATACCGAGCAATACCAAACAATAACGAGGAATACTATCACGTGAAGACCCAATACCGAGTTATACCGAGCAATACCTAGTTATACAAAAGTTGTACCAAGTTTTTCCTAGAAAAAACTCGGTACAACTTGGTATTGCTCGGTATAACTCGGTATTGGTCTTCACAGAGCGGTATTCCTCATTATTATCAAATAATACATAGAAATACCGAGTTTTTTGGCGGGATTTTGCCTCTGACCGAACGTTCCTCTACTTCCTTGCACGGTTCAACCGATTTAACAGGCCGATTCAATCTAGAGAGAGAGAGAGAGAGAATATTGGATAGACCGCTAAAGATAACATTTTTAATAGTTTTAGTAATAAACGTAAGACGATAACCGGTGGAGATAACTGTAATCTTTGTCTTAAGCTCAGCCAATTGATCAAAGGAATGTATGAAATTTAATTTTATAAAAAAAATGAATGAATTACTATAAAAAATATGATGATTGTTGTGGACTAGAATATACGCGGCGATAGAGTTTTAATTGTTCGTCTTAGCGTTATACGGATATCCAGTTCACACACAGAGAACACAAGATTTTTTGCGTGGAAAACCCTTAAAAGGGGAAAAACCACGGGGCCTAGCCCAGTTGAAAAGATTTCACTAGAACTTGAGTTGGTTACAATGGGCTGATTCGTCTCTAAAGACGATCAGATTACAGATAACAACTATACAATTGAAGTCCGAGTGTCGAGTAATGGTCTGGCAGGACTTCAGGCCTTAGATGATGACGAGACATAAACTTCGGGCCTTAGATGAAGGTCTAGCAAATGTGAGAATCTTCAATGATGGCCTGGCAAAGATGAGAGCTTCAAGTGAAAGACTGGCAGAGTGTAGAGCGTCAGATGATGATCCGGCGGAGTGACGACGTTAGGTGATGATCCGGTGGAGCACAGGGCGTCAAGTAGTGATCCGGCGAAATGACGGCGTTAGGCGATGGTCCGGTGGAGCACAGGGCGTCAGGTGGTGGTCAGAGACGGTGGCGGTGGTCCGATGGAGCACAGGGCGTCAGGTGGTGGTCGGCGGACGGCGTTAGGCGGTGGTCCGATGGAGCACAGGGCGTCAGGTGGTGGTCCGGCGGAATGACGGCGTTAGGCGGTGGTCCGGTGGAGCACAGGGTGTCAGGTGGTGGTCCGGTGGAGCACAGGGCGTCAGGTGGTGGTCCGGCGGAATGACGGCGTTAGGCGGTGGTCCGGTGGAGCACAGGGTGTCAGGTGGTGGTCCGGTGGAGCACAAGGCGTCAGGTGGTGGTCCGGCGGAGTGACGGCGTTAGGCGGTGGTCCGGTGGAGCACAGGGTGTCAGGTGGTGGTCCGGTGGAGCACAGGGCGTCAGGTGGTGGTCCGGCGGAGTGACGGCGTTAGGTGGTGGTCCGGCGGTGGTCCGGCGAAACTCTGGCGGTGGTCCGGCGAAACTCCGGCGGTGGTCGAGGAGGCTAAGAAGTAAGAGCGATCTCCGATCTCTCTCTTTTTTCCTTAAGCTCTCGGGGTCCCCTTTCAAGAGAAGAGGGGGCTCTATTTATAGATTTTGGGAATGGCATAGCCCGTAAATAGGTGGAGGATCAAGGGTTAGTTGGGAGTGGTTGAATGAACGGTCGATCTTGAATCCTACGATCATGCACTGTTTATTGGACATTTGAAGGTCTTAGAGAAGTCGGAATTCGGCGATCTTAGGCTCGTTGGATTTGTCTCGTCGAGCCGTTCGATTCGAGTATAAGCTCGTAAAAATCGGGGACCGTTTGGTAACTCAAACAGTGTTATGAAGCTTCCAACAACGCTTCGGGTCCTTGATTTGGACTCATTTGGACTCGGATTGAGTCGAATTTGGAGTCGTTGGATTCGTATTTCCGAGACGCTCAGTTTGACTGTAAGCTTGCTGAAATCGGAGTTCGGGTGCTCCCAAAATTAATTTTTGAAGTTTCTAACTAGCTTTTACCTCGAGATTCGTGCCCGATCAAACTAATTTTTTGATGATGTATCAGTTGCCCCCCTATTTTCGGACGTCGAAATTCTAGAAGTCTGAAAATATTTGTTCCAAAATTTTATACCGGCTGAAACGCAAAAAAAATGCGTTCCAAAAATTTATAACTTGCTCGAACTTGATCATAGAGGACCCGTTGAGGTCCGAAAGTATCGAAATCGAGTCCGGAACGTCGATAAACGTGTCCGGAGACCCCAAAAATGTTGAATTTGGACTTTCCGGGATAAAAATTGGTCAAAAACATATGATGTAACTTATAATTTAAATAATAAAATAGGTATGAATATATCAACTCTTCATTGGTGGAAGAGTGGTAAGTATTTTGTCATCCCAAGCTTAAGGTCATGGGTTCGAATCCAGGGGAAGGTATAGAATTTTTGTGATGATGTGGCAGCGACATGCGGATCGATGACGTGGCAATAGCATGCGGATCGATGACGTGGCAGTAGCATGCGGATCGATGACGTGGCACCCATAACCTGTTGGGTCGTGGGTGACGTGGCCACGACACTGATTATGGATGACGTGGCACCCATGACCTGTTGGGTCATGGCTGACGTGGCCACGACACAGATCGTGGATGACGTGGCACTCATAACATGTTGGGTCATGGTTGACTTGGCCACGACATGCAGGATCGTGGCTGATGTGGCAATGTCATGTAGGACGGATTGATGACGTGGCAATGCCACATATGGCGGATTGGTGACATGGCGCCCATATGCAGGGCGGATTGATGACATGGCGCTGACGTGGCTGATGACGTGGCACCCGAATTTTTTTTTTTTTTTTTTGGGGACCCTTCTTCCTATAAATAGCCCCCCTGGGCCTAATCTCTTGCACCTTCTCCTTCTCCTTTCTTCTCTCAGTAGAGGCCTTCCCCTGCCCCTTGGACAATTTCATTGTCTAATAGCAGGGTCCCTCTTTGCGAGAAAGAGTTTTCTTCTCCTCTCTTCTCTCAGTAGAGGCCTTCCCCTGCCCCTTGGATAATTCCATTGTCTAATAGCAGGGTCCCTCTTTGCGAGAAAGAGCTTTCTTCTCCGTCTCTTCTCCTCTCTTCTCTCTCAGTAGAGGCCTTCCCCTGCCGCTAGGACAATTCCATTGTCTAATAGCAGGGTCCCCTCTTTGTGAGAAATAGCTTTCTTCTTCTTCTTCTCTTTTCAGTGCTCTTGCTATACTGAAGGAATGTCGGGCGACCACTTTCCTTCTAGAGATTCTGCGGTCAGGGAAAATCCTGTCGTCCCACCTGATGGCAGGCGGAGGCCTGACAAAGGAGCAAGGGCAGATGATCTGGCATCCACCGTTACAAGTGATTCTTTGATTATTTTTCGTAAGAAGTTTCACTTTCCTAATGATGTAGTTGCAGTGGCTCCTAAAAGATCTGATCGGGCTGGCGCCCCACCTCCTGGATATTTGACAATCTGTGAGACCCATTTGCGATCAGGGCTGCGCTTTCCACTTCCTGCTGAGCTTATCGAGATTTTGATGCATTGTGGGGTGTCTATATCCCAATTTACATACAGGGGTATGTCGGTGACGATCGGGTTGATTGCACTTTTCAGGGATCGAGGGGCCATTTTGACACCTGAGCGTCTTTCCCGGATGGGCAGATTTACTAGCGATGCACAGGGGCGTATTACTTTCAGATCCAAAAATGGTTAGATATGCGGACCCGGGATCCGGCAAAGAGTTGGGCCAATGCATTTTTCTTTGTGAAAAATGAATGGGGCTTAACAGAGAAACAGGGTAAGTTGAGGGACCTGCCTGTCCCTTTACATGTTGGAGAGGAAGATATAAAGAGGTTTCTCAAGGTTCCTGACGTTGAGCATCTTCTATATGATGTTCGTTATATGAATAAGTACACAGAAGAAGAGTTCCTGTTTAAGGTCGGGATGTCAGTTCAAGCCGGTAGATCAGATGCAAGGATGTTAAAACCGACTTCCAAGATTCTCGAACGTCCTGCTAGAGTTCCAAAGGCGGCAACTAAGAGACAGACGAGAGGTGAAGATCTCCAGGCTTCGAAGAAGAAAAAGTTGGAGGGGGTTGCGACGAGCAAGGCTGCACCAGTCTCTTCTCCATCCATAATTCATATTCCTGAGAATGTTTTGAGCCATCAGTGCATTGGGCGTCGCAAAGCTGGTGATTTGGTACGTGATCTTCTCCTGATACCTTTTTTTTTTTTTTAGGATGACTCTAATATATTTTTCTTTCTTCTTTCAGTTGTCGCGACGTACGGAGCTTGAGGTCGAACTTACTAATGCTTTGAACCATTGGAACGACGAATTTGTGAGGGTCAAGTACCTTCACGGAGAGTTCAAGCGGAAGTACGATCTGAAGGCCAAAGAGGTGAAGATATTGGAGGAAGAATTGTGCGGGTGCAGAACTGAGTTGGCAAATATGGTGCACTCTGCTTCTCTTCAAAATCATCAGACAGATCAGCTTCAGATCGACCTAGTGGAGGCACAATCAACGATTGCCCAGCTCTCGAAAGATCAGAAATCCTCTGCAGAGAAGATAGCAGTGCTTGAAGCTGAGAATAAGAGGTCTCAGACTCTTATTGCTGAAAAGGAAGCCGTTCTGACCAGCCTTGAATCTTCGGGAGTTATTGAAGATTTTAAGAAGTCTATAGCCTTCAAGATCATCATTCAGGATCACATCCAGGAGGCTCGTGATCACATTTATGAAGTAGAGGTGAAGGCTTTAGAGAAGCAGTGCATTGAAGAAGGATTCATTCGAGGCTTCTTGAAGGGAGTTCGTCTGGTGCAGCGCAGCGGAAGACCGGAGTTGAGGTTGAGGGGCTGACACCTAGTCAGGCCTCAGATGACTTTTCTTCAGACTCCGATGGCGACGAGATAGAGAGCGAGTTGCAGAGGGCATTTGCCTTAGAGGCTGATGATGAGATAGTGGAGATAGAGTAGATCTTTATCAGTTATATTACTTTATCTTTCTCAGTACCTTTTTATCATTTGTATTAGGCGTTTGTGTTGGCATGTGATGTCTTCTTTGATTTAGTAGTGGATTGCTGATGTATTTATTAGTGAATATTATTCCATCTTGAGTGAAAATTTTTTTTTTATGCTCTTTTAAGGTACTCGATATGTCTGAGGCTTTTAATAAATGTGCTCCAACTTGTGTGGATGAAGAAGAATCCTTTAAGGATATAAGATTTATCCAAAGTATTTTTGTCAGAGTCTTGCTTGATGACGTTAATCTTTGTGAAAGAGATTGAGGGAATCCACCGAGGATGTAATACCTATCCGAGGTTGTTTTGTCAGAGCTCCGCTCGATGAAGTTAACTTTTGAGGAAGAGGTCGGAAGAACCCATCAAGGATGTAGGACCTATCCGAGGTTATATGCCATAGTTCTGCTCAATGACGCTAACCTGTGAGGAAGAGATCGAGAGAATCCACCAAGGATGTAGGACCTATCCGAGGTTATTTATCAGAGCTCTGCTCGATGATGTTAACCTGTGTGGAAGAGGTCAGGAGAATCCACCAAGGATGTAGGACCTATCCGAGGTTATTTGCCAGAGCTCTGCTCGATGACGTTAACCTGTGTGGAAGAAGTCAGGAGAATCCACCAAGGATGTAGGACCTATCCGAGATTATTTGTCAGAGCTCTGCTCGATGACGTTAACCTGTGTGGAAGAGGTCGAGAGAATCCACCAAGGATGTAGGACCTATCCGAGGTTATTTATCAGAGCTCTGCTCGATGACGTTAACTTGTGTGGAAGAGGTCAGGAGAATCCACCAAGGATGTAGGACCTATCCGAGGTTATTTGCCAGAGCTCTGCTCGATGACGTTAACCTGTGTGGAAGAGGTCAGGAGAATCCACCAAGGATGTAGGACCTATCCGAGGTTATTTTCCAGAGCTCTGCTCGATGACGTTAACCTGTGTGGAAGAAGTCGGATCGGACCTCTCTGAGGCCGATCATCTTGTGATTGAGATGCAATAAATATTGCGTACTTCTCAAATCAAAGGTTTCAGGATTGAAATTTAAAGCTTTTGTGAATATATCAACATGATTTTATTTGAAGAAGATGGTAAATCAACTCAACGAAGGAATATACTTTTACTATATCAAATAAAGACATACTTCCCTAAGATAACTTAGGGCTGAAAAAGTTATAAATATTACAAACAAACAAGAGTCAAATGACTACTGAAGATAAAAAAAAACACACAATACTGAAGACATAACACATAAAATAAGTAGCATTATTGTGCTCTACTGATAGTACTTGCGGAGATTGTCAACATTCCAGGTTCGAGGGAGCATCTTTCCTTCAGCATCCTTCAATTTGAAAGTACCAGGCTTTACCATAGCTGCTACCAAGTATGGACCCTCCCAAAGGGGGGAGAGTTTATTGCGTTGAGGGCCTTTTCCTGCTGCCTCGATGCTGCGTAAAACAAGATCTCCAATCGATATACGTCGTGGTTTCATTCTTCTATTATAATGTCGGGCAACTCTCTGGTGGTAGGCAGCAACCTTAAGCATTGCCTCTTCTCTTGCTTCTGGAAGGAGGTCTAAATTGTGTCTGAGCTTTTCGTCGTTGGTGTTAAAGTCAAAAGTTTGAACTCTATGACTTGGGACTCCAATGTCGACGGGAATGACAGCCTCCGTGCCAAAGCAGAGGTTATATGGTGTTTCTCCTGTTGGAGTCCTTACCGTGGTACGATAGGCCCAAAGGACATTTGGGAGCTCTTCAGCCCATTGCCCCCCAGCCTTATCCAGCCGTGTCTTCAATCCTCTCAGAATGGTTCGATTAGTGACCTCTGTTTGTCCATTAGTCTGAGGATGAGCCACAGCTGTGTGTACTAGTTGAATGTGGAGATCTTTACAAAAAGTGGTGAAGACCCTTCCGGTGAACTGTGTTCCGTTATCGGTGATAACTTTTGCTGGAATGCCAAAGCGACATATTATGTTCTTCCATAGGAATTGTTTGGCATTTGTTTCAGTGATCTTTGCCAGAGGTTCTGCTTCTACCCACTTTGATGAACTTCCGTTGTCCCGTGGCTATAGGAAAGGGTCCTAATATGTCAATCCCCCACTGGGCGAAAGGCCAGGGACTCTGTAATGTTGAGATCTCTATGGCAGGTAGGTGGGTGAGGTTGGCATGTAGCTGGCAACTATTACATTTTCGTACGAGCTCTAGTGCGTCTTGCTTCATCGTTGGCCAGTAAAATCCTTGTCTTAGGATTTTTTGGGCTAATGCTCTTCCACCCAGGTGTTCTCCACAAATGCCTGAATGTACTTCTCGGAGTGTATAATTTGACTCTGAAGGAGGAAGACACTTGAGATAGGGTCCTGAGAAGGCTCGTTTGTATAATTCTCCATTGACAATAGTAAAGTTTGCTGCCTGCCTTCGAAGTCGTGCTGCTATCGTCGGGTCTTCAGGAAGAACACCTTCTTGTAAGAAAGTTAGAATGGGATCGATCCAGGATGTCTCCCTTGACTCATCTATTGATTGTATTATCCATGGGCCTGGAATACTCGGGAAGTGAATTTCTTCAATATACTTTCTTTTGAAAGTATCACCGGTTGTGGAGGTAGCTAGTTTGGAGAGGGCGTCTGCTCGTGCATTTTGCTCTCGTAGAATATGGATGATCTCATATTTGTTTATACTGGCTACGAGTAATTTTACTTTATCACAATATAGGGCTAGTTGAGGGTTGTGGATGTCAAATTCACCCTCCACCTGTGAGGCGATTAATTGTGAATCAGTGTAGATTATCAGGTTTTGCACTTCACAGTTGATTGCCAGCCTTAGACCAGCAATAAGAGCTTCGTATTCTGCCACGTTGTTTGTTGCAGGGAATTTGAATCTGAGTCCGTATTCGAGAGTAATTTGTTATGGAGAGATTAGCAGAACTCCTGCCCCGGCGCCAGAAGTTCTAGAGGCTCCATCAACATACAACGTCCAGCCCGGGGGAGAAGGAGAAGCACTTGTTTGATCGTTAGACATTGAGATGGTGCATTCAACCACAAAATCTGCAAGTGTTTGTGATTTGATATCAGGCCTAGGCAGATAGTGAATGTCGAACTCTCCTAGTTCTACAGACCACTTGATGAGTCTGCCAGAGGCTTCTGGCTTTTGCAGAATATTTTTTAGTGGCAAATTTGTATAGACTCCAATTGTATGGGCTTGAAAATAAGGGCGAAGTTTTCTGGCTGAGTATACTAACGCCAAAGCTGTCTTATCTGCTGAGGGATAGCGTCCTTCTATTTCAGATAAGATCTTACTGACATAATATATAGGTTGTTGTATAGCATTCTCTTCCCGGACCAAGACTGAACTGATTGCCTGGGTGGAAATAGCCAAGTACAAATATAATCTTTCTCTCGGAACTGGTTTTGAGAGTAACGGAGGTGAGGCTAGATAGGTTCTTAGTTGTTCAAAGGCCTCCTGACATTCATCAGTCCATTGAAATCCTGAACTACGAGCACCTCTAAGGATTTTGAAGAAGGGAAGATATCTATCTCCACAGCGAGCTAAGAAGCGAGAGAGTGCTGCAATTCTTCCATTTAATCTCTGTACATCTTTGATGTTTCTGGGAGTCACCATATCCCTTAGAGCCTTAATCTTCTCAGGATTAGCCTCAATTCCTCGGTTGGTAACCATAAAACCCAAAAACTTTCCCGAGGCTACTCCAAACGCACATTTGGAGGGGTTGAGGCGCATGTTGTAAAATCGAAGGAGACAAAAACATTGCTCCAAATCAGAAATATGCTGAGATTTTTCAAGACTTTTCACCAGCATATCATCTACATAGACTTCCATCGTATGCCCTATAAGGTCTTTAAACACTTTATTCATGAGGCGCTGATATGTGGCTCCTGCATTCTTCAATCCGAAGGGCATAACCTGGTAGCAGTACAGTCCTCTGTCTGTTTGAAAAGCAGTTGCCTCCTCATCTACATGATTCATTCTTATTTGATTGTAGCCTGAGTAAGCATCCATGAAGCTCAACATTTAATGTCCGGACGTGGCATCAACAAGTTGGTCGATTCGAGGGAGTGGAAAGCATTCTTTCGGACATGCCTTATTGAGGTCTGTGTAATCAACACACATCCTCCATGCTCCATTAGTCTTTTTTACCATCACCACATTTGCCAGCCATGTGGGATAGTGCACTTCTCGTATGAATCCAGCCTCTAAAAGTTTGTCGACTTCTTTCTCAATAGCTTCTTGGCGCTCCTGTGCAATACTCCGTTTTTTCTGAATAACCGGTTTGCATGTTGGGTTTGCATTGAGAGAGTGTACAATTACTTCAGGGCTGATTCCGGGCATGTCTGCCGGATTCCAAGCAAAGATGTCTTGATTTCTTCGTAAGAATTCTACATATTTTATCTTCTCTTCCTCCAAGAGTAATGATCCGATCTGTATAGTCCTTGAAGGATGTTCATCGGATAGGGAGATACAAACAAGATCTTCGACGGGGGAGGCCTTCTGAGGAATATCCTCGTTTCGTAGATCAAAGTCTTCGATACTTAAGGTAATTGATAGGCGTGGTTGAGCCTGTCGAAGATAGCAGGATTGTGCCTCTTGTTGATCTCCTCGTACTACACCAGTTCCTGATGGGGTGAGAAATTTCAGCCTGAAATGTGGGATTGAAGCAACGATCCCGAAGATTGACTGTAATGGTCTTCCAAAGATAGCATTGTATGCTGACTCCGACTTCACGACAATAAACTGGATGGAGTGTGTGGCTTGTCGAGGGAATTCTCCCAGCACAACAGGAAGGTTTATCATACCTTCCACTCGTACAGGTCGATTATCAAATCCATATAGCGGGCCTGCAGCGGGTTGAAGCTTCTCTCGAGCGAGGCCCATGTTGAGAAATGTGGAGTAGAATAGAACATCTACGGAACTTCCGTTGTCAATCAAGATCCTTTTGACTTTATAGCATGGGTCGCCGATCCCTGCACTTATTACGAGTGGGTCTTGATGAGGGGTAGTTATTCCCTCTAAGTCAGAATCATCAAAAGCAATGGAATGACCGGCACGTGACTTCTTTGGTGTTGGTTCTTTGGTGGCCGCAATCAAGACTTGACTTGGCATTATAGGCCCCCCGGCAATAGTTTTAATTTCACCAACTATTTGTCGATTGTCAGTCAACTGTCTTTGTTGTCGATTCTGCCCCCCAGCTAGAGTATCATCATCTCGTATTGGTGGATTCTTGATGAATTGTCGGAGATATCCTTGTCGGATCAGTCTTTCGATTTCTTCCTTAAGCTGTCTACATGCTTCGGTAGTATGACCACGGCTCCGGTGGAAGTGGCAATATTGTTCCTGGTTTCCAACATTGGGCTTCAAAGGTTGTGGCCACTTTACGCTCTCCTGGTCTCGGATGGCCATCAACACATTTGCTCTGGATACATTAAGCGGTGTGTACTCCTTCTCTTGGCGACGTTCTCGTCGTGGCTGTGAGGGTCGAGGGGGAAGATTATAGTTCCCCTGCTTCTTCTGCTGTGGGGATGGATTTTCCATTCCTGGTGTACTCTTTCGCTTCCCGGTTGTTAGTTCAAACTGCCTCCGATGAGCGTTAATGGCTTCGTCGGCAGAGATTTGGGCCTCTACACGGTGGATCAGGTCCGTATATGAATGGACCGTATCTCGCATGAGTGCTGAGTAGAATGGTCCAGGACGAAGCCCTCCGAGGAATACGCCTCTAAGTAACTCGGGATCAACTCCTGGAATTTACCGGGCTTCTGTAGAAAATCTTTGAAAGTACTCCTTGAGGGACTCATTTTCATTCTGGCGAATTCCTGAGAGGTGGGAAGAGTCTTTGACCATCCTCCGATTTGCAACAAAATGTTCGACAAACATTTTGGCTAATTTGACGAATATTGGGATAGATCTGGCGGGGAGTGAATAGAACCATGTTCGAGCTTGCCCTTTGAGGGTAGCTGGGAAGACTTGGCATAAAAGCGCATCAGAGGCTTGTTGGATATGCATTATGGTTCTATAGTGATCGATATGCTCGTACGGGTCAGATGTCCCGTCGTATGAATCGATGTTCGGAAGTTTGAACCTTGCAGAAATAGGGTGTTGAAGGATGGCTTCAGTCAGGGGTGATGACTCCAGAAAATCTCTATGACGAAGAGATTGTCTTATATTTTCAACGGGGAACTCTTCTCGTACTAGTCTTCGTAATTCATGGCGTAGAGCGTTACGGGGGAGTTCGGCGATGTGTTGTTGAGTTAAGTCTTCAGGGGTATCTGGAGGAATGCGATGTTGGCGGCCTACCCACGAAGGATGTGTAGAGCTTGCTGTGTCAGCAAGTTCATTTTCCGGATGTGTTGGAGGACGTATTCTTGATGGTGGAAGGGGAACTTCGACATGAAGAACATCTTCAAATTCTGGTGGGTCTCGAGGAAGAAGTGTATCTTCTTGAGGTGCTAGTGTCGGTCCTCGAGTTTCTCGTAGTAGTTGAAGAATCTCATTCAGCGAGTCCTCCATCTTTTTGATACGATCTTCCAGCGATGGTCCTGAAGTTCCTTCTCCGGCAGGGTTTCGAATACCGGGGTGAAAAGAGACAGTTGCCTGGTGTCCTTGATTCAGGGACTGATCCCGAGATTGATGTGAGTTGGAATGGGAGGCTCCAAGGATGCGATTACTACGCCTGTTGACCATGGCGGTGATACTTCAGGATAGTGGGATTAGCTGATTCCCACAGACGGCGCCAAACTGTTGTGGACTAGAATATACGCGGCGATAGAGTTTTAATTGTTCGTCTTAGCGTTATACGGATATCCAGTTCACACACAGAGAACACAAGATTTTTTGCGTGGAAAACCCTTAAAAGGGGAAAAACCACGGGGCCTAGCCCAGTTGAAAAGATTTCACTAGAACTTGAGTTGGTTACAATGGGCTGATTCGTCTCTAAAGACGATCAGATTACAGATAACAACTATACAATTGAACTCCGAGTGTCGAGTAATGGTCTGGCAGGACTTCAGGCCTTAGATGATGACGAGACATAAACTTCGGGCCTTAGATGAAGGTCTAGCAAATGTGAGAATCTTCAATGATGGCCTGGCAAAGATGAGAGCTTCAAGTGAAAGACTGGCAGAGTGTAGAGCGTCAGATGATGACCCGGCGGAGTGATGACGTTAGGTGATGATCCGGTGGAGCACAGGGCGTCAGGTGGTGGTCCGGCGGAATGACGGCGTTAGGCGGTGGTCTGATGGAGCACAGGGCGTCAGGTGGTGGTCCGGCGGAGTGACGGCGTTAGGCGGTGATCCGGTGGAGCACAGGGTGTCAGATGGTGGTCCGGTGGAGCACAGGGCGTCAGGTGGTGGTCCGGCGGAATAACGGCGTTAGGCGGTGGTCCGGTGGAGCACAGGGTGTCAGGTGGTGGTCCGGTGGAGCACAGGGCGTCAGGTGGTTGTCCGGCGGAGTGACGGCGTTAGGCGGTGGTCCGGTGGAGCACAGGGTGTCAGGTGGTGGTCCGGTGGAGCACAGGGCGTCAGGTGGTGGTCCGGCGGAGTCACGGCGTTAGGTGGTTGTCCGGCGGTGGTCCGGCGAAACTCCGGCGGTGGTCGAGGAGGCTAAGAAGTAAGAGCGATCTCCGATCTCTCTCTTTTTTCCTTAAGCTCTCGGGGTCCCCTTTCAAGAGAAGAGGGGGCTCTATTTATAGATTTTGGGAATGGCATAGCCCGTAAATAGGTGGAGGATCAAGGGTTAGTTGGGAGTGGTTGAATGAACGGTCGATCTTGAATCCTACGATCGTGCACTGTTTATTGGACATTTGAAGGTCTTAGAGAAGTCGGAATTCGGCGATCTTAGGCTCGTTGGATTTGTCTCGTCGAGCCGTTCGATTCGAGTATAAGCTCGTAAAAATCGGGGACCGTTTGGTAACTCAAACAGTGTTATGAAGCTTCCAACAACGCTTCGGGTCCTTGATTTGGACTCATTTGGACTCGGATTGAGTCGAATTTGGAGTCGTTGGATTCGTATTTCCGAGACGCTCAGTTTGACTGTAAGCTCGCTGAAATCGGAGTTCGGGTGCTCCCAAAATTAATTTTACTACTTCACTTACTAATAAGTAATATGAAACAAAAAATCTATTTAAGACCAATTATTATTTTGTATTTCAGATCGTATTCATAATTTTTATTTGATTATAATTTTTACATTTCATTTAAAAATTTTATGTGCTAATAAATTATTTTTTATAACTTAAAAAAATATATACTTTCCTCGTAATTTTATAATCATTTTTATAAAAAAACTAAATCACTGTGGGGCTTCTTCAAAGAAAAAAAAAAGAGAAAAAGCAAAACCTTCAGCTTGCTCATTAATTTGTAATTCCAATAAAAAAAACCACTTCAACAGCAGCAAATATTGCATAAAATTTAATTTTTCATCCCCAAAACCCAAAGAGCATCCACAGTCAAAAAGAAAGAAAAATATGGCAGAATTCCACAATCAAATAAAAGAAAAAAAAATCTAGATCTTACACATAATCATCATATGGCTATTAATCCTGCTTGCCACGAGCAAGCCTAGCACGGTGTCTCAGCTCAGCTTTCTTCCACTTCACAATAAGTTTGCAGAGAGTTATGAGTGTGTTAATCTACCAAACAAAAGCAATGATATGATTAAGTTAGCAAAGTAAGGTAATTATGCCAAAAAAATGAATTAAACATTCTAAAGCAAAATTTATGTATAGTTACCACAAGTATTATTGATATGAGCAGAAGAGGACCAGACCAGAGCACAGAAATGAATAGGCCATTGGGATCAAAATAATTCTGGCCAGCAAAGCTCTTCCAGTTCTTAGACAGAAACCTGTTAATCCTCTCAGCTAGATACACTCCAGAAACTGCAGGGATAAATTCATTAGAAATGTCAGGGTTTAATGTCAAATTGTTTCTTAACATAACCAAGCTGTTGGTAAAAGGTACCCTGAGAGTTTAAAAGGAAAGGTATGTGATAGGAAATACTTGAGTTCGCAAGTAACCCAAAGGTAATACTTGAGCTCGCAAGCAACCCTATCCCAAATTGGAGAGAAAACAGCAACAAAAAACTGCTGTTTAACAACCCCAAACAGTGAAAAACAGCAAGAAATTGAGTAGGAATCTGAAGAAAATCAAGTCAACCACTTGTATTCCACCAGTAGATGAAAGAAAACAATAACCATACAAGATTCTTCAATTCAAGAGGAAGAGAACTCTCCAAAATCTCTAGCCAAGAAGACTAGAGCCCAAGCCTCCAAGAAGATCCCAAAATTCAGCCCAAATTCAAGATGAAAACCTAAATCCACCCTTTCCCCCTCTTTAACTCTCATCACCATACAAAATCTCTAAACAACCCTTCTATTAAAATTCAAGATGAAAACCTAAATCCCCTATTTATCTGACCTTACTCCTGTAAGTTCCAGTGGTTCAAATGCTACTTCCAAATCCTCAGTCAGTGTAGAAGGTAATTCTGCACTAACTGCATGCTCCCCTAGAGCTCTCCTCAACTGAGACAGATGAAAAACTAGGTGTATGGTGGCTGATGGTGGTAACTTCAGTCGGTACGCCACTACTGCAATCCTATCCAAAACCTCATAGTGGTCGAAGTATGGCGATGCCAATTTCTCGTTCCTCCTTCTCGCCACTGTCCTTTGCCTGTAAGGGCGTAGTTTTAGGAACACCTTCTCTCCCACTTCAAACTGCATGTCCCTCCTATGTGAGTCCGCCTGTTTTTTCATGATTTATTGTGCCCTCAGTAGATATTTCTTCAACTCTTCCAGCACCTTGCCCTTTCTTCCAAGTACTACTCAACTGGAGAAACTGGTGTGCTTCCCCCTCCCATAGTGCACTAGGTGTGGGGGATCCCTTCCATACATCACTTTGAAAATGAGTCATCTGAGAAGCAGAATTGTACGATGTATTGTACCAATACTCGGCCAATGGTAACCACTTCGCCCACATTCGCAGTGTTTCAAAAGCAAAACACCTCAAATAGGTCTCCAAACTTCGGTTTACCACCTCCGTTTGCCCGTAGGTCTGAGGATGGTAGGCGTTACTCCTTTTAAGAGTTGTGCCCTACAACCTGAACAGCTCCCTCCAAAACAGGCTGATGAACACTTTGTCACAATCAGTCACAATGGATTCAGGATCCCATGCAATCTAACCATCTCCCTGATAAATGGTGCTGCTATTGACACCGCGGTATAAGAATGTCGTAAGAGGATGAAATGTGCATACTTACTAAGTCTTTCAACCACCACCATGATGACAGTGAATCCTTCTGATTGTGGTAGGCCATCAATGAAATCCATGGACACTTCCTCCCAGACTCGGTTTGGAAGTGCCAAGGGTTGTAGTAATCCTCCTGGAGCCATGGTCATGTATTTGTTTCTCTGCCACACTTCACACACATTGCCACCATCTCCTCAACATCTTTATGCATCCCCTTCCAGTAAAGCTCAGATGCTAGCCTTCTATAGGTTTTCTACACTCCCGAGTGACCTCCAACTGCACTGCCGTGGAACTCCTATAGCAAGTGGTGAATGTGTATGGAGGTTCGTGGCATCACAAACCTCCTCTGATACAACAGCCTCTCCCCCTCCATATAGTAACCAGGGTGGATACCCTTGTCTTTCGTTAGATCCTCCTTGATCTTTTGCAACTCTGCATTCAACATGCTTTCTTCCTTCATGTCCCTCCTGTCGACCATCAAAGGTATAGACACAACCAACTCCTGGAGCTCCCCAACACACCGAGATAAGGCATCGGCCGCTTTGTTCTCCAACCCCAGCTTGTACTGGATCTGAAAATCATAGCATAATAGTTTGGATAACCATCTCTGATACTCCACGATCACCATCCGTTGCTCCAACAGGCACTTCAAGCTCCTCTAATCCGTTCGGACGATAAAATGTCTACCAAAAAGATAAGGGCGCCACTTCTGAATAGCCAAGACAATGGCCATTAACTCCCTGTTCATCAAAGACTGAAAAGTAGCAGGGGCGTTAGTGAGGCCAAATGACATTAACAAGAACTCATAATGTCCTTCATGTGTCCTGAATGCTGTCGTCGGAATGTCTGTCTCCCTTATTCTGATCTGATGGTACCCGGATTTCAAGTCTAACTTGGAAAACATCATCACTCCATGTAACTCATCCAAGAGCTCATTAATCACCGGAATAGGGAATTTATCTGGCACCGTCCCGTTATTCAACGCTCTGTAGTCCACACAAAATCTCCAACTCCCATCCTTTTTGACCAAGAGGATGGGACGAGAGAAAGGACTCACACTCGATCTGATGATCCCTACTTCCAGCATCTCCCAGATCAACCTTTCAGTCACATCTTTCTGTATATGAGGGTAATGGTAGGGTCTGACACTGATCGGTGTCTCTCCTTCCTTCTGTCTCTCCTTCCTTCAAAGTAATGGCATGCTCTAACTCCCTTGGTGGTGGTAGAACTTGAGGAGGTTGTAAAACCTCGCTGAATTGTTGTATGAATAGCTGTACTGAAGATGGAATGTTTCCATCTTCTTCCAGTCTGACCCCCTCCAGACGATGCAATTCCACCAAGTATCCTCCTCCCACATCCTCTATGGTTATGATCAAAGACTTGAGGGATACCCCAATCTTAGTTAGCCCCGCATCACCCTGAATAACTACCTTTCCCTTATCCATCAACTCCATCCTCAATGTCCCCCAATTCATCTTGGTATCTCCCAAGGACCGTAGCCATTTCATCCCCAGGATGACATTAATGCTTCCAAGTTCCAAGGGAAGAAAGTCCTCCCTCACCTTGATCCCCTGAATCATCAGCACCACTCCCTTACAAACTCCTCTACCCATCTCTACCTTTCCTGTGCCCATCATCACCCTATAGCCTCATGTATTGACAAATTCCATCCCAAGCCGATCAACAATCTGGGTGGAAATGAAATTGTGGGTTTCCCCACTATCGATCAATACCACTACCTCTCTATCTGCTATATCTCCCTTCACTTTCATAGTGTGACTAGGAGTGAATCCCACTACAGAGTTTAGGGATACTTCTGCCAAATCAAGATGCAATTTTTCCTCCTCCAATTCTATCCCGCTCCTACCTCCCTCTTCAGCTTCCTTGTCATCACAGACGGTGAGAACCTGAAGAGTTCGGTCCTTGCACCTATGCCCCGGCATGTACTTCTCATCACACCTGAAACACAACCCCTTGGCCCGCTTCTCTTGTATCTCCTTCTCAGTTAGTTTCTTAAAATTTCCCTCTCCTCCGGATCTCTCCTTCGGCACCTCTTTCATGCTCCCTGGCACTGATCCCCTCGGAGGTAAAAAGGTGGTAGTCATCCTATATGACCCCCCTGAGTTGTTTCCCCTAGCCAGAGTGGCATCACTCTCGGGGTTAGTTTGGAGTGGTTGATGAAGGGTCATCTTGAATCCTACGACGGGCACTGTTTATTGGACAGTGTGAAGGTCTGTAGAGAAGTCGAATCGTCCGATCTTAGCTCGTCTGGGATTTGTCTCGTCGTGCCGTCGATTGCGATTAATAACTCGTAAAGAATCTGGGACCGTTGGTAACTCAAACAGTGTTATTGAAGCTCCAACAACACTTTTTCGTCCTTGATTTGGACTCAGTGGACTCGGATGGAGTCGAATTTGGAGTCGGTTGGATGCGTTTTTTCCGAGACCCTGTGACGTAACGCGCTGAAATCGGGGATTTCGAGTGCTCCAAAATTAATTTTACTACTTCACTTACTAAGCAATAATATGAATCAAAAATCTATTTAAGACCAATTATTAATTTTGGTTATTTCAGATCGTATATTCATAACGTTTGTAGTTTGATTGATAATGTTTTTACATTTCAATTGAAGAAAAGTTTTATGTGCTAATAATTATGTTTTATAACTTAAATAAGAGATACTTTCCAAATTTTTGAATCATATTTAGAATATATGACTAAATCACTGTGGCTTCGGGTTCATAAGAAAAAATAAAAGAGAAAAGAGCAAAACCTTCAGCTTGCTCATGTAATTGAATTCCAATAGTAAATAACACTTCCAACAGCAGCAAATATTGCAGTAAATTTAATTTTTTCGATCCACAAAACCCAAGAGCAGCCTCAGTCCAAAAGAAAGAAAAATATGCTGAATTCGACAATCACGATAAGATAAAAAAAAAATCTAGATCTTACACATAATCATCATATGGCTATTAATCCTGCTTGCCACGAGCAAGCCTAGCACGGTGTCTCAGCTCAGCTTTCTTCCACTTCACAATAAGTTTGCAGAGAGTTATGAGTGTGTTAATCTACCAAACAAAAGCAATGATATGATTAAGTTAGCAAAGTAAGGTAATTATGCCCAAAAAAATGAATTAAACATTCTAAAGCAAAATTTATGTATAGTTACCACAAGTATTATTGATATGAGCAGAAGAGGACCAGACCAGAGCACAGAAATGAATAGGCCATTGGGATCAAAATAATTCTGGCCAGCAAAGCTCTTCCAGTTCTTAGACAGAAACCTGTTAATCCTCTCAGCTAGATACACTCCAGAAACTGCAGGGATAAATTCATTAGAAATGTCAGGGTTTAATGTCAAATTGTTTCTTAACATAACCAAGCTGTTGGTAAAAGGTACCCTGAGAGTTTAAAAGGAAAGGTATGTGATAGGAAATACTTGAGTTCGCAAGTAACCCAAAGGTAATACTTGAGCTCGCAAGCAACCCTATCCCAAATTGGAGAGAAAACAGCAACAAAACTGCTGTTTAACAACCCCAAACAGTGAAAAACAGCAAGAAATTGAGTAGGAATCTGAAGAAAATCAAGTCAACCACTTGTATTCCACCAGTAGATGAAAGAAAACAATAACCATACAAGATTCTTCAATTCAAGAGGAAGAGAACTCTCCAAAATCTCTAGCCAAGAAGACTAGAGCCCAAGCCTCCAAGAAGATCCCAAAATTCAGCCCAAATTCAAGATGAAAACCTAAATCCACCCTTTCCCCCTCTTTAACTCTCATCACCATACAAAATCTCTAAACAACCCTTCTATTAAAATTCAAGATGAAAACCTAAATCCCCTATTTATCTGACCTTACTCCTGTAAGTTCCAGTGGTTCAAATGCTACTTCCAAATCCTCAGTCAGTGTAGAAGGTAATTCTGCACTAACTGCATGCTCCCCTAGAGCTCTCCTCAACTGAGACAGATGAAAAACTAGGTGTATGGTGGCTGATGGTGGTAACTTCAGTCGGTACGCCACTACTGCAATCCTATCCAAAACCTCATAGTGGTCGAAGTATGGCGATGCCAATTTCTCGTTCCTCCTTCTCGCCACTGTCCTTTGCCTGTAAGGGCGTAGTTTTAGGAACACCTTCTCTCCCACTTCAAACTGCATGTCCCTCCTATGTGAGTCCGCCTGTTTTTTCATGATTTATTGTGCCCTCAGTAGATATTTCTTCAACTCTTCCAGCACCTTGCCCTTTCTTCCAAGTACTACTCAACTGGAGAAACTGGTGTGCTTCCCCTCCCATAGTGCACTAGGTGTGGGGGATCCCTTCCATACATCACTTTGAAATGAGTCATCTGAGAAGCAGAATTGTACGATGTATTGTACCAATACTCGGCCAATGGTAACCACTTCGCCCACATTCGCAGTGTTTCAAAAGCAAAACACCTCAAATAGGTCTCCAAACTTCGGTTTACCACCTCCGTTTGCCCGTAGGTCTGAGGATGGTAGGCGTTACTCCTTTTAAGAGTTGTGCCCTACAACCTGAACAGCTCCCTCCAAAACAGGCTGATGAACACTTTGTCACAATCAGTCACAATGGATTCAGGATCCCATGCAATCTAACCATCTCCCTGATAAATGGTGCTGCTATTGACACCGCGGTATAAGAATGTCGTAAGAGGATGAAATGTGCATACTTACTAAGTCTGTCAACCACCACCATGATGACAGTGAATCCTTCTGATTGTGGTAGGCCATCAATGAAATCCATGGACACTTCCTCCCAGACTCGGTTTGGAAGTGCCAAGGGTTGTAGTAATCCTCCTGGAGCCATGGTCATGTATTTGTTTCTCTGCCACACTTCACACATTGCCACCATCTCCTCAACATCTTTATGCATCCCCTTCCAGTAAAGCTCAGATGCTAGCCTTCTATAGGTTTTCTACACTCCCGAGTGACCTCCAACTGCACTGCCGTGGAACTCCTATAGCAAGTGGTGAATGTGTATGGAGGTTCGTGGCATCACAAACCTCCTCTGATAGAACAGCCTCTCCCCCTCCATATAGTAACCAGGGTGGCTACCCTTGTCTTTCGTCAGATCCTCATTGATCTTTTGCAACTCTGCATTCAACATGCTTTCTTCCTTCATGGCCCTCCTGTCGACCATCAAAGGTATAGACACAGCCAATTCCTAGAGCTCCCCAATACACCGAGATAAGGCATCGGCTGCTTTGTTCTCCAACCCCAGCTTGTACTGGATCTGAATATTATAGCATAATAGTTTGGACAACCATCTCTGATACTCCTCGGTCACCATCCGTTGCTCCAACAGGCACTTCAAGCTCCTCTAATCCGTTCGGACGATGAAATATCTACCAAAAAGATAAGGGCGCCACTTCTGAATAGCCAAGACAATGGCCATTAACTCCCTCTCATAAACCGACTTCAATCTCGCCCTTGTGGATAGCACTTGACTGAAGTACGCTATAGGTATGTGGTTCTGCATCAACACTGCCCACAACCCATATCCTGATGCATATGTCTCAACTACAAAGACTTGGCTGAAGTTCAACAGAGCTATAACTGGAACAGTAGTCATGGCTTTCTTCAATCTCTCAAAAGCCTGAGTCCTAGTCTCTCCCCAACAAAAGTTGTCCTTCTTCAGATGCTCAGTCAAAGGTCATGCAATTGTGTACCCCTTCACAAACCTCCTGTAGTAACCAATCAATCCTAGGAAACCCCTCAACTCCCTTATGTTCCCAGGTAGAGGCCATTTCTGTATTTCCTCAATTTTGGTTTGGTCGGCCGCCACTCCTTGGGACACCACATGTCCTAGGTACCCCACACTCAACTAGGCAAAGCTGCATTTCTTCAAGTTGGCTCTAAACTGATGCTCCTGAAGTATTCCCAAAACCATATTCAGGAGTCCAAGATGCTCCTCCACTGTCTTGTTGTACACTAGAATGTCATCAAAGAATACCAAGACAAACTTTCTGAGGTACTGCTTGAATACCCTGTTCATCAAAGACTGAAAAGTAGCAGGGGCGTTAGTGAGACCAATGACATTAACAAGAACTCATAATGCCCTTCATGTGTCCTGAATGCTGTCTTCGGAATGTCTGTCTCCCTTATTCTGATATGATGGTACCCGGATTTCAAGTCTAACTTGGAAAACATCATCACTCCATGTAACTCATCCAAGAGCTCATTAATCATCGGAATAGGGAATTTATCTAGCAACGTCCCCTTATTCAACGCTCTGTAGTCCACACAAAATCGCCAACTCCCATCCTTTTTGACCAAGAGGATGGGACTAGAGAAAGGACTCACACTCGATCTGATGATCCCTACCTCCAGCATCTCCCAGATCAACCTTTCAGTCACATCTTTCTGTATATGAGGGTAATGGTAGGGTCTAACACTGATCGGTGTCTCTCCTTCCTTCAAAGTAATGGCATGCTCTAACTCCCTTGGTGGTGGTAGACCTTGAGGAGGTTGGAAAACCTCTCTGAATTGTTGTATGAATGGTTGTACTGAAGAGGGAATGTTTCCATCTTCTTCCAGTCTGACCCCCTCCAGAAAATGCAATTCCACCAAGTATCCTCCTCCCACATCCTCTATGGTTATGATCAAAGACTTGAGGGATACCCCAGTCTTAGTTAGCCCCGCATCACCCTGAATAACTACCTTTCCCTTATCCATCAGCTCCATCCTCAATGTCCCACAATTCATCTTGGTATCTCCCAAGGACCGTAGCCATTTCATCCCCAGGATGACATCAATGCTTCCAAGTTCCAAGGGAAGAAAATCCTCCCTCACCTTGATCCCCTGAATCATCAGCACCACTCCCTTACAAACTCCTCTACCCATCTCTACCTTTCCTGTGCCCATCATCACCCTATAGCCTCATGTATCGACAAATTCCATCCCAAGCCGATCAACAATCTGGGTGGAAATGAAATTGTGGGTTTCCCCGCAATCGATCAATACCACTACCTCTCTATCTGCTATATCTCCCTTCACTTTCATAGTGTGACTAGGAGTGAATGTCACTACAGAGTTTAGGGATACTTCTACCAAATCAAGATGCAATTTTTCCTCCTCCAATTCTAGCCCGATCCTACCTCCCTCTTCAGCTTCCTTGTCATCACAGACGGTGAGAACCTGAAGAGTTCGGTCCTTGCACCTATGTCCCGGCATGTACTTCTCATCACACCTGAAACACAACCCCTTGGCCCGCTTCTCTTGTATCTCCTTCTCAGTCAGTTTCTTAAAATTTCCCTCTCCTCCGGATCACTCCTTCGGCACCTCCTTCATGCTCCCTGGCACTGGTCCCCTAGGAGGTAAAAAGGTGGTGGTCATCCTATATGACCCCCCTGAGTTGCTTCCCCTAGCCAGAGTGGCATCACTCTCTCCATCCTCCTCTGTTCTTCCACTAGCTGTGCTAATTCCATGACTTTCCCTAGGTTCCTTGGCTCCAAGACTTTGACTGCTGCTCGTATCTCCGGTTTGAGCCCTTTCATAAAGTTTCCCTCTAGTGTCGTCTCTGAGATATGATCCAATCTGCTGGCCAAATACTCAAATCTGTCGCGGTAGTCAGCTACGGTCCCCTCTTGAGTCAAGAGAAAGAATTGCTCATAGAAGTGTCCTCCCCTCTCGGTTCGGAAACGTTCTAGTAAACATTCTTCGAACTCCCTCCAATTCCGGATGGGCTCCCTCCTTTCACGCCATTGATACCATGCAAGTGCCTTTCCTTCCGAACATAATCATGTCGCCGTCAGAAGTATTGTTCCACTTTGTAGATCCAATCATGGCCTTCCTCGCCCTCAAAGACGGGCATCTTCAGTTTTCTCACCCTTAGATCACCACCGTTCCCTCGGAATCGTCCATAACCTCCCATTCCCTGAGAGGGTGGTGCTCCCTAATTTTCACGGTCCTCTCCTACGATTATGCCCAAACCCTTCATCGTACTCCTCTCTCTGTCCTCCAAAATCATCACCCCGACGGTAGACTTCTTCCCTTCTTCCAACACAATCGGTGCCCCTCCTTTCATATCCCATGCTAATCTCCTCCCTAGACAGCAGTTCTAGCGGAGGCTTGTCATCCTCTCTCTCGAGAACCTCCACTTCTGGATATTCCCTCCACTTGAATGGGTTCGGAATACCTCCCCTTCCCTGGATGTCGGTGTTCTCCTTCGATTCCGATGTTGCCGGTTTTTTTTTTGTCTTCAAGCATCTTCTTTATCAAATCTTCCAAGGCGGTGAACCTTCCATCTATCTTTTCATGAACGCCCACAAATTGACTTTGAAAATCTGAAATTTTCTCCTCAAAATTTGTCTTCAATTGACCTATTTCTCCCTCCAAGACTTCAACTTTCTGTCCGGCCATAATTCCTTCGATGCGGCACCAAAGAGATTCCTTTGTGTGAAAAAAAACTGCTGAAATTATAAATTTTCAGCTTCCGATGGTCCTAAGACAGGGCTCTGATACCAATTTGATAGGAAATACTTTAGTTCACAAGTAACCCAATTACCCAAAGGTAATACTTGAGTTCGCAAGCAACCCTATCCCAAATTGGAGACAAAATAACAACAAAACTGCTGTTTACAGCAGTTTAACAACCCTAAACAGTGAAAAAACAACAAGAAATTGAGTAGGAATCTGAAGAAAATCAAGCCAACCACTTATATTCTACTAGTAGATGAAAGAAAATAATAATCATACAAGATTCTTCAATTCAAAGAAGAGAACTCACCAAAATCTCTAGCCAAGAAGACTAGAGCCCAAGCCTCCAAGAAGAACCCAAAATTCAGCCTAAATTCAAGATGAAAACCTAAATCCTCCCTTCCCCCTCTTTAACTCTCATCCCCATACAAAATCCCTAAACAACCCTTCTATTCAAATTCCCACCCCCCCCCCCCCCCCCCCCCCCCCCCCCCCCCCCCCCCCCCCCCTCCATTCAAATTTTCCCATTCAAAATTCCCCTCCAACACTTGAATTAGACCCCATCATGGGACCCAAGACTTTCCTCCCTCCAACACTTGAATTAAACCCCATGTGGGGCCCGCCTGGAGTAAGGACTGGCCCATGAGGGGCCTGCCTAACAGTATGTTTATGGAAAAGTTATTTTGTGCAGACGCCGGACGCAGCTCTATATCCGGATGCTGCGGTACCCAGCGATACTGAGCCGCGGTATAATAAAAGGGTGATGTGGCGCATTCTGATTAGTCTCCGAATGACGTTCGGCCCGCTCAGAATAATTTTTTATGTTATGCTTATGAGAGTGCTCATTATATTGGACTATCTTTCAAAATTGAAGATTGAATTCACTCATTGTAGGTTTCTCAAGGCAAGTCTGCAAGTCAGCGCCGAGCATTCTGATCCTTTCCACGACTGGGAGAGGGCAAATGGTAAGAATCCAGCAAACAGAGCTTAATTTAAAATTTCTGATAAAGAATAAGATAACTAAGGAGCTGTTTTTTGCTTTAAACTAGCGTGATAATAGTCCAACCAGAAAGTACCTTGGGTGATAACTAGTTTGAGAGATATTGAACTTGTGGGGTGATAAACAACAAGGAAGAACCTAGGGTAATAACCCAATTCAATAGATATCGAACATATGGAGCCATAACCCAATGTGAGAGATGGTGGAATTATGGGGTGATAACTTAGCAAGGATGAACTGGGTGATAACCTAGTTTGATATACGTTGGACTTATAGGGTGATAATTCAACAACAACAACAACAACATCAAGCCTTTATCCCACTACGTGGGGTCGGCTACATGAATCCTTTTTCTCCATTGTGTCCTATTAAAAGTCAAATTCTCGTTTAAATCTAATAAAGAAAGGTCATTCCTAATATTTTCTAACCAAGTCTTTTTAGGTCTACCCCTACCTTTCTTAACATAAGTCAAATCTAATACCTCTACTCTCCTAACCGGGTCATCGCAAGGCCGCCGTTTTATGTGACCAAACCATCTAAGGCGACTTTCTCTAATCTTATCTTCTACTGGAGCTACTCCAACCTTTTCACGTATATGCTCATTTCGTATCCTATCTCTAAGGGTCAAGCCACTCATCCACCTGAGCATCCTCATCTCTGCCACACTTAACTTAGTATTATGCTTCTCTTTTAAAGGCCAACATTCGGCACCATAAAGCATTGCAGGCCTCACTACCATCTTATAGATAATTCAACAGGTGGATGAGTGGCTTGACCCTTAGAGTGAGGTTATAGGGTGATAATTCAACAGAGGAAAAAACAAAACTGGAGTGATAATTGAGTCTAAAATATATTAGACATACTTAGGATGGTAACCCAAACAGGAGAAACATGGGTTGATAACTCAATTTGAGAGATATTGGATTCACAGGGTGATAACCAAGCCAAGAAGAATAGGGAAAGACAACCCAGTTTAAGAAAAATATTAGATATATGGGTGATGAGGCCTTTTTTTAAATATTGGCCCTTTTAAACTATCCTGATGATCCAATGTAATGTCATAAATTACGTGAAATAAGGCTCTAAATCGGGTGTTGTTTAGACTAAAAATTCATTGAGCAAAAAAATCAAAATTTTCACAAATTAGCCTGATTGAATTGCCTTAATGATACTCGCTTAATATGAATAATTGTCTCACAACATCAGTCCACGAAATGAAAATTTTCGCACTCTGAGATTTGTTGGGCATTAAAATTGAGATTTCAATAATAAGGGCAATTGAATCGCCTCGATGATATGGAATCAACAATGAAAGATTTCAGTTGAAAAGAAAAGTATATAGATTGAATAACCAATATTGTGATTGTATAGAAAAGGAATGATCAAATTCATATTAGTATCGACTCTTGGGATCTCAATAAAGCGGGTCCAAAAGATGACTTTTTATCTCCCATGTCAAAATTGCCCGCATTCATTTATGGGTGGATTATCAGGATATAATCAAATCAAGATGTAAGCTAATCAAGAGGAAAGCCCATTAAAAAAGCATATAAAACAACACATTAAGATATGCGCAAGCCACAATGCCAAGATACTAAGTGCCGCATTATTGAGCGTGCCAAATGATACTCTGAAATGCTCTAAAATATTTTTCTAAAAAAATGAAAAAAAAAAACAAAGGAAAAAAGAAAAGAAAAGAAATTTTGAAAATTTCTAATTAAAAAATATTAGAAAATTTTGAGAAAATCTATGAAAATGTTTTGAGCATTCTAAAAACTTTTTGCACTCATTTTGAGATGGGAAACTCATTTTCCCGCTCAAAAATTACAAATCATCCTCCAAAAATCTTATAAAAAAATATAAGAGAGGATAAGAATACCAAACATATGAGATTTGCTCTTTGAGCCCGATCCCTATAAATAAATAAGTAGAGTTGGCATGGATCAAATAAGACAACGTTCTCATATAAAAAACTAAGATAAATTTGAAAATGAGCCACCCACCTATAGGATGGGGCCCTAAGACACAATCTTCAAACTTGATCGTCTAATAGAGAAGACAAGGTCAGCATATCGACAATTATCTGTGGTGAAATAATGAATTTAAAAGCAAACTTCACCAAAATGTTTGCATAAGGCCTTTAAGGCCATATATAATAGAAGTTTGATTTAAAGAGAGAGCTCTCGGATTACCCACCTAAAGGGTATTGTCATAAGTCCTAACCTATTATGACTCTTCCTCAAATATTCAGGATTTGAGTCCCAACCCCAAATAAAATGCATGTATACCATAATATTAGAGAACTGAAATATAAACTCCATATTTATATATAATTTATGGACCTAATCCTCTACAAGAAAGAAAAAAGTGTAGACAAAGTCGATAAGCCAACTCCAATTCAAACTCCACCACTCTAACCAACTTTAAACTACTCAGATGAGAGCATCCTTTAACACAGGTGATTGAAGCAGAATAATCATTGTCTTCTATTCTACTCAATGAAGATCAGTGCTATGTGCTACACATTTTAATTATGTTTAATGCTTAAAATATGCAATAAGCATAACATTATCCCATATTAATTTGTGGTCATTTTAATATCCATTAATAACCCTATTCTATATGAAATGTATCTTAGGGTTGTATGAAGACAATTGGCAATGATTGAATGAAATTTTATTTCCTCCTTATCTTCTCTCCCTCTCTATATTCTTCTCTTCCACTCTTTCACAATGGATTTTGATTTCTATATTCTCTTACCTCCCCTTCAAGTCTATCATTTAATATGTGTACCTTCGCATCCATCAAATTTGCATAAAAAACCAAGCCACAAGCTAATTTTCACATACTATTAATTTGGATGACGTCAACTTGAAATCAAAACAGTTAGAGCTATGAACAAATTTTGAGACAACCAATACATGTTCTAGCCAATTTTGAATGGTGAATGTATCAACTACTTCTCACCACTTCTTGAGATTAGATCTAAATTTACATGCACATATATATATGTGCTTGCATGTATTTATATTTGTATTTAAGAACATCTAAGCATTTATATAGGTTTGTATTTATGTACTTATTCATGCATGTATGTTGGACTAATAATGACTTAAAAATTTGGAAATCGGTTGATAATTGAATCAACTTTAGCTCCAATCAAAGTTATTGAGACAAACCCAACTCAAATCTAAGAATGGGATAGGACCAAGGGTTCTGATCTCTAAATTGAAGCATTCAGAGCCATATGTGATAAATATAAACTAGATGCAACTTGATATTCTAACTCAATTATATACTAACAACAACATCAACAAACCTTTATCCAGTTACGTGGGGTCGACTACATGAATCCTTTTCTCCATCGCGTCCTGTTAAGAGTCAAATTTTCATTTAAATCTGATAAAGAAAGGCCATTTCTAATACTTTCCACCCAATTTTTTTTTTTTACATTTACCTCTATTTTTCTTAACACATGCCAAATCTAATACATCTACTCTACTAACCGAGCCAGCGGAAGCCCGACATTTTATGTGAACAAACCATCTGGACAACTCTCTCTAATCTTATCTACCATTAGAGCTATCTTTCCACATATATACTCATTTTGCATTCTGTCTCTAACAGCGAAGTCACACATCCACCTGAGCATCCTCATCTCTACAACACTAAATTTTATGCTTCTTTTAATGGCCAACATTCTGCACCATAAAGCATTGCAGGTCTCACCACCATCTTATAATTTTTTTTCCTTAAGTTAGGGGAATACTTTTTTATCAAACAATACTACCATTGTCAGGTCCCAAGCCCTGGGTGAGAAAAAGTGAATGGTTGCATTAGGTAGTTGACAGCCAACGTAAAATTTATCAAATAATCACGACATGAATCATTTAAAACAATATTAACTCAGTTATATACCAACAAACCTAATTTAATATTTTCTCTTACTCCTCCCCGTTAGCCTTTCTTTCTCTTAACATAAAAATCTCCTGATATATTTTTAGTTTAGACTTGACAATAACGAAAATATAACAATGAATAATACTAATAATAGCAATTTCATGCCTTTGGCATGGCTTACAAAGATTTTTTTTTTAATATAATTTTGTGCCTGTCTGCATGGTGCCTACCCAGCATAGATCCCCATGCTTCTTAGGTGAGTTAGAACTTCTATTTGAGACTTGTGGTAAGGTTCAGTACCAACATGGCTCAAGGCCCTAACCTATTGGCATCAATTAAACGCCCTCAACAAAGTAAAATGTTCTTGCTGAGCTGGAACTTCTGAAGCCTAAACATAACAACCTTTAAGGCTTTGGTCTGAAATATACGAAAAATTATGAAGATTTAATCCCGTTTGAGCGCACATTGTATTAAAAATCCCCTGGGACCTCACAATGAATCTCTTGTCACAACCAAATTCCATAAAGCCCAAAGATGATACTTCACCTGGATAGTATATGGACAATGAGACCATGGAATTAATAATACCAGTAGATGAGGGAAATATTTGAAAACCTAGCTCATGCCATCTATCCTAGTTTCAACATTTAATCTTGGAAATGTAACCTCTAAAGCACCAAAAATATGCTGAAGGAAATTGATAAACATCAAAGTGGAAATCTAGCATTATTCAAGCACTAAAATTGTGAAGAATGGTATTATTTTTAATAACTTATTCAAAAAAATCTCAAAATAGTCCCCAGATTATTCGTGTGTGGCTAATTTAATACCAAAGTATCACTTTGCTCTAACTTAATCTCTCGACTATACAAAATTAATAAAAAAATGATCCCTTATATTATAATTGTGATAAAAAATTGATCCCAATTCTATACAAAATTTGAAATAATGTGTACTTTGGGGCTAAATTATTCATAAACAAATAGTTACGGGAAAATTTTGAAGTTTACACCATAACTTATGTATCATATGAGTTAAACATCATAAGTATGAAAAGGGTAGTAAAATTTTTTTGCATGAAATATAATAATAGGTAATCATCAGAGATAATGAACTAGAGAAACCTCACATGCAAAAATGGATAGGCCTAGTTGGAAATTGATTCTCTTCCTTGATATGAAGGCTATCACCAGTAAAGTGAAGTGGAACAATAATAAGCTTATCAACCATGGTTCCTGTCGATTCAAAAAATAGGATAAGCTATTATAGCTCTGTAATATAAAAGTGACCATAAAAATTCAAAGCAAGGCCAACATACAGGAAATTAAAGGAAAATGGTAATTTAACAAAAATATGTACCAAAAATAAAAGCTACAACGAACACACACCCCCTAAAAAACAAATGTGGCAAGGTTACTAGCGTTTGCTTTGAAATAATTTTGATAGCTGAGTGCCTATGATAAGTAAATGCTGTTAAGTTTGAAGGTGAAATTCCCTCATTACCCCTGAAAAATTTTGATGAATTTTCTTCAAATATGACTGCTAACTAATTTGGTTTCTAAGCTTTCAGCCACCAAATATATATTTTCTTTCCCTTATTTTGCTCTGGACTCTACCTACTTCCCATCTCTATAAATCATCACCAACTGGATGGATCAAGTCATGCATATCATGCATCTTCGTCATCTTCTTATTGACCTTTTTGAAAAAGGATGAATGGTGGGTTCTTAAGGGAGTTGGATGGGGGATGTATATCTATAAGCCTAGAAGCCACCATTTCATACGTTATGATCACTTTCTCTCACTAGAGAATGAAACAAAGAAAAAATAAAAAATAATAAAAAAAAGAAAGAGCAAAATAAAATAAGAAGGGAAAAGAAAATAAGCAAAGAGATAATTTAAAAAAGGTGTGTTTCACCCTCGTCATTCTCTTCATTTGCGATGTTTGTTGTTATCATGTGAAGGTATAAATTTTACAAAATTCAAAAGTCTCCAAACAAAATCATGATTATGACGCATTCAATCTGACAAGTAGAACCTGTGTGCACTTTTCTTAGTGTGGCAAGGATAATTAAAGTACATGTGCGCAATTTTCTTAGCAAGAGGTAAATTGAAGAACTTGTAGGCTTTCAAGTAAGTCTTGTGTGCAATTTTCTTAGCACGACGAAGTAAATTAAAGTACACGGTGACATGATTGGAAAACACTGCATTTTAAACAAGTATATGAAAACCCATGCAAGCTTTTTGGCATGGTGGGATAGAAGACTATAGTCCCAACATCTTACAACACTGGCCATGCAAGTCTTTTTTGCCTAAAAAAGTATGCCACCACCTTGACAAGCATGCAGTAGTCTCATAACGTATCATTACCTCAAAAAGCGGATAACAATCTTGAAAAGCCTATTACAGCCTCATGAAGGTGATACCATCTTGAGCAGTCATTGCCTTGAAAAGAGTGTCACAACAAAAAAATGCACAGTTGTTTTGAAAAGTGTGCAGCTACCCCAAAAAATTGCGTAATCATTTTAAAACTGTGAATACACTATAGAAATGTATCGAAATACATGCTCATGAGAATACTAAAAATGCACAGGTACATTGAAACTGTGTAAGTACGCTATACAAATGCATTGAAATACATGCAAGGGCATCACGTGAGTGCATAAAAATGTGTGCCAATATATTGAAAGTATGCAAATGCATTATGTAAATGCATCGAAAAGTGTGCAAGTCAACATGCAAATACATTGAAAAGTGTGCACATCATTTAAAAAGAAATCTTAATTCCCAATATGGCTTTGACAAATGTGTTTAACACTTGAACACAAAAGTCTAAGAATACTTCAAAGGGTTACAAGCGAGCTAAACTAAAATTATATTTTCAAATTAAATCCTCATATATGATCCGATAAGCGTACTAATCATGCAAATATAAAGATCAAATTAATTCCTCGTATATGCACCGACAAATGTATAAATCACACAAATATTAAAGTCTAAGAATGTTGCACAAGGTAAAAAGCGAGTTAAATTTAAATCTTTTTTTTAACTAATTCCCCGTATTTGCTCGGACAAATATACTAAACACTCAAATATAAAAAAAAAAATGAATGTTGTGCGGGTTAAATTAAATTTATTTTTTTAATTATTATATGTGCTCCGAAAAACATACTAAAAGCGCAAATATTGAAATTTAAGAATATTGTGCGTGTTAAAAGAGAGTTAAAATCTTTTCAAATTAAATCATCCACATATGTTTTGACCATCTCATCGAATTTCTAAATCCAAGGTCAGAAATGGTGCGCATGTTATATGTGGATTTAAATTTTAAGTCTAAACCTCATCCTTCAAAGGGTTAGAGTCGACAAAACTTGAAATAACAAGGGAATATACAACTATGAAATCTACGAAAAATTTTATTTTATTTTTCCTTTCGTTTACATTAGACCTTCAAAGACCTCTTTGAAAAAAACTCATTACAGAAATACAAACCCTCAGATTTAACGTTTGTGTAATGATTAACAAAGCTGATATCAAATTTGATTCTTTGTTTGCGGGCATACAAAGTTGACGTAATTCTAATAATAGAAAAATTATTCAAAACCCTAATGATGATTGTGTTGAAAATAAATCCCAATCAATGAGGATTCTATCATTTTTAAATACCTCCAAGCCCAAAATATAAATATATTTAAAGTGATTTCAATATCATCCTGATGATGGCTGCGTTGACTAAACATCTCAACCAAAGCGAGCTACATGATTTTTAAAAAGACCTCAAATTTTCAAGTAAATCATTTAGGGCTTAAATTTCAATAAATTTTAAGAATTCAATATTTAACAAAATTTAAATATTTAACATGAAATTAATCACTTAATACTTGGAGTAAAATCCACACAACCCCTGCAAACATTTGATGAGGGCGATAAATTTAGGAATAACCTTAATTCACAAAAAGAAAATATATAGACAAGAATAACACTGAGATTCATCCTCGAAATATCTACTGGTAATAAGGACGTGACATGCATTCTCTAACCAATGATTTGGTTGCAAGATGGTTCTACAAGTAAATGGTTATGATCCCTTTGACTAGGCGATTTAGCAGTAGATAGGAACTATTATATTACTACTATAATCAGACTCTGTATGTTTCTCAATAGCTAAAATTCTTGAGAAATAAAACATAGGATATATTTGGTAGGAAAAAACTCTATATTGGTTAAACTTTATTTTAATTTGTTCCTTTAGACAAATATTCACCCTATATTCACAGGATACCCTAGGCTACTGACAAGGATCCTTCAATCAGGTTAGGTCAACCACTTACTCTAAAGTAGACAAGGGACCATGAAAATCCGAGATAACAAAACTATTGGATCTTGATCGGGTTCATCATCATTCCCTCCACTATCCTTTTTAAGTGCAATGTGATAACGTTCAAATCATAAACATCAAATCCATTGCTAATATAAGCTAGGTACTTAGTGCCTATCTAACAACTACCCTTAGTCAAAAGTGTGCTCCAATCACCAAGAGGAGTAATTAACCATGAATACTTATGCTTATGAGAAACTTGAACTCATATCTTGTCTTTGACTAGGTGGTTTTGCCATATATAGGCAATATTATATTACGACTATAATCAGACTTTTTATGTTCCCCAATAGCTAAAATTCTTGAGAAATAAAACATATAATATATTTGATAGTACCAAGAACTCTCTATTGGCTAAGATCGATTTGAATTTGTTTCTTTAGAAAGATATTCACCTTTATTCACAAGATACTCTTGGCTGCTGATAAGGATCATGCAATCAGGTTTGGACAACTACCTCCTCTAACGTAGATAAGGGACCATGACAATCCGAGATAACAAAATTACTGGATCTTAATTGGGTTCACCATCATTTCCTCCACCATGCTCTTTAAGTGCAATGTGGTAAAGTTCAAATCCTAAACATCAAATCCATTGCTAATATAAGTTGGGTACTTAGTGCCTATCATACAACTATCCTTAATCAAAAGAGTGCTCCAATCACCAAGAGTAATTAACCATAGAAACTTATGCTTATGAGAAACTTGAACTTAGATCTTAAAATCTTTGCAAAATGAAAACAAAAACTCTGGATAGTGTCTTATTTTTAAGCTAATTTTTCTTAAAAAAAAATGACTAAGAAGTTAATTTGTTAATATTCCCGATACACGAAGACTTCGAGGCACAAAATTTTTAGAGCCCACAGGTTTGAGAAAAAAAAAAGTAATTTGTTTGATAATACATTGGATCTTTATGCATTGAGGTTCATCTTAAATTTATGACTTCCATTAAACTACTGCGTAGAGTAATCAATTATATCTTTCAGATTTGGGGCAATAAATCCAAATGTGCGAGAAAAGATTAAGAATAAGAATATTTGTTATAAAAATTGATTTAATTTTAAAAATTCTGATAATTGGAAAAGATATAAAGAGGCTCGTAAGGAATCTAAGAAAGCAATATGTGATGCAAAGACCTTAGCTTTTAGTGATTTATATAATAGATTAGATACTAAGGAGGGAGAAAGATATATGTATAAGATAGCCAAACAAAGAGATAATAGTAAGGATTTAGTTCAAGTGAAGTGTATTAAGGATGAAGATCAAAAAATACTTTTCTTAGAAGATGATATTCAACAAAGGTGGATGAGATATTTTGCTAAACTTTTTAATGAAAATTGTGAAAATAAAATTGACTATAGTGACCTTAGCACCCTAAATGAAAATAAAGATTTATGTTTTTATCGGCGTATTAATAAAATCGAAGTTAGAGAGGCTTTAAAGAAAATGAAGGGTGGAAAAGCTGTTGAACCTTATGATATTCCAAAAGAGGTGTGCAAATGCTTAGGATATGAAGGAATTTCTTGGCTTACTAAACTTTTTAATACTATTTTGAAGACTAAAAAGATGCCAGATGAGTGGAGAATGAGTGCGTTAATTCCTATTTTTAAGAATAAAGGCGATGTACAAGATTATGCGAATTATAGAGGAATTAAGTTAATGTGTCATACTTTGAGCTATTACTTGTGTTCAAACACAAGGTGGTTTGACCAAGTATTTCACTATTTCGGTTGGGTTACATCAAGGATCAGCCTTAAGCCCATATCTTTTTGGTTTAGTCATGGATGTTCTCACTAGACATTTGCAAGAGGATGTACCTTGGTGTATGCTTTTTGCTGATGATATTCTTCTTGTTGATAAGACTAGAGAGGGAGTTGAAAATAAACTTGAATTATGGAGGTCAACATTAGAAACTAAAGGTTTTCGCTTGAGTAGATCTAAAACGGAATATATGGAGTATAATTTTAGTAGTAATAAACCTAGTGAGGGGATTGTGACTTTGGGCGATCAAGTCATTAATAAGAGTACACGTTTTAGATACCTTGGATCTATTGTTCAGAGTGATGGTAAAATAGATGGGGATATTATCAGCAGAAATCAAGTTGGATGGTTGAAGTGGAGGAGTGCATCGGGCTTGTTGTGTGATAGAAAAGTACCCCTCAAACGTAAGGAAAAATTTTATAAGATGGTAGTGAGGCCTGCAATGCTTTATGGTGCTGAATGTTGGCCATTAAAAGAGAAGCATAATACTAAGTTAAGTGTGGCAAAGATGAGGATGCTCAGGTGGATGAGTGGATTTACCCTTAGAGATAGGATACGAAATAAGCATATACGTGAAAAGGTTGGAGTAGCTCCAGTAGAAGATAAGATTAGAGAGAGTCGCTTTAGATGGTTTGGTCACATAAAACGGCGGCCTTCCAATGACCCGGTTAGGAGAGTAGGGGTATTGGATTTGACTTATGTTAAGAAAGGTAGAGGCAGACCTAAAAAGACTTGGTTAGAAAATATTAGGAATGACCTTTCTTTATTAGATTTAAACGAGAATTTGACCTTTAATAGGACACAATGGAGAAAAAAGATTCATGTAGCCGGCCCCACGTAGTGGGATAAAGACTTGATGTTGTTGTTTGTTTTTTTTATATATTTTTATAGGAATTTAGGCCCTATAATAGTTTTTTTTTAGTTTAGGGGTGTTTTAAAAAAAGAGCCCCCTCTGATTAATATTTGCTCCACGGGTAATCATTCCCCCACATATAAATACAAGAGGAGTTATAATTCTTTTTTTTTTTTAGCATTCAAAATCAATTTAAGTTCTGCAAGTTCAAGTGTGAAGTGAAGGTTTTATTGAGACACAGGAGCTGTTGTGTTCATTATAAGTCACATATAAGTCTAGTTTTAGTTCAATTTGTCTTTATTCGTTGCATCATATTTCAATCGTTCATGTCATTTATGCTGCAAGTTTGTAATCATCTTTTTTATTTTTAGTTACATTCTTATTCATAAGTATTCAAGTAATCTATTCACTGAAAATTTAACAGCTTCTTCATGTCTCTCCTACATAAGAGGCTTTTTGGGGATGTTAGGTCTTCCCACCATGCTTAAAACAGTTAATAGGTGCAGAGCAAGGTTTAAAATTGCGCAATTGCGTATTGAGGCATTTTTCGTTTTTGAAGTGAGGCGTAAGCCTTAATGCGTTTTGAGGCATAAGCCTCAAAATATAAAAATTGCGTAAAGCGAAAATAAAAATTAAAAATGATTTTTTATATAATACCCAAATAATATGTTACAGGATGACATATTAACTTCTATTGAACTATGAAGTAACAAATTTAAATATATATGAAACAAAAAAAAATGCATAAGATGTAAACTAGTAAATGATAAATTATGTGAAATCGATTTAAAATCCAAATATTATAAGATTAAAATAACATAATATATATGAATTGCATAAAATTATTATATAATATCAAGTTCAGCTCTATATTTTTTCTTTTTTAGTTTAATTACTAAAAAAATTTAAAATAATTGGCAATTATTTATACAATCATTACTAAGTGAATTTTTATTTGAATCATTGTCATAGCAATTTGTTCTCCCATGCGTTATCCTGTAGGGCGGATACCTCTCAATGTGCTTCTTCTTCATTTATTTATGTCATCTTCATTGTTCATAAAGGTTTATCATCAACATAAAGATAAGAGTAATACTACAAAATTTTTAGAGGAGATGGTGGTGGCGTGCGGCTTTCAAGTTATCCCCTGCAGCGGCTATAATGGTGGTGAGTACGGTGAAGGCGAAGGGCTAGAGGGCGAGAAAGTTGTTGCGGCTTAGGGGTGCAAAAAGGCATATTCCTTTAGGTTTTTGTATAGGATTTAGGTAAGTTTTAAATAAAAAATGCATAAATAGAGTGAGGCGCACGCCTCATGCCAGTGAGGCAAGGCGGGCCTCAACCAAGATGAGGCGTAAGTCTCATAAAAAAAGTCCAAGGCGTAAGCCTTGAGACATTTTTCATTAGAATCGCGCTGAGACGAGCCTCATATTGCACAATTTTTAAAAATGGTGCTAAGAGATATCACAGTTGGGGGTCCTCATGCCCATTATGCTTAAAAAAATATGAATAGACCTTTGACACCTACATGAGAGAAGCATAAGATTTCCCTTTGCATGAGAGAATATACAACATGCGTGAATTTTCCTGCAATATTGAAATAACATGCACCAATACATAATTTTCAAAAATTTCTACTACATTAGAACAACGGGGTAGATACTTTTGAAGCTTCGCATTATGCCTTGCACACAAAGCAACAGAAAGAATGAAACATATTTTTTTTCTTAAATTTCTTTTGCTTTTTTTATTTTTTATTTCTATTTTTGTTTCTCTATTTTCCTCTTTATTTTGAAAAAAGAGATAATGATAGGGAGAGAGAGGGTGAGAAAGAAATGGAAGCAGAGAGAGAAATAGAGAGGTAAAGAAAGAGAGTAGAGAGAGTGAGATTTTTTTGTTCTCTCTCTCTAAAAATAGAGGTAGAGATATTGAGGGAAAGAGAGGAGTCTAGAAAGAAAGATAGAATGAGGAATGAGAGAGTGTGTAAAGAGAAAAAGGGGGAGAGAGATCGCGGAATAGGCAAGGTGGATGCAAATAGTGTGAAGGCTATTGAAGAGAGATAGTCTCGATCAAGTGGAGGTTTAGAGTTAAGTTGTTGAATCTTGAAATGATTGGTGGCTTGGGATTACTAGCTAGTTGATGTGAAACTATCCCATGCGAAAATGATTTTCTTAATGAAAGTTTGCACGCTTAGATTTAGAGGCAATAATAGGCAAGATCTTATGCGGAATTGAACGATAAGATAAATATTAAAAGGCACTTAGCTTAGGTTAAATCACATGAATAAAAGTTAAGTTCAAAAAGACAGCAAACTTAATCTGACATTGCATACATGGATCGTTCCAACAATAAATTCCAAAACTAACAATAAGATTAGTCTATGAAAGGTCCCTCACACAACTCTTATAATTACTAGGTTTTAGCGGAGAAGAATTAATGTGATCGTCATGAATCTACTACCACAATTGAGAAGCACTTCGAAGATAAAAGAGCCGGGGGAAGAGTTTACCCAAAGACGAGAGCTTACGAAGCTTCCCGTTTGATCACCAAGGTACTGGATGAAGAACAGCTAACAATGTCAAAGCTGGGAGACATTCAGGAAGGTGATCCTTGACTTCTTGGACAGCAGGGAAGCAAGAAGATAGCCACTAAATCAACTGGACAATAACTGGAGATGCGTAGGCAGCAGCAATTGTTGGTGGAAAACCCCTTTTGGTCTTCCAAATACTCCCAACAGCAGTTTGAGAGCAAATTAACACAATGGGACAGCTGTTTGTCCTGCCAAGTGAGGCTTATGCAGCCATCCGGGCTTACTGGAGACGGCAAAACATTACTCTTAGGCTGCTGTAATTCACGGCCACATCCAGGAATTATATTGACAGAAAATCAGATTTCTGGAATTGAAGGGAGGAGTTGGGTGGAGATCTCAAGCCAATTCCAGAGAAGTGCTCGGGTAGGAGAAAGGACTTGAGAAAAATTTCAGTTTTCTGAAACTGAATTTTAGTGAGGAGACGTGAGGGGAAATAATTTGAAAATCAAATTAATTTCCAAAGGAGGGGGGCCAGCGGGTAATGAGGGGTTATGGGAATTAATGGGAGGCCATTAATGTAATTGGAGAGAGAAACAAAACAAGGGGAGAGGGAGTTTAAAACTGAAATTATTTTCAGTTTTAGTGTAATTGGAGGGAAAACTTATTTGGACTTAATTAGGATTTCAAATAAGATGAAGAGTTAATTGCATAATTAATGGAGAGTCCAAATAGGGGTGGTCGGCGACATGGCTAGAGGGAGAGGGGGCTAGGGAGAGAGGGAGGGGGTTTCCAAATAAGGATGCTGACTAGGAAAATTTTAAATAAATCCAAATTAATTTAATTTATAATTTGAATTCATTCGAAAAATTTCCATAAATGAAATTTTCAAATTTGGAAAGAATTTGAATTTTGAAATTCAAATTCCAAGGAAGGCTAGGGGAGGGAGGCGTGGGGGTAAAATGGAGGTGAGGGGAGAGGCCGGTGGTAAGGTGGCCGGCGGGTGGAGCTAGGGTGGAGATGCTAGTGGAGGTTTCGGCTTCTTCCACTCTTGACTTGGCTCGCGGTAGTCAATGGAGGAGAAGAAGAATGTGCATGAAGAGGGGAGAAAGGAGATAACCAAAATATACGAGAAAGATAGAGATAACTAACGAACTCACACAGAGATCGTAAGAACCGCGAACCTCGGACTCTTCCAAAGATTGACAGGTATTGCGAATTACCCTCCTCGGGCTTCTCCTCTCATGAACTCACTAAGAGATCACGTGAACTCACTAAGAGATCAACAAGAACATAAAACTTTTCATTATCAATAATCATCATCCCTTTCCAAGAGGAAGGGGATGGCTTAAATAGCCAAATACATGAGGGAAAATAAAAGACACAATTGCCCCTAGGGCAAACATAAAACAAAGCCCTCAAGTGAGGGTAGAAATGAAAAAGTACAAATAACAAATAAAATACATGAAAATTAATAGACACGATCGTAGCCGTTGATCTTCGATGTCCTCATCATTCTCCCCAGGTGGGAGAAAAACTCGACTCCATCGAGTTGGTGTCTCTAAAACTCCTTGTGCATATGGGTTTATCTGTTGTAGCTCCTCGCACTCTGACCACATATCTTCTGACTTTGGTTCACCTCTTCACCTAATTCAGTATCTTCTTCGTCCACCCTCTTTTGTGGAAATAATATCATCACTAGGAATCATGTCAACCTTCTCCTCTATGGGAATTTTGGAAATAAATTTTGGGAGTGGAGGTAGGCTTTGGGGTTCTCACAAGGTGGGGTCACACAAGGCTTAATTTGAATTGGATTTGGGGGTTTATCTCTGGACCTTCAAAGTCTACTAAATCTGTTATGTTAGAAAAGGAATGAATGTTGAACTCTGCAAGCAGATCCACCACGCAAGCGTTGTTCTTGATTTTATTGACTAATCTAAATGATCTGCACTTCTATGCATGTAATTTCCCGGACGAATCCGCACCATTACTGAGTTACCAACTTTAATAGATTTAACTTGCCGTTTAGAATCAGCATAAAGTTTATACTTATTATTGCTCTATTCAATTAGGCGTGCAATTTTCTTAAGAAAGTCATGTAGATGTAATGTAAATGCGACATGTGATATGCGAATTCATATGTCCAAAATTCAAGACTCAACAAGATGAACATGAGGTGGTACCAGAGACTTGATATGCAATATGAATGAAATATGAATTCACACATAACTTTTAAACGAAGAAAATTTTGGAAGACAACAGACTACACACGCATCAACAAACTAACTCACACGAACACAAAGCTGGAAAAGTGGACGAGTCACAAAAAGAGGGGGGGGGCGGCCTAAGGGAACTGGTGTCGGGGGAGAAATGAAAATACTCTTAGCTACCATGGCACTTCTATAGGGGGTTTCAATAAGGGTCGACAACAGTCTCCTAGTGGGGGTAGTGTAATCGAACAAATTCATCCGACTAGGATAGAAGTGGTCCTTATCCTGGTAGGACGAGGCTATAACGGGCAAAATGTATGAATCAGGAATGACACACTCGGATAAAAATAAATCTAATTGAGCAGCTCTAAAGTTAGATTCTAATGGAACAAGAGGGGGCTCATTGCTCAAATCAGGCTCAAAAACTTTCAGACTAAAAGTACTGTCTTCCGAAAGAGACTCAGGTTTGGTTGCAACCCTAAGATCCATGGGTTCCGTTACACTTATATCAGGTGATAAATTTGATTGACTTACTTCCAACTCGAGATTATCTAAGTCGCCATCAAAATTATCCAAAATTAATTCATAATTATCCAAAGCTAAATCAGACTTATCCAAAATTAAATCAGAATTATCAGAATTATCCGGAGTCATCTCAGTAGGTGTTACAACTAAATCAGGATCTTCCAAATTTAAATCCAAAGTGTTCGAAGTCCGGTTGGTTTCTTCCGAGATCACATTACTATCATCCAGGCATACTTTGTCCAAAGACTTGGCTTCGAGGAGACTAGGATCGGGGTGGGTTAAGGTGTCGACGTTTAAAGGTTCTAGCTTTCCTAGTTCAGGGTTTAAGTCATTCAGGGAGTCTGATTCAATTACTTTTGTTCCATCCTCAAAGAAGTCTTCGTTATCCTTAATATCATTAGCATCCACGAAATGGATGCACTCAGTTTTAGGTTCAAAGGGCGTTTTCTTGTTAATGCATTTCTTTATCAAAAGTACACTTGCAGGGTCAAGGACTAGGGAGGCTAAAGGTTGACAGGGATGGCTAGAAGTAGGATCATGTGGGGAGTCATAAGAGATTGGTCCAACAGAAGACCCAGTAAAGGATCGGCCATCAAGGTTAGGTGAAGACCTATAGGGTGGGGCAGCAAACCGGATGTTACTAATGGGTGGGTGGTCTTGACCACAGTAAGGTCTACGGGTTGTCCCAACGAAAGAGGTAGGGTGATGCTTTAGATGACGGTCACTAGTAGAGGGTTGGTATTTTAAATTAAGATCTCGCCTCATGTCTTTCCAAGTGGTGTACTCACCGCGAGACTCTTTATGATCTTCCAATCTTGCCCAAAATTGAAGAGCCTGACCTTTAAGGTGAGATTTAGCGATGCTAACCTGGTGGGACTCGGGGATATGTCGCGACTCAAAATAGTCATCTAGTTGTCTAACCCATTCTCTAAAGTAGTAAGCGTCCAAATAACCATCAAAGGTAGGCAGACGATAAGGTGACTCTAAGTGAGGTCGTGGAAGACTAGGCTCAGGTCTCGGGTGATAAGCTGAGTGGGACATGTAATTAGGGTGGGGATAGTCAACGGGTTTCTCCGTCATAATTCTAGTCATATTGCCCACTAGGTTAATGATGTCATCTAAACTCTTTTGGAGTCTTATCGGGTCCATTAGGTGAGTGTCAAGTGAAACCTAGTGAAGATTGGGTGCAAGGTACCACTCTCTTCAAAGAGAAAACACCATTTCGACTTGCTATAAGGTGCAGGAAAATACTGGACAGCAAGCTACAAGAATGATTTAAGTGATCTAGGCATTTGGAATGGTTGCTAAGGCTTGGACAGCACCTAAATCAAAGGTTAGACCCACTTAAATGCCACCAAACAGTGCAGGAAGTGAAAGGGCAGCAAGCTAAAAGGATATACGAAGTTATCTAGGCAGATAGGTTGGACTCAAGAACGTGGACAACAAGTAAATACTACCTAAAACTCTTCCAAACGGATGCTAATAGGTGCAGGAATATAGTGGACAGCAATCTACAGCAGTTGGGGAAGTTGCCTATGTGTTCAGGATGATTTTTAGGGTGTGGACAGCACCTAAACACTAGGTTGGGGTCACCTAAAACTCTCTAAATGTTGCAGAAATTTTCTGGACAGCAATGTTCAGCCGTTGTTGAAGTTGTCTAGGTGTTTGGAAGGGTCCGAGGGAGTAGACAGCACCTAAACAAGGACTTTAGGTTCACTAACGGATGCTTAACAGCAGCTGAAACAGTGTGGACAGCAGCTATACTCAAGGGTGTAATTGTCCTAAGCAATTAGTAACAATGTAGGTTTGAAGGCAGCACTTAAACAGGGAACAATGCTTATGTTGGACAAAGAAATTACTGCAGGAATTACTGGACAGCCAAGGCAAAACAGTAAAAAAAACTACCTAAATGATGTTATGCAAGCAAACGACTAAAGGCAAGCTAAAGTAGACTCCTAGGATGCATCTAGCATGAGCAAAGCATGCTAGCCATGCTCTGATACCAAATATGATGTGAAACTATCCCATGCGAAAATGATTTTCTTAATGAAAGTTTGCACGCTTAGATTTAGAGGCAATAATAGGCAAGATCTTATGCGGAATTGAACGATAAGATAAATATTAAAAGGCACTTAGCTTAGGTTAAATCACATGAATAAAAGTTAAGTTCAAAAAGACAGCCAACTTAATCCGACATTGCATACATGGATCATTCCAACAATAAATTCCAAAACTAACAATAAGATTAGTCTATGAAAGGTCCCTCACACAACTTTTATAATTACTAGGTTTTAGCGGAGAAGAATTAATGTGATCGTCATGAATCTACTACCACAATTGAGAAGCACTTCGAAGATAAAAGAGCCGGGGGAAGAGTTTACCCAAAGACGAGAGCTTACGAAGCTTCCCGTTTGATCACCAAGGTACTGGATGAAGAACAGCTAACAATGTCAAAGCTGGGAGACATTCAGGAAGGTGATCCTTGACTTCTTGGACAGCAGGGCAGCAAGAAGATAGCCACTAAATCGACTGGACAACAACTGGAGATGCGTAGGCAGCAGCAATTGTTGGTGGAAAACCCCTTTTGGTCTTCCAAATACTCCCAACAGCAGTTTGACAGCAAATTAACACAATGGGACAGCTGTTTGTCCTGTCAAGTGAGGCTTATGCAGCCATCCGGGCTTACTGGAGACGGCAGAACATTACTCTTAGGCTGTTGTAATTCACGGCCACATCCAGGAATTATATTGACATAAAATCAGATTTCTTGAATTGAAAGGAGGAGTTGGGTGGAGATCTCAAGCCAATTCTAGAGAAGTGCTCGAGTAGGAGAAAGGACTTCAGAAAAATTTCAGTTTTTCTGAAACTGAATTTTAGTGAGGAGACGTGAGGGGAAATAATTTGAAAATCAAATTAATTTCCAAAGGAGGGGGGCCAGCGGGTAATGAGGGGTTATGGGAATTAATGGGAGGCCATTAATGTAATTGGAGAGAGAAACAAAACAAGGGGAGAGGGAGTTTAAAACTGAAATTATTTTCAGTTTTAGTGTAATTTGAGGGAAAACTTATTTGGACTTAATTAGAATTTCAAATAAGATGAAGAGTTAATTACATAATTAATGGGGAGTCCAAATAGGGGTGGTCGGCGGCATGGCTAGAGGGAGAGGGGGCTAGGGAGAGAGGGAGGGGGTTTCCAAACAAGGATGCTGACTAGGAAAATTTTAAATAAATCCAAATTAATTTAATTTATAATTTGAATTCATTCGAAAAATTTCCATAAATGGAATTTCCAAATTTGGAAAGAATTTGAATTTTGAAATTCAAATTCCAAGGAAGGCTAGGGGAGGGAGGCGTGGGGGAAAAATGGCGGCGAGGGGAGAGGCCGGTGGCAAGGTGGCCGACGGGTGGAGCTAGGGTGGAGATGCTAGTGGAGGTTTCGGCTTCTTCCACTCTTGACTTGGCTCGCGGTAGTCAATGGAGGAGAAGAAGAATGTGCATGAATAGGGGAGAAAGGAGATAACCAAAATATACGAGAAAGATAGAGATAACTAACGAACTCACACAGAGATCGTAAGAACCGGGAACCTCAGACTCTTCCAAAAATTGACGGGTATTGCGAATTACCCTCCTCGGGCTTCTCCACTCATGAACTCACTAAGAGATCACGTGAACTCACTAAGAGATCAACAAGAACATAAAACCTTTCATTATCAATAATCATCATCCCTTTCCAAGAGAAAGGGGAGGGCTTAAATAGCCAAATACATGAGGGAAAATAAAAGACATAATTGCACCTAGGGCAAACATAAAACAAAGCCCTCAAGTGAGGGTAGAAATGAAAAAGTACAAATAACAAATAAAATACATGAAAATAAATAGACACGATCGTAGCCGTTGATCTTCGATGTCCTCATAACTAGTTCTGTTGAGATGAGGAAGGCAGGGTTGGGTTGTTAAAAGGGAGACGCAGTATGCGTTGGCTATCAAGAACGAGCAGTTATCAATAAGAGAGGAAAGTTGCCTGAGACAACTGTTGGTATGAAAGACTGACGAATGGGCAGGGATGTGTATGAGGTAGAAAGCGAGACAAAGGAGAGAGTGCAAGTTCTATCTAATGAGCGAGCAAGCGAGAGAACAACTTAGGTTAGGATTTTGATTTTTCATTTTGTATTCATAAGATGAGAAGCGATGGTATGGGGCCCCTTGCATGACCAAAGCATATGAAATCCAAACTTCCTAAAATTTTGACATGATTTCAAAGATATGAGAAAGATTTGATATGATTCTAATTTTTATACATTTATTTAGTTATTAGAATTTGATTTTTATAATAATAATAATAATAGTAAATTTAATTTATGAACCAATTTATAACAAACTTTTCATCGTCACACATCTTGAATTATGGGTTGTCATCTCATGAGTAAACAAATATTATATTTAGTCTTTGTGCGGTGAATAAGGAAATAAGGGTGTCTACCCTATGCATTTTTAATATTTCAAATGCATAGGCACAGCCCATTTTATGAAATAAATACTGGTTGAGTAGTTTTGATTATGATTGAGATGCTTCAAATCAAATTTTTGTAATGTCATGTTTATTGCCTTTTGTTTTTCTTCATGATTGATCAAATTACACGCGTCCTTTGATGAATTCAATATTGTGAATGCACTGGTGCAAACCATTTCACAAAATGGATGATAATTGGATAATTTTGTGACAAGTTGCATATGTTTTCTGTTGTTTTCATTGGGCAGCTATGTGATGATGCGAGAGTTCTTTCATAGGTATTTTCAAAGCTCCAAATGCACTGATGAAGTCTATTTCGTGAAGCGGGTATTCGTTAATCGATTTTAGTTATGATCAAAGAGTTTAGTTGACTTCATGCAATTTTATGTTCAGCGGTCTTTACAAACATTGATTTTGACCAAATTTAATTCATGTTGCATTCTGAAGCCTACAGACAGATCAATAAATGTGACCATATTCTTTTTTTTCATTTACTATAAAGATAGGAGAACGTGAAAGAAATACAAAATAAAGAATACTATAGCCTTTACATGTGAAATTGACTAATTAAAATTCACCAAAAATGGTTGATGCAATCAAAATTTGCAAGCAAGAAATAAACAAGGAGAAGAAAATCAAACTCTCAATAAATTGGACTAAAAACATAGTTATAAAAAAATAAACCATCATAAAAGAAAGGTTGTTCAACACTACGTTAATTACATCCCTACCTCAAGAACAATTAGATAGAATTTGCCAATTATATATCTCCTTAGCATGTACACAATGTCCTGCATTCAGGATGACAAATCTCACATTTACTAAAGGGAAACCTTATCTACCCAGAAAAATGTTACACTTCTAAAAGATTCTATCTAGATGATAGCTAAGAGAAGTACATAATGACCCTCACGGTTATAAGATCTACAACAAACCTCATTTTCGTTGAAACAACTCCATATTTTCTTTGAACGCCAACAAAAACAAACCCTAATCAATGTTTACCAAGGGAAATCCACTTAAACTTTATGCATTAGATATGACAAAAAATCTTTGGAGTACCATCTAGAAGAAGGAAATGTGTTAGGAAATAAATTTAATACATAACTTATTAGGTGGCAAGTAGTTAGGCTTATAGGTTTTTATTAGAAGTTTTAATGAATCATATGAGTTCTTGAAAGTCTATGAATACTCTTCATGAGGAGTATTAGAGCGATCAAAGATATAGATGACAATGATCTTTGGCTCATTCCCCTCCACCCCCACCCGAACCCCAACCTAAAAAAACTTCTTGGAGTTGTGGGCATCCTCCTAAAGGTATTTCCTTTCTACCTCATCAATACCTAAAGTTTTAGGCAAGTTTTAAATTGATAAGTTAACTTATATTTGTCATTATTTTCCATAGTTTTTAGATTTATTGATTTTGGATTTGTATCAAATGATAATCTTCTTGAGCTACTCGTTAGGTGCAACATCTCCCTCCATCATTCAGATTTGCCACCTTTCAATCATTGCAACACAAGCCCACCTTTTATGCACTAAATAAATCCTTGATTGCATCTTGTACTCCAAATTTGACTCATTCCCCTCCACCTAGCGTCGACACACTTTTTTCTCATGAATCCACATCTACTGCCCTAGCTCTGACTCTGTCTATGGGAATCCCAAGCATTTTGTAGCCATTTTCCTCATCTTGAAGCATGAAATTAATGTTTCATCAGATCCCCGCTGAGCCGTCTCTATCCTATTTTAGTCAGATAGGCCCTGGATCCTCCCAATCCTACCACTTCCAAGCCACAATGACTCAACACCATCGCCTCAATCACAAATCCCCAGCTAGCAAGACTTTCCCAATGTCATTGAGATTTAAGACCTCATCAACCCATGTTCATTCCCAATGTTATGATTATTGTCAAATCTAACCTTATCTCCAACATCATCTATAGATCCAACCCCACCAGATCCAGCGTTGATGTTGACAAAGCTCGCGAGGGCTGACAATCAGCACCTTCACCCAATCTCGTCACAATACTCAACCTTTAGGGCAAGGGTATTGACTCATTCCCCTCCACCTAGCCTCGACACACTTTTTTCTCATGAATCCACATCTACTGCCCCAGCTCTGACTCCGTGTATGGGAATCCCAAGCCTTTTGTAGCCATTTTCCTCATCTTGAAGCATGAAATTAATGTTTCATCAAATCCTCGCCGAGTCGTCTCTATCCCATTTGAGTCACATAGGCCCAAGATCCTCCCAATCCTACCACTTCCAAGCCACAATGACTCAAAACCATCGCCTCAATCACAAATCCCCAGCTAGCAAGACTTTCCCAATGTCATTGAGATTTCAGACCTCCTCAGACCACGTCATTCCCAATGTTATGATTATTGTCAAATCTAACCTTATCTCCAACATCATCGATAGATCCAACCCCACCAGATCCAGCGTTGATGTTGACAAAGCTCGCAAGGGCTGACAATCAGCACCTTCACCCAATCTCGTCACAATACTCAACCTTTAGGGCAAGGGTATTGTCAAGGGAGCTGGTAATGTTATAGAATAAATGTAATAGGTAAATTAGTGACTATTAGGTAATTAAACTTATCGGTTGTTATTACAGGTTTTAATGAAACATAGTCTTTATAGAATCTTCATGTGCAGCATTAGGGCATCTTCAACTGAAAAAACCTATTTTTCAATCTAAAATGTAGTAATTCATCTCCAATCGAACTCCATTTCTTGTCCTCTTTTGCGCGCTTCTTTATCTCGCTGCAAAGGAACCGTCTTTCTCCTCTTTCGCGCGCTTCTTCCACAAATCCCATAAGCCAATTCACACTATTCACTCCCGGAGATTGGCGGACAATTTCGGATCGTTTGGTGGACAGCATACACTTGTTTACAGTTCGGTTGCGAATGGTCTTAGGGAAAGAAAAGAGGCAGAAGAAAATGAGCTCTAGATCACACTATCTTTCTCCCGAAAGCTACATGGAGTTGCAGTCATCCTCTAAATTGCCTGTCCATTATCCTCCATAAATTCAGGGAAGTTATGAGTTGCCTAATTATATGGTATTTGTTGTTATTTTCCTGTATTTCCAGCATTTACTGGTTTCGTGTTCGTTTCACAATTAAACTCTACAGAAGTTAACAAAAAAACAAATATGGGAGAACAAGATGAAGAAAACAAAAAGGCACGAACGTTCCAATCGATGGCGTGGAAGAACCCAACGAAGTTGTCCACGGCGGGTCGGAATCCACCACGCATCTCAGCAGAGACCCTCTCGAGAAATTCCCCAACAAGATCTGCGTGTCCCTTTAGCGCAAACTTCAGATCCTCCATCGGCAACCGCTAACTGAACGAACAACGCCGAGGTTTAGGAGAGGGAACTAGGAAACGGACGCCCGTCTCTGAAAGCAGGCGGAATGGCCGATCTTTTTTCCCGTCTCGTAAGAAGAAGCGAATCGGAGCAAATTATTCTGTGCTCAATGGGTCCGACAAACGGGAATTTATTGGGTCGGTGCTGAGCAACATCAAGTAATACTGATGCTTAGTATTGCTCGGTATTCAGTATTTCACAGTATCGAGTTTAGTATTGCTCAGTACTGCTCAGTATTGTGAATACCAAACGTAAGCTGTGTCCGGTAATCTTACCCAATAATTTCTCCCTACCAACCGATCTATCTAGCAGAGACATTTCAATTTTCAAAGCATTCACTTTTTTTCCTCCCATCTTGGACACTCATTATTCTCTGCATCTCAGACATTTAATTACTTTTCATCTGCACCAATGGATTCATTCTCTAAAAAGAATAGTCTGTTATTTACTTGTAGTTTTATAAGGTAGTTGAGTCAAAGCCCTTGAAACCGTCATTTTCAAAAATGCGTATAAACTTCTTTAGAACTGTGTGATAACTACATAATAATTACGTGAGAGCTACGTATTTATTGTGAATGAACTGCATTTTTAGTTGCAGCATATTTACTGTGTAGTTAACAAATTTTTGTGTTAGACTTGTTCATTTTTTACTCTTTTAATGGTTTAGGATTGACTTCATTATAACTGCATGTTTGTTGTTGCTTGATTATTATATATTACTATCTATTTTTTGCGTACTCACTGCATTTTTTCTACTTGTTTAGGGTTTAGGGCTTTTGTTGTGTATTTACAACGTATCTGTTGTGTATCTAATGTATAGTTGCTACATATTTGATGCGTATATAATGTATATTTGATGTATATTTGTTGTGTATTTGATGCGCATATAATGTGTATATGCTACATATTTTCTGTGTATTTGTTGCGTATTTTATTCTTATTTTTCTGTGTTATTTCAGGTCTATGTTAGGCCTTTTACTTTTCAATGCTCTGTATTAACTTTTTGAATAATCTGCAACACCTTTGTGGAGATGATAAACACTGATGTAGAGGACACCTTGAGGAGATTAAACATTTACAAATTTATGAAATTCACTTCTCTTGAGCAGAATGTTTCACTGATCTAAGAGCTCCTAAGAATGTGGGATATTCGACGATAATATTTTATAAGGGTCATGTCATATAATTCACAGCATATGAAATGACCCTTCTTATTATATTGTCAAATAGAGGTCAAGAGATCTCATAGCGTAGCTCTCCACTTAAAGGAGTCTAATCAAAGAAATTAAAGAGTGAGATGTTGGAGTTGAACATATCAACCCTCTATCCACTATGTTAAAAATATTTATTATGTATTTGTGTTCAAATTTATTTTTTCAACTTAATAACTTCCAAACCCCTAGGAGGCCCTATTCAATATCAAAAAATGTATATGATTTTTTATCTATTAGATGTGTATATGCTATGTATTTTTTATCTATTAATTGGCCTATTCATTTTTTGCCACCTGGAGAGGTCTGCTTAATTAACCCGTCGTTAGCCCAGTTAATTCTATATTAAAAATAAAATCTATTTTAGTAAAACTTCCAAAAATTCTAATAAATTTTGTAGTTAAACCAATTATGTATATAACCTCTATGGATTTGTATTTTCAAGCACTGCATTTTAAAAATAATTTTGGATCAAAATGATGAATATTAAGAGTAAGTTGGTTTATATTAATTTTAAATTTCCCTTATAACTCTCTAAATATTTGTCCAATAATGCTCAAATTTTGAATGGTTGAATTAGGAGATATTCTTCACACCCAGTAATTTTCTTAGGGTCATTTGATGTCATAATGGCTCACATTTGAATTTTCAAGAACCTAAGTCATATATTGAACTAGATGTTTACATATTTATAGTAATTTTATCTCTTGCCCAATTTTTGCATTTCAAGGCTTTAATGGAATCAGTATGATGGACTCTTTGATTTAAAAATAAATCCAAGATATGATTATGCATGATTTAAAGGTAAATGACTCTTCAATGCCTATTGATTTTCCTATATGACACCTAGAATATGCATGATATTAAGTTTAAATTAGGAGGGGAAGTCTTTGAGGATGTCCCCCATACTCTCTGAACTTCTTACCCTATTTTGATGTATGTTCTTTATGTACTTAAATTTTCAAGTCTATAGGCTACTATGTGATCTATAACTTTGATAATTCACTATATTCAATTTGTAGAGCATTAGGACACCAAATTGTTGTGGTTTTATTATATACAAAAAAGGGTTAGACAAATGAGTTTGCAAACCTACTTGAACTTTAGTGACACCTAAGGACAATAATTAAGGATAAGGTCAAGTGAACTAAGAATAATTTTAGGAATTTATACATACATCCAATAGGGATGGAACTTCAAATCCTTGAACTTATTGACAATATACATCTTAATAATTAAATATACCATGATTTGACATTAATTTATCTTAAAATAAAATTAAATCAAATTTAACCCTTAATTAATATCTAATTCATCCAAAAAAATTCTTATAATTCAAATAAAATTCATTAAAAATACAAATTAAATTTAACATTTTCAATTCATTAAAAAAAATTAGATTCAAACTTGATTAAATTTAATTAATAAATAATTAACCCTTAATTAAATATTAATTAAATTAATTCATAAAAATAAAATACAAATCAAATTAATTTAAATTTTTTAGGAATTGATCCATTAGTTATCCATAACCAATTTGATCAATTTCATGAATTTTTGAGTTAATTTAATATCAAAATTAAATAGCCTAAGTTTTATACACTATGTTTGGCATTCAATTATGGGAAAACATAGTTGTATTGTATTTACAGCCCCTTTAATTAACCCTTAATAAAATTATTGACCCTATACATCTTGATTGGCTTCGCTTGGAGAGTATGTGTATTGGACTAAAAGGGTCCATTCTTCTATCCCTTAATAAATCAACAACATATCAAAGGGCTTTATATAATTATCTATCTTATATGGGGGATAATTGCATTTTGATTATAAAGCTTTGGGATTTATAGGTTAGTAGCTCTGACACTTGGAGTTATTAATTTATAAATTATTTAAAATTAAATGAATCAATTCTAACCACAATTTAATTAATAAAATTCAAATTCCTACAAGTTAAATTTCAATTAAAATTTCCTTTTGACCTTAATGAACAAACACTTCAAATGCAAGCAAATTAAACATTAAACTCTTATAGGATATACCAAAGTCACATAGCCTCCTTCACACACTTAGATAATTTGCTAGGACAACCAACTTTTAGCCTAGGCTAGGGCGGTGGTGGTTTGAATTGCTTGTCAGGTACTTTGCTTGGAGAGCACCTTGTGTTTGTTTATTTATTTTATGCAATCTGAATGTCACACATTTTAATTTTTGTTGGTGCACTTAGGCTTTTTAAGGGCTACATTAGAAACATTATATTATTGCACAACTACTTTGCACTTTTATATACTTTTATATTACTTTCATTTCCTGGAAGAGCCAAAGTAAGTATCTAAAAATGATGTATTTGTACAAGTCCCTGTAAATTATATATTATATATAGATCATGTTGTACAACATCCTTAGTTATAAAATAGTCAAATACACCTACTTATACATTCAAATGGGGCTCCAAAAGATGGTATCCTCTCCATTGGAGGATAATTTCCTTTGTAAATCCATAGAAGACTTGGAGCTTGAAGACCTTAAGCATATATATTTGTTTATATAGATATGAAAGGCTTAAAAACTCAAGTTTATTGTAGTGGAGCATGACCACCTTTCTTTTCTACAGATACTAAGTCTATTATATAATTTCAAATCAATTAATAAATGAATTTGTATATATCAGTCATTTCTTTATTACATTATATCATGCATTACATCATATGAGTTGTGGCTTGCATTATTAGGTAGCAATTTTTTCTAGGATTTCCTCAATGTATATGTTTTGGACTTTGTAGGAACTTGTATGCTAGTTCTAGAACAATAAGGTACTGGGTATCATATACCCAAACACCATTACCTATCCATGCACACATTTTATTTTTGTAATATACGTTAAAAACCAAAACACTTAGGCCCAATAGGGACAAGATAGCGGGGCCCTCGTGTGCTCGGAGGATGTTATCTCTTTTTCTTTAGTATACGGTTGTTATGCTGCCGAATGTTTATAAAAATTTTTGGAGTTAAAAAAAAATTAGTTAGGATAATTAATTAATAAGATAAAATATAGAGATTTTTTAGCGAGTCATCTAGTTAGTGTCATTGAGCGTAAAGTCAAAATTACTCATCTTGAGCACTAATATAATTCAGAGTCTAATATACTTATTCGATCTCTTAAGATAACCCATTCAAGAAAGAGGCAGTACGGAAAATTTGATCATATGATACACTACATCTAAGATGATTTCTTGTGTATTTGGTTGTTAGCTGGTAGCACATTCCAAATAAGTATAAGCCCAAAGATATTTGCACACCTAGAATTCCTTTTTTAGAAAAAAGTATAAAGAATTCAAGGATGTTTTATACAATTTAAAGATATTTTCAAATGAGTGATTGATATTTTTAAAATATGTAAGGCAACTATCACATGTTTTAAATCCAAAATGAGAATATACACTTTAATCGAATTAAGTTTTCCCTTTGGAGATGTAAATTGACTATAAGGGCTTATCACTATAAGAACTCAAGATCTCACTATAAAATAAACCATATCTTAATTCACTAAGATAGAAAAGAAATCTTTTGGACGTCGACTAAAACTAATCCTGGGTCAGTTTTGTATTTTAAATGATATGTATATGTGAATACTTTCCTCTGGAATGACTTTTATATCCTCTATGTCGTTTTAAATACGAAAATACATTATTTATTTTCACAAGTTGATAATATGAGTGTTTGTTTATCTTTTGGGGTAAATAACACTAATTATGCATATTTTATTATAGAAACACTAAATCCCAAATCAGTAATATCCATCATTTAATTTGTCCATAGGCATGTCCTAGTTAAAATGACTCCACTATTCACTACAAAAATAATAGCTATTAGGGCAACTTAAAGTGCTCTAATATGTATCTATTAGGGCACATGATGTATTGGGACATCAAATAATGGTGTCACTTAGGCAGCCATTGGCATAGGAGTAAGGGCATCTTTATTATGTGCCATAAAATGCAAAACTTTCATGGCATATGACTTTGATGAAATAGTCTATAAATGACATCTATAAGGTGTCTTGATAGGTAAGATTTTTTAACACCTTAATTTGATGGAAATTATGAATAAATACGATAAAAAGTAGGTGACATAATTGGTTAACTTTTCTAATTCTTTTATTTGATGGAACATGTTTAATAATAAGGCACATTTAAATTGCCTTAAGATATTTGGTTTCCTAACACTTTAATTTAATGAAATAATTTTAATAAAATGACACTATTATGTGCCTCAATATATGCTTTTTCGAATGTAGATTACATTCAATTATAAATTAATTATGATGACTCATAATATTTCAATTGCAAATAATTAATCTCCAATCAAATTTCTAAAACTCACACATATGAGAGCCTACATAAGCTATTTTCATTTAAATAAAAAATTTATTTCATAAATCTAAAATTACATGATTTTCCACCTTCCAAAAAAAAAATGGCTACTTCAAGCTTCATATGTATTTATAATCAATCTATTACAATAAATGTCTTTACAAAATGTACATGAAAATCTAAAAAAAAGGCCCATATCATGAGGGCGATTCCTTTACATTATAACAACCAAGTTTTGGGATCTCTATTTTCATACTTCATTAGCATCCCCTCTAGCTTGTAGCTAGAAAAACAAGTTGGAATCTGAAATAATGAAATCATGAATATGAATAAGTCTATTTCTTATATCTTATTCATGAAACTTTAAATAAGTAAAAAAATATGATGGACAAAACAACACACTAGTCCTTAGTCAAGAAAGACAGGTATTGATGAAGATCAAGCATCAAAGGAGATATAGAAGCAAACTGAATTAAGAATGCAATTGATAAACAAACCTAGAAGGGTTTGTCCTCCATTGAAATATGCATCAACATTCCTCCAAGTGTGTGATTAATTGAGGGAAAATCAAAGATTTAAATGACATGTGGAGTTTAACTTTCTTAGGGCATTTCCAACGGAGAACTCTATTTTTCACGGCAAAATACCGCATAACTCCAAAATGCCGTGGTGTTGCTCCAATCAAACTATATTTTATGTGTTTTTGCGAAGGTAACGATCTTTTCACGGGATTCTCCCTTTCGCGTGTTTTTCCGGTTGAGAGAGCAAAATGGCGTGGGTGAATAGTGCAACGCCAATATTGGCGTCACACTGTTCAACGGCAAGTATATGACTGAAGATTTGACGTTCAGCTGGAGCGACCGAATGACGTCATACGCTCGTTTGATGTTCGGTTGGAGATACTCTTAAACCACCAAATCCCAAAAGTGTAGTCGCCAAGCCATTTGGTGTTAGTCTGCTAAAAGATGTAAATTGTCATGATTATTTGAGTCAGCGAAAAAACTATTTATAGTTTCTTCTTAGAGAAATCAAATATTAGACTAGAAAAATTTCTAATATTTTCTTTGGATATAACTAAAAATTTCTAATATTTTGTTTGGATATAACTAAAAATTTCTAATATTTTCTTTGGATAAGTTATATATATAGTTGAAACAACAAAATAATATAGTAGAGAACTCTAATCATATAGTGGCATGGATAAGTTATTAGCGTAGATATTAATTACCTTCCAAATAAACATATAAAAGGATGTTATAGCAACTTTATTTATCGAACTAACAAACCTAGCATTGTTCCAGAGAATTAGAGCAAGTACACATGGCCCAACACTGAAGAAAAACTATAACATTATGTTTATAATATTATTAAAAGATAATTCAAACATGTAATTTCGTAGAAAAAAATTCCTTATTTCAATCATCACCAAATTTTAATTAGTTTGTTTAATTGTAAAACAATATTCTTTTGTTTATTTAAGACAATCTTTAAACTAATTTCACTTTCTTCTTCATTCACATTCACCTATCTCTTCTTTAATCTCCAAAGAGCAATTAACACTTGCTTGCACGAAAGAATTAGGGAAGCAAATCTCTGCCAATAAGTAACACTTGCATATATCATTAAATAATCTGTATGTTTAATTGAGCATAGAAATATTGATGGGCATTGCATGCTCAAAGGTTATATCAGATCAAACCAACAAAATTTTTAAATGATCTCAACTAGTAAAAGTATCAAACCAAAGAAATTAAGAAAAAAGGAGAATCACCTGAACGTTGAATATGGGAGTATCAACAAGATCATAAAATCCCTCTATTGGAAGTATGAGATGCTGAAACAAACGATTTGGAAATGAGAGGTTACTGAGTTCCTTCAATTTAAGGCTTGACATTGCTCCTACAAATAAAACACTGTTACTTTTGCAAACCAGTTCCAACCTTCCTTCATCAAAGTTGAAACTGGGTCTCCCAGCCATAAAGTAGTAAGGGATCAAAAAGCAAATTAGATACTGCTTGCTTTGCCAGCTCTATTATACTTCAGGAATCTCATAGAAGAAGACAGTTTCGACATTAGATGCTACTGTCTGGTCTCTGTTTGAGAAAGAGATTTCATGGAAGAAGAGAAACCCAGAATATTTTTGTTTGATGTTAGAAGTATTGAATTGGAAAAATATTTATAAAAGATCAATAAAAAAACGCTAACTCCTTTTGGAAGAAAAAAGACAATGAGCCATTTGCAGTTTAACTGCATTTCTTTATAAAATAAAGAAGGTTCATGGATGAAAAAGCAAGAACATGGTAGGTAGAGGAAAAGAGAGAGGATATTGGGAGTGAACTTAAAGTGAACTGTTAAAGCAATTGTAGCCCAAGAAGAAGTACATTTTACTCTATAACATAATAAAATATTTTCTATCAACTAGTAAGAATAAACATCATAGCAAAACCCTCGTCGTTCCAACTTTTTTGGCAACATCATTGAATAAATGTTCTTGCTTCATATCGTAATATTGCGAAAAAAAAAAAGATCAAAGATCATGAAGATAGAGTAGCCGCATAACCAAATTCTATCAACATATTAAAAAAAATTGTCATATATGTAATAATGGTCAAATCCATGTAAAGTCTTTAAAAAATTGAAATTATTGTTGTATATCAATCTTCTTCATGAACAACTAGAATTAAATTAATCATAAAAATATAAGTAATTTGATTATTTAATTAAAAAATTAATTCACATAACATAAAAGTTATTATAAAATAATACTTACTAAAGCTTGAGGCCAAGTAACATAAGTGTCTATTGACTGTCCAATTTTTGTTGAAGTACTATAGGGTCTAATCAAGGGTTCTTCCTGGTCCACGGGAATGTTTATATGCACTTAACACCAATTTGGACCTAATGGATAGTTACCAACCCTATGTGTAGGATCCATACTTTGAATATTACCAATTGTCATAATTTTAGTAGAATCAAGAATAGTTTTGGCTACAACGTTAGTTTGCTATCTACTTTGAGAATATTGATCAGCTGTATCAATATATGAAAGATCAAAATATGGCTCTACAAGTTAATAAATAAATAGTTTACTTACTAAATAAGAGCACTATTATTTAAAGAGTATAAGTCACCATTTTGAGAATGTTGATAAGCTCTTAATGGTATGCTATGAGTAGCTTGCTATCTACTTTCCATATCCAAATTCATTTGAGTAATTACCTCACCTTGTTCGTGAACTTATTTTTCAAAATTTTCAAGAGCTTCCTAGTAACCTACCAGGAGTTAGTAAGCAATACTTTGATTTAGGATTTCTCCCCATGCAACATAAGGTGTTACACCAAATCCATAGATGTGAACTCTTCCATCCCTGTCATTTCCAAGAACCTTTGAGAAAATATCATCTCTTCCAACATCTTTTGTTTGAGAGATTTTAATTCTTATTTCTTTCATTTTTTCTTAAATATAATGAATATTAAGTTTTTCACATAAATATTTGTATGATTTATAATTATTTTAAGAAAAGATTACTATCAGTACTTTCAAAAGCTTCACAAATACTTCTCAAATATTTCAACTCTTGTTGGTGAATGACTTATGTTTTTCTACTAACAAAATAAATAAATGATGTAAAAATTAATTAATATAAACAATAAATTTTACTTCAAAATTTAACTATAACACAAACTATATATATATATATATATATATATATATATATATATATATATATATATATATATATATAAATTTATCTCAACTTCACGGACTTGATAAAACCCTTTTTTTAGTGATGTGCATCAAACTCTTTTTTGACCTACCCATTTTATTTTGTTCACTTATATGTTGAACATAAATATGAATTAATAATAAATTTAACATGCAAATACGATAAAGTTTAAAAGCTATGATAATATCTTTAATTATTCTGAATTCCAAAAGGATAAAAGATTTTTTCCATTGATCATTGAGTACCTTTTTGGCACATTACATTGTTGTTGTTTTGTAGATATATATATTTGGATCATAATATCTAGATTTAATGTATGCATTCTAATTTCTCCATTTTTTTCCAATTGATTGAAGAACCCATACATCACCACATCAGGAAATCTCAAATTTATCTTGAAAAAAAAATAATTATTCTTTTAAACAAATAATTTCACTATTTTATATATGCAACTAAATGAAATAAAATAAGTAAGCATATCATGATGTAAATACCTACACAACTTCCAACATATATATATATATATATATATATATATATATATATATATATATATATATATTGACATTCTATCCCAACTTTTGATATCCATATGTGCATGTTTCTCATTCTGAGAAATAGTTCCTAAAAACTAAACAAATAATGATTTATATTGTTCAATAGGTTTACCATATTTATTAAAATTAACAACTTGTTCTCCATTATGTTGGCAAGCTTGATATCTCAAAATAGTACACAAATAGGTTGGACATCTTTTTCATTTTTGTTCCAAATTGGTTCTTGGTAAGAAAAAGTATCTTAAGTTTAAAATCATGTAAGATAAATACAAATTTTAAATAAGCATAGAAAGTTTTGACAATATCTTAACCAAGAGGTGAACCTGAAAAATCATTTCCAATGCTATAACATACAACATCTATTTCAACTTCACTCTGTTGGCTACATCTTGTATTTCCAACATGAGTTCTTGTGTGTGTTGGCATGTCTTAAAAATCATTATAAAATAGATACGAGAGTAGAGTATAACATAAGATAAACAATATACCACCAAGATATAAAACTAGTATTATGTTGTATTCTCCATTCTGCTTATATTTAAGTAAAAACAAATGAGATACTCAATATTATACTAGATTAAAATAATCAAATCTATGAGTCATATGATGAAGCTAAGGGAGAGTATAATATGATATAAAAGAGGTGAATTACATCATTTTTGGACAACAAATTTAATTTCATGCAAGGAGAATCTACTATGGAAGAGATTTTTTATGGCAATTAATAAAGGAGTATAAAAAACAAATATTAAGCTCCATGTTTTGTACAAACCTTGACATTGACATGGAAATTAATCAAGTAACATACAAATTGATTTTATGAACATCAAGAATACAAATTGATTTTAACTTCTTCCAACTCCAACTATATAATGTGAAAATTTTAGTATGTGGTGGTCTTATATAATTACGTTGAAGAGGTAGAATTTTGTTTCTATGTTGTTTTTTTTTTTATCCCTATTTCTATAGCTATTGCAGTTTTATGCTTATTTGATGAGTGGGAGTTATTCCTTTGGCCTTATCCTTATCAAATAATCCTATAAATCATATTACCTGTATTACATAGTCACACCCTGATTTAGATTGAATAAATAAATATAACAACTATGGAAAGAAACATTGGAAACCTTGGATTTGTAAAACTAAACATGCATAACTCTAAATTTGTCCTATTAATTTTCAAAAAAAGAACTACGATTAATTTTGAATTAGAAAATGAAAACAGTGGCATCCTTTGCATCTTTAAATTTGTTTCCATTGACATTAAAATTTACAGTTGGGTGAGTTGGAAGATGGTCACCAAATACAAACAAAAATCTTTCAGTACTATAATTTGCATGTAAAATATAATATTAAAGATATATATATATATATATATATATATATATATTAAGAACTCTCGAATCTAAAAAACATCAGAAAGATAAAGATAACGTGTGTACAAACTTATTATTATTTGATATTATGTTTCTGATTATTGTTTGATGATGATTGAAAAGTAAAATATTTTTTCTATAATAGCAAAACTTCTTTACTGATTTCATTCAACTTAAAAATTAAATTGCTTTGGAAAGCTAAGCTGCCTGCAAGTGTAAAATATGCTTTTATAATCTACCATATGCATGATATGCACATATACAAATTAACATGCTCAACATTTATAATCAATATTTAACATGAATACAAGTGTGTATAAATTATTACGTGTGTGACATTTTAGGGGCTAACACAAGCAAAATTTTCATACACAATGAACAATTTTTGTTTGACAAATCTTTTAATGAATTATATCCAATGCTAAAAATGCACATGAACATGAACATGAACATGGACAATTTCTATTTGACAAATCCTGACAGGCAATGCCTGTGCATGCTGGCAACCAAGTCTTAGTCAAGCTGGCAGATAGGGCCTGCAGATGCGCAGGCATAGCCTAGGCATGCTGGTAGCCTGGGCCTGGGCATGTTGGTAGCCAGGTCATGGGCACACTGGTCGGCAGGGTCTGAGTATGCTGGCAGTCAGGGCCTAGGTATATTGTCAATCAAGGCCTAAGCTTGCTGGCTAACAAAGGGCATGAGCTACATAGATGGCATTGCTTGGATAGCTGGCATGCAAGGCCTGGGCACACTAGCAGCTGGGGCTTGGTTAACCTGACAAGCAAGGCCTGACACTCTAGCAAGCATGGCCTGGTCATATTGGCAAGCAGGGTCTGATCATGTTGGCAAGCAGGGCTGAGGCACACTAGTAGCTTGCACATAAGGGCCAAGAACATGCACATCTATTATATGACATGACATACACATGCACAAATTAACATGCTAAACATTTATAATGAATATTTAACATGAATACAAGCTTGCATAAATTATCACGTGTATGACATTTGAGGGGCTAACACAAGCAGAATTTGCATACACAATGAATAATTTCTGTTTGATAAATCTTTCATAAGGTAACTTTAAAATATTATTTTAAGACTTTAAAAGAATTATATCCAATGCTAAAAATGCTACATTTAACATGAAATACTAAAAAAATTATATATATATATATATATATATATATATATATATATAACCAACAATTAAAAATTTGATTTCTTAGACTAAAATGATCAAAATAAGAGATTTTATAATGTATCAAAAATCTCATGGTGAATAGTTTATCAAAATCATTACAATCATATTTTATTCCATAATTTTTTATATAAACATCAAAATAAAAAGTAGGGTATTGTGAGCTTATCTTATGATCAATAATCTGCTTAAGAGATCCAACAAACTAACTGTGCACTAAATTTTCATCTCCTCCTCTCTTATTTTCTCCTCTCTAGTAGTTGATGTGAGGGTGAGGCTAAAATCAAAATGGAGTTGGATATTTATATATTAAAAATTATTTTAGTGCCCAGCGTCATGGTGCACTAATGTACAATGCCATGCAATTTGTCAGAATATTCTTGACACTCTCAGAAAGAGTTCTCAATGCCATACACTACAGGAAAACCCGTTTCGGCGGAAATTCATACGCTGGAAAATTTCCGTCGTATTATGTGCCGGCAAATGCGTCGTAATTTTTTCGTCGCAAGATTCAGGAGCATTCCGCCGTTACCTGCGTCTTTCGTTACGGCGCAAAAAAATCCGCCGGAAAATCCGACGGTAATCGCGTGTTTTCCCGTAGTGATAGAACTTCCTTTCTAGCACCCTCTATACTTGGCATTTTTCCTTCTCTCCAAATAGAGAGCTCATCATTGCAACACATCCAGACAAGTGTCGTAGCACTCCCATGGCCTCTTGAACATTTAGCATTTCTCCAGCTCTAGAATTTAAATATTTTTTAAATTAAGAATAAATTTAAATTAAATAAGCACAAGGAGGTTATAAACTTTTATTAGTTATGTAGAAATAGATATCACACATTGAGGGCGGTGGTCAAGCAACAATAATTTGATAAAGGCTGTCAAGATATATATCAATGAAAATAATTGGATGATGACCTGATGGTTATAATCTAATGGAGTTAGGAAATATCATATCGATGGTGTTGGTGATTGAGCTATGCATCAATTGTAGCAGTAGTCTGATGGAGATAGGTAGATGGCATGTCGATAGTGGTGGTTTGATAAATCAAGGGTAATAGTCAGCAGTGGAATTTCAATGGTGCTAATTTGATGATGACTGTCTCATAAAGACAATCATGTGGTGTGTCCATAACAAAAATTGGATGGAATAGTAATGATTGTGGTCAGGAAGTGATCCAACATCATTTGTTGGGTAAATGACTAATATGATTGATTAGGTGATGGTTTAGTAGTAGTTGAGCCACAATAACCCCTATGCTGAGGCTCTAATTTTCCTTTGAAGAAAGCATTGATTTTTCCTGATGAATGGATTAATCTTGATCATAACCTTTAGCCTAGGGGTGTCAATTTCGGGTTACAGGTCGGGTTTAGGTCGAACTCGAAACTAACTCGGTACTATTTGGGTCAACCCAAACCCAACCTGTTTTGCATACGGGTCGATTTTGAGGACCCGAACCTGACCCGCTTCAGGTTCAGGTCAACCCGACCCAACCCGCTTCGGGTTGGACAGCGGCATGCAGATCGCGGGCACTGTGACAACGGCTCAAATGCGGCGGACTAAAATGCGGGTCCGTGATGAATGTGACAATGAATGAAATACGGTGGACTCAATTGGCTCAAACGCGGGCGGACTCGTGCCTCTCGGGACTCAGGCGGAATTGCGCCTCTCGGGACTCGAGCAACCCGCAACTGGATCGCGGGCACCGCCGCTTTGGGCAGACCGCAGACGCCATTGTGGGCACGCGGCACTATGCAAATCTCACTCGACAAGTCGTCACGCGTGGGCCTGCTGCCTGTGGTAGTGGCTCGATGCACACGGGCAGATCGGGTAGCCGGGTCATTCAGGGTCATTTCCGAGTTCCCAGGTCAACCCGAACCCGACCTGTTTTTTGAAACGGGTCAAAAACCTCAACCCGAACTCGACTCGGTTTGGGTTCGGGTCAACCCAAACCTTAAATTTTTGGGTCGGGTTTTCGGGTCAGGTTAAATATTGACACCCCTACTTTAGTCTCTATAGAATGGCTCCAATCTTACATTAGAGGAGGTATTTTATACTCAAGTGTCAATGATGTGAGTAATGATGTTGGTTTTAGTGCCTTTTGAATTATTTAAGTTATATTGCAATCAAGGCTAAACTTTCTTATGAACCATAAAAGATTTCATAGGAGAAGAGTATTTTCATTTAAATTTGTTAGGTATAGCATTTGATAATTATAAGAGACTTTGTTAAATATCTATAATGTTGATAAAGCATATATTGATATTACAAGTAGCCAGTATTTCTAAATGTAGCCCTGGAATGAAACTCATTATTTGTATAGTTTGAATGTATGTTCCCTCTAACTTAATTAATATTTACAATCAAGCAGTTAGAATGAAACTCATTATTTGCATGTTTTGATAGACTATTCATGAAACATGGTCATTAGTAAGATTTCCTTGGATGCATAAAAAATATTAGAAGGACTTGCTTGACTATAGTCATATTTAAAATGACAACATAAATATCCCTTTGAGGTTGCAGCTAGGGTTGACCTCCATTCCAATTGTATTTCACATGAAAGTGATGCTATAATGGATAATAGGTGAGAGTAAATATCATGCATAGAACAATGTCAGTTTGATGTGAAGTTGCCCTTAATCTTGAAATCTTTTTGAACTAATAATATTATTTATGATAAAGGGATTATTTTATTATAACAATCCCTGGGCATTGATGTGAATGACCTTTCAAGATTATGGTAAAGGTCATCCCCAAGCTAAGAATTATTTCCCATAGATGACATCAAATGGTTGTATGTAGGTAAATTCACAATGGTAGAGGGATGTAGAATTTAACATCTTAGCTTTTCATAAAGATCCAACAAACAACTAGATAAGAGAGAGGAGTGTGAGAACTACAAGTGGCACTATATTTGTTACATGGAAAACTCATAAAAAGGGAAAAATCATGGATCTGGCTTAATTAAAATGATTCCACTATTATCTATATTTGATTATAAGTACACCCTTTGAGGACCGTAGTTAGACAATGATAATTAGATATATTCGATCGATGATGGAGTTTAGAGGAACATAGAAGCAGAGTGATGGTAGCAAGATGATTATAGCCAGACATCAATTGTTTAGGATTTTAGTCAGGTGATAATGATTTAAGGATCATAGTTGAGTGGTAAATTTTATAGGATTATAGTTGGGTGAAGGAGATCAAATGACTAGTTGGGGTGATGGTGGCTTGAGGGTTGTAGTTCAGTTATGATGGTCAGAGGACCATATTTAGGTGATGTGTTGCAACTTAGAATTCAAGATTAAGTTTTATGTAATGTGATTTTTATATGATAGCAAAATATTATTGTTATGATTACTATTTTCTCCTAATATATATTGAATATATTTCTATTTTTTTATGTGTACTAAAATTTCAGGAAAATCATTGTTGATGGAATGTTGAAAACATGCTTTAAAAAGCTTAGTTTTCTTTGGAAATTTGAAATCAACTTTTAGACTCGAATTTTGATATCGAACATCCCATTAGAAAAATCATACCACTTCGAGAAGTAGAAATAAGATTTCAAAGCGGGTTTCAAATCTAAAATTACAAGTCCTACTTTGAATATCATAACTAGATATGAGATAAACCACATATGACCTTGAAAGGTCAAAATAGAGTTTGATCTAATTTCTAATTATGGTATCCTAAGTAGACTATCATGATCTCATGCCCAAAACCTTTTGAACAAATAATATATCTCCCCTAAGGGTGAAGATACCACTGTTCAATAGTTATTTGGGCATGATGATAGTGGTCGTCATTGGTTGAATCTTTCCAAAGAATACTAATTTAAGTTTTGATGATCTATTTTGGGAAATTAAGTTTAAGTTTTAATTCTAAACTCAAATAGACCATTAGTGATGATATACCGCCTCGAAAGGTGGAGATAAAATCTCCTAACGTGTTCAGAATCAGAATTATAAATTTTCTCTTAGTTGTCATAGTCTGATTTAAAGGAGAATCGCATATGCCCCCGGAAGGGTCAAAATGAGGTTCAATCTAAAATCAAACTACGACAATTGAGAGAAAAAGGGACCATTAATTTCATTTTCAGATTGATGCTAACATACGATAAATCTCTTTAGAGAAAGAGAGTATCGTCCGTTTCCACTATACGAATATGACGATGACGAACATTTCAAAGTATATTTACCAAAAGAAATATCAAGTGAATTTTAAAAATCAATTTTAAAAATTAATGCGGGTTCTAAATCTCCTATGAGGGTAAGACCTCATAGTTAATTACATCGTAGGGGGCAGAGTCCCCTATGAAAACTCTTGATTAAAATAGTGGCAAAATTTTTGTTGAAGATTTTCTAGGAGTGATACGAAAGAAAGTGAATTTTTGGAATTTCAAAGGTGAATGGATCGAGGTTGAGCACTTATTAACATAATCAAGTGAAGAAAAGTAGGGATATTTTGAGATTTCTGAATCATCCGGAAGTGTCCCAACTTAAATTAAAATGTTGGGCTTTACATTTTGGATTTGAAAGGAGATTTAATTAAAGTTTAGCATTTTTAATAGAAATTTGAGATTATATTCTCGGAAGTTGGGGTCTTATAATCAAAGATCTATCCCAAATCTTAAGTCTAAATTTTGATACTGGACCACAATTGTCCAAACCTAACTAATGTAGTGCAAGATCTGGACTTACCCCGGCCTGGATTGGGGAGCCAACTAACAACCTAATCAATTTAAAATACATGAGTCAGGTCTTTTTTGATAGAGTGGTAGAGACGTTTTCTTGATGGTTTTGGAGAGTTGGGGCTGACGTCTAGAGATTTTTCTAATTGACCCATTTCGACTTATGTTAGGTGAAAAATATTAAGGACTAATGCAGTTAAAATTTTGACTCTTTTAAATGTGTTTCTAATACAATACATGTTAGTCGACAACTTAAATCAGGTATGCTTGAAAGTTAAAAATAGGCTTAAAAATAATTTTTTTTAGAAGTTAGATCCTTGAAAGTCTAAAATAAGGAAAGAAGAAATGCATAAATATGCATGTGACTCAGGGGGCGGTCCCCGTCTAATTCCCTATATTCGTTATCTTTCTATGCATTTAACTCCTAAAATTTTAAACATTTAATTACGAGTATAAAACTTTTTACACCCTTACAAGCCTCACGAATTCCAGGTGAAAATAAAGCGGCACACAAATGATAAAAAAAAAACTAAGAAAAACAGGTAATTCTATACATAATAATCTCATCACATTAAATATAAATCAATTATTTAATAAATGTCCATATGCAAACTACCTTGCTTATTACAAAGCAGGGTCTGCAGAAAGTTAAGTGGTCGGGCACCACTGACAATAACTAATAGAGGCGCAAGTGTTTTTGAGTGGGATACTCTTTGTCTTTAGTTTTTCAATCTCCTTCTCCTTCGGGCTCCTTTCCTTCAGGCTCCTTGGATCCTTCGTGGTAAACTATCCAAATGGATAAGAGGGCTCTTCCTTTAAGGGGAATGCCACCCTTTCTGCTTTGGGTACGAAAAGGTAATCCAAATTTGGACTTCCAAATATAAAAGGAGCTATCCCCCTAAAGGGTGTCCTTTTCTCTTTGGAATTTAAACTTTGGATTTATGTATCCCATCTTAAAACTCCACTTAACATTTGCACAAATTACATATAATATGTAATAAAATTCTAGACTCTCATGCAGGGTTATCCTAAGAATATAATAAATTAAAAGTATTCCCAAGCAGTTATATATATATGTATAAAAAAAATAAATAAACACACTAGTCACACTCTTTTTATTATTTGGGGGCTTAGCGGCTGAAGCACCTATGCAAGCATATTTATAATTTATTTTTATTTAGCCCCCTTTTATTGCCCTGCATGAGCGTGGCCACCTGTAGAAAACTCAATGAACATCCAGATCATTCATATCATAAGGGTAATCTAGTCGCCAAACACATCAATCATCCACAGAGTGCAGTAAAAGTAAGCAAACATAGTAGGCAATTTCATCCACAACATGTAGTAAAATCACAAAAAATCTGGCACACATCATAAAAGAAAACACATGTCTAACCTAGATTTAGAGTTGGTTGTCCTATCAAACCATCTAAAGTGTGTGCTAAGGGTTGCATGGCTGGGGTAGATCCTAGATTGGGTAGTTAGTTAAGGTTATATAATGTTTTGAATTTGTTAAGGCTTAAGGGGAGGTTTAGGTTATAATTTAAATATTAATATATTAAGAATTTATTTAAATATATTTTAAAGGTTAAATAATTACTACATTTGTTTCACACCGAGGCCGTGAAGTTTATTTCACCTTCATTAGGGCTAGCTAATAGCCTCGTAGGCCTGGTTACCTAGTGGTAATCGGGGTTGATTAAGTTATTTATTTAATTAAAACTAAAAATGGATTAATATAAAAGAAAAGTAATTAGTTACTGATTTTAAAGGGTTGGTTGAGTGTTTTATTAATCAAGTCAGAAAATTTAGGAGTTTTAATGAATTATTGAATTTTAGGAAATTTTTAAAATGAGTTAATTAAGGGGTTAAAAGTTGAATTTTAAAATTAGAGTAAATATTGAATATTTCATATTTTTAATAAATATTAGACCTTAATATGAGTTGTTACACTATTAGCACGCTCAATTCGGAGTTTTCTATGAAAAGTTATGAATTTTAAGAAGTTTTTACCCAATTTTGACATAAGGTTGACCAAGTTGTTGACTTTTTTACTTTGATCAAATTTTGAGAGTTTGACATTTTTTAAAAAATAAATATTTTAATTAGATTCATTAGCCTTAGAGTTTGATTGATTTGGAATCTTCTACAATTAGTTATGAATTTTAGAAATTTGGATATTTTAAGGATTTTTTTAATTGTTTTAATTAAAGGGGCCTTTTAATGATTTGAACCCAAACAAGTCCTAAACCCCTTGAAATCACCTCCAAAGATCACAAATGATCTGAGGAGAGATCAGCAAGTGTTTAAGGAATTTTTGGGAGTTTTTAATTATTTATAATTAATTAAAATGATCAAATATTGATTTTCACTTAAAATTAAATTAATATTGCGTTTGGTGTCAAATTAAAGTGATTTCAATTTTTACTGATTAAGGGTTGAATTATGATTGATTAGAGGTATTTTGAGTATTTTTTGGATTTAATTTGGATTTATTATGATTTTTGAATTTTTTAAGTCCTTAAAGGGGTTGAAATTTTATATGGCCAATTTTCTAATCTGATGATCTCCAAATTCAGTCAAATTTAAACCTATGGTTCAAAATGTCACTAGATTTACTTTGTTCAAGATTCACTCCTATTGGGTGTGTGTACAACTCCCTATAAATTTTCTAAGTTTTCAAGACATTTTCCTAATTATTTCCTCTCTACCATCTTCTTCTTTCCTCTCTGACATTTTCTTTGTTTGAGAATGAAATTTTATCTTCTCAAATTTTTTTAACTCTTTAAATTGCATTAATGTTCTTCTTTAGTGGATTGTATATATGAGACTGACTTTTATGGCCCCAAGTTTACTTGGTCAAATTACCGATTTTGGGAAAGTTTGGATACAATTCTTTTTAACAAATGAGTGGCTTGTTTATTTCCAATTCATAAAATTGAGCATCTTAGCAGGACTTGCTTTTATCATGCCCCTCTTTTTATGAGTATTTATCAAAGAGGTAATTTGGGACCTTTCCTTTTAGATTCAAAAACATGTGGTTGCTTTCTCCTAATTTTTTTGAAGTGATCAAATCTAATCGTGGGGCTCCTATATCATATTATGAGAGGTCTAAGGACATGGTTGTATTTTCTCTTAATCATAAAAGGCTTAACCAAAAGTTTTTTTTAATTAAAAGCTGCTCATGGTCCTACTCGTTAATATAAAAAATGATTACAAGTCCTAAAAGAGGGGGTGAATATCTAGCTATCGTTCAAAAAAGCTATAATCAAATTAGAAATAAAAACCTAAGATCCAAAAATCTCTATCTAAATACAATCCACAAAAAAGCATTGGAAATCTATGGGTGGCCAGAAGCCATCACCCAAAAAATAGAAATAAGAAAGGAATTGTGAAACTAAAAGGAGCAAAATTGCCAACATTAGATTTGAACCACCTGAACCTGGAGCAAACATAGCAGCAAGGAGAGAGACCATGGCCAAAAATAGGGATAACTCCATAAACAGTCAAATAGCCAAACATCCAAGCACAAAAATCTAAGAACCTATCCAAAACACTAAACAAACAATTATCACCAATAAAAGAAAACACAAGAGTCTCACAATAACCTATGAACAACAACATCAACCAACGAAAAATCTTAACAACAAAGCCACCAACAAAGTGAAGTCTTGACCAAACCGAGAGGATCCACAACACAATCCAAAACAAACTGAGCAGTCAAAGAATAACATCAAAAGCAACTTCACCAAGACACTATTAAAGGTACCCAAAAAACACTAGGACACATGTAAACCAAGAAAAAATGAAAAAGTTAAGATGGTGGAATAAGAATATTTTTGGTAATATTTTTAATAACATTGCTAAAGCTAAAAGTGTTGTATAAGACAAATATGGCATATGGTAGCCTTGGGCCTATTTCTAACCTTCATCTTGTCATAGTTTCTGCCATTTTTCACATCTGGTTTTTCCTGTGTGTCTTCTTTCCTTCTTTGGGTTACTAGGCTTGGTTTAGTCCTTATAATATTATTGTATTACTTTTATATTCAATGTCGGATTCGATCACTTGGTGTTTCTTGAGTCATTTCATTTCTTTGGTGTCTTATTAATTTAGTTTTGCATAACCACTTGCTTTTGGTTATGTCTACAACATTGTGCAAGATCCTTAATAAATATTTTGGGTTATGTGTTAATGTGAGCTTACAGATCATCACAAGTTGGAGCATCATCTTAATTCAAATTTGGCATTCATATATCATATATAATTATAATTGGCTTCAAGCTAATTAAGAAAGGAAATTAAAAGGTCCTTAAAGAGAACCTTTAGTTCGCTACTGCACAAAAGAGCTACAAAAAAATTCAAAATAAAACCTATGAGTCGATGGTTCGTATCATCACAAGTTGGAGCTCTTTTGAGCAGTAGCAAACTGAAGGTTCTCTCTAAGGACCTTGTAATTTCCTATCTTAATTAACACGTAGGCCCATTTATGAGTTTCTTCTAAAAAATTATTATTTAGTTATAAAATTATATTATATTGCCATGTTTTGTTGTGTTTTGTTCTCTTTAGCAGTTTGTCTTTCTTGTGGGATCTTTGGACTAAAGATAATGTTGCAAAGTTGTGAATTTTTTGCAGGAATATTGTGCTAAAAGTTTATATTATTATCTTTCTTTTTTGGGTGATGTATACTTGCAACCTTAGAATGTTATTAGGTTTTTTTTATAAATCTTAGTATAGAAGACCATCAGCTCTTAGGTTTTCTTTTCATCTTTTTGTAGCTCTATCAAGCATTCACGAGCTGAAGGATCTCTTTAAGAACTTTGTAACCATCTTTTCTATCAATGTGTAGGCTCCTCCATGGGTTTCTCAAAAAAAAAAAAAAAGGAAAAGCTAAAAGTGATGTCAATCATTGTGAGGGTGTTCTTATTAACAACAACTATGATACTAATAAGAACAACCTAATTTTAGCCAAAAGAATCTTATTCATCTCCAACTATTTGATGATGAATTTCGATGAAAAAAGGTAAAACTTCATATTTCTGAAGGTGATAGAAATATGAAATATTTTTAAGTGGTGGCTTCTTGTAAACAATTTAAGTCCATTAAAAAATTTAAAATGAATCAAGGCAATAGATTGAGGACCAAGATGACTTTAGTAATTCTTGTGTTTATCATTTTAGTTCTATTCTTGGAACTTCCAAAATGATGGAGGATATTTCTATCCCTCGCATTATTCTAGAAAACATTTCTCTTAATGATAATATTACTTTTTAACCTACATTTCTATGGTTCATGAGATTGTTAAGATTACTATGGACTTGAAGAAAGACTCCATAGCAGGTATAGATGGATTCACTTCCTTTTTTTTTTTACCAAAGTGTTGGAATATTATCAACAAGTATCATTGGAAAGCAATTATTACATTTTTAAGGAGTCTCCTTTACCTAAATATTTTTTCTGGTACTAGTATATCCTTAATTCCTAAATGTGACAATCTTGAAAATTGGAGTGATTTTTGGCCTATCAGCCTATTCACCACTTTCAATAAAATAATTTCCAAAATTTTTGCTTCAAAGATGGCTTGTTTATTACCTAAACTTATATCAAATAATCATATGGATTTTGTTAAAGACACATGTATTTATGATAAAGTGTTATTGGCTCAAAAACTTCTTCGTGATATAACTGTTAAGATACATGATCAAAACCTTGTTTTAAAACTTGATATTTGAAAAGCTTATGATAATATTAACTAGGATTTTATTTTAAAATCGTGCATCTATCAAGGTTTGGCATATCCTGGAGACTAATTTGGATGTTAATATGAGATCCAGATTCAATAACTGTTATGTCCCTCTTATGGATTAATTTAGTAGAAGACCTAAGGGCCATGTTATCACCAATATCCCTATATTGGATTTATGGTTTATGTGGAAAGAGAGGAATAATTATAAATATAATGGGATTAATATAAATGTTGAGAGCATTATCTATCTTAATAAGGATAAAGTTCTTCAATTATTTCAATCTAATGTTTTGAAGCCTTATAAATGCAAGGGCAATAAAGCTGCTTCTAGTTTTTTAATAATGGGGGAAATGCTAGGACTCATGGCCATACTAAGATCTTCTACTTTATTAAACCTTTAATAAATCAATTTAAACTAAATATTATGGCTTTGTTTCTAATATTGGCTATAGTTGTTGAATTATTATTCATGATTATAATGGAAACTTTTTAATGGCATTAAATTTTAATATTCCTAGTTGTATTATTTTTTTTTTGATAAGATGGATGCTCTTTTATACGGTCTAAATATTTTTTGGGATCATAATATTTTTAATATTTAGATTGAATCAGATTCAAAGATTTTATTTGACTTGATTTCTTCTAAAATCTATAATTATACTACTCTTTTTTATTTATTTCACAAAATGATGAAGATCATGCCTCGATTTGTTTATAAGATTACTCATATTTAGAGGGAAAGTGATTGTGTTGCTGATCTTGCCAATACATGATCTTGTATTTCAACTTCTATAATTTTTAATAATTAATCCGAGCTTCATGTGGTTAAAGGTATATTGAGGCTTCATGCTTGGGATTTTTTTACATTATAGTAGTTTACTAGTATTTTTTTTGGTGCTGGGTGTCTTTTCAAAGCAAAATCTAGGGTTAGTGGGGTTTATGGGCCTGTTGTGTTCTTGAACTCAAATGCTATGTTGATATGTTGGTTTACGGTTTCAATAAATGTTTTGTACTGGGTTTAGTGATCTATGCAGGTGTTCTTAGTGTTTTTGTGAGTAGTGAATTTAAGATGAGTTTAATGGGATATTTGAGTTATTATCTTGATTTTAGCACAAAAAAATGAGAAAGGAATACTTCTTAGTCAGTCGAAGTATATTAAGGACATCCTCAAGAATTATGAGATTGATAATGCTAAACCAGTGACTACACCAATTAGTTCCTCAGTGCAATTAGATAAGGACCCTAAGGGAAAATCTATTGATTAAAAGAAATTTAGAGGAATAATTGGATCATTGCTTTACTTGATAGCTAGCATACTAGATAAAATATTCAGTGTTTATTTGTATGTTAGATTTTAATCTGATTCAAAGGTATCACATTTGATAGAAGTAAAAAGAATTCTGATATATCTTTTGGGAGCTCAAATCTTAAGAATTTGGTATCCTAAGTATAGCTCTTTGTTTGAAATTATTGAATATTCTGATTCAAAATTTTTAGGTTGTAGGGTCGATAAAAAAAGTACATATAGAACTTATCAATTTATAGGAAACTCTTTGGTTTTTTAGTCCAGTAGGAAATAAAATTCAATAGCTATATCTACTATTGAAGAAAAATACATTGCCTTAGGTAGTTGAATGACACAGGTTCTTTGGTTGAAACATTAATTGATTGATTTAAGATTTTCAATTGCCACAATTCTAATTTTTTGTGATAATACTAGTGGCATTTGCATTTCAAAGAATCCAATTCAACATTCTAGAACCAAGCATATAGATATAAGACAACACTTTATTAGAGATCATGTAGCTAAGGGAGAGATTGGATTGAATCACGTTACAATGAAAAATCAACTTGCAGATATTTTTACAAAACCACTGGACTTTGACTCATTTAGCACATTAAGAACTAGGTTAGGTATGATTGATCTTAACGCTTAAATTAAAAATTCTGCAAACTTGATTTGTTGTGAATATATGTTTGTTTTAGTTTATTTTTTGTTTATTGGTTTTATTCGTGTTGTGTGTTTAGCTTTGTATTTTTTTTTTTTTTTTCATTTTTATTGGAAGCATATCATTTAATGTAAAGTGATTGGTTTTTGAGAAAATTTTCTGACTGTCATGTCTTATTTGATAACTGTTCCTTTCGTACTATACAAAATTTTTTTATCTTGTACGAATTCTATAGCTTGTACATGATAGATTTTGGAGTTGAGCATGTAAAACATAGTTTTATAGGGTTCGTACTGTATGATGATGTCATCATCCCATACAATATAAATAGTTTTGTCTGTACGAGTGGGGACATTTTTCCAGTTCAGGTCAATTATTAATTGTAGAATGTATGTATAAAATTGTCGTTCTTCTGTATTATCATGTTGTTAGTTTTGGTAGGGGACAATTCTAATAATATTATGATCATCCCGGATGAACACATATTCATTTGTACGATCGTATGGTCACAAAAATTGTATGAAAGGATGCCTCGAAAATGGTATGGTACAAAAAGCCGTTTCTTTTTTGGCCATATCTGTTCATACGTATGAAAATATTTTCAACCTGGATGATTTTAAAATCATACTTACGATCAAAATTTTGTATTGTACGATAGGTCATTTTTCTATAAATAGAAGGGTTTTTGGATTTATTTTTCATCACTTTCTTATTCGTTCCAAACCTTCTAGAGCCCACATCTTAGGAATGGTTAGTAGCAGCAAATGACCCCGCTGTTCTAAGGGATCTTTACCTAGAACAGGTAGGGATGATAACTTCTTATCAAAAGATAATGAGGATGCTTACTTCAGGTATTCTGCTGCTAAGATCACCCCTTCCCAACTTCTCGTTCAGGGTGACATCCATTTCTCTGTCATGCCCTTATTTGCTTCGACTCAGTTGTCATTTATCTTGACACTTATTTACGTCTACCATAAAGAAAATTTCCATTTCTTTTTTGCCAACATGAAAGTTAATAAAGATCACACTAGAATTACTTCTTATTTCTTTAAGCAGCTAGTCAAAATTGAAAAGGAAGATTTAGGCAACTCTCTTCATTTAAGAATCCAAATGATTAGGGCACATACTTTAACCTCTAGAACTTATTTTGATTGGTACGAGATTAATCAAACTCTTAGAGGTGTCGCCAAAGTGAGTCATTTGGCTCGTGTCTACACTTTGAACCAAAATGTCTGGATCATCCAACATGTTTTGAGAACTTCTATCATTTCAAAAGCTGATGATCGAATTAACATGACTCCTCTTTTGTCCACAATCACCTACTTGATATTATTTGAAAAATAATTTGATGAAGCCCAATTGACCATGGATTCTCTTTAAAATCTTTCTGAAATTGAACTTTTTCATCATAAAAGGAAGAAAAATGTGGCTTTAAGACATCTAGTTGCCTATATCCTTGAAAAGAAGTATAATCTAATTCATCATGAACCTCCCACTGAAATTCCTATATCTTTACTGATGCCTCTTTTTGGGCACTTTTTGGGAGAAATCAACTTTTGAGTGATGATTCAAATGAAAAAGGGGGAGCTCCTGCTCCAGCACCTACACCTGCTTCTAGACCTGATCAAAATTTCTACTAAGAGATTATCCAATGCTTTGATAGATTATAAACTCATTTGGATCAATACTTTGATCAAATTGAGAATAGCTTAAATCAGAAGGATACAAGGTATCAGGAAGACATGGGTTGGATCCGAGGGAAGTTTGACTCAGTGAACACCAATATAGCTATAATGAATAGTTACTTTTCTGTGTTAAACCAACCACCTCCTCCAGATAAGGACCCCTTTGATTTCTAGATGTACTTCTATGTTGTTGCTTATAAATAGTTGGTTTTGCTATTTTGATCTTTTTTTTCTATGAGTGGAGTGTTCTCATATGTTATTTTGAAACTTTGTGATGATGTTTGTTGAATATTGTTATGTAGAAAGAAATAAGAAAAATGTTTGTATGTGCTTCTTAATACTTCTTAATATTAATGAAATGATTGGAATATTTTGTTCACTTGCATTAAATTACTTTTTTTGAAATGTTTAAATTTTTAATGAAAGAAAATCTTTTATAGTTGATCATTGGAATGGGTTCTCAAGTACTTTGCTCTACAAATTAATTTCTTTACATAATTTAATCTTTCAAAAGTTTAATTTAAATTATGACTAGATGTAGATGAGATTAATTTCATGTTCTTAAAGACAAATATATTTAAATTATAATTATTGCAAAATAGATGTCTTATTATTCTTATTTTCCTTTGCAATTTATTTATTTTTGTTATTAGTGGAATTAACATTTAGACTACTGATATTAGAAAGACCTATAAAAAAAGGAAATGCACAAGGCGTGCAAAAATAGAAAAGATTTGTAATGGTTCGCAAAGTGAAAAGAGGTACAAAATTTACCCCAATAGAAAAGATGCACAAAGTGTACCACAAATTTTTGAAAAGATGTGCAATGTCGCCAATTGAAATCATTTGTATTGTTCTTTTCTTTATTATTCAATCTCTAATTCAAATTCATCTAATTAGCAATCATATTCAAATATTAAATTCAAACTTAACTAATCTTCATTTCATCATTTTTGTAATAATCATTTTTATTTAATCTGTCTACCATGAATAATGAACCTGGTTGACTTTTCTTATCTTAGTTGTTCTTTGATTTAAAATTTTAAAAATTTTCTTTTTCATTTACAAAGTTAATATTGTATTTGCAATTGGTTTAAAATCCTTTTCTTCTTCAACTCTTTTGATTTATCTATAGAAACTTTTCATTTTAAGATGTACTTCGCTTTTTGTTGTTGTCAAAATGGGGAGTCATTATATTATTTGATAATGTGATGTGTATATATTTTTAGAATGGTTGAATGTTCATGTTTATGTTTTTATTTTGAGTTATCTGATTTTAGTAGTTGGTGTTTGTTGTTTCTTTCTAGGGCCTTTGTTGTTTGTAGTTTAGAACCCCTTATTTTTAAATGGGACATTCATTTAGGGGGAGCTAAGGAGAAAAAAATATTTTAAATGTTAATTCAAACAATAATTATTTTATAATCATCATAAAGGGGGAGATTGTTGCATCTTAGTTTTCATAACTATATTTTCATAATATGTGTGTTTTTTATGATTTTAAAATATTATTATATTGATTACTATTTTCTCCTAACATATATTGGAAATATTACTTTTATTATTTGTGTGTACTAATGTTTTAGAGAAACTATACTCCAGACTACTGAAGACCTCAAAACCGAACAAATTAGGGTTTATTATATTTGAAGTATGTACTTTTTATATTTTCTTGAGTATAAGAAAGTGTGATTATAATTGAGTAAACGTGCACACACACATTAGGGGAGTGTAAAAATTTGTATTTTTTAAAACTAATTGTAATGTACAATTTTGGATCATACGGGATGATTTTATCTAAGCGTTCCTCCAGAAAGTAGTTAATTGAATCATGAATGAAAAATATTTTTTTAAGTGCTATTCGTACTGTACGAAGTTATCTTAGTGCAAACAACGTCCATAGTACGAAATTGATGTGTATCATTGTGTCCATGCGAACAGGTGAATTTTTTGAACTGTTCATATTGTATGAACTTGGGTTCGTGCAAACTGCATCTAGAGTACAAAATTTGTGCGTATCATTTTGTCCATACGAACAAGTGAATTTTTTGAACTATTTATAATGTATGAACTTGGGTTCGTATAGACGACTTGTAGAGTACAAAATGGACTCCTCCTTTTTGTACCGAACAAAGCATGATTTGATTAAAATAGATCATATTATATAATGTTAGGTTCGTACATATAACTTCTAGTTTACGAAATCAGTTCGTACATAATCGTATTAGACAAATCTATTCAATTTTGAATTGATCGTATTGTATGATGTAAATTCATACATAGGTCAAATAAAGTATGAAATTAGTTCATATAGGGTCGTACGATGAATTTTGTACTAATGGTACGTATGATATGCGATCGTAATGTACGATCATGGACGATCAAATTAAATTTTTTTAGTTTTTTGAATGATTTTTCATGTATTTGATTTATAAAGTCCTAAAAACTATATGTGGACGAATGCTTCTTCATATTTTCTTTGAGAACAAGTGTGCGAGTGCTTTGGGAGAGTGCTTTGAGAGTGTGGAGAGAGATATTGCAAGTGAAATTTGTGAAGGGTTCACAAGGTTGCTTAAAGGTGAGAATCTCTTTATAAATGTGTCAAATCACTTCCTTATTTCTTTGAAGTTGCTTGAGAGAAGGTCTTTAGAGAAGATCTGATTATCTGCCGACACTAGGAGAGCTTGAAAGGATGACGGTTCTCTGCCGACACCAGGAGGGTGTGAAAAGACAACGGTTCTCTGCAGACACTAGGAGGGTGTGAAAGGATGATGATTCTCTGCAACCACTTGGAGGGTGTGAAAGGACGATGATATTATGCCACACCAGGGATTAGTGAAAGAGTGGTCAATTATAAAGGCTTCTCCGCAATGTTGTAGGAGCAAAAGGACAGTCACTTTGGTAATAGTGCAATACCTAAAGTGAGAGCCTTGAGAGAGTGGACATAGGTCTTGTTGGACTGAACCACTGTAAATTTATGTGTTCTTTATTTGTATTTATTGCATTTTTAGTTTTCTGCATTTTTATTTTTGTGGTTGAATAGTTTAGTTTGATAAAATTTTTATTGTGCTTAAAATTAAAAGAACAGTTTTCTAGTAAGAAATTTTTAAATTATCAATTCACCCCATTCTTGGTTAGCTTTGGGACAGTTATTTTAGGTCTAACAACATATACGAACTTTCAATTATTTTAATTTAACTCAATTTTAAATAAAAAATAATTTAATAATTAACTAATAATTACTTTAAACTTTTTGTCCTCAAATTCTCCATTATGAAAATTAAGGAATTTTCATTATTTTTCAAAAGTAGTATCAATTAATAAAGTATAATTTTAGTTTTACATCAATTATTGAGATTTTGAAGATTGTATACATTAATTTTATATAAATTTATTTAATAAAAGATAAGTAATTTACAATAACTTTAAATATTTGATTTTTTTTAAATTCTTATGAATATAAATTATATTATTTTTAAATTTCTAATATCTTTTAGGTAATTTATTAATTAATTAAATTACTTAAAATTTTTTAATTTTAAATTACCAGTAATTAAAGTTATATAATTAATTAAAGTTATTAGTTAATGAATAAATAATAATTAATGGAATATATTTTTTTATTAATGAATTATAATATTTTTAATTAATTGATAAAAGTTTATTGTTTTAAATTTCTAAAATTTGAAATTTTAATATTATATATATATATATATATATATATATATATATATATATATATATATATATATATATATATATATATATATATATATATATATATATATATATATATGTAACAAATGCCGTCTTAAGGTTTGAATAGATTATAAATGACTGGTTCTTCCTTAAAACCGAGGACAATCAAATTACAAGAGTCAACCGTCGGGTTGAAATCTTGTGACAAATGGAGATTATATTGAAATCCAACGACGTTCAATGGTCAAGTGAAAATCCATCATCATTTGGCGGTCGGGCGATAGTCCGGTGACAGCTGGTGGTTAGGTGGAAGTCCGGTATTAGTCAGTAGTTGGGTAGAAGTCCAATGATAGTTCGACAACGATCGATGGTTGAGTAGTGATTGAGGAGGAGTCAGGTGGCAAGAGAATTCTTGTTTCTCTTCATAACGTCTGACAACCTTTTATTTATTTTATCATTATTACATTTCCATTTTTTTTCCTTGAGGGATTTTACATGTAATAAAATTTTATTCAAAATTTCCTTTCAATAAAGTTATTAGTTTTGTGTATTGGTGTTGTACTGAAACGAAGTCAAATTAGATACATTTAGGATTTGAAGAATACAACTTTTTTGAAGTTTTTAATTTATAAAATACCTACGTGTTAATATAAAATAATTATACTTTAGCTCGCTATCTGGGAAAATTCTAAGCCAATTATTTTATTGTGATCTACATTGAGTATTAAATTATTAAATTTGTGCTTATGTGGCATCTCAATTAATTTTGTATGGAATTAATTTGTGTAGAGGCCGGGTATTTATTTTTATTTTATGATGGGCTGAAATAAAATATTTACACTTAAAGTATATAAAGGTCGTGGTCCCCAGTTTAAGCGGTTAAGTTCTAATTTCCCTCATTTCCCATCTTGAGTGAAAAGAAGGGGTCTCTCGCTCTCTTGGAGAACGCCGCTCTAAACATAGAAGATCGAAAAACCTTGATTCTGCATTTCAATGGATTCAGGTACGCTCCCGAAAATTCTTCTCGATGATTTGACATGTCTCTCGGAGACGATCGAATTGATTTTTGTGTCTTCTTTAAATCCTAACAAGTGGTATCAGAGCCCGGTTGTCATGTTGAATTAATGAGAAATGGTTTTTTATAATCATGTTATTGACTAGTTGAGTTTTTCGATCACTAGCGATCTTCATTTGAGAGTTTTCATATGCAGAGATTCTAATTTCTCAGCATAAATTTATTGTCATAATTTTCAAGACTATTTTGTTTAAGTTATTCAATAAGTTTTGAGAAATTCAAAAACTTTTATATGAATGACAATTCAGTCGTTTGTTAATTGTTCACTGTTCATTATCAAATTTGTTATTCATTTTTTTTGAAGACGATAGAAGAAGATGAACTGACGGTTAGTTTTGTTTAATTTACGGTAACCGAAATTTTGAATTGCGTTACTAAAAAACGAAACGACTTTAACGTCTCATTTAAACATTGCTTTCTTTTGAATGGAATCATTTATTTCACTTTCCATCATAATTGTTTAAAACTGAATTCAAATTATATTATGCTCTTATAACTGCACGTTTCTCAATATTATTTTTTTCCATTTTGATGACCTACAAAATGTTAAAGCCATTATTTAATAATTATGAATGATATCACGTAATATAATCATTACTTGATTTAGTGGCTTATTAATTTCTTACATTTAATCATCTTCATTGTATAGAACTTTTATTTCATGGAATATTAATTCTTTCCGTAATTGTTTATGAAATTTCCATTGTATAAATGTGAATTTATGTTATCTTATGATGAAATTTTTTTTTAATATAATTATTCATTAATTCAAAATTAAATTAAATTGAAATAATATGTCACCAAAGTGACCTCTATTAAATCAATTTATTTAATTTTAAAATTAATTGAATAATGCTAAAGAATTTTTCTAGTCTATGCGAAAAATAATTGGCCCAAAGGAAGATTATTTTTTTGGCCGGACTCTAAAGATATAGTAATGAATATGTGATAATTTAAAAAAAAAATTATTCATGCATATAGTAAGTCGGTCCAAAGAAAGGCTTATTATTGGCAGAATTTTTTTATTATCAATATTTATTAACTATAATTTTAAGAGTACCATTTACAAATTGTAATTTATGTCCAAAGACAAAATTATGATGTTGTGTTAGGTATCTTATAAAGGGCCCACCATATACTGTTGCTAATTGTGAGTTAATTTTGTTCTTTTACAGTTAATGTTTCTTCTATATCTGCCAATTTGAATAACATTCCAGTGCTTAATAGCTCTAATTTTAAGAAATGAAAAGAGCACATTACTATAGTTCTTTGGTGTGTGGATCTAGACTATGCGATTCGGACTGAACGCCCTCCTGCCCTTACTGCGGAAAGCACTATTGAACAAAGGGCAAATTTTGAAAAGTGGGAGCGTTCAAACCGCTTGAGTCTAATGATCATGAAGCACTCAATTCCAAATACCATCAGGGGTGCAATGCCTGAGGAGGAAAATGCTAAGAAATTCCTAAGCCAAATAGTAGACCATTTCATAGGCTCTAAAAAGGTCGAAACAAGTACTATTCTTAGTAAACTTATTTCAATGTGGTATAAAGGCAAAGGGAATATAAGAGAGTATATTATGAAAATGTCTAATCTTGTTACAAGACTAAGAGCATTAAAGATAGAATTGTCTGATGACATTCTTGTGCATCTAGTCTTAATCTCTCTTCCTGCACAATTCAGTCCTTTTAAGATAAGTTATAATACTCAAAAGAAAAAATGGACTCTTAATGAGCTCATTGCTCAGTGTGTGCAAGAGGAAGAAAGATTGAAACAAGAAAAGGTAAAAAGTGCTCACTTAGCTTCTTCCTCTCATGATTTTGCTACCAAAAGGAAAAGGAATTATAAAGTTAAAGGAGCTGCAGATAAAGGGACTTCACAACCTAAAGTGCAACAGAAGCAAGATCAGGTTGTTACTTGTTTCTTCTGCAAGAAGGCTGGTCATGTGAAAAAGGATTGTCCAAAATATGCAAACTGGCTCGTCAAAAAGGGTAAACTTCTGAATTATGTTTGTTCTGAAGTTAAATTGTCCTTAGTATCAAATCACACTTGGTGGATAGATACAGGTGCAACTACTCACATAAGTGTGACTATGCAGGGTTGTCTAAGGAGCAGAAGTGCCAACTGATGCTGAAAGATTCATCTATGTGGGAAATGGCAATAAAGCTCCTGTTAAAGCTGTAGGCTTATATAGATTGTACTTAGAATCTGGTTGTACTTTGGATTTATATTAGACTTTTTATGTACGATCATTTAGACGGAATCTGATTTCTATTTCATGTTTGGACAAATCTGGTTACTCTTGTTCATTTGGAAATGGAAAATTTAGTCTCTTTCAATTTTTTAAAGTTATTGGCAAAGGTTCTTTATTTGATAATCTATATAAATTAAATATTTCTGCCTCACAAATAAATGAAATCTTGCATACAAATAATTTTGGTACAAATAGAAAATTAACTGATGATAATTCCTTTATGTTATGGCACAAGCGATTAGGAGATATTTCTAAACAAAGAATTGAAAGGCTTGTGTTAGATGGAATTTTTGATTCCCTTGATTATACAGATTTTAAAATTTGTATTGAATGTATTAAGGGAAAATAAATAAATATTAAAAAATTAGGTGCCAAAGGAGTTTAAATGTATTGGAATTAATACATACTGATATTTGTGGCTCATTCCCTACAGCTTCTTGGAATGGTCATCAATATTTTATTACTTTCATAAACGATTATTCTTGGTATGGGTACTTATACTTAATACATAAAAAATCAGAATCTCTGGATGTATTTAAGATCTTCAAAGCTGAAGTTGAAAATCAACTTGGTAAGAAGATTAAAGCTGTCAAATCTGACCGTGGTGGTGAATACTATGGTAGATATTATGGATCAGGTGAACAACGTCCAGGCCCTTTTACAAGATATTTAGCAGAATGTGGCATCGTTCCTCAATATACTATGTCGGGGACTCCAAGTCAAAATGGTATAGCTGAGAGACGAAACAGAACCTTAAAGGATATGGTTAGAAGTATGATTAGTCATTCTTCTTTACCAGAATCACTTTGGGGAGAAGCTTTAAAGACTGCAGTTTATATTCTCAATAGAGTTCCAAGTAAAGCAGTAACTAAAACCCCATATGAGTTGTGGACTGGAAAGAAGCCTATTATTAGGCATTTTCATGTCTGGGGATGTCCAGCTGAGGCTAGGCCTTATAAGCCTAATGAAAGAAAATTGGACTCAAGAACTGTTAGCTGTTATTTTGTTGGATACTCTGAAAAATCAAGAGGTTTTAAATTTTATGATTCCTCAAGTAAATCTTTGTTTGAGACGGGCAATGCTAAATTTATTGAGGATGTTAAATATAGTATGAGTGATAAAATTAAAGATTTTAATTTTGAGGAGGAATATATTACTATTCCTGCTATTACAATTGAAAATGATCAGGTAACTATGCCTGATATTATTCAGATTGTAAATCCAGATAATTAAAATAATCTTGAATTATCTCCCACTCATATGGAAGGACAACAACCTCAAACTGAAGTGCCATTAAGGAGATCCACAAGGGAAAGGAGAACAGCAATTTCGGATGATTATATTGTATATCTCCAAGAGCATGAGTTTGATATGGGATTGGAAGATGATCAGATCTCATTCAGTCAGGTCAAACAATGCTCTAATTCCCAAAAGTGGATAAAAGCCATGGAAGATGAGATGAAATCGATGAAAGATAATGATGTTTGGGATCTTTCTGAATTGCCTGAAGGAGCAAAACCTATTGGTTGTTAATGGATTTTTAAAACCAAAAGAGATGCAAAAGGCAATATTGAAAGATATAAAACACGTCTAGTTTCTAAAGGTTTCACTCAAAAGGAAGGTATTGATTTTAAAGAGACTTTCTCTCCAGTTTCTTCGAAAGACTCTTTTAGAATCATTATGGCACTTGTAGCTCATTATGATTTAGAGCTACACCAGATGGATGTAAAGACTGCATTCCTTAATGGAGACATTGAGGAAACTATATATATATATATTACAACCGGAAAAATTTCAATCTTCTAATTCAAAACATCTGGTATGCAAATTAAAGAAATCCATCTATAGTTTAAAGCAAGCTTCCCGTCAATGGTATAAGAAATTTGATCAAGTGATTTCTTCATTTGGATTTAAGGAAAACACTGTTGATTAATGCATTTATCATAAGGTCAGTGGGAGTAAGTTTATTCTCCTGGTGTTATATGTCGATGATATTCTACTAGCAAGCAGTGATATAGGTTTATTGCATAAAACTAAGAGATTTCTTTCAAATAAATTTGAAATGAAAGATCTTGGAAATGCATCTTTTGTGTTGGGTATACAAATTCATCGGGATCGCTCCCGTGGTATACTTGGGTTATCACAAACAGTCTATATTGATAAAGTGCTAAGCAGATTTGGCATGAAAGATTGTACATCAGGAGATACACCCATTACAAAAGGGGATAAATTCAGTTTGCTTCAATGTCCAAGAAATGAACTTGAAAAATAAGAGATGGATAAGATCCCTTATGCATCAGCAGTAGGGAGTCTTATGTATGCTCAAGTGTGTACGCATCCGGATATTGAGTATATTGTTGAAATACTTGGTAGATATTTAAGTAACCCAGGAATGGATCATTGGAAAGCAGTGAAACGGGTTATGAGGTATCTAAAAAGGATAAAAGATTTCATGCTCACATATCAGAGATCTGATCATTTAGAGATCGTGGGGTACTCCGACTCTGATTTTGCCGGTTGCCTCGATAGTAGGAGATCCACTTCAGGCTATATTTTCATGTTGGCTGGAGGAGCTATTTCTTGGAAAAGTGTCAAGTAGACACTTATAGCTTCTTCAACAATGGAAGCAGAGTTTATAACTTATTATGAGATTTCAAATCAGGGAATATGGTTGCGAAATTTTATCACAGGGCTACATATTGTTGATGGCATTGAGAGACCATTAAAGATAAATTGTGATAATAAAGCAGCTGAGTTATATTCCAAGAACAACAGGAGTTCGTCAAAATCAAAGCATATTGACATAAAGTTTCTTGTTGTGAAAGAAAGGGTTCAGAGTTCTCAAATTAGTATTGAACATATTAGTACAAACTTTATGATTGCAGACCCACTTACAAAAGGATTACCACCTAAAGTATTTCATGAGCATGTGGTTCGTATGGGTGTAATTTGTTTTGATGATATGCTAGCTTAGTGGGAGTTTGTTTGTATTGTTCAATTATTATAAACTTATTTTCTGATCAGACTAAAGTGTTGTTATTTTGATGATTGAAAGCTCTGAAATACAGTTATTTGATTTCAATTGCAGTTTAGCATAAAGTATGAAATTTTGATTATAACTCTTTGAGTTATGAAATTGGACCAGTTGAAAATAGTCATGATTCTAGATCACATTACATGAAATTTTCATGCTACACATCCATACTTGATCTATGTCGTTAATTATATTAATATAGTGACCATTGATGGGTCTTATTACGAAGAATGTAATAAAGGTCGCTTTGATTCTATATTGATATGATTAATGGATCAGATTGTCCAGAAATGTTATTTTAGAAAGATAGCAAATATTGAGCTCTTACGGTTATTTCAGAATGTATAATTATATGTATATATATATGTGGCCCAAGTGGGAGATTGTTGAGAAATTTCTATATGTGGGTCAATATATTTTATACATATAAATAAAGAATTATACATTAGATGCTATCTAAAATTAGGCCAATTAAATTTGTGATCTATTTAAGTATTAAATAATTATTTGGCTTATGTAGCATCTCAATTAAATTTTGTATGGAATTAATTTGTGTAGAGGCCGGGTATTTATTTTATTTTAATGATGGACTGAAATAAAATAAATACACTTAAAGTATATAAAGGTCGTGGTCCCCAGTTTAAGCGGTTAAGTCTCATTTCCCTCATTTCCCATCTTGAGTGAAAAGAAGGGGTCTCTCGCTCTCTTGGAGAACGCCGCTCTAAACGTGGAAGATCGAAAGACCTTGATTCTGTATTTCAATGGATTTAGGTACGCTTCCGAAAATTCTTCTTGATGATTTGACATGTCTCTCGGAGACGATCGAATTGATTTTTGTGTCTCCTTTAAATCCTAACAGCTACTGCTTGAAAGAGCTACAATCAAAATAGAAATAAAATCCTAAGAGCCATAAATCCCTATCTAAATATAATCCACAAAAAACCTATGAAATCTACATAAAGCCAGCTACCATCACTTAAAAAATGGAGATAAAAAGATTTGAGAAACAAAAATGAGCAAAATCACCTACAACAGATACTAACCACCTGAATCAAGAGCAAACAGAGCACACATGGAGAGTGTCCAAGGCCAGAATCAAGGATAACCCCAGAACAATAGTTTCAAACACTCTAATTTGTGGCCCTATTTATTTAGTTTTGTTTATATTTATTTATAATATTATTCATGTACACATAGATAAGATCTTATTTTGAATATCTTATCAAAGAACTACTTAAAAACTGTAAATTATAAAATTGAATTTTTTTATTGTTATTTTTAAATAAAAATTTTATTATTTGATCGCATATAATATCTAATAAATTTAATTATATAAGAAGAATGTGTAGACAATAATGAAGGAATTAACTATGAAGAGAGAGAGTATGAAAGAAGTTGGGGCATTGATGCTATTCATAAATAAATTGAAAAGCTATTTAAACTTAGCTTGTAGCACTCCATGTTATTTATGGGGAGAAAAATATTAGGGTTTGACGTCATAATATTTTATATTATGGAAATTTAATAGATATTAAAAAATATATAATAGAATAATTCAAAATTTTATATCAATGTTATTCTATCAAAAAATTGTTAAGATGAGTCTCAAAGCTCTTAAATTTATTTTGATATTAGTATCGTATTACTTATTCATACATTGTACTATTCTTAAATCATATCTATTAAGGGTGTCAATTCGTACATTGTACTATTCTTAAATCATATCTATTAAGGGTGTCAATTCGGGTCAACGGGTCGGGTTCGGGTCGAACCCAAGTTGACCCGGTTCTAAACAGGTCAATCCAAACCCGACCCATTTTTGTAAACTGGTCGGCTATCTCAACTTGGACCTGACTCGTGAAGGTTGTCGGCTTGACACGACCCGACCCATGCAGGTTGCCGGGTTGACACGACCTGACCCGATTATTTAAAATGGAAGCGGTCGCCGGCAGCGGCAGCAGGTGCGCAGCGGCGGACTAGGCGGCACTGCTGCCAGCGACCAGTCGGCACTCGGCACGTGTCGCGACTCAAAACTGAACCCGAACTGTCGAACCCCAAGCGGGCGAGGGGCGCTGGCACGCGAACGGCAAAGTCGAAGCGGGCTCTGCACCTCTGCCGCGCTGGCAGGCGAACCACGAAGGCGTGATTTGACGCGTCAAGCAAAACCGGGCAGCCGGTCAGGGACGCAACTTGATGCGTCGGGCAACCGGGCAGTCGATGCGAGCAGCCGGGCAGGGACCATTTACTGGTCATTTTCGGGTCGTTTTCGGATTCCTGGGTCAAGCCGAATCCGTCCCGATTTTTGAAATGGGTCAGTTTACTGAACCTGAACTCTACCCGTTTCATAAACGGGTTGACACGAACCCGGATTTTTCCGAGTCGGGTCCGGGTCAAGTTTCGGGTCGGGTCAAAAATTGACACTCCTAATATCCATGTTCTTTGAGACTTGTCCTCACCCAAAAACAATTTTTTTATAATAGTATACCAACAACAAAAAAATATGATATATATCATTTTTAGATTTAGAAAATTTTAAAGAAAATATATGAAGTGATGCACAAATTTACATTAAAGAACATCAAAGTTATAGGGCAAATGAAATCTATTAAAACAGATAAATAAAAGACATAAAATTTTAGGATAAATGAAAATTTAATGTTAAATTATATAAACTTTGCATTAAAATTGAGTGTCATAAAAAATTGCTTACCAAAATTATACATTGAAAGTAAATTTTAAACCACATAAATTCTCTTTTATTACGCACCATTCAACCTACAAAAAAGAGAGCTAAAATCTCTCTTTACCGCAATAAAAATAGACAAGTGTCAAAACCACGAACAATAAGCTTTGCTTGAAATATGCTCTTCCAAAACTACAAATATCTACCAAAATTAGGCCCACACTATTCCAATATAAATAACCATTAGCGATAATACTAGGTACCACTGATTGAGATGGAATCTCCGAAGGAGTTAACTTGTTATCATGCATCATTCTTTATTATTTTCTTCAATGGCAACAAAGAGGTCAATGTACGAAACATCCTTATATCCCCATCAATATCATATAAGATTTTTAAGAGACTCATAAGCCTAAAGCTTGGGATCCCCTCATGTCAGATCTTAACTTATCTAGTACGCTAGAATAACATGACATCCTCAAAGATCCGTCGTAAGGTGCAAATAAATGAATTGTCTGATTTTGTTGTAGTATCCAAGGAGAGGGGTTGCTTCACCCTTGCCGTTCTTAGAAGGTTTCCAAAAAAATTGTGGAATGTTGATGTTCCAATAGCAGTTGGATTACGTCATTGGAATTATGAAAGCAAGCTGAACTATATGCAGAGGCAGAGGGAAATGTACACTATGCTTGACACTTCCACATCACTAGCGTCAAAGGCGACGGATATTATGACTTCATCAAAAATGGTCGATGCGACAATGAAGTCGGTTGTTTGTAAGGAGTGCATTTCCGCGGAAGAAGAAGGACCGACAATTGATTTCCATTGTTGTGTGTACGATGAGATCACAATGGGATTCTATACAAAAGCAGGGCCAATCCAAAGACCATCGAAGTAGCATTGTATAAGAGCTTGGGTTTAGACAAGATCCTCATTGGATTTAACGTCTATCTGTAAATTATTTATTTTACTATGTAGCTTAATTTATATATATATATATATATATATATATATATATATATATATATATATATATATATATATATATATATATATATAAATATATATATAAAAGAAAATAAAATAAAACACTTTCTTTCTTATTTTCTCTCAACAAAGAAATGTAAACATTGGGATGAATAAATGAGAAACTGGAAAGATGATAAATAATGGGTGATTTGGTTCGTTCTTTGCCCTCTTTTTTATTTTATTTTTCATTAAATAAATTTTGGCCTCAACTATGGAAAATTAGTGAATAAGGCAATAAATTTTTATTAGGATATGATTATTTTTTAAACAATATATTTTGATAGAAAGTTTTTTTATAATTGAAATTAATTATTCAAAAATAATATAGCCAACATTTTGTTCAGATCCATCTTGATTATATCTTTTATGCTACGTCAAAATAAATATGAATATTTTGAGATTCTTTGATCCTTTTCAATTGTTAACTGCTTAATTAGTTCAATATTTGTTAAATTTAGCAATATAAACTTAATTTTATTATATATAATTTTTTTATTTCTTAATTAAATGTATTACGAAGAATTTCTGGTGACTAAAGACAGAATTTGGAGACTCTCCTTGGCATATAAGTGATAAAGGGCGCTTGAGTTTCTCTCCAAATATAATCTTAGTCATTCATTTAAGCTTTATTAGTTTAAATAAAAAATTTAATTTTATTGATTTCAATTTAAATTTATTTTAAATAAAAAACATATAGATAATAATTTAAAAAATAATTATTAAATTACTTTAAATTTTTATTCCTCAAAATGTCTGTTATGAAAGTTAAGGAAGTTTAATTGTTATTAAGGAAAAAATATCAATTAATGAATTATAATACTAGCTTTACATCAATTATCAAGATTTTGAACTTTATATACATTAATTTTATATAAATTTATTTAATAAAATACATAAGTAATTTATATTTTTTTTAATATATTGAAATAAAAAAATTACTTTAAATATTTGATTTTTAAAATTCTGTGGAATATAAATTATATACTTTTTAAATTTCAAAGATCTTTAATGTAATTTGTTAATAAATTGAATAACTTACTTTTTTTTCTTTTAAATTGCCAGATATGAAAGTTAAGTTAAATGATTAAAGTTATTAGTTAATGATAAATAATAATTAATGGAATATCTTATTGATTAATGAATTATATTATTAATTAATTGTTTTAACTTTTAAAATTTTGAAACTGAGGATGATCAAATTCCAACAATCAACCGTCGAGTTTAAATCTTGTAACGAATGGGGATTGGATGAAAATACAACGATGTTTGGTGGTCGGGTGGAAATCTAGCATCAGTTGGCAGCTGGGCGGTAGCCCGGCGATAGATGGTACTCGGGCGGAAGTCCGACGTCAATCAGTTGCGGGCAGATGTCCGACGATAGTTCGACAATGATTTTTTTCTGAGCAGTGGTCGAGGAGAAGTCTGCTAGAAAGAAAATTTTGATTTCTCTTTTTGGTTTCTCTTCATAACGTTTGGCAACCTTTCATTTTTTTTTTTTTTTTTTCATTTCCCTTTTTTCTTGTGGGGTTTTATATGTAATGAAATTTTATTCAAGATTTCCTTTCAAAATAGTTAAGATGGGTCTCAAAGCCCTTAAATTAATTTGGTTTGAGGTTCATGTAATATTAATAATTTATACATTGTATCGTTCTTAAATCATCTCCAAATTCTTTGAGAGTCTTCTTTATCGAAACTAATATTTCTTTTATTGAACACCAACAAAAAAATAATATCATATAGCATTTTAAATTTTAGAAAAAAGTTTATTGAAAACATTTTTTTAATCAAAAGAAAATTTATTCCAAAATAGCAAAAAGGTTACAACATATGACAACAAGCCATAGCCCAGGGCTAGCCAAAATAAAGAAAATGCTAAGAAGGGAAAAAAACCGGGCAGAATGGCCGTTAGGCTCAACAAAAGCATTGACTTCGAATCACACTAAATCCGGGCACGGATCGTCCAGAGGATTGAAAGAGCAAAAAAACCACCAAAATCCAGCCATTCGCCATCACCGACAAATCAATCACCACCTAAGGTTGCCAACTAGCCACGGATTGGAGCGATGAGCCCGAGCCACATCATAGCCTAGAAACTGAAATCCACCATAAGCATAACCAGCAAAGCCACGAGAACACCAACAAAGTAATTTTTATCTAAATAATTTCCATCCCCGTCGACCCTGCCATTCGCCATCACTTCATGTAATTTGAAGAAGAGTCAGACGAGCACTGAAGCCAATCAAGTTGTTGCCTAACAGGCTCCCCCGACTTGGTACCCACATGATCAACTAACGCCTTAGGAGAAACCAAGTTAACCGGGATTTCAACAAATTGTCCAGAAACTTTATCATTAGGCTTAACAGGAGAAGCATCCACACTTGTAGCACCCACAAAAACCAAGCCATCACAAGAATCAACCACACGATCAGACGAAGCAGCAGGGTCCAGAACAACACCTGAACCAACCAACCCAGGCACTATGGACGGGGCAGAGTCTAAATAGGGGCTAGAAATAATAGCACAACCCACGCACCCATCAGCACTAGCACACACCCGAGAATCCAGAGCAGCAGGCACCACCCCACCGACCATAACCTCAGAAGCAACCAAATGAGAATCAGATTTAACACCCTCAACAACAAGCGAATCAGAAACGACAGCCACCTCACCACCCGAAACCAATTCAACTATCGGGATAGTTTCACAGACATCAACCCGAGAATCCACGGAGCCATTATTCACATGCATTGAAATTAACAGAATCCCGAATGCATTGAACAACAGGCAAAACCCCAACCGGAACATCCTCAGTTCCTACGAGATTAGCTACAGGTGGACCATCAACAACATTCTCTTCATTCAAGCAGTTATCCATTGTTTCAGCATTTACTATAGGAGCCGCCCCCATGGACAAATAAACAGGGGCCTTAAGGTCATTCAAATCACTACCCATAATAGGGGAAGCAACTAGACAGACACAGGGGGAGGGCGACAATTACCAGTAACATGACTAATACATTTGCATGAAGCACAAAAGGGGGGGAATTGTCAAAAGAAACTTCCTGTAAATACCCTAAATTCTCAAAACCTAATCACACCCGGCTGGGGTAAGATTTAATAATGTCAAGCTCCACAATAACATGCGCCACGGAGGAGCGGGAACCCACGGAGGTAGCCTCATCTATTTTCAAAGGTTTACCAAAAATTATTCCCAAAGCATGAAGAATACGAGGGTTAAAGAGATGAGGACGCATAAGCGGAAAAGAAATCCAAACCAGGATCATAGGTGACTCAACTCCAACATCCAAACTAGGCAACCATTTCGTGAGCTTCATGTAGCAGTTGAAAACTAGGTATGAACGGTGACAAAAAAACCCTACAGTAATCCAATCATTCTCAAGTTTAATCAGAATGTGCGTATGATCAAGTAAGGTAACCGAAAATTCACCCCTAAGTTTAAAGTTAAAGAAAAACTTGCAGATTGAGTCAAGAGAAGGTCTTTTAGTAGGAAAGAAGCCAACTAAGGAAAATTGAAAAGGGGTAGTCAGAGAATTTATTTCCTGATCGGAAATCCATAGGGAAGGAAAACCCCGAAAGGTAGAGCAACGCAAATTCGGAAAAGACGAAACAAATTTCGAACCAGCTAACGCCTCCAAAAACAAACATCCGACCACAAAAATTTTTTAATCAATAGAACATCAAAGCCAAAAAATCTTTTATAATTCTATCTTTTTCTATGGAATTCAAATATAACGTTTTATTTGATAAGCATATATATCTTGTTCAAGAAGTAACATGACTACTATGCCCAAATCTAGTTGATAAATATTTATTAAACAATTCATTCTGCTCTAATTTTGATGTGTCATTTGGACATTTGTAGAAGTATATACCATGATTTATGCTTTTTGCTAATGATATTCTTCTTGTTGATAAAACTAGAGAGGAAATTGAAGAAAAACTAAAATTACGCAGGTCAACCTTAGCGTCTAAAGATTTTTATTTGAGTACCTCTAAAATAAAATACATGGAGTGTACTTTAATTATAAATATAGTAGGGAACTGTGACTTAGGTTGATCAAGTCAATAAAAAGAGCATATGTTTTAGATATCTTGAATGTACTATTCAAAGTGAAGTTAAAATAAATGAGGAAACTATTAGTATAATTGGAATTGGCTAGTTGAAGTGAAAAAAATGCATCAAATCTATTTAGTGATAAAAAAAAAGTACTCCTCAAACTTAAGTGAAATTTTAGAAAATGGTGGTGAGGCTTGCAATGTTTTATGGATCAAAATGTTGGCCATTAAAAGAAGAGCATAAAATAAAATTATTTTTTGCATGAATGAGGATGCTCAGATGGATGAGTGTCTTTACACTTTGAGATAGAATGTAAAACGAGTATATACATGAAAAGGTTGGTGTAGCTCCAGAAATGGATGCGATTAGAAAGAGTCGCTTTAGATGATTTGGTTACATAAATGTTGGCCTTTCAATGACCAGAGCAAAAGAGTAGATGTATTAGATGTGACCTATATTAAGAAATGTATAGGTAAACCTAAAAATACTTAAAAGTATTAAAAATGATAATTTTTATTAGATTTAAATGATAATTTGACTCTTAATCAGATACAATAGATAAAAAAGATTCATGAAGTCGACCCGAGGTAGTGGGATAAAGAATTGATGTTGTTATTGTGTTTAATATTTTAAAAGAATGATTAAATAAGTAATTAAAAGTTTAGGGTTTAGGGTAATCTAAATAAATATAAACAAAACTTTATAAATAGTGGTTAAGGTTAGAGTTTTTGATAAGATAATAAAAATGCTAATTCATTTGTATGTACATGAATTGTAATTAATATATATATTTGGAGTGTTAGCGTTTATGATTATTTTGTAATTAAGATTTTAAATTAGAATTTTTGGGTTGACGGTTTAAGATCGATGGTTTGAAATTATGCGTTTGGGTGATACTCCATCTTCAACTTCATCAATCTCACAAATCCAACAGAAGAGAACAAACAATGCATCTGAGATCTGAGCCCAAACTCTTGACTGATCACCTGCATAGACTGCCTTCAATTCCACGACGACTCCATGGCCTTATCGACAGTCTTCCGAGCTCTCTACGATCCGAAGAATCTCTCAAGGGGAAAGATTGTTCACTGCAAGATAATTGTCTCCAGTCTTCTCCCAGATGTCATCACAAGCAACCATTTGATGTCAATGTACGCAAAATTTGGACTTTTGGATGATGTTCGCTGTGTGTTCGACGACATGCCCTACTTGAACGTTGTCTCATGGTCTATACTTATAAACGCTCAATCCAAGATAGGTTCGGTTAAGGAAGCCTTTGACTGCTTCAGATTAATGGTTTCTGATGGCTTCCAACCTAATGATTTCACCTATGTGAGCGTTTTATCCGCTTGTGCAAAGCTTAGTGCTGTGAAACCATGCAAGGAAATTCATGGGAGGGTTTACAGGTTTGAAAATGTTATCTCAAATAGATTCGTGAGTAATTCGTTGATGAATTCTTATTCAAAATGTGGCTTTGTTTGCTCAGCCCAAAAGGTGTTTGATGAAATTTTGCAGCCGAATTTGGTTTCATGGAGTTCCTTGATTTCGGGGCATTGTCAATTTGGAGAACATGAAGAAGCTTTGAGAATTTTCTCAAGGGCTAGACGACAAGGTGTGATGATTAATGAGTTTGTGCTTGCTAGTGTGTTGAGTGCTTGTTCTGGACTGGAAGAATTAAAGGTGGCTAAACAACTGCATTGCATTTCCCTGAAAAATGGTCTTTTCTTTGATTCATTTGTGGAGGCTGCGACTATTGGCATGTATGTAAATTCTGGTGATCTGGAATCAGCTTATCTTGCTTTCTCAGATATAAAAGAACCAGGATTAGCTTCTTGGGCTGTAATCATCAAAGGATATGCATTAGAAGGCCATGGCGAGAAAGCAATGTGTCTCTTTCGGAAGCTAAACTCTACTGGCTTGAGACCCAACGAGCATGTCCTCCCATCTATTCTGGTTGGTTGCTCCATGTCCCATATTGTTGAAGGAGGGATGCAGATCCATTCCCTTCTAATAAAGTTAGGATATCAGATGTTTTCTTGTGTTGGCAACACAATTTTGGATTTCTATGCAAAATGTGGAATGTTTAGGGAATCATTACTAGTATTTGAAGCCATGGAAGAGAGGGATGTTGTATCATGGAATGCTATTTTTGCTGCATATATCAGACATGGCGATCTTATTGGAGCTTCAAAGCTTCTGAACGAAATGCTACTTCAATGCAAAGATCTAAATGTCTGCACTTACTCGAGCATTCTTAGTCTCTGTGCTGATCTTCCTGCCATAGAATGGGGGCTCGCCACGCATTGTTGTGTTCTTAAATTAGATTTTGATGCCAATGTTGTAGTCGGAAGTTCATTGATTGACATGTATGCAAAGTGCGGATGGTTGAACTATGCTCTTAGAATTTTTAACAGAATGCCTTCAGAAAACTTGGTTTCTTGGAACAGCATGATTTTTGGCTATGCTCAGCATGGATTCGGCAAGGAAGCAGTAGAAATGTTTCATAGAATGGAAGCAGAAGGTATTGTCTCAAATGAGATCACTTTCATTGGAATTCTTTCTGCTTGTGCCCGTGTTGGTCTTGTTGAGCAAGGGGAGATTCTCTTCAAACTAATGAAAACAAAAGGGATAATTCCAAGGATTGAGCACTATGCTTCCATGGTTGATCTGTTTGCTCGAGCTGGGGAGACGAAGAGGGCCTACAACTTCGTCAAAAACATGCCTATGGAACCAAATACTGTAATTTGGCGTTGTCTTTTGGCTGGCTGTAAGAGCCATGGGGATTTAAACATTGGAATGCTTGCAGCTAAATACATTCTCAACGATGAGCCTCATGATATTTCAGCTCGTGCCATGGCATCTGCTCTTTATGTAAGTGCTGGTTTGTGGGATGAGAGAGCTAAAGTTAGAGGTACACCAAAGAGGGAAGCTGAGAAGGTGCCAGGCCGAAGTTGGATTGAGGTGAAGGGCAGATTTCCTCATGCAGTCAATGGATTATTAACTTAAGGTGATGGTTGTAACATATTCACAGATAAGTAGAACAAGGTGACAGTGGCCAAAATAAAGAGCTTTAGCATTAGTGATACCCTATAACAATGGAATAATTTTGCAGCACAAAGCACAACAATGGTTAATACTGATGTTATATTGTTGCAGTGGTTTATACCACAGCTATGTAGTAATGATTTTAATGGATGCTACATAGTAGAATTGTTCTACTTATATCTGTGAAGTAAAATGGTTAAAACTGTCGCTAAGTCCTTTATTATTATTTTTTTAATGTCAACAATACATGTAAGGGTGGTTTTCTCCAGTACTATCATCTAGCATAATGATTCAATCGCAATTCATTCAATACTATTAAACGTACGCAATCATCAATAGCATTCATAGATAAACAACATCAATCATCAAATATAAGTGAAGCAATAATATATTTAACAAACATGAAATTTCATATTTTTAATAAATAATCAATGCAAGTTTTCTAATGCCTTAAATAAGCATTACAACAACAACAATAACAAGCCTTTTATGCCACTGTGAGGTCGATTATATGAATCTTGTTTCTCTATTGTATTCTATTAGGAGTCAAATTCTCTTTTAAATCTAATAAAAATATCTTTTTAATACTTTCTAACCAAGTCTTTTAAGCCAACCTCTATCTTTATAAACATAGGCCATATACAATACATCTAGTTTCCTAATAGGATCATGTTAGGTTGGAAGTAAAACACTGCAATGAAAAAAATAAGAAAATAGAAATGTTGTGGAAAGAAAAAAAGGACACAAAGATGTAACGTGAAAAAATTCGAAATTGAGAAAAAATCATAGAGCCACATCACACAAAGAAATGGACAATAAAAATTGGGAGAAATGAATGTAGATCTCTCTTTCTCTCATTCTCTCCTTGCTTCTCTTCTCTTTGGCACTGTTCTCACACACAAAATATATGAGAAATTGAAGTAAAATAACCCCAAAGGACGCACCCTCGAAGCACTGTTGTGCCTAAGCCTCTATCACCAGTCCATCTGATGATGTTGCGGAACTCAAACCCACAACGCTGCTTGTTGCACTTCACAACATTGAATTTAGAGAGTTGCGGCGCTCCGCTCTGCTCTCTATTATTTCTCCAAGCAAACTCTACAACACAAGGGTACTCGAGTACACAATGTCGAGGAACTCCAACACACAGCACCAGAGCATTGTACGGAAAAAATGTGCCCTTGATTATGTATAATTAAATGTGTTGATTTGCTTCATTAATTAGAATTATTTGGTAAGAAGTCAAGTAAAAGAAGCAAGTAGGCACACAATTACACATGTGTCCTTGATTATGTATAATTAAATGTGTAAGAAGAGTTTCTGAGTAGTAGGGAAGGATCTTAGAGGATCTCAAGCTCTAATAGTACTTGCTTTCTCTCATGTCAAAAACTTGGAATAATACTTACTCAGTAAACTCAAACATTTTGTTTTAACATTTTTACCACAGAACAAAAAAAAAAAAGAAGTTACATTAGTTAAAAAAAAAAAGAACATTTCCAATCACATTAGATAATTATAATTGATAATTCCTTGAATGATTATAATCATGTATATATAGATGGAGGATCACTTTATAATATTAAGAAAAATGATAGACATTCTTGAAAATAATTCTAAACCTCCATATTTATGTGGTATCAGTTTTCCTTTTCAAGATTAAAAAAAGAAAGAAATCATAACTAGAACCAAAAAACATTTTCTATTGATTTTTTTTAGTCCCATTCTGGTTGTAAGCCCAACAAAGAAGCAAAATTAAACCTAAAATTGCACTTGTTTAATCCCCAGCTCTTGAACATATATCATGATTTAAGGTGATGAGGTTGCAAAGGTGAAATTTTTACTCTTGAAAGCTCCTTTTTATTAAATTGACTGATGGGAGTTGCTACAAATAGCATAGCAAGATCATAAGAATTACCTCCCTCAAACATGCTAAACAAAAATAATTCATAGCCTTGATTTGTGTGCAATTTTTACGATCTATCATTAAAAACAAGTAGATTGTGAATCCAACTAAAAATTGATGTTAGGAAAATCAAAAATATTGCACTGTAATAAGATGATAAAAAAGGAAATGATTGTTGTATATCATTTATCAATACTTATTTTACTAAGATACCACATCTCTAAAAAATTTACCTGTAATTTAAAAATGAATACAATTGTGGGCTTCAAAAATTTGGCCCTCGCCTCCCTCACTTGCTTTTCTTCAGGGGAGTTTTAATGGGATTAAGTTATGAGGTAAATTTTGGAAGGCAGATGGATTTGTAGATAAGACACTATCTAGAGATTTCACCCTCAGTTTGCGAGGACTTTATTATCTAAGTTCTGGTTTCCTATAGGCGCAAGCCCCAATTGTTAATTACCCCTCTTGATAAAAAGAGATAACTTTCGATTAAGGCTAGTCGTCAATAAGATAAATTATATCTATAGATACGTAATATCATGTATATAGTAGAAGCATAAACATTTGAAAATTTGAAGATTTGATATTTAAAATAGAAATTTCACCACTTTGCACTTAAAGTGGATGGTGGGGGAATGAATGATGGACCCTATCAAGATCCCATGGTTCTGTCATCCCAGGTCATTGTGGTCCCTAATCTACTTAGTCTGAGGAGGTAGTGGACCCAACTTGATAGAAGGATCCTTGTCAGCAGTCAATGGTTGCTTCATCCAAGAGTATCTTGTATACCCGGGGTGGATGTTTATCTAAGGGGACAAATTTGAATCCATCTTAACTAACATAGGGCTTTGTACCATATTAATTATACCATAATGATTCATATCTCATAGATTTGATGTCATTAAGGAACACATTCGCTTTGGACATAATAGGTATATCGTGGTACCATTTGGCAGCAAAATCATTCTGTTCAGAGGGCCCTGGGTCATAACCGTTTATCCTACAGTACCATTTGGCGGCAAAATTGCCAGTTAGAGGACACGTATCACGTCCTTACTAGCAAGAGATTATTTGAGAATAGATCCAATTAATATTTTTGACTAGGCATTAGCTCTGTATGAGGTAAAATAAATTTTAATTTGTCCACTCGGACAAACTATTATAGATGGTGGATGGATTTTGCTTTAAGTTATTTAATATATTATTTTAATTTTAAATATTTGAGGTTTGAGATTTTGGATTTTCATGGGTATTTGGGAAATTCTGAGGCATTTGAAAATGTTTGTAAACCCTCCATTTGAGATATAAATTCAACACGACTATCATCAGGGTGTATGGGATCATTCACTGACTAAACCTTATCGACTCTATCAGTCTATCGATAGAGGATCAGATTTCATAGGCTTTATGCATTTGTGAATGAATTTTCTTTCTTGGAAGCCTTGAAGGCCATATATGAATGTATAAAATTGATATTCCGATCAACACCTCGACCATATATCTATTTAATAATTCGAGCTATGTCAACTCCTATCATATAGAAGGATCGAGCTTAAATTATGATCATTTATTAACCTGCACAGCATCCCTAGATGTCACGTTCATATCTAAAATATGCTCGTCGGGGCCCATGCGGGTATATGATTGCATTTTCCCCCTTTTGTGTACTTATGTGTATACATATTATAGTGCTTTTGTGGGGGGGGGGGGGGGGGGGGGGGGGGGGCATTTTGGCATTTAACGAGTCTTCTACGACAACTTGTAGAAGTTTCCATTTGTCGTAGTCTTTTAATACTTGTTTGTAGGAGGCATGTTAGATGGACAACCATTGTTCATCAAGAAACTTGCAAGCCTCGATAGTCTTATCCAACTCAATGTTTAGGACTTAGTTGAACAAAGACTCATTCACTTCATCTTTGAATGTGATTTGATCTAGTCTTCTCTTTTGAGAACTCATATGAAAATCAACAAGCAACTTCCAGATTATGCCATCATCATCATTTTTTTTGTCTTAAATAAATAATCAATCATTTCAACCTTGGATGATTGTGTCTTTACTGATGCTTTATACTTCAAAATTAGTGCCCACTTCCTTGAAAATGATAAACTATGGCCATTAAATGTACGTCAGACCGTCTAGGAGAGCTATGCGAGGCATAAATTCCTCAAATAAATGTTGTGGCCCTTGGAATGATTGGAATAACATGCATATTTTCTATTTATAATTGTGAGTTTGGGTCATCAAACTTTGCATTGATCTTAAACAGCACATTTGTTAAACATGGATCATTAACTCTAGTGGGCGTGATGCATTGTGTGTTAACATTAACTTGAATACATCTAGACGTATCACGTTGTTACTTCTATTATATTTCAATTCCCTTTCGCTGCAACTAACACGTTGAATATGGGATAGGTCTCTTGCAATACATTCACTATTGTTATAAGTAGTTAGGTAGTTGTATTCATTCGAAGACTAAAATTGACTACATGATACTATATTTTATCGAGGTCTTTCTGTATCTACCTACAGATGAGTGGTAGTGCATACACCTATATTCCTAGAGGACCCTTATATGTTGCAGATCTTGCATCCTTGATTGCATGCAGGTCGGTGTGCAAGTTTGTATTTTGATGTTGATTGCTTACTGAGTAATATCCATCAACAACTTCTTCATGCATATTAGCTAGAAATTTACTATACTCATAGCACATCAATCTTCAAAACTAAAAAGAGATTGTAATCTTTTATTTGCTTGACATTGCATTATTGCATGTGGTAGAGATGTTGCCACATTCACTGTGTATGTCTTCTAGTACTTGTAGGGACTATCGTATGCATCCCTAAGATAATTTGCATTCGCTTGTAGGGAGATTTGTTGCATTTATAGTTCATTTTTCATCATCACTGTTTGTCAAGATTTGTAAAATTTACGCATCCAACATATTAGTGTGTCATCGATCAAGCTACATTCTTCACCAATGCTTGTGGGAACTATAACCTTCATTTGTCGGATCTTGCACCTTTCAGTTGTCAACTAACTGATGTTGGTTGGAAGAATGTTGCAACATTCGAGGACCTTTATGGCGACTAATAAATATACTTTGAACGTGTCATGTGTTTTTAAGCAAGTTATTTCATTCATTTATTATCTACTTCATACACTCATGGATGTTCACATTCATTGTGAGTTCTTGATCTTTACTTGCAAACTCTACTTGCCCATTTTCCTTCACTTGAATGCATTTCCCCGAACTCCTTGCATACACTTGTAGGTGGATTATTACCCGTTGGTGGTTGCACTTTAATTGTCATAATCATTATGAATGAGTTGTAGTATTGTGGAAGCCTTTGTGTTGTGATTTCCATGCAAGTCATGTTTAACGTATTTTATTAAATACAAGTCCCAAACTCACTCATCTGCATTTGATCAAGAATTCATGAAGGTACTTTGACATTCATTTGAAATTTCATGCCATAGCTTATAGGTAGAGATCTTGTTGATCTCTTTTTGCAAGCAAGTTGTGTTATCCATTTAGAGAATCATATTATGTTATGAGATTTGATTGTGTTGTTGCTCAAGAGAAATTTCTTTACTGCCCCTTCATCTTAGTTGTGTTCAACTTGATTCTTTATGCGTGTTGATTATGTTCAGATATCCTCCTCCACAAGTCCCCCGTAATTCATTTGACTTCAAGCTCCTTTTTCATTTTGTTTGCATTGAGAGCTTGTCTTCCGCTTGCTTGCTTGCATAAGATTTGAATGACTCAAATCTTTCTTAATTAAAAATTTCATCCAAATTGAAATGATAATTTTTTAACATTTCATTGGAGTTTTATGTTATCATGAAATTAGGCTCGTGTTTGTTTCTCATTTGGATTTGAGTCCAAGTCCTTTATAGTTAAATTGCAAGTCTTTGCTTGTATTCAAATTGTTCACATCTTGTCTACTTAATATTTATATCGAGTTCGAGTTTGAACTCATTTTGTTATCATTTGCTTCAAGTCCAAATTCATTTTATGTTTGGATTCACTTAAGTTATTTTAGTCCAATAAAGTTCAAGTTAAGTCCATTCAAGTTTAAGTTCTAGTCCAGGTTCTCTTCTTTTTGTCCAAGTCCTTGAATCTTCAGTCCCAATTTCAGTACCTTCCTGGCATCTCCCCCGTTTAGGAGAAAAACCAAGAGGGAGCATTCCCCTCCATGCTACATAAGCATTCCAGGTAGATGTTAGGTGACACCGTTGTTATATTTTCTTTAATCCTCATGATGCTACATGAGCGCTTTAGGGTCTTTGGCACATGTTTAAGAAAAGCACAGTGATTTCTCCATGCATGGGTACTTAGTTTTTGTCCGAGTCACGCTACATGAGCGCTTAGGGGATTACCCGCCTCGTTGCGAGCATCGTACCGGTTTCCCTCCCACCGTGCTACGTGAGCGCGTAGGGAGGTTGTCGGCTTGTTGCAAGTCTCGAGAGCAGGGTTTTTGAGTTAAACAAATTTATACCTTTGCGGGGATGATGACTATGGCGAGATGCACAAAATCATTTCATTCTCTCTTTTCACCTTTTTTTATTCTTCTTATTTTTGCAACGCTCACTATTTTTTATACTCTCTTACACACACACACACACACACATACACACACACACACACACACACACACACACACATATATATATATATATATATATAATGACGACGACAACAACAACAACAATAATAATAATAATAACACATAAATAACATCAATAATAACCATTGTTATTGTTACACTTATAACTAATAATAATAGTTATAATTTTAACAATAATAAAGGTATTATTACATGAATAAATAACTAGGTTAAATAATAATAAAAAAATATAGGTTTAAGAATTAAACCTTATGTTAGGAGTTGGATCGGCCTAAGCTGTATGAGGTCAACATATATGGAAATCGGGTAAGAGGGTTGGTTGGATCAAGTTAGGGTATGGACGATTTTTAAATAGGTTAGGTTTTTGAATGGTTATGCTATAGACTCCAAACAGGGAGCGGCTGAGAGGGGTCACGGTTGGGGTCTATAAGGAGGAGTTCGACTATGAGAGGGGATCGGCCTAAGGCGAGGTCGGATTGAGTAGGTCGTTGTGTGAGACTGAAGGAAATGGAGGTAAGGATCGGTCTATGGCTCGATTTATTCAAGGCAGAGGGAGAAGGGTATGGATTTGTTCGGGAGCTCTAGGGGTGTCAATTATGGTCAACCCGTCGGATTCGGGTCGAACCCGACCCGGCACGGATCTAAACGGGTGAACCCGAACCCGACTCGTTTGTAAAAACGGGTCGGGCATTTCAACCCAGACCCGACCCGGCCGGGTTTACCCGAGTCGACCCGCGACCCGGCAGTGGGCGACGCGCACGGGTTTGTATTTTGGAATCGGCAGCAGTGACGGCTCGTTGGCTCTGGTGCGACAGGCTGCAACGCGGCAGCGGCGATGACACGGGCGGCACCGGCAGGCATCTAACATCAATATGAAGCTGAGAATCAAGCTTTATCATTCATGTTAATTAAAATATAACATAGATCTGTATGAGATTGGAAAAAAATATTAAAAAAAAGTTAAAAAAAAAACTATGATTAAAAAATTAAATTAGATAATAGATCACTAAATTATCTGTCCAACAACAACAAGTATGTTGAAACATTTTTTCATTTGATGGCTCAAAAATATTTCCTCTGATGATGCAAGAATCATCACCTAACATACACTCAATGATTTTTATAGAAAAATTACTTTGAGATACCTTAATTTTTTTATGAAGAAACTGCACATCCATTTGATGTTTATAATAAATTTGAAGACATTTTGATGTGGGAATAAATCATAATGAATTAGGAAAAAGGTTTCTACCCTATCAAATAATATCTTTAAATGAAAAAAAAAAAAACATGAAAGTTTTGATATATGGAATAACATTCACAAAAAAACCCCAAAATTGTTTTATGATAGGTGTGATCATAACAATCATAGAACATAAAAAATATAATAATTTTAATATTAGGGCAGCTAAAAATCAAAATGGCATAATTTTGTAGCAAAATTTTTTTGAGAGAAATACATATATGCACATGATAATCCAAAAAAAAAAAAAAAACAAAATGTTAATAAAATAATGCAAAAACTAACAAGATAATTGTCCAAAAATAAAGAAAATACTGAATTGAATAATTGTTTTTGATATTTTAGGGAACTTTCTTTATCATAATCCTCCAGTTGTAGCATCAATGACAAGTCGTTGTATTAATCATCTTCTCTTACACAAACATATCAAATATCGAGACAAATAATTCTTTTTCGAGGAGAAAGTTAAAGTATCAAAATAAGATGGAAAATTATATGATTTATGGCCATTATTTAATTTAAATATTTTTAAATATTTCATTGCAAAAATTAAATGAAGCGATTCAATTTCAATCAAGAAACTAAATATCATACCTTCACATGACTAATGGGGGCATCATCCACACCCAATGTGGTGCTATCGAGTGCCATGAGCTTAATTAGGCCTTGATTGACCTATTCTGATATTTTTTGGATTTTAAAGATCATTTTTCAATGTTATGAATCAATTTTGGCACATTTAAGGTCCAAATGAGCCTCAAAAGCTAATTTTAGGTCAATTTGAGAAATTTGAAGCTAGTTTTTTTAATAATTTTTACTTCAATTGACACATCAACTTCAAAGAAGGCTGACATTATGATTAAGAAAATCTTACTTGGCTCACAACCATAAGAGGAGGTTCATGTTGACGTCAAAGAAGTAGCCACATATTGTTTTTGAAATTATAATTCTGAGCATCAATTTTTTTTAAAAAATTTAATATATACTTTCAAATGACTGCAAATATAGAGCGACAAGTTATACATCATAAAAAAATACACTAGATTAAGTAGGAATCTCGATGCAGTATATAAACTAGAAAATTATGGAATTAAATTGAAGACCATCCAAACATTGACTTTAGCAATCTTATAGTCTAAATGAACATTACAATACGATGAAAAACAAAAGTAAAAGTTATTCGATTTGAGTCTAAATAAGCCCAAATCAAACATATGAAGTATATAGTTCAAATATTTTTGATATTAATTAAAGGATCAAACAATCATTGAATCTTGTCTGCTTATAATCAAATTGAGCATATAGATGAGAGGAATCCAACGAGCCTATGGTCACTCGATTTTGAGATCATTAAAGCACTAAATTTTAAAAGAATAATATATAATTTTTAAAAAATAAATATTACACAAAAAAAATAAAATAAAATAGATCCTTATTCGTTATATTAAGAGTGGTGTCTTGACCTTAACTTAAAATTGAAGAGAGCTTAAAGGCCTCAAGATCTTTAGAGCTTCACATAATTGTCAATGTCGATGATCACCACTAGGGCTCGATATCACCAATATAGTTGACCGACAATTGTCACTTGTCCAAACTCACCCAACTTTTATTGTTCGATCACCGTCACCTGACTTCTAACATTCACCTATCATTATTTCATCATAATCATCTAACTGTCATCGTTCGATTGTCATTGCCTAATCATCATCTCCTAACCACCATCGTCTGTTGTACATCGCTTGACCATTGTCTCTTAATCACTAAGACAACTTTTTGTTTCTATTTTTAATAATCTCTATTACATATAGAAGAGAAAGCTATTATTCATTATTCTCAACTTTGTAATGACCTCTTCTTCAATTGAGAAGAATAACATATTTTTATAAATCTTATTTATATAGTAGATCATGATAACGAAAATTAAACAAATTAAGAAATAAAAATGCATATGAATTGAGTTTCAAAAAATACATATTATAATCCAAATCCAATCAAAATCAATGTAAATTATTTCAAAAAAAAAAAAAATCAAAATACAACATTTATTTAAGTTTAATTTTATTTAATATTTAGTATCACTTAAATAACTTTTATTATATTTTGATATATATATTTATGAAAGGTTTATTTTTACTAGAAGATGAAATATTAAAATATAATAATAATAATAAGTAATTAATCAATTAAATTCAAAGCTAAAATCTAGGGCGACCATCATGAGAAGTCAACAACCGTTCGATTAAAATCAAAGCGCTACGAACGCACAAAATGCAACAGAGCAGAAAAAACCCACCTTATAAGCCCTAACCCGCTCGATTCTTCGACCTCATTCCCCGCGGAGCTTTTGGGTTTGTAGCGTCGCTGAACCGCTGAAGGTGAGATCTCTCGTGCGTTGCCCTCACTTCCTTCTCTCTTGAGGATCATGGAGACGATGCCTGATTGATCTTATTCGAAACTCTAGGTTTTTGTGGAATGTTTTTTGTAATCCTCAATATTGTTGTAAGGTCAGGATGCCATTGTCCATTATTTTGGTTTAAGTCATTGCTAGATATATTCGTGTTAAAATTAGGGTTGAGATTTTGTTCAAAGATTGAATTGATTTTTGGCTCAGTTTGAGACCAACGATTCAAGCCACGAGCCAAATATTTTGCTCTGATCAATTTTTAGCCTATTTTAAGTTGGTTCTTGAATTGGATTGAGTCAGCTCAAAATTGGGTTGAAATATAATATATATAATATTTAAAAAAAATTAAAGAAGGGTAAATAAATGTTTTTGAGTTGACTTGATTCAAATTTGAGCCGGCTTGAAATTGAGCCACTTCAAGCCAAGCTAGCTGGAAATCAGATCAATTTGAACATGAACCAATTTGGAAATGGCTTATATAGGTTCAATTTGATTGCAAGCTAGCATTGGATCGACTCAAAATTAAGTCATTTACACCCCTAATAAGAACCAATGGGTAAAATTACGTTGTTGGATTTATTTTGCAATCTATATGTTGTTTTGATTTGTTGATATTCTTGTAGTTTGAGATTTGTTAAATGAGAAATTTGATCTTAATTTGATTTAAAAGGTGGCAACAGACCTTATTAAATGTGTTATTTTTTGGAAATATCCATTTGTTCAACATTTGCCTAAAATTTCGTGCCTTTTTTATGGATATTGTTGAAGCTTTAAAGATGTAGTGTAAGAGGCAATTTAAAATGCTAACCCGCAAGGTCTTGTCTTTTTCTAGTTGTAGAATTTTGGTTTTTATCTTATTGATTAATTATGCTTTAGAATATCATTTTCTGATGGAATATTTGTGCTGTTAGGGGAAGAGTTTCATCATCTTAGCATTTATAAAAAATTTTATCTACACATATAAGTTGGGAGAAGCAAGCTTGTAATAGTTACAAAATATTTTAGATGGAAAACTTGTGAATGAAAAAATCGTAGGGTCTGGTTCAGTTGATCACTAGTATCATTTCCTGTAATTGGAGAAGATAATAAATAATGCAATGAAGTTAATACAAATTGCGAAAACATCTTTTTTGGGTGACAGGAGTTTTGACGTTTATGAATTATCATAAAGCCATGACCTGTGGTTAGCTTGGCCATTCTTTTGATAGTAGAAAAGTTTGGGTGATCAAGAAGATGTGAACTAGATACTAATCGTTAATTTGTTGGTGTCAGTCGATGTGGAATGTTAGAAGTTAGCAATGTTAAGTGGTTGGCATGGTTCAGTATTCTTATAAGAGGGGATCAAGTGGTCGAGATGATGAGCATCAAATGTTAGTGGGCAACAAACATCAAACATTTTTCTTTAGTATGCATTTGGCAATGAGGAATGTTGGAGTTCAGATGTCTTGTCGTCTGTCTAGTTTGTTATCTCTGTAAGGTGTGAGATAAGTTAACTAAGAAAAGAAACTTGGAATATTGGTGTCTTACAGATTGTTGATGTCGTACTTTGGTATGCATTTGGCATCAGTTGAGAAGGAACGTAGGAGGTCGTTGCATCAGTAGTTTGGCTCTATTGTTCTCCTTATAAAAAGGAGATCATAAATTTGAGAAGACTTTGTGTTGGATGTTGGATTTTGCTATTTAGTATTTATAGAATGATGATCTAAGAGGAACATTAGAGGTTTGGTGATGTCAGGCTTGACTTGGTCATTCTTCTTATTAAATTGGAGATTGAATGACCAGTAAGGCTTGTGTTGGATGTAGGTACTTGATGGACATTTGATATTGCTCTTTGTTATGTATTGAATATTTAAGGATTGTTAGAGGTTGAGCAATGATAGGCAAGTTGTCTTAGTCATCCTGCTTATAGGAGGGAATATCGGATGACCAAAAAGGCTAGACTTTCATCATACATTGATGGGTAATGGGCATCACTCTTTGGTACGCATCAGATGATATTCTTTGCAGGATGTTAGTGGTTGGATGGTTTGACTCACTCATTCTCGAGGAAGGGAGGCAAGATGATCGAAGATTTGTGTTGGACATCAATAGTCGATAGATCTTAGATGGATGGTGGGCATCAATATTTGCCAATAGTTGTCTTTTGCCATTGCAATGGTGCATGGCGCATGTTAACATTGATTGGTCAACATCTAGTGAGAGTGATTGTAGGTTTTCAGGTTGGTTGACGATTGATATTGAGTGGTGAAAACTAAAGATTTTGAATTATATGATCAAGTTTTCCTGTCTAGACAGCCATTTTGGCTATAAGCATACAAACTCATAGGAGATTTTGTATAGCATAAGGTCTTGTGAAATTTCAATATGGCTTTTGAGTGTTTGATTTAGACCCTATTGTGCGTAGATCCAAGGATTCTTTGTATAATTAGATTATCTCATAGAACTACACTATGTAGATTATAAGTTGTTGAAAATTGAGTTTAATGTTATCATAATTAGTATTTGGTGATTTTGACCCAAATATTTAGGTGTTTTGGGATTTTAAAATTGTGTCAAACTATGTGTTTGATGAGATAACTTTTTTTAATGATGTATCAAGTATTTTAGACGAAACAAGTTTGAATGTAAGCATTCAAAATGGATTTCCATCCAGGAAGACAAAGTAATGTGTTTCAGCAATCATTCATGTTATTTTTCTCAAACTTAAGTGAAAATTTATAAGATGGTTGTGAGACCTGCCATGCTTTATGGCATAGAATGTTGGCTATTAAAAGCGAAGAGTAAAATCAAGTTAATTGTTGTTGTTATTGTTGTTGTTGTTGTTGTAGAGATGAGGATGCTCAGGTGGATGAATGGCTTTATACTTAGAGACAAAATGCAATACAAGTATATACATGAAAAGGTTGGAGTTGCTCTAGTGGCAAATAAGATTATTAGAGAGTCTCCTTAGATTTTATTTGTCACATAAACGTCGGCCTTCTGATAACCTGGTTAGGAGAGTAGATGTATTAGATCTGACATATGTTAAAAAAGACATGGTTAGAAAGTATTAGAAATGATTTTTTTTAATTAGATTTAAATGAGAAAAATTTGACTCTTAATAGGATATAATGAAAAAAAAATTTATGTAGCCACCCCATATAGTGGGATAAGGCTTGATGCTATTGTTGTTTCTAGCTTTCCATTGAAAAGAAAAAAAAATCAAAATTTTTTATGCGCTGGAGTATAGAGAATTAAGGAAATGCATTTTTGTAAGATAATAGCATTTATAAAAGCACCGTCTTATCTTGATGTGGTTATTCAGTGTTGAAGGTAAGTTTATAATTAATAAAATTCTAGCCTCAAATGGGTTCAAATTTAAATTGGCGTTGTTTACTTGGCAAATAATGACATTTTTTTAAATCAACAAATTAAATACACAACTCGCATTTTGTGTTAGACTCATCATCTTTCGCATATTTGGAAATACGAGAATTTATTCAGATATGAGGTATGTTAGAAAAGAATAAGGTATTCCCCTAAGAAGTGTAGGTATTTCACTTAGCCTCTGGTGAATTGTTTTTTTTCCTGATTGAAATTTCTTGTAGCCGTGTGAAATGTCTTGATACTGTGTTAAATTCTTTTTTGGGTCAGTGAAAGTCTTGGAGTCTAATGGGGCAGACTATGACTTCAAAATTAATTTGCCATATTATGCCATATCAGTGGCCTTCAAGAAGTTGATGCCATCTTCCATTTTTGCAATTGATGTTGTAAGAAGTTGGCGTAATCTTCCATGCTTACAATTGATGTTGGATCAATTTAAATGAAGATACAATTGGTGAACATAACTACTCTATAAGGTATTATTGTTATTTGAAGATTTAATTTAGAACTTGCAAGACGTGACTTGCAGATTTAGTTAAAAATTTGTAGTGCTTTGATATTAGCTTCTTTTTGAGGCTACATTGTATTTTTCTCACTGAAACCTCTCCACTCCAATGCATAATCATCATTAAAATTACTATTACCCCAATTATTTGGGGCTGGCTTAATGAATCATCATTTTTCATGCATTCTTATTAAGTGCTAAGGAGTTAAATCTGCTCTTTGTAAATCATTTTGCACTTCTATTCATGTAATCTTAACTCTATCCCTACTCCTTAAATATCTGACACATTATATTTTCTTGTCTAATGAGTGTATTTTTTCCCTTTATTGTATATTTTCATAATACTTAAATCTCTATATATATTTTTTTAGAAAGTTTGAGTGAAAGTCTAAATTTGATTTTAGAGGGATTTGAATTTAAGGCATTGGCAACAACTTCTAAGGTTTTTACTAGCTAAGCTAGCTTGCACCCTTTATTTTTTCTAATGTAATCATTTCTAAATTAGCATTTGTAATATTGTCATATATATATATATATTCCAAAAGTGACTAAGGAACACTAGATCATCCATATTGATATTCTCTGATTGTTCTTCCAATTTAGGTTTTGTGCTATTTATTTTTTCCTTATTACTTGTTTCACGTGCAACGAACTATTTAGAGTGGGATGACATATATTCTGTTTCCTTTTCAAATTTTACACCAAACAGCTTTGATGCCTTGTTTTGCAAAAGTGATCTCTATCTTAGCCAATTACCTGTAGAAAAACTTTTTCAGTGAAGTTGAAGCTAATGGAAGCTAATTTCATGATCCAAGCATAAAATTGCTTCGAGAAACTATCTAGTACAACCCTGATGTCCTTTGGAATAATTAACTAATGCTCGATCTTCCCTAAGTTGGCAGAGTCAGTTACTTCAAACTAGTATATATATAATTGAAGTTTCTGTTACCCCTTGATTTGCCTCTTATTAATTTAACGGTCATGCGATGTTTTGTAAGTAGTTTCTTTCTTCTAGCAATAGCTCTATATCTCAGAGCTCCTCTTGACAAGTATGCTATAAATCTTCTTGATAGGTTTAAAAAAAAACTTTTTATTCGATTATATTTGTCTTGATAATAGTTTTATTATATATTTATATTGTATAATTTATGTATGTTTTAAGTAGATTTTATGTTCCTTGAATAGGTTGTGTTCAGTTTGATAAGTTAACCAAACGAACAAAAACTAGAAAATTTTGAACCATATAAATAATTTTAACTTCATTGTATTGAACCATTGGACTGACTAGATTTTGTTTGTATACTTGAGCTCTCGAAAGATTACTCTTAATTGTTTACCGCCATACAGGAACCCTTGATTCTCTATTACTTCGGCTTGGTTTGGTTATTCGTAACTTTTATAAAAGGTAGTTTTAAGAAATATCGGTTCAGAAAAAGGTGTTTTCTAACAGGAAGTACATATAAAAAGCTTTCTTAAAACAGCAGAAAAATAATAAAAATGGTGTTATTGTGAATGTGATTTGACGAACCAAACAGTAAATTTATAGTTTTAAAAAGGAATAAGCACCAAAAATGTCCAATCAAACTAGGCCTTCATCTTATTTTTCCTTTTTGCTCCTTTTTAGTCTCCGCGAAGATGGTGAGAGTCAGTGTTTTGAATGATGCTCTCAAGAGCATGTACAATGCTGAGAAGCGTGGGCAACACACAATGCATTACTGTTTTAAACTTTCTTTCGGAATTGAATGGGCGTTTGAACAAATGTGGTGTCATTAGCCCAAGGTTTGATGTTGGTGTGAAGGATATTGAGCCATGGACTGCAAGATTGCTTCCTTCACGTCAGGTATGTTTCTCCATTTCAGTCTATTATATGCTATTAAGGCTTCGTTTGAGACTGCTTTCTTCTTGCTTTCTAAAACAGCTTTTCAGTATAATTTTTTTTTAGATTTGAAATTTTTTTACTAAAAAACCGCTTTATAAAGCATTATAGTCTTTCTTGTATGTTATAAGTAGGATAAGGTGTATTTGTTCTTCATTGTACAGTTTGGGTATATTGTGCTGACAACATCAGCAGGCATCATGGATCATGAGGAAGCTAGGAGGAAGAATGTAGGAGGCAAAGTTCTTGGATTCTTTTACTAGTCAAAAGTTTTGGAATTGGTGTTTTCTGTCTTGTTATCTTGCAATGATTGTCGGAGACATTCTTAAGAGCATTTACCATTTACCCATGTTTGCCTGGATTTGTTTTGTAGTTTTTAAAAGCTATCTTGGACCTTTCATCTTTACTGTTTGCTAATTTTTTTCCTAAGAATATTCTCAAATATTATTGTTTTTAATATTTAAAATGTGCTGTTTGGTGTATTTTTTTTTTAATTTTTTCTTTTTAAAAAATAAAATTATTGTTAAAAATATTTAAAATAATTTTTTGGGACTTTTGAGTTATTTAAAGTAGCCATTTTTTGGCTTGTATATTTGCCCATTATTATTTACCACCAATGATGTATTAACCTCTTTAGGTTGATATGGCCTCATTGGTGATTGCCATAAGTAGGAAAAAATATTTTTAAAGTATTAAACATATTTCAATTTAGAATAAGATATTAAATAAAATAGAAAATAGAAATAATCTCGGTTGGCCTAAGTGTTATTTGATCATCTTTATCTGTTATTTATTTGTAGCATTAATATATTACATTTTAAAGAAAAATAATAAAACTTGATATTTTTTTTTAAAGTTTGTATGCAAGGTTGAATTGGATAATGTTACGAATAAAATTTAGATAATATAAAAATTATATAATAGAAATTTTTTATTAAAAATAAATTGAATTCGTACATTAATAATATTTTATGTAATTTTAAATTTAATAGTTTTCAAACTTTAAATTTAACTTTTTTTTTTTTTAATTTTTTTTTTATTTTTTCTTATATATATTAAATTAGGGCATGAGATTAGTGCATTCAATAATGCCATAGGGGATGACAATGATTTAGGGAGTTCATTAGGTAGTGAGATCAAGTAGTGGTGAGTGTGTTGTCCACATGGGGACTTTGCAAGCATGAGGTTGATACATGGAAGGTACAAGCATGAAGTTGATTTGGTGACTTCGCGAGCACAAGGTCTACTTAGGGACACATCAAGCATATGGTTGACAATTGAGTGTTTGCGAGAGCGGGGTTGATGTGGGAGCTTCACTTTACAAGAAGTTGAGTGGGGTAGAAGGTCACAAGGCTCGATGAATTTAAAATTTGTTCGAATTGGGCGAGTTTCAAATTTATAAAAAATGACTTGCTTGAGATTTTCAAAATCCCTTGAATAAATACCTTGAATTAGTTCCTCTTAACCTAGCACTCAAAATTTAAAAATCTCCACATTCAAATGTAGTATACTCAAGATACTTGAAACCAAATTGCCTTCAAATAAAAAAGAGAAATTTTATTCAAGTCAAATAATCACAAACACATACCTCAGAACAATTATTTGGATCCATAACATAGCATACTAAATATAGGATTATCTTAATCCAAATATAGATTAATCTAAAATAAAACAATCCAATAAGATTCTTAAGTTCAATTTCTATAATAGAGGTCAACAACCTCATTTCATAAAGAAGTATTAATCAATCCCAAATCAAAGCTACTGCATGTCTAGTACCCAACACTCTAACATGAATTGTTGACAAAGCCCACACATACTCTGAGTTACAGCTATGATGAATTAGGATAGTGGCACAGATAGTTAAAGAAACTAATCAAGGGCACTTAGGGCGGCCCTTACGGTTCTTCAAGTTAGCATAGCAGGGGCATAATTCCTTATTGCCAGAAGTTCCAGGTGGCACACAATTACAATGGTGGCAGCACGCAAGGCAGGCTCTATTGCACACATTGTCTCGCTTTGCTGCATCGCCTCGCACAGTTTGATGGGCAATCTGTATCATCAGCAAAACATCAAACAGATTAACTACGTGAATTAAACCGATCAATATACCAAAAAAAAAAAAGTATTTATTTTAGTTTTTGCTACTCTTCCATATACTGCTCTTATAGTACATTTGAATCTTTGATATGTAATAGACTGAGATCCACTAACTCATAATTTAAAAATTCTTCATTACCGTCTACATGAGCTTACTTATTGCCTCCACTCCTGTCGTCAATGATCCTGTAAACATTTCCATCTGCAGCCATTGCCATCAGAAAACAAGCATTAATGCAAGAGAAAAAATAATTATAATTCATCTACTATGTATATAACGTGCTGAATAATCTGATGTAGACCTTTCAGAAAGGTATATCAAAATAGTGCTGAAATTTTGCGAGTTTTTTATTTTTATGAAGAGAACGATTGCTTAAATGGAGCAAATATATATCTCACCTCAAGCAGCAGAAGCAAGAAAACTACCATGATAATTAACCTGGCTCTGGCCATTGGAAAGTAGTAGAGACAGATAGAGAAGCTGAAAGAGCAAAGGTTTGGATAGAAATGCCTAATGGCCTTATTCTTATAGAGTTGCAGTAACAGACAAAGCCAGGCGCGGGCACTTAATGCGTGCCATATTGCGTGCAACTGTGCAAGTCTCTCTGGACGCTGATGCTCTCCGCATCAGGCATTTCATGCTGCTGTGTCTGCTGTTGTTTATTTAATATTTTCTTTAGTCGCATCCAACCATCAATGGATAACAAAGCTCATTTACAACCAATTTTCATGGGCTTAAAGATATGAAAGTTCAAGGCCCATTATATAGCTATAGAGGATCTATCTTATTATACTAAGAGAGAGCAAAAACTATACAAAATGCCTTTTTTACATTAGTTGATAGTGACGGTTTGCAAACTGTTACTATAGTTTTAATTTGATGGTCTTCTCATAATTAATAAATTAGATTGGTCCTACTTACTAGAAGGTTATTAAACTAAGTATTGGGAAATAACATTAGACTAAATAATAAGGAGAAATCACAACCAAACAATTATGCAAGTTTGCAATTTAAATCATGCCAAATCAAAATTTTGATTTGTTTTAATGCAGGTTGCATTTCTTTTCCAAAAAAAAAAAAAAAATCAAAGTTTTGAATTTCTGCAATGATTTTGAATTTTTACAATGATAAAGATGAATAATGATTTTAACTGCTATTATATTATAACAAAGAAGCGGTTAAAACTGCTACTATACTACATAATTGTAACAATTTTAACCGTTGCAATTCTATACTATAGCAGTGATTTTAACTGCTATAAATAAAACCCATTGCCAAAGTCTTTTCCAACCAATATAAATATAATGGATTTGTTGGGGTTAGAAAATTGCTGCATGAAATTTAGTAGCGTTTTAAATTGCCGCAATAGTTAAAAAAAGCGTTGCTAAAGCCTTATTTATTAGAAGTGAAAGGGGATCCTTCACCATTAGTGATGATGACTGATGATAGTGATGGTTGTTTAAATTATGAAAGAGCTTATGTGTGGCACTTTGTTATACTTAACTAAGTTGTTTGAGAGGTTAGTCATTATGAGTTGCTTGAGATTTTTTATAATGTTAGTTAAAGGTTAAGTTCAAATTTTTTTTTTTAAACTTGAAATAAGAAATGTTCACTTGCATGAATGCAGGGTGCCTCAATTAAAGGAACATAGTGCAAGAATAAATGATGGTAAATCATTACTGTACATGTTTAACAACTTTGATATAATTAGTAGTACCTAACTGGTCAAGATATCACATTGCAATTTGTGTAATTTGATATCAATTTATTAATAAGTGGCAAAAGAGAGATTAGACTAGATATGAGAAAGAAAGAGAGCTCGTGGACCTATAATTGTCGATGGGTTTAATGATTTTATATGATCTCGAATCTAATTATTTAATTTTTGAAGTACCATCTAGTAAATTCTTAAAGGTTTCAACAAACCATTACTTTATTGTCTATTTGCATTAATAAAATTATAATTTTTATAATTAATAGACAATTTTTAATGAATATATTCATTTCAGTATGTCAGATTATGAAAATGGCTAATATGATATAAGTAATTAAAATATTAAAATACTAATTAACATCTATCTTATGGGATACTAATGAAGACTTATAACTAATTCTTAAAAGATGAGATGATACAGTAAATAAAAAATAGACAATTCACACAAATATGATATAAGTCTATAAGAACAAATAATTTTTTAAATAAAATTAATCTAAATGGCTTAGAGATCAATTATGATGAATTATGCACGGATAATTAACTTGATAAATGAACTTTTAAACATTAGTATTCTTTGAAGGCATTCATCATTAAGAAGATTTCTCCATGGGTCAAACAAGTGCCCAAGAAGATTTCTCTCACTCATGCAGTTGGCCAATCCTTTGTATAACACATGAAAACTTATAGATCATAATCTCTCAACTGCCATCTACTCTATAACAACTCTTCCAATTTTGCCCAATCCTCATACACTTGGTCCGTAATTGAAAAGAGGCTCCAACAATCTAATAGATCACATGTGATACAACTCAAGAATTAGCTTCATCACTTTGCAAAGAACAATAGGAACATGATAAAATACTTATCTGATGTCAAGCTCTAGTTGACAACATTGTTGTACGTGAAGCATTCCTATATGATGATGATGACGACGACATAATGTTTCATATCGTCAACAACTTACCCACTTCATATCATGCCTTCAAGAATGCTGTCCACACCACTCTTCATCCGATAAGCCTAGATGACTTCTTCTCTCTCTTATGAAGTGAAGAGATTCATACTGCAATTGATAATACAAAAGAGTGTACCGCAGATTACACCGTCGACCTTACCAGAAATAGATATTGAAGGTCTTCTTTCTCATATGGCATACGGGGGCATGATGAAGCAGAGGATCTCTATATTACTCAAATGAGCAAGGAAAATCATGCTTTAACACCATATTTTGCCAAGTCTATGCTAAATAAAACCTTTATCCCTTCAATTCTGACATAAACTGAACCCAACCTTCACACAAGCCACTCCTATGCCATCCCAATGGGCATTGGTCACAACATTGCAACCCAATAACTCTAAATGGTACCTTGATTCAAGTTCCACTGCTCACTTAACATCTAATGTTGAGCATCTGTAGCAAGCAACCACTACATTGGACCATGCAACAGTCTTGTTGGCAACGATACCTCTCTAGCACTTCCCCATTCTGACCAAGGTTTGCTACCAACTCCTATCAATAAGCTTTATTTCTCTAAACTCTTTCACGTCCCAAAAATCTCTCACAATCTTATCTCCATAACTTAGCTGTGGATAACAATCACTCTATTTCTTTTGATGGCGTTAAATTTTCACATAAATAATCTAGCAAAAAATATCCTCCTCCTTCAAGGTATGTGTCGGAGAGGTCTCCATTCCCTTTGTAAAGCAAGAGCTTCGTCATCCCTAGTTACTTTGGCTTTTGCACACAACACTCTAATCTTTGGCATCAATAACTCGAACATCCACATCCTCCACCATTGCAACCTTCTCTACACGCAACAAAATGTTATGTATTCCTTCTTCATTTTCTTTTTGCAAAGCATGTAATGAAGCTAAGGCTCATTGTATTTCATTTACTTTATCTATTATTCACTCTTCTAAACCTCTAAACTACTTCACTTCAATGCATTGGGACATTGCACATATATTTTATCCACTACAGTTTCCAATTCAATCAAGCAAATCCTTCTTTCTTACCATACAAGCATAATGGTATAATTTTTTTTTTTTCTAATTTATGTTGATAAAATCTTCGTGATATGAAATGATCCAACTAGCACACAAAAATTGTTTCAAGACCTAACAATGCTTCAACATGAAAAATCTCGGCTCGATCTCCTACTTTTCGGATATTGAAGTCATCGGAAAATTCCAAGGGTAATTTCTATGTCAATCTCAATATTCAATTGATTTTCTACAGGAATTAGACCAGACATATTGCATCTCCATTTCTATCCCCTGTTTTGCATCTCCATTTCCATCCCCTGTTGAAAACATGGTAGAAGCCTACAACACTAACTCAGCCCTTTGGACCAAAAAAATTTTGGAAGCTCACTCAGGCGCTCTATACTTGACAATTAGTTGCCCAGATGTAGCCTACATTGTCAATTAACTCTGTCAGCATATGCATGAACCCTATGAGTATCATAATCAAGAACTTAAGTGACTTCTAAGTTAGGTAAATAGTACCATTGAGTTTGGCTTACCCATATAAAGAGATCCATTGAGTCTTCATAGCCATGTAGATGCAGTCAACTAATTCTATATGCTGCAAATCCATCTCAAGTTTCTGCTCCTACCTAAGAAACACTCATTTCTTGGACTAAAAAAAACCAACCCAGAGTGGCAAGATCCTCCAATGAGGCCTAGTATCACACTCTAGCATTGGCAACTACTAATATTATTTGGCTATGATGCCTCATTTAGAACTTTCATATCACTCCCACTGAGCTGACATCTATTCACTATTGAAACATATCTATCATGTCTGTCACCAATAGTCCCATATTTAGTCCCATATTTCATGCTAAAAAAATACATTGAAATTAATTTTCACTTCATTCACCAACACATTCACTCTAAGGAGATTCAAGTTCAACACATCCACTCACATGACCAACCAACTGACATTCTAACAAAGTCTATATCCATTGAATGCTTTGCAAGATCAGAGAGAAGCTAACCATTCGTTTTGATTTAGTTAGCGTATGGGGAGGTAGTAACTACCCAAATGATGAAAAGGTGAATGGAGTTACCATCCTTACTACTTTATAATCTCAACCATTCAAGCATAACCCAACACAAACATCGCCACTCAAGCATTAGTGTGGCTATAACATAGCAATTGTCTACTTCTACATTCTATATAATATGTATATTGTTCCATATATTGTGAGAAGCCAAAAATAATAAATAGCTTTACTTATACCATTCTACTTCCTCTTCTTTTTTTTTTTTATGATTTCTCCGTAACTCTCCTCTAGCTCCATTCTATCTCTCTTGGCTTTTACAATTATTAGAAGGGTGCTCACTTGTGAGAGGAATTGAGATCAACTGCCTCTCATATGCACATTGAATTTCCTTCTTTTTTATGATGAAAGCTCTATTTCTCTCTTCTATGATCTTTGATTAGATGGGAATTCTCTAAGAGAAATTTTTAGGTGTAACATTCATCATTTTTTTATTCTACCCATTGATGCTACATTTAATGAAATATTACTGAATGGCCTGTGTTTTATCTAAAATTCATCCTAAACTCTCGTCAGCTTGAGGATTTCTTTGTTTGATGGCTTTCCATATTGAAGTGGATAAACTTATATGAATGGAAAAGATTAGTTTACATTTAATGAAGCCATAACAGCTCTTTTTGATGATTTACCTAATACTCTATTCAAATCTCATTGGTTTAAGGTATATTATATTCTCACTCTAAACTTAAATTACTTGTATTGCTGGCCTCAAAACTATAGAAAATCACATTCATTGCGACATTATTATTAAGAGATTATGCTTATTTTGTTATAATAAAATAAATTCCATACACATAGTTTTTGGGGTTCCCTTTGCTATGCAGATTATTAAAAAAGATCTATATGATGGGCAAAAATTCTTATTTGATGTTTTGCTTACAAAATCTTGGAAAGGAACTCTAACTAAGAGTACTACATGGATTAAAGATTATATATTTTCATTGTTGTTGCTCTTTATTTATAACATATGAGAAATGAACGTAAAGTTGCATAGAAAGGGGAATTGCCACTGTCTGGCTGTTCACCCAAAAATAAAGAGGAATGATGATTAGCCATTGGATGTTACCAGTTCAGTAGATTCTTGCAAGTTTTGAGTTTGCTCGGGGTTGCCTTTAGTGCATTCTGGTGATGTATTTACGAGTTGCTTCTTTTTGCCTATTATAATTTTTGAAGACTCTGAGAAGATATATGGGTTGATTGGGCTACCTTAATGCATTGATTGGTTTTGCTATATACTGCATTTTTTTTTTAAATCAGGGAAGAGCCCAAAATCATTGATTAAGAAAAAAATTTGCATGAAAAGTATAATAAACTTGCGACTCAACATCTAGTGATCCAAAGAAAAATTGAACTGCAAACAAAAACGTGCTAGACTCAAAAAGAAAATGAAGAATAAAGGCAAAAGCTTCCAAAACAGGATTCAGAATGAGCAAAATTTCAATTAAACATAATATAGAATTTTATCAATAATGTTTGAAAAGCATCACCTGATTGCCCATAGATCGTCCAAGTGAATGAAAGGCCATATGGGTGCAATGACGTTCATCATTGCCCTACAAAAAAGAGAACCCCAAAGTGTCGACGGCAGCAGAAAGATTTCTGTAGTAAAGTGGATCCATGGCCACACATGAAAACAACTGAGTATATCCCTCATCTGAACACCTCCCAAAGAGAAAACATCTAAACAAATAATAGCTCCACATAGATGAAAGAAACCACCATCAGAGAAACACCAGAAAAAGCAAACTTTTCTGAAATGAACAAGAAAACTTTGCCTGACAGGAACACCCAAGTCCAGGGAATTAAGCCAAGCAGAAGAAACATGTTGGCCACAAACAAAATAAGCAGGAGAAAGAAGACCAGAAGAAAATAACAGAATCCCAACAAAAAACTCTCAAGAGATGAGGCGTCCAATCCCATAGAAACTCTTCTAATTAGATGCTTCAGAGAAAATTCATTTTTAAACCGGCCATTGAAAACACAAACTAACATGAAAATCATATAAACCAACACGGAGTTTAGAGAAGACAACTCCCCCTCAAGAGAACCATCTATTATATGAATTATCAAAATAAAATAGAAAAAAAAGCAATAGTGAAAAATAAATTAATATTAGCACTAGTTGTATTTCTGATGAATATGGACTTCCAGATTTGCATCATATTTACTCAAAACTAACATGAATTTCCACTCCTGTAAGTTAGACTCATACAAATGAAACGATAATATAGAACCTTTCTATAATATGAACTTACATTATGAATAAAATCTGCTTTACTGACCAACAAATCTCAGACCTTTTGATGTATGAACTACTATCTTCTACACAATCTGCTGATAAATTTACTAAAACCGAACCCAACATCTAGTACATTTAGCCATGCAATCACCTTTGCAATCCACATTAAATCCTAATACCTTCGGATTGCGAAGAAGAAGATTTGTAAGTTTTTATTGAATCTAATTTAGGAGTTTCTTTTCTTCGTTCTTCGCCCCAATAAGGTGAATGAATCCAGCCAAAAGCTTTCTTGAGTATCCGATCGGCTTCTTCTGTGGTGAAATTGAGAGCAAAGAAATCTTTCCTTTGAGGGCAATTTGATCTGCGATGTAATTCTGTATGATGGATTCCATTGAACTAGAATCAAATTTGTTGAAGGTGAAACAATAGTCTGAAAGGCAAAGTGCAAAAATTCATATTAAAAACGAACTCAACTTTATTACTTCCAAATTTAATTCACCAGGCCATGGATGACTATAAATGTTAAATGTTATATTTGAATCGATCACCAAGTTTTGGTTGAAATATGAAGAGAACCTGAACTTAATGTTTGAACAAGAAATTACAAGGAAAGAAGAGGTAAAATCTTAAGTATGAAATAAGAAATCACCTTTCCTAGCAATGTGCTCAAGTAACATTCGACAAGTGAATAATAATAATAATAATAATAATAATAAACACCTTTTATAGTAAAGGAACATTGCCATTTCCGGATAGTACACACTTTTAACTGATGGAAATAACTTCAATAGAAGTGACTTACAGATGGGAAGGAGCACCATATGGCAGTTTGACAGGTAGAAGGAAATGGCAATGAATTTACCAGCATCCCTATTCAAAAAACTGCAAAACACAACCAAATCAATGAGATTCTGAAAAAAAAAGCATCGATCTCCTACTTATTCTCCTTTATAATTAGATTCATGCAATAATAAATTAAGGAAACCTTAAAGAAAGATATAGATGAGAAAACTACATAGTTTAGAGAGGCAAAAATAGATATCAAACTTAGACATTATTACTACTGATTCAGCTACTTCATCCAAGCTACAAGTCTAAAGTTTAGGTCGTTGTTAAAGACAGACATTACCAGTCTTTGGTCCAAATTGATCAATTATATCACCCCTCATTTAGAATTCGGTAGTTAGTTGGATCAAATTGATAATACTCAAAAGATGCCCAAACAAATTTCCTATTGTTTTATCGTTCTCACTCAGTTTTTTTTACTGTGCACCCACTAATTACTGTTTTCTAAAACGCTCATATATTATCCTCGTAACACTCTATCTCAGTAATTGGCTTCTCCACTTCAGTTATAATTTACCATTATTAAATGTGAACTATTACGTTCAACTAATTCTTACTGATTTATCATGGTTTAGAATTTTTCCTCATGGGCCCTAATCTTTCATGTAACATTTGACTAACTACAAAAGTAAATTGCTTTTAATGATTTTGATCTTAATGTATTTGTAAGGTGATTCAAGCATAAGCATTATAATTCCTGCACTTCAGTGTGTGCACTGTTGACCCCATCGGCCCTTAGTTTATGATTAGAATTTGATGATCATAGATATCACTAAGAAAGCAGAACTGATGGTTTCAATCTAGTGAATGCAGGAAATAGGTATACCATCAGAATATTTCAAGTATAGGAAGACAAGTTCAAATAGACTAGAAAAAAAATTGTGTAAGAGCAAATCAAAATAAAAACGTTGAAGACATGCAAGGCAAGCAAGCTAGAACGGTTAAAAATATTCTTTAGAACTATGTTAGGTTTTCACTTAGTAACACTATTAAATAATTTAATTCTCAATCCAAACTTTGTTTTAAATATTTTTTGAGATTTTATCTGAAATAAAGTAAATAGATAATTTGATGAAAAAGACCCTAAATCTATTCAAGAAAAATAATTAAGAAATAACATATAATAAAGAGTTAACGGAGTTCCATAAAAGGTTAATAGGTTGCTGTAAAGTCTTTGTGGGCATCTGTGAAGGTTTGAGAATTGCTGTAATTATATAGAACTCAGGGAACCAGAAAAAATAATTAGAGTCGCTTTGCAAATATTTGTGGGCCTCCATAAACTGTGCTTGGCGAGCCACTGCAAAGTTTAGCAAGTCTCTGCAAAAGGGCAAATTATTGGGTCAGGTGACCGAACGCAGAGATAGGTTCGGATAATAATAAAATATTATTTTAAAATTAGCGCAACTAAAGCGCAACTAAAGCGCAACCAAAGCGCAACTAAAGCGCAACCAAAGCGCAACCAAAGCGCAACTAAAGCGCAAGTCAAAAAGCACAACTAAAGCGCAACCAAAGCGCAACTAAAGCGCAACCAAAGCGCAACTAAAGCGCAAGTCAAAAAGCGCAACTAAAGCGCAAGGTGACGCGGCAAATTTTTATTGGCTGTCCGAACTTATCTTTTGGCTCCGGTCACCTGACCCAATAATTTGCCCTGCAAAAGTCGACTTCTTAAAGGTTTTAATGGTGATTCTAGCATTTTTAAACCCAATGAATGCCATATTTCACTCCATTTTTCAGCATTAGTGGTTCAAGAAAACGTGGAAATGGATTAATGGTTCATCAACCAAGCCCTATTGTAATTCAATTGAGAGAGAATGAAATTTTAGAAGGCCCTAGGTGAAAAATCTTATGTAAGAAATCATTTTTCTTTTGTTTTGATTGATTTCTATTCAATTGCTCTTGTATTGCCTTGGAGTATTTTGAAGGAAAATACTCATAAGAGGTTATCCGAAATAAAGGAAATATTGTCGGGGAGAAGATTCATGTAAAAGCTTCTCTTCCTGTCGAGGTGTAATGATTTTATTTTACTGCAGATTGCGCATAAAATTCTACATGTAGAGAACACCTAAATGTGGACATAGGGTACAACAAAAATAACATAAAAATGGTTACATGTTCGTATGAGGCTGCACTTCTTATTTATTGCTTATGTTGATACATATTTTCCCTTTAAGCTTCATGATATTACTGGGGTAAAAATAGTTTTAAAATTGCCTAATAAAAAGCTCAATTTACGCCCTTTCCCACATCGGCGCATGTAAACCAACATGCATCCTCTCACAAATGACAATGAAGATGAAGATGACTATTGAGAATTACCTCATGACCAACAACGTCGGCATACAACCAGTTTCATTAACACAACATCTTACCCTTTACAAGATAATTACCTTTCATTTACATATTGACCATTAACTTAATAGTTAATAGTGTTGAGGCAAAGAGTGTGAAACTTATAAACAAAATAGTCTTAAGAAATTTATATTCAATTCCAAGTTAATTAGGCAATGCAGAAATATAGCAATACATCCACTAATCTCTATCTTGCTAGCGCTCATCTCAATTATCAATGCACCCTTCTAAAATAAATTCATAGGAAACTACATTTTTTTCAAATAGTTCATATCATAGAATTGAAATAGACACAAGCATAAATAGTTGCATCTCTTAGGATAGCACATCAAAGAGTCTGAGCCCGAACAATCTTAAATATCATTAAAGATAAAAAATTATGTCAGGCTATGTTGCACCAATACGGATACGGCGACATGGATATGGGACACGACAATTCTAAAAAATACAAGATACAGATATGGCGCAGATACGGCATTATAATATATAAATCATACATAAAAAATAACAAATTAATCAAAACATAATATTTGAAATGACAAAAAAAAATGAAAGCAACATCATTTGTAGCATTGTATCTTATAATATCAAAATAAAAGTAAGCATTAAATATTTAAATGTCTAGTACACCAACAAAAACATAAACATAAATTGTCCAGCAGATGAAGTTTTTAATTAAAAGTACAAAGGATTGACATAATTAATCCACATGAATTTGAAACATTAACGTTTTAAATAAAAACTATAGATATGTTGCGCCTATGCCGGGGGTCCAAGGGGGCAGTTCCTTTATTGTAATAGTTGTAAGGTTTTCTCTACCTTCTCGGCACTGCTTGGTACCATTCGGTACCCCTCTGTACCAAGCAGTACCGAGTTTTGGTACCGAGTGGTACCGAGTTCTGGTACCGAGCAGTACTGAGTTCTAGTATCACTCTGTACCGAGCGGTACCAAGTAGTACCGAGCAGTACCGAGCGGTACCGAGTATCGAGCAGTACTGAGTTCTAGTATCACTCGGTACCGAGCAGTACCAACAAGTACCGAGCGGTACCGAGTACCGAGTAGTACTGAGTACTAGTATCGCTCGGTACCGAGCAGCACTGAGCAGTACCGAGTACTAAGCAGTACAGAGTACCAAGTGATACGCGTGCGTGTCCAATCAAATTTAAATAATATTTTAATTAGACACGACAAAGCCGTATCCGTGCTGTATCGGAGGCGTATCTGTATTCGACACGTGTCTGATACAGCATGCCTCATAAATAGCTGTATTCGTGCAACATAGGCGTCAGGATATCTTAATAAAAAATTATTAAGATGGGGCTCTAATAGGAAGTGGATGAAAATTTTGAGAAAACTAGGAAGAAAGAACTCATAGGAACTTTTTATTGAAAGATATATGAAAGAAAAAGTAAGATACAATTGGATCTTCCAATGGAGAGGAAGATCCGGCTCTCCTAAATCCCTAGCTGCCGGCTAGAGCCCTCTCAAAAAAGACTATAGCAAACACAAATCACCTCACCCAAAATAACAACATAGTTAGCCTTAAAGAGGCTCCCATATTTCCCTCCTAAATCAGCTCACTTTCCCTAAATAATTCTCTCTTAGATCTTGAATTCAAATTAGATCATTTGCCCAAAATAATTCCCTCCCAATTATAACTAAAATTTTCCTAAACAATTCCTTCTTGATTCCTCCTCTTTCCTTAAATAATTTCCTCTTAAATTTTGAATTCAAACTTGATCTCTTTCCCTAAATAATTCCCTCCCAATTGTAATTAAAACTTTTCTAAATAATTCCCCCTTAGATTAAGAACCTTCCTAAATAACTTCCTCTTGATTAGGAAACTTCCTAATTCCTTTCCAATTAAATCGGTTGGTCCATCAATACTCCCCTCCCAAAGTTTCACCTTGTCCTCAAGGTAGAATGAAGAAAACTGCTGCTAAAGCACTGGACTAATAACATTGAACTAAAAAATGAATTGTCACTAGTCAAATGATCTCTTCCACCAGCATCTCCCAGATAAATCTCTCGATCTCATCCTTTTGAAGTTGGAGAGAACAATACAGACGAACACTGATATGTCAGACTCATTCCTTCAAAATGATAGAATGCTAGCGTTCTCGCGGATGAGGCAACCCTTGAAAAAGCTGTAACATCTCTAGATATAGCTGTGGGAGTGGTTGAATCTTGTCTGGTGCTTTTATCTTCTCCGATATTCTCGATTTGGTTTGGCCCTCGAGCAGCTCCTGCCTCATCTCCTCTAATGATGGCAAACGTTTCACTGATTTTCTCGTGGGCGGTAGAAATTTGAGTTTGAAAATCTAAAATTTTAAATTTCAATTGTCTGATCTCCCTTTCCAACATTTCTATCTTTCTTCCTACCATAGGTACACGGATCTAGGCTCTGATGCCAATTTGATAGGAAGTAGATACCAATTTCAGCAAAACCAGAGAATGACACAAGAAATATAAGAAGAAGAACAAACAAAAACTTTTTTTTTTATTGAAAGAATTAAGAAGAAAAAAAATATATACATTTGGATCTTCAATTAGAGAGGAATATTCGGGTCTCCCAAATCCCTAGCCGTCGGCTAGAACGCACTCAACCTAAGTAAAACTAATTCCAGCAAAATCAAGCATAATCTAAAATCAACCAATAATTAGCCTTAAATAGGCTTCCCCTAATTTCCTCTCAAATCAACCCCCTAGCCTTAAATAATTTTCTTTTCCTAATTAATTTCTCCCAATTATAATTAGCAATGTTTAAAATTGCGTATTCGGGTATTGAGGCATTTTTCATTCGTGAGGCGAGGCGTAAGCCTCAAGGCATTTTGAGGCGTAAGCCTCAAAATCAAAAGATTGCGTAAACATAAAATGATAAATTTTTTATATACTAATGAGTGAATAATATAAAACATAAAAAAGCATAAGATATGAAGTGAAATCAAAATATCCCAATAATAAAACAACATGAAATATAGTTCAACTCAAAATTCTATATTTCCCAAATCCTAGTATTCTTTTTATTAACATATAATTCAAATTTCTAAAAATAAATAGCAATGACATATCACATAAAAACTCATAAGTCATCAGCATTGTCATCACTAAGGGGGGTTCTTCATTTGAATCATCATTATGATGAACTGTTCTCTCCCCTTCCTCCTCTCCTATAGAGTCCAATGTCGGGCATTTACTTCAAGATTTATGTAAGTTTTAATATATATAGTGTGAGGCGTAAGCCTCATGCCAGTGAGGCGAGGCGGGCCTCAAGGCGGACCTCAACCAAGTTGAGGCGTAAGCCTCATAAAAAAAACTTAAGGCGTAAGCATCGAGGCGTTTTTTACTGGAATTGCGCAAAGGCGGGCCTCAAGGCGAGCCTCATATAGTGCAATTTTAAACCATGATAATTAGAACTTTCCTAAACAATTCCCCTGGATTTTCCCTAAATATTATCTCCCCTGGATTTTCCCTAAATAATTCTCTCTCAAATTTGAATTCAAATTAGATTTCATTCCCTAATTAATTCTCTCCCAATTATAATTAGAACTTTCCTAAACAATTCCCCCTCTCTCTCTTCTTGCCCACCGCCCACCCTAGTGGAGCCCCACGGTTCAGCCGCCGGTCCATTGGGCTCAAAGCCCGTAGATCTACTTTGATATTTCTATAATACTAATTACCTATATATTACACTAATCTCACAGCATACCCAAGGTCTCCAAAGTCCATTCAAATAAAAATTTTGGTCAGCAAATCCTAGCAGAATTTCTCCCCATCATTAAATTGGTACCAAGAAAAAGTTACATATTGGATAATAAAAAATTTCTTGACTAGGGCCTTATAAAAACAAATTGGGCATCTAACGAATTACAAAAATATGATGCTTAATGCTCCACATAAAGAGTGCCAACAAAGCACTTCCTCCACATAACTGAAGCTGAATTTAGTTCGCATTTTGTTTGCTTGTAAAATGTTGATAGAGAACTTGCAGAAAATGAGGATTTTCTTTGTCTCATTTGAGCGAGAAATTTAAACCCTCACTTCACATAAAGTTTTGAGGATGTTTGTGGAGTTTGAATCAATGTTATTAACTAATTACATACAACCAAATGATGCATTAAACAAACTTCTTCATTTTTCGAAATTCAAGCCACCAAATAAGCCCTTAAAATCAATAACGCCCAAGCTCCAATCAAACAAAAAAAATAATAAAAAAGACAAAAACTGCAATTTTAGGCCTTTACAAAACCAAAAACCAACTAGATCCGCTAGCTAAAATCGGATTATCTGCTAATCCTCCTGTTTAAAACAATTGCTTGGAATTAAATAAGAAATAAAAGTCACCTTGGTAAGGACTTGAAGAATCTCTGCCAACTTAAGCAAGGGTTGAAGAATCTCAGTTAACTTCAGCAAGAGTTTGAATCATCTAAACAAAATACTCCGAACTTGTTGATTTGATTTGGCCCTTGGCTTGTGGATGCTGAAGAGATTACAGATAGCCCTAATTCCAACCAAAGAAATTCCTATCCTATTGGAATAAACCAATAGCTTATTTGCCCATAAGAAAGGCTGAAATTGCGTTTTTTCCCCTCATGCTTGCTTTAGAAATAGGAGGAAAAAAAATTCTTGAAAATATGCTCGTTCGGAACAAAATACTTGAAAATATGATCGTTCCGATAAAAAAATCAAATAGAAGGCTATTTGATTAGCTAAAAAATAATGCAGTATAAAAAAAATATAGTGTAAAATAAATATTTTAAAGTTGTTTGGATTAGTATAAAATAAATGCATGTGAATATTTTTTTTGTTTGAAATAAAATGAAAGTAGTGTAAAATCCAAATAGGGTGATGGTTGATGGCGGCGATAGTGGTCGGCAGCATATGGCTATAGTGGTGGTTGGCTGTTAGGTGTTGGCAGCCGGTGGTGGTGGAGGTCATCTATGGTTGGTGGTGGTGGCGGCTAACAGCTAGTGGAGGCAACCAACCGTGGTGGAGGGCAACCGACAATGGTGGCCGGGGGCGAGTGGCGGCAACGACTTGTGGTGGTGACAGCCGACGAGTGGCAATAACAGGCGGTGGATGGCGATGGTGACCAGCTGGTGACAGGTGACGAGTGGCAATAACACCCATTTTAATAATTTTTTAATAAAAATTTATTAAAAAAAAATTATTAAATGATTGAATAATAAATTTGAATGAGATTTGTTCATTGTATGACATGACACATTAAATTCATAGACCGATCACAACAAATATAACATAATGAATTAAACTTAACATGGGTCGAATAATGATTGATTAGGGTTCAAACAAGGTACATACAACATAGAGGGATCATAGTATAACTAACAAAATAAAATAACAAAATTGACTGATAACCATACCACATGAAAATAAAAAATTATACATTACTACACAAACCGTGTAGCAACAATAGTTTATGAATTATAATTGATTCATGTAATAAAATAGTTGTGAAGGAAGGGGACACTTGATCTTATAAGTCGATTATGGCCTTTAAATTAGCATGGGTTATGCCTACATTGGATTTCACCCTTCTCTCCCTTTGAAGGCCTTCTGGTTTATTATTATTATTATTATTGATATATATATATTTATTTTCAGCTTTATGTAGTTAACCATGCTTCTTAGACATAGAACTTTAAATACAATCAATTAGATCCAAATATGTCCATTAATGACACTTGACATTACTAGCACCTGGAACCTATTTGAGAAAGGAGAAAGAGCAAATTACTAGAAAATGTGAAGAGAAATGCTCAAGTGGCTCATAATCTCACCAAGTTAAAAAAAAAAGATCAAGAACTGAAATACTCATTTGCACCCTTTATTTATAAGGATACAAATGCTACATGTGTCACGCCCCAAGATCTGTATTAAAAGAATTATATTTGTCCTAAATTTTAGCCATTTAACTACAGTTTACCAATTTCTTTTGAACAACAGAAAGAATTATGCAAGTTGCCCGGAGCCTTATATCTATGATCATTATATTTTCCTGAAAATATGTAAAATTATGTAATAAGCATATAACCCAATATATATTCTAAATATTACACCTGAAATTAATGCAAGGTAAGGATAAACAGTATGTTGTAAACATATATAAAGAAATATATGCATTAATATATCTATGTCGATTATCTATATCAATAATCAGCATATAACATATCATATCTTCGTCAGTTCTATTTCATTCTTCAATCATAAACTTTAATCAATTAATTAGTCAATCAATCTTTATCACTCATTCAATTCCATACAATTTTATCATCCATTCAGCTCATATAAATTTGTTAGTTATAATCACAACATCAATAATAATATTTAGTATTAGTAACAGAACTGTATCAATAATCAATATCAATATCAAAAATTAGTAATTAGTGTCAATATAAGTATTCATATCAGTAATTAGTATCAATATCAATAATCAATATCAATAACAATTTCGGTATCAATATTAGTATCTTACATTAATATGAGGGTATCTTGAGTTTATGGGTATTATGTGTAATCAATTATACCAGTGAATCAGTGTTCTATTAGATATTCATATGAGGGTCTTGTTACGGCTCTTATGAGTCTCAATCAGTCACCCCTCATGATACCCAATAAGTATACTCAATTATAACTCCCCTTGAATCATGTGAATTAGTTGCTTTGACTTCTTATATCTCATAATCAATATATAACTCCTTATGACACCCATCCACTGACTCCTATCAGTCATGAAGATACCTAATCATATATATAATATTAATCATTATATCATATTTAAATATCATATCAGATTTAAATTAATAGTAAACATTCTTACATAACTCAATCATATTAATCATTTCAGTACATATTACCTTGCAGTCATATAATATTCACAATATAACACTTTTCAACCCATGTCTTTTCCCATCTCACCTTACCCAAAAATTCTTATACACATATTTAATTGATAAAAATATAATAATATTATGATACATTGTTTAGAATGATTAAATCTATACATATCAAAAGTTATAAAATGAAATCTTATAAAATCATGATATAATATATTTTTGGCAGATTTAGGAGAGATAAACCCGTACAAATCAAAATCATCGAATATAAAAGTAAGAAGATAGTTACTTATAATAAATTAAATAAAAATTATAACAAAAATGCTGAGTAAATATGACCCAAAGGCCTTTCTCTCTCCTTTCTATTCTTCTCTTCATTCAATTTCTTTCTAGCTAAGCAACCAAGTGAGGAAGGCGGTGGGGTGAGACACATATATTTATAATAAATATATATAAAAATACTATTAGTGGCTTAGTAGCACATTGCTCTACTTTAGAATTTTCATATTTTTTAATATAAATTTATTTCACATTTTTATGTTATTATAATCTCTCCACCTTTAAAAAATATCATCCTCGATATTTCCATATCATTATTGTATGTGAGTGAGAGAGAAAAAACATGCTCAAAACAAAATGTTAAGCTTAAATCAACTAATAATAAAAATCACATCAAATCACTACAAAAAAAATTGTGTCAAAAAACATAACTCAGGGAAGGATAAAAGAACACAAGATCATATCCGTGGATTCATTTTCTTATGCCTGAACAATTAAATAAATTATTAAGATGAAATGCATAGAAAATCATGCTTGCAACCACTATTCATGCATGTAAAACAAAATCTCATTTCTATTCCACTCATACACTCTCTGTTAGACTCATAAGCTCTAGTTATATTTCAATTATTTCAATGACCATTGCTCTGATACCATTTTGTTACACCTCGGAATCCATATTAGAAGATTTGCATCTATCTTTTATTTTATCCATTTAATTAGAAATAACCAATTTTTAATAAATAATGAAAATAATTATGCATGTTGTTCGAAGCCTCATATCATAGGATCCTTATATTTTTCTAAAAATATATAAAACTATGTAATGAGCATATAGCGTAGTAATTAATCAAAATCTTACAACTGAAATTAATACAATGTAAAAGAGAATAGTATGTTGTAAATCATATAAAGAAATATATGTAGTAATGTATATATACTAGTTATCTGTATCAATAATCAGTCTATAACATATCATATCTCAATTAGTTTTATTTCATTTTTCCATCATAAACTCTAATCAATCATTATCACTCAATCAATTCCATCCAATCTTATCATCCATTTAGCTCACATCAATTCCTTTGGAGACTGATTCATATAGTTACAGTCATAGTATCAATAATAGTATTTATTATTTGTAATAAAACTATACCACTAATAGAATCAGTATCAATATTTAATATCAATATCAAAAATTAGTATTTAGTGTCAACATCATTATCCATATCAGTAATCAGTATCAATATCAATATGCAATATCAATAATAATTTTAGTATCAATATTAGTATCTAATATTAAGATGAGGGTACCTTGAGTTTGTGGGTATCACATGTAATCAATTATACAAGTGAATCAATATTCTATCAGATATTCATGTGAGGATATCATTATGGCATCTTACTCTTACACTTATGACTCATAATCAGTTTCCCCTTATGACTCCCAATTAGTATAATTCTTATACTCCCCTTAAAACTATATGAATCAGTCTCCCCGACTGCTTATAACTCCCAATTAATCTTAAGGATATCACATGAGGTTACCATATCATATATATGATATTAATCAATACATCACATCCATATATCATATCAAATTTACATTAGTAACAAATATTTTTGCATAACTTAACCATATCAATCATTTCAGTACATATTACCTTGTAGTTTTATCATGTCAAATTATAATATAACACTTTTTCAACCCATTTTCAATCTGTCTTTTTCCCTACTCATTTTACTCAAAAATTCTTATAGATATATTTAACCGGTGAACATGCAATAAAATTATATTATATTATTTAGAATGATCAAATCTATAATATATCAAAATTTATAAGATGAAAGCATATAAAATCATGATATAATGTATCTTTGGCAGACTTAGGACAGATAAATTCATAGAAATAAAAATAATTAAAAATAGAAGTAAAAAGATAGTTACATATAATGAATTGAATAGAATTTGTAACAGGAATGGTGGGAAAATATGATCTAAAGACCTTTTTCTCTCCTTTCTCTTCTTCTCATAATTCAATTTCTTCCTGGTCAAGTAACAAAGTAAGAAAGGTAGTGGGGTGAAAGATATATATATATATATATATATATATACTTATATGACTCTCATTACAAACTATTCTAGATATGCGTCACCTTATGACTAGCTGGAGGGGGCAACACTGAATGACCTTTAATGATTTACTTTTGGGGTGAGTTTAATAGTGTCAAGTAGGTTCAAGTGAGTATGTTCGAGCGAGTCCATCATAGAGTGCTGAGATGAGCATGCCTGTGAATGGCAACCTTGAAGGGGTTACCAACAACCTCTATTGAGGGCCTCATATTGCTTTAAAAGAAAGAGGCATGTGAGTCGTTGTTTTATGAATGGAGAGATCTAAGTTGGATAATAATGATAAGATGAGTTGAAATCCCCATGAGTAGGCATTATCTTATATTCAAGCTTGGCATGTATATGTAATAACCTGAAATTGTGAAAATAATTTTAAAATATAATTTTAAAAAATACGGGCTAAACCACTATGGCATTGTTCTTGTGAGCCAACGACTCTATGAATCATCAAAAAAGCGTCATTGCCATGCTGAGTTGTGTATTGTACAATAACTCTTGGAGAGGCACGCAGTGTTGCGGCACCAGATTTTGAATGTTGTGGTATTGGTCACTAAATAATAATTTTTAAAATAAATTTCTCCACTCATCCATTCCTCCCCCTTCTTATGGCTTGGCTTGTTGGATAAGGAAAGGAAGAGAGGATGAGGGGAAGAGGGGAGGAGAAGATAGAACAGAGAGGAAGACATTCGAGTCATTTTTTTTTCTTCTAGTTATATTCTAAGATTTCTTCCAATCATGGTAAGTAACCCAAATTCTACCTTTATTTTTAGTGATTTCAGGTTTGGCAAATTAAATCTCCCCAAAATTATTAAAAATATGTTTTCTTTCAATTTATTAAAATTTCATCATGTAACTTCTTATATATGATATATATGATTATATTTAGCATTTTGACCGTGATATTATTGATTTTCACAATGTAAACTGATAGTTATGATTTTTTGAATTAAATGAATAATGTATAAATTTTTCTATATTTCATTAGCTAATTGCATTTCATACATTATATTGAATTTATATTGAAAATGATATGACTAATCTAATATAAATGTGGCATTTTCTTGAAATTAAGAAAGGTTGGATAGTTATAAATAATTAAAGATGATTAGAGGAAGATATCTTATACATTAGAGTTGATTGATAGGCTTTCCTTTAAATTATGGTTTATAGGGTAATACATAAATAAGATAGGTAGTTATAAGGGGACAAGATATGTCGGTGGGTAGGAGTAACAACTCTTACAAGATAATCACCTAACACCTTGCACATGATACTTATACAATACATAGAAAAACACCATGTAACTAACTTGATGTCTTATCTTGCTATTCATAATTATATTCATATTTTCTTGCATTTACTTAGGAGTATATGATTTAATTGATATATAGAATTGATATGAAACTAATAGAACCACTATTACCACTGATATAACATATTGATACAACATACTGATATGACATACTAATATGACAAACTGATATAATATATAATGATTTATTAAAGAAGATAATAAAATCATTGGCATGAATATAATTGATAGATAATCAACATATATTTTACTGTACGATACGCAACATTATTTTATAGACTTTTATTAAATTCATTATATGTTGATACATTCCTATGCTTAATGAGATACTTTTGGTCTACTTATTATATTGATTATTATAATGATATACTGATGATTACTAGTTTAATAAAGATAGAGATGAGCACACATATTAATTCCAGAGACCTTGCATTAAAAGAATTGGTAGTTTTGGTTGCCTGCTGGGCTTTATAAGCTTATTATGCGGTTTTGATATCAGGTCTTGGAAAGGGCTAGGATCCTACAAAGTGAGCTTGATCACTATTTTTAGTTTTTATTTTCTTTTGTATTTTTTATTCTTCCTTAATAAGGAGCTAAAAGATAGATTAATGTATTAAATGATCTCTTGGCCATTATAAATCACATTTTGATGCATGTAATTTTAGTGTTCACTTAAATTATTAAATTAATGAATAATTAATAGCTCTCATCATAATTAAGAAAATAAAAAAGATACAATTCTTCCAATTAAATTTTTTGGGTGTCATAAATTTGGTATCAGAGAAATGGTTATTAGAAGAATTGAATTATACTAAAGCTATATGATTGATTATGAGTGGGAGGTAGAAGCCGGTACTATAGAGTTTATTCTTCACATTTGATTGATTCATTACATATGTGTGTGTATTAAGTTTATATATTTGATTGAGTAGGGAAGAGAATCATATTAATGGATGAATAGACCCTACTGATCTGAATGTGTAGAATGAACAAAGTATAACAGTAGCTTTACAACCTTTTGATAGCATGTTACCTACCACTTACTAGTATGGTTCCTTAAATAGTGAGTGCTATTCAAAGTAAGCAATCAAGAATTAGGGACAATGATGAAGATTGGCACCTTTAAATGTTTTATAAATTGAAGCTACCATTATTTAAGGGAGTTCTATAACCCTATATAACAGAAGATTACTAGCTAAGAATAAAAAAAAATATTTGATAGCATGTAGTGCCGGAAGGACAAAAGATTACCACTGATACTACTTTTTGATTGAAGATGAAACTTAAAGATGGTTGGTTGAACAATAAAGGGAGAAATTCTTAGGCAAGTTGAACCCCCAATCAAGTGGGAAGAGTTCATTAGTACATTCAGAGATTAATTTGTATCCCCATTAGTAAAATATCAAATATTGGAGATTTTTATAAGATTGAAGCAAGGGGATAGAATAGTTATGTAATATGAAGCTGAGTTTATAGTATTAACCATGTATTCCTCTCAATTAAATAGTATTGCTAAAGCAAAATATTTTTAATTTCTATGCAAACTTTGAGATGAGTTTGGATATCCATTATTGCCTTTCAAGATTAAAGAGTTTTTGGAGCTTGTGAGAAGAAAGCAAGGGTGGTAGAAAACAATCTTGCAATTCTTCAATTAAGTAAGATATGGTTAGCAAGAGAGCAGGTGAAGAGATGAGTTGGGGGAGTGTTAGTGAAAAGAAGAATTTTAGAATTAGTGATTATCAAACATGATACATAATATATGTTGTTAGTAATCCAGAGTGTTTTTATTGAAGAATATATCCAATTAATGTTTTCTATTGATAAGATAGTGTTTCAGGTGTGGACAATATGGGCATAGAATTATGCATTTCCTGAAAAGATGTGAAGAACGAAGACTAGTGTATAGAGCGAAGCAATCTAGGCAAGGCTATAGATAAAGGACCGTTGGTCTTAGAGAATACAATGAACGATTTGTGAACATGATAAATGAAAGAACAGCTAGGGAAAGTTAGAGAGAACCTACACATTCTGTTATGTTAGTATTAGCACCACTATGACCTAGAGTTTATAGTCTAATTCAATAGGAAGATAAGAATACACCTAGATGATCCACTAGTAAAATTCGCAATCCTATGCATTTAATTTTGAGTGATTAGTATTACATAATATGTTGAATTATATATAATTGAATGACATACATTAGTGTGTCATTGATTGATTTAACTAATGATTGTTTGAATGAATTTTTTTTTTAAAATGATTATTAGTTGTTTGAATTTTATTGATTATAGAATTAATCTCCAATCAATTTGTTTTGAAATCATATTAATTTATTTAATGAATTGATTGCTTAGAATTGGTTTGGTTTTATTTTATATTAATTATACTTTAGTATTTATTGCATTTATACCAACTGTAAAAATATTGAGGGTGATATTTTTTTATGGTGTGCAGATTGTAATAACTTAAATTTATGAATATAATTTTAAAAGAAAATTTTCAAAATCTATGGTGGAGCATTGCGGTGTTGTTCTTACAGGCACAGAAATTCTAGGAAACATTGGGAAAGCATTTTTATGGTGCTGAGATCTCTATTCTATAATAACTTTGAGAGTAGCATGCAACTTTGTGGCAGTAGATTTAGACTGTTGCAGTGCATGGCAATGAATAATATTTTTTAATATAAATTTCTCCACTTGGCCTTTCCTCCCCCTACCTATTTCTTGGCTTGTTCGATAAGGAAGGAAGAGAAGATTAGAGGAAGAGGGGAGGAAGAGAGAGAGACGAGTGAGAGGAAGTAATTTGGTCATTTTTATTTGTTGGTTCTATTATGAGATTTCTTCTCATCACGGTCGGTAACATTAAGCCTACATTTATTTATAGTGATTTTGGGGTTGACAAATTTAATCTCCTCAAAATTGATTAAATTATATTTTCTCCTGATTTATTGAAATTTCTTTGAGTAACTTTCTATATGTGGTAGACATATTTCTTATGAGTAGTTTGACTGTAATATTATTGAATTTCAAACGGTAAAGTTATAGTTATGATTTTCTAAAGTAAATTAGTAGTATATAGTATTTCCTACATTTCACTTATTAATTACATTTAATATATGATATTAAATTTACATTTAAAATGATATGATTGATTTAAGATGAATGTGTCATTTTATTGAAAGTAAGAGAAGATGGCTACTTGTAAAATAATTTAGGATAGCTGGAGCAAGATGTCATATACAGAAGGGTGGACTAACAAGCTTTCCTTTAAATTATGTGTTATGGTGTAATTCTGATACAAGTTAGGGAATCAAAAGGGATAATATAACCCGATAGGTTGGAGTGATGACTCTTATAAGATCACCACCTAACACCTGACACTTGATACCAATACAAGTTATAGGAAAATAACATGTAATTAGTTAGATGTCCTGCCTTGCTATCTATAATTATATTCATGTTTACATGCATTTACTTAATAGCATATGAATTTATTAATAAAAAGATTTGATATAGAACTGATAGAACCAATATTAAGACTAATATACTATATTGATACACTATACTAATATAACACTTTGATATTTGGCGTAATAATTAATATAAATAGAAAATAAATTCATTGGCATAAATATAATTGATAAATAATCAATGTAAGCTTTATTGTATGACACCTGACAATATTTCATAGATTATTTTTTATTTTCTTATATGTTGACATATTCCTGTACTTAATGAGATGCTATCGATTTACTGATCATGTTAGTTCTTATAGTGATTTCATAGATTGTTTTTTGTATATACTGATGATTACTGATTTTATAAAGATTGAGATAAGCATGCATATTAGTTTTAGATACCTTACATTAAAAGCATTGGTAGTTTTGGTAGTCTTCTTGGATTTGTAAGCTCATAGTGTGGTTTTAATTTCAAGAAGGAAAGGGTTAAGATCCTATAGAGTGAGGTTGATCAGTATTTTCAAGTTTTATTTTATTATGAATTTTCTTTTATTCTTTTATAGTAAAAAGCAGAAAGATAGATCAACATATTGAATGTTCTCCTAGTTATTATTATATTTTGAAAAATGAATATTAAAATATGTTTTGATGCATATGATTTGTAGTGACTTTCAATGTAATTACTAAATTAATGGATAATTTATAGCTTTGGTCTTAAGAAGATAGAAAATATATAATCATTTCAATTAAGATTTTGGGGCATCACATTATGAGTGAAGATACCCACTTTGGAAAAAGGCAAGTAACTATGGAGGTTGTGTTCTTATGTTGCAGGAGCCAAGTTGCTTACTCATTAAGGAGCCTTGATTTCCACCTATGAGGTATGACCTCGTTTAGTAGGTTTGGACAAGTAGTGCATGTTGATTATTTAGGCATGTTCTATATACGTCACAAGTGAGTACCTGTTGATGATCGCCAGGCGAGTTCACTTGTGGGCACCATTGGGCGTGAGTTCCTTCATCGCAATCAACTAACTACATGTTGGGCACTTATGAAGGTATATGGGAGTATACATGATGTTAATAATTGATACTTCGATCTAGAGCTAATGCCAATGTACATTTATAGAAAATAACATAAAATTCTTTTTAAATGTACATATCTTCTTTTTTTTTTTCAAATTGGCTATTGGGTAGACGATATTGATTTAAGCCTTACTCAGGAGTTTTCCTAATGTTCTTAAATTTTTCATAAAGTAACATCTTTACCAACTATAATGTTGCATTTATTGAAGTGCCTTTTTGCATTAGGTGTTAAAAATTCTAACAACATTCTCATTGACTAGGTTTGATATCACTAATGGATGCTTATATTTTAAAATATCTATTGAATCACAATCACCTACATACAAAATATCACTAAATTTTTCTCGTGAAATATATATATTATTATCTAAGCTAGTTTAAGATTTTACATTAGCCTTATTGACATAAGGAACTATAGCTAAAATCTTTTAAATAGTAGTGGTCACACATATGGGAGCTTAATATTTAATGAATAAGAAAATATCATCAAAGAATAATCAAGATCATTAGTCGTTAGTAGCTTAGTTGGAGAAATTGATGATGCTTCACCAAAATAGTTTCATCTCCCCAAATTTAAAATTAAACTTTTTTCTTATTATGGGCTTCGAAAATTTGGCCCGAGCCTCCACCGTTGCTTTTTTGGGGGAGTTGTAATGGAATTAAGTTTTGGAGTAAATTTTGGAAAGGCATATGGGTTTGTAGATAAGTCATTATCCAGAGATTTCACCCTCATTTTGTGAGGACTTTATGATTCGAGTTCTTGTTTCCTATAAGCACAAGCCCCTATAGTTAATTATCCCTCCTAATAATGAGAGAAAACTTTCAATTAAGGCTATTCATTAATCAGATATGTATAGGTATGTTGATATAACACATAGTAGCATCATGGGTTTAGGTATTTGGAAATGTGATATTTAAAATTGGGAATTTCACCATCTTACACTTAGAGAGGATGGAGGGAGAATGAATGATGGACCCAATTAAGATCTCATGGTTCTGTCATCCCGGGCCATCGTGATCCCTGGTCTACTTAGTCATAAAAGGTAATAGACCCAACCTGGACACAAGGATCCTTATCAGAAGCCATTGGTTTTTTTCGTCCAAGGGTGCCTTGTAGACCTGGGATGAGTATTTACCTAAGGGGATAAATTTGAATCCACCTTAGCTAACAAAGGGCTTTGTACCCTATCGATCATATCCAATTAATTCATATCTCAAGGATTTTATGCCACTAAGTAACGTATTGGCTCTAGCCCTAACCATAATTTAGTGGTCCATTTGGCAGCAAAACTACACGGTTCAGAGGGCCCCTAGTCATAACCATTTACTTGAAGTACCATTTGAAAGCAAAATGCCCGGTTAGAGAATAGGTACCACGTCCTTATTAGAAGGAGATTATTTGAGAATGGATCCAGATAATGTTTTTGATTAGGCATTAGCTCTATGTAAGATGAAGTAAATTTCAATTTGTCCTCCCGACAAATTTTTGTGAAGGATGGATGGATTTTTCCTTTAAGTGTTTTGATTGTTTATTTCAATTTTAGGTATTGTGTTTGATATTTTTGGAAGTTCGAGCTTTCATGGGTGTTTAAGTGGCATTTGAATATTTGGAATTAACCCCTCCGATGAGGTCTACGTTCTAAACACAGTCATCATCAGGGTGTACATGAATTTTCATTGACTAAAACTTATCGACCCTATCAATTTGCTGATAGGGGATTGATTTGTCAACTGTATGATTTTATTTAATGAAGGCCTTATATGAATGCATAAAATAGATATTCCGATCAATACCTTAACTGTATATCTGTTTAATAGTTCAAGTCGTGTAGACGCATATCTATCCATATCAAAGGATTGGGCTCAAACTGTGGTTTATTTATATACCCGCATAATATCCCTAGACGTCACATATGTAGTCATAACACATTTGCTGGGGCCCATACGGGTATTTGGGGGGGGGGGGGAGGGGCATTTTATAATTATTTGTTAAACCTTATCGACTCTTACTTGCCTTCTTAGGAGGATCGAGTTCAAATTTACTAACTCGTACAACATCCATAGACGTCACGTGTGTTCCTACAACACGCTCGTCGGGGCCCATGTGGGTATTTAATTAGACACACCTTTCTGTGTACCTTTGTGCATACATATTATAGTGCATGTGTAGGGGCATTTAGACATTTGACAGATCATCTATAATGATTTGTAGGAGCTTGTGTTTACTACATGTCTTTTGTATTTTTTTTTTGTAGATAACACTTTGCATACATGAGGGGCTTCTTACGGTGACTCTTGAGTATTTGAACATGCTACTTATAATCTATTATTTTTTGTAGATGACCGATACGTTTCTTCCCATTGCATTCTTCTCGACTGTAAAGAGTACCATAACATCTACTGCATATTGTTGATTAGCAGTCGTAGGATATAGGGATTTTTTTACATTCATTGTCCACCACTGATTGTTATTAGTAAGTATACTATTATATACACAACAATTATTCTACTATTGTTAGTAGGCATTTGCACTCGCCGCTTGTTGTGTTTGTGTGTTTGAATTCATCATCAGATATCGCCTATAAAACCCTTCTACTTGTAGGAGACTCACATTTGCTATATATCTTATCAATGTTAGTTGTCATTGCCTTAAGCAATTAATACATTAATCTCATGACATGGTTGACATTAACTGCAAGGTGTCATCATTGTTTTCATTACATATCCACGCTCATCATTGGTTAAGAACTACTGCATTTATCGGCATTTGTATGATCTATGTATATGACATACATATATATTGTCTGTTACATGTTATTCCCATTATATGAACCATTATATGCATGACACATCCTTGATTCTCGCCTGTAGTTAATCTATCAATGAATATTTATCTTCATTGTGCATCCTTGTAGTCATTTTAATCATTTTAAATCACCAATTGCATAACCCTTGTTATTATTTATGAATAGTTCATTGTACACATCATATATCATTTATTGCTTAATGTGTTTGCTTGTAATTGAGGTTAGTACACTTGCTTGTGTGAATGATATTTATCCGAGTGCATTTGAGACCCTTTTATTGATATATTCTCTTGGGGTTGAATCGTTGCTAGTGATAGGGATGCTATTACATTCCTTAATGTTCACTCACTATGCCAATCTACTTCTTGTGTGTGAATCATGGCGAATAATATCAATTTTCTTATTGTCTTTAGAAGTAACTCATAGCTTGCATGGTTGATACAAGTATCTCCTTTTAGATTTGTCTACTGACTTGAATATTATAAGTCATTATAATCTCATCATCCTCCATTTGTGTGCACTGAGAATTGAATAATCATAAGTCCTTTATTTGATTGCTAACATTCATTTGGATGCATATGAACAATTAGTTATCATTTAGTCCTGATATTCCCATTTTGTCCATTCAATGCTCAATTTTTCTAGTTTAAGTTCACCTTCATTTTTTTCCAATGTCAAATTTAAACTTCTTGCATTCAAAATTGATTAAAGTCCTAGTTCCTTTTGATCATTCGTGACAAGTTTGAATTTAAATTTAGTTTGAGTTCAAGTCACTTGCAATTCATTTGGGTTGAAATTATATTCATGTTCAAGTTCTTTATGATCCTTTGCATTTTTCTTTCATGTTCAGAACAAGTCAAAGTCAAAGTCTTTACTCAAGTTCAATTGTATGTCCAGGTCCCTTATGGTCCAAAATTGATTCCAATTTGATTTCAGTTCATTTTCATTTTACTTGGGTTCAACTCTTTATTAATCACTTAGATTTTATTTGGATCCAAGCTCAAGCCTAAGTCCCTTGCATCTTCAAAAGAAATTTCAGTAGCCTCCCACGTCTCCTCTATTTAGGAAAAACTACAAAAAACTAGGCCTTCCCATCACGCAAAGAAAAGCGTGTATAGTAGCTATCCTTTGACACCACAGTCGTAATCTTCATCCCCCACCACACTAAGAAAGACGTCTATGGGTCTTCAAAGGCTCCTATTTGAAAATGCAATTGTTTCCCTGCATATGGGCAATTATAAGTATCACACCTCGTCGTAGGCATCGCATCGTATTCTCATCCCACCGCACTAAGAAAAGCGTGTACAGGCAATTTTCTGGTGAGCAATGAATGCTGAAAATATTGATTTTGATTATTAGTTCCCTTCCCACCATGCTAACAAAAGTGTGTATATATAGTTTTTCAGTGTACTGTGAACTCCGAGAGCGGGAATTTGAGTTTAGAAAATTTATACCTTTATGGGGTTATCGATGGTGTTGGCATGTATATTGAGGTAAGAGAAGAATTTTTCTCTTCTTTCTTTTTTTTATTAATTATAATTAATTTTTAATAATTAATTAAAACTAATAATAATAATTAATTAGAATTAATAATATTTAATATTTAATGATTAATTAAAATTAATCATACTTAATTTATAATTAATAATAATTAATTTTTTAATTATTACTAATTAATTAAAATTCGTTAAAACTAATTATAATTAATTAGTAATTAATTACAATTAGGCTATTTGGACACACACAACGATTATACATGATATGAGCAGGATTTAAGTTGGTTTTGAATAGGATATATGATAAATCCTATTAATAGAGAGTTTAACTCTCTTAAATTAAACTCTCTATTTCAAGTGACTAGGTCGAAGAAGCACACAAATGAGAGATAGTTACCTTTACAGGGAGCAAGCTCCCAGTTGTTTCTTCTGATCTGATAGGAGGAAGAGTCATCAGAGCAGGTGGAGTTGGCGAGTCTCGGGCTTCAGCTAGGTAGGGCTTTGATTGGATTTAGGATGGGGTTTAGCGTTGGGTAGAGGGGAAGAGGCGGGACGAGTTTTGTGACTTGGGTTCAGCTACATGGGCTAGGTATGGATGTCGACCACAATTTGGAGTCGGCTTTAGTTTGTGTGATCTCTGACTGGGTGATTTCAGCTGACTACATGTAAAAATCGGATAGGTTATATTGGCATTAGTTGTGTCAAGAGGTGGTTTCTGCTTCTGCATGGAGGAAGGTGAGGTCGGTTGTAGGTTATGGATGAAGAATTAGAAGTAGGAAGTTATGATGGGAGCTTGCAAATGGGGAAGAAGGTCGGGTTGAAGAAGGTTCAACTTGCGAGAGATTTGGAGTCTAAACTATGGAAGGAGACGAACGAGGTGTCAAAGAAAACAAACAAAGCACTCTTCATTCCTATTTTAACGACGATTGGGAGCAGAGTGAACATGGGATCAAGATGGATGTCATAGTTCGGTTCCACTACAGAGGGATGTGCTGTCGATTTGAGCAGATATTTGGTACAACTAATGATTTGATCCTCCTTTCTTTATATTTTTTTCTTGTGTTATCTTATTATAGAGGTCAACAAATGCCCTCCAACAAATGTGGTATGCGTCTAGAATGAAACACGTTTGTTGCATGCTGATTGACCTTGTAGATCTCTTGATATTTTCTCTAGATGTCACACAATTTTTTTTGTAGAACTCCAAGAGTCTATCTCTTCACCTTCACATATTTTGTAGGTCTATGATGGTAGATAGCATTGTCACCTTGTGCTCTTCTTTTGCTAGCACTGTCACCTTAGTTCATAGCATTTTTTTGCAACTGCTTAACATCTTTCTATCTTAATCATGTATGAATGTGATATTTATGTTGTATGATTATTGATATTGCTCAAATTTTTCTAGAACTTTACAGATTCATTAGCTGGTGGGATTCTGCTGTCACCAGTATAGATTATATCTTGTCTAGAGTTTACTTTATGTTGAAACAAACATTCATTTTATGGAGGATCTTTCATTCTTCCCTCCTCTAGTTGTATCTTGGTAAAATTTTAAATATTTATTTATGAATTTCAAAATGCGACGTGATGTCGACCCGAATAAATATTTAAAAAGCATTGGGTTTTTAGGGATATTTGAGGTGTCATTTAGAATACTCTTTTTATAGCTTTGGCTTAATTATTAATATTTTAGTCCCCTCTACCCTGTGCTTTGTGCGGTTGACATTGGTGAAGAATTGCCTTATTTGTCATTATCGACTTTTCAGGAGATTTATGAACTTTCTTCCCCATGCTTCTTGCTTTGATGAGCTTGTTGAAGGAGTAGATGCAGGTGACCTAAATCTTTTTTGGTTTATATTAAGTCAATGGCAAGAAGTCATCGGTCTAGAGCTTTGTGCGTAACAGACTTATTGATGATATAATCCTTATGGTTTAGGCATAGGCTTTAAATAAACTTTGGGATAATTTCATCAGTCCTTTGCTTAGTGCTTTTGCGAACTTATTGAAGAAATTTTTTTTCAGTCCTCGCTTGATGCTTTATGGATTTATTGAAGGATTTGCAAGTTTTGAATTTAGTCAATTGTACTATATATAAGTAGTATCTTAATCCATAATCTGTTGAGAAGACGTCAATCTGAGTCACTTGAGTTCATCAAATTAGGTGAGCTAAGATTTAATAGCTCTTCATCCTCTTGTTGCTAAAATGGGGGTTCCTCTACTATAAACATTTCTTATGATATGTTGAGTAGATAGAGTTGTAGCAATCCAATCATATTTGGGCGTGTTGGACCCAACCTTTTACACCCATTCAAGTTTCAGACTTAAGTTATGGTAAATGTGCTTCTTCATACTGAATCAACTGAAGTTGGTAGATATAAAGTCATCCTTTATGGTTAAAGATTTAGAGTCTCTGATCATTTAGTAATTATTCACAACTTATTCTTTCCACTAGAACTTTGATTCTCCAATTAATTAGAATAATTTGGTAGACTATGATCACTTGAACTTATCGAGTCAAAATAACCTTCATGTTTATTACAATCCTTACTAACGGGTTAACGAAATGGGGGTTCTATTTCTACTACCTTTCTTATGGCGCTATCAGTAATTATGTCATATTTGGGCTTGTTAGATCTGTCCTCTTACACCCATTTAAACATTAAGCTTCAAGCTATTAAAAGACTTCAAACTATTTCGGCTCGATTTATTAGAGTGCTTAGTTATATAAAAGTCTCTTTCTTGATTTTTTAAATCTCAGTACATTGGAGAAGGCGGTGGCCCAAACTTTTGAAAGATTTTACCTTCATATACTTTGAAAAAGATGTCGTTGTATCCTTCTTCATGAAATAATATTCGTATTAATAATTTTAAATATTTATTCGGGGATCTCGGCATGCAATATGATGCTGACCCAAATAAATATTTAAAATACCCCTTGTGTTGTAGGTACAATTTAAAATAGAATAAACTTTGGAATTTTAAAATTTTAAAATTTTTAAATATTTATTTGAAGATCTTAACACATAGTATGATGTCAATTTAAATAAATATTTAAAATGCTCCATATCTTACAGGAAGATTTGGATAAGCTTTGTATTTCGAGATTTACATATTTATTTAAAGATTTTAGCACACGGTGCGATGTCAACCCTAATAAATATTTAAAATGTCCCTAGTCTTATGGGGGATTTTAAAATGTATTATTGCTACATAAGAGAATTTTAAAATATAAATATAAGCATGCATTGACAAATATATATATATATATATATATATATATATATATATATATATATATATATATATATATATATATATATATATATATATATATATATATATATATATATATATATATATATATATATATATATATATATATATATATATATATATATATAACTTTAATCCGTGTATATTATATTGGACATAAAAATTTTTATGCATAGTATTTCTTTACATATCGACCATTAATCGGCGGCAAGGGTCTTTGACCATCCAGATCAATAAACTGATAAGCTCCTCTTTGGGACACCTTTTCGATGACAAAGGGACCCTCCTAACTGGATATGAATTTGGCACTAATTTTTTTTATGTGGGATGATTGTCCTTCTCAACACTATGACCAATTCCCCTTCTTGAAATGATCGATGACATACCATTCGATCAAATGATTTCACCATTATTGCTCGATAGATTTCTAGGTCTTATTGAGCTAATAGTCTGATCACTTTGAGTGCATCGAGTTCTTCCATTCTTAGATGAGCATATTATTCTTGAGTGAGATCATATTGGATAGCTGCCCAAAGTGATAATATTTTGATCTCTAGTGGCAATACTGCTTCAACTCCGAACACTAATGAATAAGGAGTGGCTTTAGTTGGCATTTTGTTAGTTGTACGATACACCCATAGTGCCTCTATCATCTTTGTATGCAATTCTATTTTATTCATGGTGATAATCTTCTTGAACAGTTCACCAACGTCTTGTTGAAGGCTTCTGCAAAGTCATTTGCTTTGGATTGTATATTGGTGAATATCGCCAATCAATTTTATGCCGATCAATAAACTTATACATTTTTATGCTTTTGAAAGCCATACCATTGTTCTAGATTATGTGGTGTGGCATATCAAATCTATAGATAATATTATGGGTGAAGAAATTTATCATGTGCTCGGACGTGACTTCTTTGAATGGAGTTGCTTCCGCCACTTAGAAATGCAATCATATGTCATCACTATAAATTAATGTCCAGCTAATTTTGGTGGATATATCAACCCAATTATATCTAAGCTATAATAATCGAATGTCCATGATGTTATTATTGGGTGCAGTGGATTTGGGTATTGATGTATAACATCACCCTGGATCTAATACTCGTGGCACCGTTTAACATGGTCAATATAATCCCTTACTATTATTGACCAATAATAACACGTTCTCTTGATTTTAGCAGCCATCTTGGGACTCGACTGATGTGTGACATAAAGTCCTTCATGAATTTTTGCTACCACTCTATTACTTCCTTAGTCCCTAAGTATTATTACCACATTTGATCAAAAGCTCGTTGATACAACGTGCCATTAACAAATGTGTATTGCAATGCTCTCTTTTAAATTTTCATAGCTACAGATTTATCTATTTGGAGTTCACTTTTTCTAAAATAATTGATGAAAGGTCGCCTCCAATCTTTTTCTATTTCAATATCTAAGCAATGCAACCATGACTTCGAGCATCTACTAGTTTATTTGCCAGCTCCTTGGATAATTTGTCCAGATAATCTACTTTGGTGTTCTATCCTCGGGGAACTTAAGCTATTATAACATTTGGAACTCATTTTAGAAGCTCGAGAGTTCATCAGTGGTAGTGAGCTAATTCTAGTTTATAAATTTTGTAAATGCCTAGAGCTTAATTTATCACAACCTGTGATCACCGAAGATTTGAAGATTTTGGATTCTGACACTGATCGTAATTTCTATTCCCACTATTAGAGCTTCGTATTCAATTTCATTATTGGTCTGATGTTCATTTAAACTGAATGAAAACCTTATTATAAATCCCTCAGGCTCTATGAAAATAAGACCAATACTGGCTTCAAACCTACCAAGATTTGGAGATTAGGCAGGTTTTATCGATGATGCCCCATCTAAATACATCTTCCAAAATTATTTTTTGTTCTCCACGACCTATCATCGGGAAAATCATCTTTGAGTGGAGAGTCAGCTGGGATTGGATGTGCGAAGAGGAAATATGTCAAAGCTTGTCCCTTTACCGCCTTCTATTGCATATATGTGATATCAAACTACAGTAGTATTACTTCCCACCTTGCTAGGCGACCTGTAAACGCTGGCCTTGCTATCAAGAACTTCAATGAATCGATCTTTGATATCGACATAATCTTGTGAGAAAGCATATAATGGCAGAGTTTCTGGACTACAAAGATCAACACTAAACAAGGCTTCTCAATTATAGAATAACGAATTTATTCTCCGATCAACCTCCGACTGATATAGTTGAGAGCATTTTCTTTGCCTTATTGACATCTTTCACTTTGTATATAAGATCAAAGGGATCATTAAAAATATTATTTCTTAATATCTTCAATTCTTCGCTCCATTTTCAAATAAAAATCCTACTAGTTTGCATGTCTTCTTCTTATTCTCTTTCATATATTATAAGAATGTTGATGCTTGATTTACCTATAAGTATATAATGTCATTATTCTTCAAACATAGATAATAATTAATTAAATTACATTCAAGCACATTTGAACTTGATCAAACCATGTTATGTTTAATACATAATAGAACTATATTTGAAGACAAGATTATGCCTTATTAATCCGAATTAAAATGCCTATCTAGTTAAGACATAATCATACCTTATTCATCAGATGACATTCAAATAAAATTAAAATAAATATATAACAATATAGTCTAAGATATCTTAAACTATATTCGATGACAATTTGAATAAGGTCCAAGCATAATTTGTGTGGATGGTTTAACAAGCATCAAAACATACTCTTTGATATTTTAAATAGCTCTGTATGAGATCTCTGTCAAAATGACCTTATATGTGTTATACCATATAAACTCTGTAAAATAGTACTCATCTATGCTTCAATTGTCAATAAACTAAGAAATCTCAAACTTCAGTAGGTGGTCCCTCTAGAATGAAGAAATTAGGATCAAAATAAAATGAAAAAAGATAGTAAATGAAGAATGTTAAAGTAGAAAGGGCTGGGAAACTTCACTCTTATACAGTGGAATATGAGTATAGCATGTGGTATTTTTGTTCGAATGAAACTTTTGGGAATATTTCCCTATGAGACAAACCAATGGGAATATTTCTTCAATTCTGAGCAATATGAAGCATATAAAGTTAGATTTTCCACCCACATTCAACTTCTTATGACAACTGGGAGAGGAATATTTGTTAACATTTTCATATTTTAGCTTTTGCTAACCTAACAAAAAATGCCCCCATCCAGATTAGTTAAGAGTTAAAAGTCAAAATTTCTAAAATTAGGTTGGAAGAAGAATATATAAGAACATATGGAGGAAGGATTATCTTATTTCATTTAATTCTTTCCCTAATACTTTCTTAAAGGAGCTTTTATAGAATTACAATACTCTTAATGACTCATTAAATGCCTGGTAACTGACAAATAAGCAATAATTACATATGAACTATCATGATGCATAATTACTCACAAACTCACAGTAATAAACTGCACACTATAATTAGCATCCCTAACATTATACACTCATTTAAACATTAAGGTTGAGCAAAATAACTATCGGTAGATGCATCATAGTAGTTCCGAGATTTGTGGATAATGGAAAGTGCTCATCCATGAAGGATTTGGAAGGGGGGTGATTTGGCACGGATGGCTAAAATCTTGTGATATTAGGTGATATAAGAGTGAGAATTAGAATACGACGTGGAGGATTTGATGAGGATCAGTGAGTGAGGATTAAGGATCAAGAGAGGGTGATGACACTGGAGGAAGGATAAGATATGCAAGACTTGGGCTTGGACTGAGATATGGAAAACAACATATATAATGAATGGGGTGTTAGATCTTGAGTAAGTGTCGAGATCTGAGTATAGATTCAACAGACCTAACAATGGAATCTATCCATCAAGATCAAAGAACATATTGGGATGGTTCACACAATATGGTGTTGGCGCTAAAAGTAGGGGGTGAAAGCTTAGATCTGAGTTTTTTTTTTTTTGGGCAAGAATGATGAATTATGAGAGTTAAAGTTGGACACTAGAACTAAAGAGGATGAATTTGGATACAGTGGTTTCAATGCCTTTAGTAATGATGGGGTCCATTGCGAGCACCATTGTCATGCATCCATTTTTGTGTGAAGAATAAACAATAGATTTGAGGATGTTGGCAAATTCAAAATAGGAAGGGGTGGAATAAGTGATCACAAAATAGGGAGGGAGATTTGCTTCATTTCATTTCTATTAATCCAGAAAGAGAGTATTTGTAGAATTCTAACTCCTAAAAACTCATTAAAAACTAACAATTACCTAATAAGGACTAATTACCTATAAACTACTAAGATCTATAATGTCTCATTAATTCAATCTTAAACAACCCCTTTCAATTATTAACCCTAACACATCCCCAATAAAAAAAAAAACATGAAAGAATAAAATAAAATAAATAAAGAAACAAATTAAATAAGAAAAAAATTATGAACATAAAGCCAATCAAATAAGGCTGATATGTGGCATTGTAACAACCAGGTTAAACTTTATTAATTCATAGAAATATAATTAAAGATATCATTTTCTGAACCTGCATAATTGAAAGAAGGCTAATAATAAGTTAATAACGACACGTAGCTACCATTTATTTAAAACGTAACGTCACATGGTTAAGCGACTACAGTATCACTTTCTCTTTTTTTTTTTCTTTGCATTCATCCCTATCTATAAATAAACAGAAAGTAACTGAACTAAGACTTTCCAAAATTTCAAGCTCAAGACTCAATTTTTTTTATTTATGCTTTATTTGGGACGATTTTTTTACTGCTTTTTAAAACAATTTTTTAGTTTAAAAGTAAAAAAATTTGTACTCGAAAGCTTCTTCAAGAAGCAGCAAAAAAGCAGTCCCAAACTAAGCCTTTGGCATCCTTTGGGACGGCTTTCTTACTGCTTCTTAAAACAGCTTTGTAATAGAAATATTAAAAAATTTATATTAAAAAGCTGCTTTAAAAAGTAATGAGAAAGTCGTCCCAAACAAAGCTTAAGCCGACCCAAACGAATCCTTGGGCTTCATTTGAGACGAATTTCTTACTATTTTTTAAAGAAAAATTTTATAAAAATTTTTTGAGCTAAGAACTTTTATATTACTAGAAAATAGTTTTAGAAGACAATAAGAAAGCATACCAAAACGAAACCTTAATCATTTCTGAAATAGATTTTTATTACAAAAATTTTTTAGTTCAAGAAATGTTTGTACTAAATAGTTGTTTTAGAAAACGATAAGAAAGCCATCCCAATTGAAGCATAAGGTTTCGTTTGAGATTGCTTTCTTACTGCTTCTTAAAACAATTTGTTCCATTACAAAAATTAAAGCTGTTTTAAGAAGCAATAAGAAAACCATCCAAACAAAGCGGGATAGCTTTCTTATTTCATTTTAAAAGTAAATTTTTAGTACACAATTTACATTTTCAAATAGTATTGTACTAAAAATCTGCTTTATGAAGCAGCAAGAAAGCTGTCCCAAACGAAACCTAAGACTTCGTATTTTTAGTACAAATATTTCTTAAAGTAAAAAATTTTGTATCAAAAAAGCTGCTTTAGAAAGCGGTAAGAAAGTTTTATCCCAACATAAGCTTAAACTCTCATTAATATAGAAAAACTAAGAAAATTTTGATGCGCACAAAATTACTCATGTAATAGGGCAGAAAATAAAGTTGGATGTGACATATCAGACAAATGAGCATACCACAATGCTTCTGCCCCATCACTTGCAAGGAAAATCAATAAAATTTTAGGGTCCGAATAAATAATTCGATCCATAGATCCGGCTCAAGTCGGAACTAAAAAAAATTAATATTTTTGATTCATTTATTAAATTATTTTTTTTAATTGACCTGTTTAATATTTTTTTTTTCCTAATTTTGGGTATAATTCTTTTATTTTTATATAAATTGTTACAATTTATAGATAATAAATTATACAAAAAATCATTTTTTTAAATTCAAAAGAAGTTAAGGAGTTGGGTTCGTATGGTCAAGTTATTATTTTTGACTTATTTATTAAATGAGTCAGTTCTGTCAACTGGATTTAGGTTGGATCAATTTCGAGTCGAACTTGAATTTGACACATCGACCCATTTTTACCCACCCTAATAAAAATGGAAATAATACTGATCTACTGTGATCTTTGACTATTTCTTCTTTTTCAAATGAATTAAAAAATGATACCATTTCATCAATTTATTTCTCAAGGAAATATTACCCACAACATGTCTTCTAGATTGAAACTTTTATTTTATCCAGTGAAAGTACGCTCCTCTACATTCAGTTTAGAAAAAAAAGCCGCCTGTACCGAGTACCGAGTTGTACCGAGTTTTTTCAAAAAACTCGGTACAGACGCTTTTTTGCCTAAACCGAACGTAGAGGAGCGTACGTTCACTGGATGTAATAAAAGTTCTCTAGATTGAAACCATTTTGCATTACAGGGAAGTGTATTGTAGAGCAATGGAATTCAATAGCTAACGTGACAAACCAATTTAATGCCAAATAGGACCCATATTGCAATGTTGGTGTGATGGAATTAATAATGATGTAATGTTGTCGGTGGCTATCACTTCAACCTATTAAGGCTATATTTGGGATGATTTTTTTACTGCTTCTTAAAATAATTTTAAGATTTCGTTTGGGGCAGCTTTCTTATGGCTTTTTGAAGCAACTTTTTAGTACAAAAAAAAAATTAATTTTTGTACTAAAAAGCTAATTTAAGAAACAGTAAATTTGTCGTCCCAAACGAAGCCTAAGAAGCAGTAAGAAGGCTTGGTTTGGGACGACTTAATTTCTTACTGCTTCTAAACTAAAAAACTATTTTAAGAAGAAATAAAAAAGCCATCCCAAACGAAGCCCGATCCATGCCCCACATATGTTGGTGAACTGTTCTTTTGAAGGCCTTTTAGTTATTTTTAAGTATTGTAGTGTTAAGTTAATATAATGTTTTATTTCTATTAAATTTTTTTTTTTCTATAGTTGTGTTTAGAGTAATAACTAATATGCGATCATTTGCTATTGAAGACCAATTAATATTCTCTAAACTTTCATATGTTGTTATCTGATTTAAAAATATAACTTTGGGGCTTTACGTATATATCATAAACTTATGTGTTTATATCTGACATCTAACCATTTGTATTTACTTATATACTTAAAAGTCTAAATCACTTTCGAGAAATATACATAAATATATGTTTTTTACTTTAAATAACTTAATTTTAGTGATATTTTTGATATAGTTTAATTATTTGAGTGATATATAAGTAAATTTAAAGATTTATCTATTAGATATATAAATACATAAAATTTTTATAGTATGTGCAAATTCACGCAAAATAGTGGTGAAAAAATTATAACATGAACCCTACCACATGTACCAAAAAATCTCTTCTAGAAATTTGCAATCTTCCATTCCATTAAACAGAACTATATAAAAAATTTCACATCCAACTAAAAATGATGTAGAACAATTAAGAGTCCAGGGTTTACTCATGTAACTCATGATGTAGTGCACAATAAAAAAAAAAAAAAAACTAAAACTTACAATCCACAATATATCAAGTAGTAACTAAGTAAAAATAAATTTCTTTTAATCATTCTATTTAAATAATAATTTAAGAGTATCCAAAATCTTAAATTTTACAAGAAAGAGAAAAAATTTCAAGTTTTAGGCATGATAAAATTTTATGCTATGAAGAATAATCTAATATTGAAAAAGTTTCAATTATGCACATAAACCCATAACTAAATAAATTAAATGCAAGCATAATGATATAAATCAACCAAAAGGAAGCTCTATGACTCACAAACTTTATTAGGAGACATACCTACATAAGTGGCTTTTAAGACTTGAGAAGTGCACAATAAATACACACCCAAACAACAAAAACAACAATAATAAAAAAAAGAACTTTATTTTAATACTCATATTATATATTTTAAATATGCCTTGATGACCATCTTAATAACCTACCAAGCTTAAAAGTTATCAAGATTTTGTTGCAAATTGGGACCTAAATCTTATGATTTTGATGATAATAAATATTATTGAATTCCTTACTATACTATCTCCTGTTAATTGTTATTATTACATATATACTTTTATTATGCACTAACATTTCAGGTCCACCGTACACTATACAAAACTGATCATCTCAAGACTACGTAGAATAGGGTTAAAGTGTATGGAAGAGTGTAATTTTGCTTTTTCTTTTTTTCTACTTTTCTTAAGTCAAATTATGATTTGGTGGATACTAAGCTTGGTGACAATACACACACACATACACACACTCAAAGAAGTGAAACAGAGAGAAAATTAGAAGTATATTTTTTTGAGCTAATCGTACTGTACGATACATATCATATTATACGATATATATATCATATTATACGATCAACTAATAAAAAAACCATTAAAATAACAAATTGTGATAATTAAGTATATTTGAACTAATCATAATGTACAATCCAGATCACATAGACAATAAATTGAAATCAAGATCCCAACCACCAATCAAATTTAGACAATATTTTGAAATTCAAATATTGTACTAATCATAATATATGATATGTATCGTACTATACAATGTAATTAAATATTACCTAAATTAATCCTATAATTAGGGAAATAAATTTGTTTAGTTTGTCTAATCAGATAGTACATAATGATTGGAGCCAATTGTACTGTATGACCATATCCTTATTAAGGATGATAATTTATTATCGCCAATCATACTGGATGATAAACCAAGTTGTTTCAACTAATCATACTAGATGATCATTGCAATAAATTGAATTGATCATACAATGCTCTATAATTCTTATAATCATAACATGGTGATTTGAACTAATCAGACAGTACAATCATGGATCGTACTATACGATTAATATCGACATAATTGAATTTTAGGGCTTTTTGAGAGACCTTATATTTAATCTCTCTCAATAGACTTATTTCAAGTCTTTGGCTGTTAAGTGTTCTTGAGAGGGAGTTTGGAGAAGAAGATCTAGGAGAGCCTTGGGAAGAAGAAAGGGATAACTTGTGTGTGAGGGAGAAGTACTGTAACGAGTTCATACGGTTGCTCCAAACAAGTGTCTTGGCTTATTCCTCTAAGTGTTTGCTTAGGTTTCTTGGTATCTCTTGGAAAAGATTCTTTAGGTCAAGGACGTGGTACTCTGCTATTACCACGATAGTGATAAAGGAGTTTTTGGTTCTCTACCATCACTAATAGGGTGAGAAAGGAGTTTGAGGTTCTCTACCTTCTCCTTGAGAGAGAAAAAGATTGAAGGTCTGCTGCCATCACCAGGAGGGTGACAAGGCTTGTGGTTCTATGGTGTATTGGTTTTGGTGGAAATGATTTGTGTAAGGGCTTCTCCAACTTGCTGTGTGGCAAAAGTGAGAGACACTATATAATAATAGTGAAATACTCGGAGTGGCTCCGGGGAGTTGAAGTAGGTCATTATTTGACCAAACCACTATAAATCTTTGGTGTATTTGTTTTGATTTTTTACTTTTGCATTTTACATTTTTTGCACTTTATTTCTGTGATAATTATTTAATGAAAATCAGTGATTAATACTTTATTCTATTAATTAGAATATCATCATTTTTGGATTAATATTTGATACAATTAATCACTTCCATATCAAGTAGAGGTTATTATTTTTAATAACTAAAAATTCTAAAAATATCATCTTTACATTTTTAAGTAAGCAATTTTTTTAAGTTCACCAATTTATACCCCCCCCCCCCCCCCCTTTTGGTGTGCCTAGGCACAAGTTCACTTAGGCTTAACATTCTTATCGAACTTTCAATTGGTATCAGTGTTGTACTAAAAAATGGTGTTTTAGAAAACCTAGAGGAAAATGATCGATGGCACATTTTAAAAAATAGGAACACCACAAAAGGTTACTCTATTACTCCACCTTTCTTTGACAATATACCATTTGATTTCTAGAAAATTTGCATGTCTACTTTCTTGTAATCTATTAATTTTTGCGTGTGGTTTTTAGTACAAGAAGGTTATTCAGCACCATCTAATTTTATTAATGTCATTACAACTAAGTTACCATTTAATGAACAAAGCAATGAGGATAGAGACTTAGCTCAATTAAATGCATAGTATTTAAACTATTTTTTAAGAGCTCTCAAGTTAGAAGATTATCTAAGAGTCTCTACCTATAACACTGGAAAGAAAATCTAAGATAATATGTGTATCACATATGAGGGAACTAGTGAGATTAAACAATCTAAGTTGAATATCTTGTTGCAGGATTATGAACTCTTTTGCATGAAACTAACGAAATCATTTCAAATATGTAGACTAAGTTTACACAAATTGTAACATCTCTATATGCTTTAGGAAGAGAGCTTTCTAATTATGAGAAAGTAAATAAAATTCTTAGATGCTTACCAAGTTATTATGATGCAATGGTTACTGCAATTTGTGAATAAAAGGATCTTAATGTATATTTTATAGATAACTTGCTAGGCTCACACATTTCCTATAAGCAAGCTGAAAGTTCGTTAAGGATGTTAAGCCCTATAGAACTGGCCCAAGCTAACCAAGAGGGGGGTGAATTAGTATTTTAAAAATTCTTTTCAACAAAAGCACAATTTCATAAACCAAAATCACCCCACAAGAAAGTAAGTGCGGAGATTAAAATGCAGAAGCAATAAAACAATAACACAGAAATTTATAGTGGTTCGATCAACTTGACCTATGTCCACTCCTTGGAGGCACCCTCCAAGTATTGCACTACAAAATGTGTCTCTCCTTTAGCCCCCACAGCTAGGCAGAGAAGCCCTCACAAAGAAGTCCTTTTTTCCATCCCGGCAAGGTAGAGAACCTATCTCCTTTGCTTCCTTCTGAAGCTGGCAGAGAACCACGATCAGTTTCTGAAAACCTTACCTCTACCGACCCTTTCACGGACGAGAAACTCTAGATGAAGAAGAAGCAGAGCGATCCTTGAAGCACCCTTGTGAATCCCCTCACAAGCTCCCCCTCACAAGATCCTCTCTCTCTCTCTCTCTCTCTCTCTCTCTCTCTCTCTCTCTCTCTCTCTCTCTCTCTCTCTCTCTCTCTCTCTCTCTCTCTCTCTCTCTCTCTCCTCAAGGTATTCTTAGGTCAAGGCAGCAGTAAAAGCTTGTTAAAAATGTTAAACAAGAGCTCTTTAAATAGAAGAGCTCCAAAGGGGCTCATTAATTGCACTTAGCCGACATTATCATCCAGGACGATAAGGAAATCGTCCTGGCTGATCAGTTCAAAACGTGGAACATCGGCCAGACCATCGCTCTGTTTGGGTGCTGGACGATTGAAAAATTGACTTGATCATCCAGGCCGATATCACGATCGTCCTGGCCGATTAGTTATAATTATTGGAAAATCTTCCAGACCACCGCCCAATTTTAGTGCTGGCCGATATTTATCATCCAGGAGTCAACTAAGGTTTAATACATCGTCTAGGCCGATCTTGAGATTGTCTAGGCCGATTTGATCGTATCAATCATACCTTAATTACTCCCCTTAATTACAGGATCAATTTAGGCATAATGTGTAATTTCGTCCAGGCCGATCCAAAGATCGTCCTAGCCGATCCAAAGATCGTCCTAGCTGATTTCTAAAAATATAATATACCTAAATTGAATAAGGCGGCAAGTTCTTTCTATTGTGAGCTTATCGTCCTGGCCGATACAAGTATCATCCAGGACGATCGGTTAATGACGGCTACCTTAATTAAGAATCCTGATTAGAGTCTCTATTTTGAACTCGATAGTGCAGGACGATCCAAGTATCGTCCAGGACGATCCAAGTATCGTCCAGGATGATCCAAGTATCATCCTGGACGATCCAAGTATCATCCTGAATGATCCAAGTTTCATCCAGGACGATCCATTCGTCCTGGCCGATCCAAGTATCGTCTTGGCCGATCCAAGTATCGTCCTGTCCGATGTGAGCAAAAACATAGATTCTAAGTCTCTCAAGTGTGTGTGTGTAGGGTTACTTAATATCAGTCTCTTTGACATTACAAACTGACTCAAGAAGAGAAAAAAAGTAAAATACAGACTGACTCAACCCTAGTTAGCTACCCAATCTTGAACTTGCATCATTTGTTCATCCGATCTTCGATTCCTGAAATGTTATAAGAAATAGGCAGTCCAAGAGAATCAGTAGTGTTTGCCAATCATCAAAACATAAGCCATGAAATCAAGTTTGCAACACAAGCTGTGAGTAAAAAATTGCAGGATACAGAAGACAAGAAAAGGATAAGGTAGTAGCGCTGAAAGCAATTGAGTTAGAAAGTGAGAACTCTATAGCTGAAGGAGAGGATGACATTGTACCAATGACTCAATAATTTAAAAGCTTCGTAAGAAGAAAATAAAAGCGTCATTAGCAGTGGAACAAAGGTAAATCAAATAAGAAAATTTTTAGGCATTTTTTGTTAGTATCTATTTTGAATGCGGGAAGCCGGGACACTTGAGGATGGACTGCCCCAACCTAAAAGCTCACTCAATCAAGGAGAAGGGTGAAGAGAAGACAGTTTAAAAATGACAAGCAATGGACTCAGAAGGCATTTTGGGTAGACTCTGCTTCAGATTCATCAAAAATATATATAGTAGAGGAGGTAACCAATCTGTGTCATATAATAGATAATAGTTTAAAAATGAAGTATGTGAGCTTTCTTATAATGAATTATTTAATGTTTTAAAAAAATTCACAATGCATAAAAAAATGAAAAATATGTATGCTAGCTTAAAAACCGATTTTTCTAATCTACAAAAAAAGTATACTAGTTAGATAACTAAAAAATCTACTTTAGATAGTGACCATATATCTTTACTTGATGAGTTTGATGCATAAAATAAGAAGCATGTTCACCTAACTAATGCACATAAATCCTTGAAGATAAAGCATATCAAATTAGAAAATACATTTAAGGAATTAGAAACACTTGCAAGTAATTTAGATATTGGAGAAAATGCATTAAAATTAGAAGTAGCTCATCTTGAAAGTACAAATGAATTCCTACAAGAAAAAGTAAATGCACTTCAAAATAATAAACCATCACTTACTTTGGCACAGTGGCTTAACTCCTCACCACAACATGCATCATATAACCCTAGGAAGAGGCACCATAATCCATGCAGATTAGTGAATCCTTTTCATGATGTTAGGTGTTAATTCTTTGGTATGCTGCATCATATAACCTGCACTTTCACTATACATCAAAGGAAACCTTTAGTGTGGAGATAAAAATTACATGCATCACAACATAACATGCATACGAGTCATTCATTACTGTATATGGTGGAACCCAAACTCACTTGGATTTTCAAATCTAATAAATGATTGATTTGTATAGGGATACTCTCACAAATGGCCTAGTGAGAGCATGTGATACATGAATAGTGGATGCTCAAGGCACATGATTGGAGACATAAAGTAATTCATCAACCTAGAGGCCAGTGCATGAGGCAAGGTAACACTTGGAAATAATACCACTAGAAAAGTGATAGACACAAGTATGATTAGTAATTCTAAAAATTTTGTCATTCAAAATATTTTACTACTAAACAACTTGAAATATAATTTTCTTTGTATTAGGAAACTGTGTGATAAATATTTTCACATTAAATTCTTATATACTAGTTATGTGATTAGTTTGAATGGAAATATTATTTTAGAAGGGAAGATAATTAACAATATTTATATGCTTGATTTGAACTATATTAAATCTAATAATTTTTTTTTGTTTGAAAAAAATTATTGATGAATCCTTGCTATAACATAGGAGACTATTCCATGCAAGCATGAAAAATATTAGAAAAATAACCCAAAAGGACCTATTTAGAGGCCTATATTACAATCTAGGAGCCCTAGTATATGATTTTGATGATGACAAATATTATTATTTGAATTGGTACTTTTCTCATTGAATATTTTAAATAGTTCTTTTATCTACGAGCACTAATATTGCAGGCATGATATATACTGCTCAAGGTTAATGAAAGCACAAGATTGGGTAGAGTAGGAATGTCATGTAAACAAAGTCTATAATTTTATTTTTCTTTATTTTTTATTTCTTGAGTCTGGATACATAAGAGTGTATATAATTGGGTGACAATGTACAAACAAAGGCGAGTGAGATAAATTCTAAAAGTTAAAATTTTTGTATAAATCATACGTACGACTTACAATTGTACTATATGATCAGTATTGAAAAATGGGCTTAACAACCAATCAAATAATAATTTTTTATGAACTAATCATATTGTATAATTTGGATTATACTGTATGATTCAGTATGATTTGAAAACCCTAATCACTGAATAAAGTAAGTTAGATATGCAATTTTTTTTTAACTAATCACACTGTATGATCTGATTCATATTGGACAAAAATTTGAAATCTTAAATAAATTAATCCCCATAATTAGTCAATTAAATTATGGTTTAATTAATAATAACTAATCATACTATACGATATTGATCATATAAAATAAATAATAGAGATAAAATTTGGTCATCCCAAAGGTTATACCAAATGAAACAATAATTTTTAAACTAATCGTACTGGACGACCTACTTGAAATCAAGTTACAGTACTGTAAGATGAGAGCAATACAAGATAATTGACAGAAAAATTTTTTAATCATCTCAGGAATCATCTTATACGAATAAAGGAAATCAAATAAATTGTACTGGACAATCTCTATATCATACTACAGGATGTGTTCAAAAAATTGAATAATTCATTCGAATGACAATTTACATCGTACTAAATGGGTCTAGTTTTTGAACTTATTATATTGTACGAATTCTAATCATATTGTATGAAGAGTAACAAGCAACTTGAATTATTACAATTTCTTGAAGCCTCTTATTAAGAGTAATTTTAGAGAATCTCTTAGAAATAAGGAGAGGATTTGGTGATTGTTGAAGGTACCCCGCGATATAAGTTTTTGAGAAATACAGGGTTTAAGAGGAAGGAGAAGGTGAAGATGAGCATGAGGGAGAAGGAGTGTGATGGGATCACACTATTGCTCTGGGCTTGCTACACCCTTGATCCTCTTATGGCCTTGGTGAGTCTTTGAAACTCTATTTAGAGAGAAAGCTTCAAAGTCCAGTCTTCGAAGTATTCTGCCTTCTCTAGGAGGGAGAAAAGGATCTAAGGTTATCTTTCATCTTTAAGTGGGAGAAAAAGGAGCCGAGGTTCTCTACCTTCTCTAGGAGGGAGAAAAATGAGTCAAGGTTTACTACCATCATCAAGAGGGTGACATAGCGTCTGACACTCCACCACATTAGGTTTGGTGAAAGTTAGTTTATAAGGGCTTATCTGACTTATTGTGGGAGTGAAATGAGAGCCACTTAGTGTTAGTGCGATTCTCAGAGTGGAGGACTCCAGGGAGTGGATGTAGGCCAAGGTTGATCGAACCATTATAAAAATCTCTGGTATATATTTTTTTTCTTTTTGTACTTTTAGTTTTCCTATATTTTATTTTTTTCATAACTACTTAGGAAAATAAGTGATTATCACTTCATTTCATTAATCAAAATATCATCATAGTTAAATCAATATTTTTGATAAACTCATTTGCTTTTTTCAATCAATTAGAATTTGATATTTTCAATTTCTAAAAACTTTTTCAAAAATATTATCATCATTATTTCGAAGTTGGGAAATTTTTTTAAAATTATTAATTCACCGCCTCTTGGTGAGCCTTAGGCTAGTTCCTTAGGGTTTAACAACCTTCATGAACTTTTAGCAAACCCAAATAAGAATTTTTAAGGACCACATATGTGATGCATACCAACTAGGAAAATAAATTAGAACTTCTTTTCACTCAATCATGGATATTATCTCCCATAAACCCTTAAAAGTCCTTTACATGGATGTGTTTGGATTGATTAGCACTGCTAGCTTAGCTGGGAAAGCATATAAATATATAATTGTTCATGATTACTCAAGATTTACTTAGATTAGGTTTTTATCACATAAAAGTGAATCATTCAAGAAGTTTAGGATCTTCTCTATTGTTGTTTATGAAATTTTTGAAAGCTGGTTTTGAAAAATATTAGTTTTCTTTGGAATTTTAAAATCATCTTTTAGATTCGAATTCTAAGATTAGACATCCCATTAGAAAAATCATACCATCCCAAAAGTGGAGATAAAATTTCAAGATGGGGTTCAAATTCAAAATCATAAATCCTTATTGAATATCATAACCGGATCCAAGATAGAACCACATATGACCTCGAAAGGTCAAAATAGAGTTCGATCAAATTTCTAACTATGATATTCTAAGTTGATTATCATTGATCTCATGCCCAAAACCTTGTGAGTAAATGATATATCTCCTGTAAGGAAGAAGATAGCACTGTTTGACAATTATTCGGGCATGACGATAGTGATCAATGTTGATTAAATTTTTTCAAAGAATACTAATTTGAGTTTTAAAATTTCTTTTGGGAAATTTGGGATTAAGTTTAGTTTTTAATCTTGAGATCGAACAGACCATTAGAGATGAAATACCACCTCAAAAGGTGGAGATAAAATTTCCTAATGGGTTTAGATCTAGAGTTATAAATTTTCTCTAGGCTATCATAGCCTGATTTAAGGGAGAACCACATATGACCCCGGGAGGATCAAGATGAGGTTCAATCTAAAATTGGACCACAACAATCAAGATGAGATGATTGTTAGTTTCATATTTGAATTGACGTTCATGCATGATAAAGCTCTTTAAAGAAAGAGAGTATCATCCATTAATAATCATATGATTATGATGATAATGTCATTATGAAGTAGATTTCCCAAAAGAATTATTAAGTGAGTTTTGAAAATCATTTTTTTTTAATAAATCATGTGTGTGTGGTTCTAAATCATTTATTGAGCACAAGCCCTCATAGTTAATTTCTTTGTAGGGAGATAGAGTATCCTATGAAAACTCTCGATTAAAATAGTGGCAAAATTTCATTATAAATTTTTTAGGAGTGATATCAAAGGAAGTGAATTTAGGAAATTCAAAAGGGAATGGATCAAGATTGAACATTTATTAATGAATTCAAGAGAAGTAGAGTATGGGACACTTTGAAATTTCAGAACCATCTAGAAGTGTCCCAACTTAGTCTAAGGGTTGGGCTTTATATTTTGGATTGAAGGAAAATTTAGTTAGACTTGAATATTTTATTAGAAATTTGGGATTATATTCTTGGAGGTTGGGGTCTTATGATTCAAGATCCGCCAAATCCTAAATCTGAATTTGGATACTCGACCACATTAGTCCAAACCTAACTAATGCAATGCAAGATCTGAATGTACCCGGCCTGGATTAGGGAGCCAGCTAGCCACCTAGTCGATTTTAAATACATGAGTCTAGTTATTTTTATTAGAGTGGTAGAAACATTTTTTATTAGAGTTTTAGAGAGTTGGGGACAACATCTACAGATTGTCTTATGTGACCGCTTTGACTTATGCTGGGTGAAAATGCTAGCTACTGATACAATTAAGATTTACACTCCTTTAATGTGTGTTTCTAATGTAATGCATATTGGTTGATATACCTAAATCATGTATGCTTGAAAATTTAAAAAAAATACTTAAAAATAATTTTTTTTAGAAGACTGGGCTTCCCCATGTCCAACAACTCATCCTCATAGGTCGGATTATCCTTAGGTGGGAAAGAGTCTAAAATAAGGAAAGAAAAAGTGCAGTAATATGCATATGACCTTGGGGGCAATCCTCGACTAATTTTCTAGATTTGTTATCTTTTTGTGTTATTTAATTCCTAAATTTTTTTAAACTTTTGATTACGAGTATAAAAATTTTTTACACCCTCACGAGCCTCACGTATCCATGCTAAAATAAAAAGTGACACACAAACACTAAAAAAAAAAAAAAAAAATAGGTAATCCTATACGTAATCATATTAATACATCAAATTTAATCAAATTAACTAATAAATGTTCATAGGCAAACTGCCTTGCTTATTATATCTTAGAAGTGTAGAAAGTAAAGTTGTTGGGCACCATTTACAACAATCAAGATTCTAGTCCTACTTAAGATGCAAGTGACTTTGAGTGGGATACTCTTCATCTTTAATTCTTCAATCTCCTCTCCTTCGGGCTCCTTGAATTCTTCGTAGTAGGCTATCCAAATGGAAAAGAGAGCTCTTCCTTTAATGGGAAGTCTACCCTTTCTGCTTTGGGTATGAAAGAGATGATCCAAATTTAGACTTTCAAATAGTAAGGGACTATCCCCCAAAGGGGTATCATTTTCTCTTTGGAATCTAACATTTGGATCTATGTATCCCAACTCAAAGTTCAGCTTTCACAACTCAAAACTCTTAAACAAATTATATTTGATATAAAAAAAATTCTAGACTATCCTGTAAGGTTATCATTAGCATTTAAATATTAAAAGATATTCCGAAGCAGTTATATATATGTGCAGAAAAGAAGTAAACACATTAACCATGCTCTTTTTATTATTTGGGGGGCTTAGAAGCCAAAGCACATGTAGTAAGCATATTTATTATTATTATTTTTATTTAAACCCCTTTTATTGCCCTACATGAGCATGATCATTTGTAAAAAACTCAGTGAACATCAAGATCGTTCCTATCCTAAGGGTAATCTATTCGCTAAACACATTAATTATCCACATAGTGCAGTAAAAGTAAGCAAACACACGAGGCAATTTCATTCATAACATGCAGTGAAATCTCAAAAAATATGGCACACAACAGAAAAGTAAACACTAGATTAACCTGAATCTAATGTCGGTTGTCCTAGCAAACAATCTAAATTGTGTGTAGAAGGTCGTGTGGCTGGGTAGTTAGTTAGAGTTATCTAAAATCTGAGTTTCTTAAGGATGAAGGGAAGTTTTATGTTAAGGTTTAAGTATTAGTGTATTAAAGCTTAATTTAAATATCTTTTAATTGTTAAGTGATCACTACCTTTATTTTACACCGAGATCGTGAAGTTTATTTTACCTTCCTTGGGACTGAGTTAATGACCTCATAGGCCTGGTTACCTAGTAGCGATTGGGATTAATTAAGTTAATTTAGTTGGTTAAATATTAAAGGTGAATTAACATTAAATATTTTGGCTAGTTATTAATTTTAAGAAGTTGGTAGAATATTTTATTAATCAAATTATGAAATTCTAAAAACTTTAAAGAGTTATTGGATTTTTATGAAATTATCGAAATGTGTTAACTAAGGGATTAAAAGTTGACTTTCCAAATTAAAGTGAATTTTAGAGGTTTTAGATTTTTAATAAATATTAGACCTTATGAAAAGTATAGAGTATTGGCACACTCAGTTTGAAATTTTTTAAGAAAAGTTATGAATTTTCGAAGTTTAAGCCTAGATTTTGACCAGAGTTTGGCCAAGTTGTTGACTTTTTGACTTTGACTAGATTTTGAAGTTTGAAATTTTTAGAAAATATTAGATTTTATTTTGAAACATATGCCTTTGAGTTTGATTGATTTTGGATTTTCTTTAATTAGTTATGAATTTTGGACATTTCCTTAATTACTTAAATTTTAAAATTGGTTAATTAGGAAGGTTTTGATAATTTTTACCCAAACACAGTTCAAACTTCATGGAATCACTTAAAAAAGCCAGGAATGACCCATGCGAGTGTTTCTAAATGTTTGGAAATTATTTAGAATTTTTAAATATTTTTAATTTATTAAATTGGTTAAACATTGAATTTGGATTAAAATTAAATTATTATTAAATTTGATATAAAATTAAAGTGATTTCAATTTTCACTCATTAAAGATTGAATTATGATCAGTTAGAAGTATTTTATGTAATTTTTGAAATTAAACTTGGTTTATTAGAAAATTTTAAGGGTTTGGAGGGCCAATTATAGGGCAGAATCTTAAAGCTCCTAATTGGTGAACCAAATGGACACAAATGTTGAGTCTAGTAATTAGGTTGTTAAGCCTAAGTTAATGTCCCAAGGCTACCAAGAGGGGGGGGGGGGTGAATTGGTAGTTTTAAAAAATTTTAAACCCTCTTTTTAAAATTATGTTGAACCGAAATAAAAATGTTTCTTTTAAGTTTTTGTAGAAAAAGTTTTTCAACCACCGAGTTTTTAAGACTAAAATTAAAATGCGGAAATATAAAAACAGTAAAGTAAATGACACCAGATTTATAGTGGTTCGGTCTAAAACCAGACCTACATCCACTCCCCAGAGGCACCCTCTGAGTATTGCACTAATACCAATAGTGACTCTCCTTTTGCACCCACAGCAAGGCTGAGAAGCCTTTACAACACACTCTTTTCACCACTCCCCGGTGCGGCAGAGAACCGTCGTCCTTTTACACAATCCACAGTGTTGGCAGAGAACCGTCCATCCTTTCACACTCTCCTAGTGTGGGCAGAGAACCCTTCGTCCTTTCACACTCTCCAAGTGTAGGCAGAGAACCCTTCGTCCTTTCACACTCTCCAAGTGTAGGCAGAGAACCCTTTGTCCTTTTATACTCTCCAAGTGTCGACAGAGAACCGTATCTCCTTGACAGATCTTCTCACAATAATCTAGAAGGAAAAAAGAAAAGAGTGAAGTAATCCCAATTCACAAGTAGAGATTCTTACCTTTGAAATCCAAGTGAAGCCTTCTCGCTCCAGTGGTATGAATCCTCCATTGAATGCTCTCTTCCACTCTCTGCTTGTCTATTCTATCAAGAGGCACGAAGATCAAATGACAAAAAGATTGGGTGGTAGTCTAATTTGGACTATTTATACAAAAGACAAGAAAAATTGTCAAAAAATTGTAAGTTTTCAATTCTGTACGCATTGGATCGTCCCGTACGATCGTGGATCGTCCTGGACAATTTTACTTAAACGATTTGAAATGACCCTATTTGTATATGTGTACGAAATGTCTTCATACAACTGATCGTCCCGTACGAACTAGGTTTGTCCGGTACGAACGGTTATTACAAGGTCGGTTCTAGAAACTGCTGAAAACTATTCTAAGTTGGTGAATTGTTTGGACGACAATTTGTTCGTCTGGATGAAATTTTTACAGAGGACCGATCGTCCTAGATGATATTTAATTCCGTCTGGATGAAAATTTTACAGAGGACCAATCGCCATCTACGATAATTTTATTTCCTCTGGACGAAAATGTTCCAGAGATCAGATCGTCCTAGATGATATTTAATTTCGTCTGGATGAAAATTTTCCAGAGGACCAATCTCCATGAACAATAATTTAATTTTGTCTGGACGAAAATTTTCTAGAGACTAGATCGTCCTGGACGATATTTAATTTCGTCTGGACAAAAATTTTCCAGAGGACCAATCGCCATTAACGATAATTTAATTTCGCCTGGACGAAAATTTTATAGAGAACCAATCGTCCCAGACGATAAATAATTTCGTCCAGGACGAATAGGACTTAGAATTTTTTTTAAGCAAGTTCCTATTCGTTCCATGTGCTCAATAGGAGATAACTGTCTGATCGTCTAGTACGAACTGATATCGTCCTGTACGATCAGTATAATTTTTATATGATCTCCTTATGTGTGTGTATGTTTTTATTCACTCAAATTACAATCACTCCCTTTCAATTTAATTTAAAGAAAAGTGCAAGCTTCAAATTTTACAAAGTATCTCATTCTGAATTTGATTTGAAGTCTTCGTAGTCTGGAGTTTAATTTTCCTGAAATGTTAGTACACACAAGAGAAAATAGAATTCTTCTAAAATTGTTAGGAGTATACTACAATGATGCTTCCTTTGCGCATCTTTTTCAAATTTTTGGGCACATTTTTGTGCATCTTTTGACATTGGGCTAATTTTGTGCATCTTTTTCATATTTGCGAACCTTTGCGCATTCCTTTTGATTTTTGTACTCTTTGTACAATTTTCAAGAGTAATTGAAACCAATTCTTTTCAAAATTAATAATCTAAAAATTCAAATTTTTCTAAGTGCATAAATATCACTTGAGCAGAGAAATACAAAATAAGAAAACATCTAAATTGCAATAATAATAATAACTTTTATGTAGTCTAAATGAATAGACATGAATTTAAAAGTTCTAATTATAACAAGTTATAAACAACTTTTAAATTTAGAAAGACTAGATTTTCTAATGTAATTAATCTCAAATTACAATCTGATTTAAGCACAATTAAGATTAAAAAAAAAGACTAATGAAATTCATAAAAATTAACCACATTCCAAAAATAAACCAAAATTAAATCAACTACGACATGTATTGATATTAATGAGAAAGATTACATGATCATTTCATAATATCAAAGACAACAATAAAAACAACTAACATAAACAAACATAACTAAGACAAATACTAAAATAAACACTAACACAACAAAACAAATAAAACTAAACACAAGTACAATAAACACAAAATTATCTTTCATTCTCTATTCTTCTGGAGGAGGAGGAGGAATGCCACCAAAAAGGTTGAAGTAGGAGGCCATCAACATAACATTGGTATTGATTTCATGTACTTCATTTCTGATGCTACCAATGTCCTGTTGTTGCTGCATAAGTTGAGCATCAATTTGATCAAATCTTTGATCAACATGAGTTTCAAGTTTATCAAATTTCTCAATCAGATTCTGATAATCTGATTGAAGTGCAGAAGCTTGCTCTCCTTCTTCTTCTTCTTCAAAAGCACTGACATGTGCTTTCCCTTTTTCCTCCTTGAAAATTGCTCTGAAGGAAGCATCATTGTAGTATATTGGCTCTTCGTATTCATCATCAGGATGCACTAAGTTGTATTTCTTTTCCAAAATGTATGTAACTAAGTGTCCTAGTGAGATGTTCCTTTTTCTCTTCTATTCTGCGTGCCCAATTTCTGAAAGTCCATAGAGATGGTCTAGGATAAGTTGGGCTTCGTTGATAGGCTTACAATCCATAATCAAAAAGGTTAGAACAGAAAGGAGAGGGGTAATATTGATCATATCACCAGCTTTAGGAATGATTGAAGATCGAAGGATATGCTGGATGATTCGGGCATTTTTGGTCATACCGGAGACTCTAGCAACATGATATGTTAGGCCACTTTGTCTAATCACCCTATTGACATCATACCATTTGAAAGTGTCTTCACTCATTAGGGTGTGGGCTCTATATCCTCCAGTTCTTAAGTTAAGAAAGGCACCAATGTCGTGCTTGGAGATTTCAACTTTTCTTGCATGGCCAATATCCAAAATTCATCAGAAAGTGCTTGTTCAATATTAGTGGGTTCTATTGTTGAAATAAAGGCTGAATGATTGACTTCCTTGTTTAATCCATGCCTAGTTCTAACACCCTCACTAGGTTCACCTATAATCAATTCTCTTGGGTGGTTTTTAGAAAATCTCAAATCTCTAGGCAAAGGGTTTTCTCTTTCTAAATTTTCTTCCATATTTTCTTCCAAATTTAATCTATCAATCTTTTGGGAGTTTTCCTCAATTTCTTCTTCAACAATATTTGGTTCTTCCAGATTTCCAGATTCATCAAATACAACATGTGTGGTTTCTTCAATGACTAAAGTTCTTTTGTTGTATACCCTATAAGATTTTCCAACACTTGAATATCCAACAAAAATTCCTTCATCTGATTTTGGATCAAATTTTCCTAAGGCAGATTTTCCATTGTTATGTATGAACACTTTGCAACAAAAAACAGTCAAATGTGACAAGTTAGGTGTTCTACCTTTTAGCAACTCATAGGGTGTTTTATTTAAATTTTATCTCACATTCACCCTATTCAGAACATAACATGCAGTGCTAACCGCCTCAGCCCAAAAATATCTAGGAAGTGAGTATTCTGCCAACCTTGCTCGGATGGCTTCTATTAATGTTCTATTTTTCCTTTCAACTACCCCATTTTGTTGAGGGGTTCTAGGTGCAGAAAAATTGTGATCAATACCTTTTTCTTTACAAAAATGTTCAAATCTTTCATTTTCAAATTCTCCTCTATGATCACTTTGTAAAGAGATTATTTCACATCCTAGTTTTCTTTGAATCTAAGTTGAAAAATTTCTAAATTCCTCAAATGATTCATGTTAAGATAGCTGCTATTTGAATGCTTTACATTTTTATAACTTATGTAGTTTTGATGATTCCAAACATTATAGTTCAAATGTGTAGTTATCTCCTAACAATTTAGAAGATTTGTATTTGCTCTTGTGTGTACTAACATTTCAGGAAAAATGAACTCCAGACTACGAAGACTTAACATCAAATTCAGAATGAGATACTTTATAAAATTTGAAGTTTGCATTTCTTTGAAATTAAATTGAAAGGGAGTGATCGTATTTGAGTGAATAAAAATATACACACATATAAGGAGATCATATATAATTTATAATAATCGTACGGGACGATATCAGTTCGTACGGGATGATTAGAAAGTTATGTCCTATTGAGCATATGGAATGAATAGGAACTGGCTTGAGAAATTTTTGTAAGTCCTATTCATCCAGGACAAAATTAATTATCGTCCAGGACGATATGGTCTCTGTAAAAATTTCATCCAAATGAAATTAATTATCGTACATGACGATTGGTCCTCTGTAAAATTTTCGCCCAGATGAAATTAATTATCGTCCAAGATGATCTGGTCTCTGTAAAATTTTTGTCCAGACGAAATTAATTATCGTACATGACAATTGGTCCTCTGTAAAATTTTCGTGCAGATGAAATTAATTATCGTCCAGGACGATCTGGTCTCTGGAAAATTTTTGTCCAGACAAAATTAAATATCGTCCAGGACGATCGGTCCTCTGTAAAAATGTTGTCAAGACGAACAAATTGTCGTCCAAACGATTAACTGACTTAGAACAGTTTTCAGCAGTTTTCTAGAACTGACATTGTAATAACCGTTCGTACCGGACGAACCTAGTTCGTACGGGACGATCAGCTGCACGAAGACATTTCGTACACATATACAAATAGGGTCGTTTCAAATCGTTTAAGTAAAATCGTCTAGGATGATCCACGATCGTACGGGACGATCCACTGCGTACAGAATTGAAAACTTGCAGTTTTTGGGCGGTTTTTCTTGTCTTTTGTATATATAGTCCAAATTAGTCTGCCATCATATCTTTTTGTCATTTAGATCTTCGTGCCTCTTGAGATAATAGCTAAGGAGAGAGTGTGAGATTGCATTCAAGGGAGGATTCATACCACTGGAGCGTGAAGGCTTCACTTGGAGTTCAAAGGTAAGAATCTCTACTTATGAATTGGGATTACTTCACTCTTTTCTTTCTTTCTTCTAGATTTCTTGTGAGAAGATATGTCAAGGAGATCCGGTTCGCTACCGACACTTGGAGAGTGTGAATAGCCGAAGGGTTCGCTGCCTACACTTTGAGAGTGTGAATAGCCGAAGGGTTTGCTACCTACACTTGGAGAGTGTGAATAGCCGAAGTGTTCGCTACCTACACTTGGAGAGTGTGAATAGCCGAAGGGTTCTTTGCCCACACTAGGAGAGTGTGAAAAGATGATGGTTCTCTGCCAATACTGGGGATTGTGTAAAAGGACAACGGTTCTCTGCTGCACCGGGGAGTGGTGAAAAGAGTGTGTTGTAAAGGCTTCTCAGCCTTGCTGTGGGTGCCAAAAGAGAGTCACTATTGGTATTAGTGCAATACTCAAAGGGTGCCTCTGTGGAGTGGATGTAGGTCTGGTTTTAGACCGAACCACTATAAATCTTGTGTCATTTAATTTACTGTTTTTACATTTTCGCATTTTAATTTTAGTCTTAAAAACTCTGTGGTTGAAAAACTTTTTCTACAAAAACTTAAAAGAAATATTTTTATTTCGGTTCAACATAATTTTAAAAAGAGGGATTAATTTTTTTTTTAAAACTACCAATTCACCCCCCCTCTTGGTAGCCTTGGTACATTAACTTAGGCTTAACAACCTAATTACTAGACTCAACAAGTGGTATCAGAGCTTTGTTTCAATATCATAAGTTTGAACTACTTTTTGATTAACATAAATGGCTACATTCGAAAACTGAAACACACATGAGGGTTACTCTATCATTAGACCTCCACTGTTTGACAATATTCCTTTTTATTTTTGGAAATCACGGATGTCTACTTTCTTACAGTCACTTGATTATCGCATGTGAATGCTAGTCCATGAAGGTTACACAAAGCCAACTAGATTAGTTGATGGAGTTAGGGTAGAAACACCTTATGCAGATTGGACTATAGAAGAACGTGACTTAGCAAAATTAGATGCCAAATGTTTAAACAGTTTCTTTTGTGCTTTAAAATCTGAAGACTACATGTGGGTTTCCACTTGCAAAAGCGGAAAGGACATATGGGATAGACTTTGTATAACTTATGAAGGGACAAATGAGGTTAAGCAATCAAGACTCAATATCTTGTTACATGACTATGAATTGTTTCGCATGAAACCTAATGAATCTATTTCTGACATGTACACAAGATTCACACAAATTGTCACTTCTTTGCATGCACTTGGTAGGGAATTAACTAATGCTGAAATGGTCAATAAAATTCTTCGATGTTTACCTACTACTTATGATGCTAAAATTACTACAATTACATAGTCTAAAGATCTTAACATTTACTCTATTGACAATCTTCTTAGTTCACTCATTTCTTATGAGCAAGGAGTAAGTCAAAGAAAGATTAATGCAGGTGAACCACGAAAGTAGAAGAATATTGCACTAAAGGTGGAAGAGTCAGAGAGTGAACACTCATAACTTGAGGATGAAGATGATATTGCACTAATGACTAGATAATTCAGAAGCTTTTTAAAGAGGAAGCAGAAGAGATGCCATCAATGGAACAGAGGTAAGTTTAACAGAAATGACAAGATTTCTAATGAAGTAATTTGTTATGAATGCAGGAAACCAGGTCATATAAAGACTGATTGCCCAAAACTCAAAGCCACTCCTAGCAAGGAGAAAGTAGAGGAGAAACCAATGGTAAAGAAGGGCAAGAAAAAATTTCAAAGAGCTTTCTGGGCGGACTCAGCTTCAGACTCATCTGAGACTGAAAAAGAAGAAGAAGTCATCAATCTTTGCTTAATGGCAGACAATGTAGATCACTCAGAACAAGAAGAGGTATGTGACTTAATCTATGATGAATTATTTGAAGTTTCTGAACACATGCATGATGCATATAGGAAAATGAAAAAGATGCATGCTAGTGTAAGTTTTGAATTGGAAGAGCTTAAAAAGGAACATGAAATCCTTAGGAAAGATCATGCATTAATAGATGACAACCACATAAAACTACTTGATGAATATGATGACTTGAATAAGAATTTTGAAAATCTAAAATCATCCTATGCTTATCTTGAAAGAGATTTTAAAAAATTTAAGGATGAATCTGCGAGGAAAACATATTTAATCAGTTATACAAATCGACTCTTGGAAGAAATGAATTCATTTTATAAATTGATAATAAGAGCTCTTGAGAATAATAAGATACCCCCCAAAATTGAAGATTTTACAAATCCTAAATATTATCCTAAATATATGGAATCCATTAGAAGATAATCATATGGAAGAAAACATAGGAATATTTTTCCTAATGTTAAATGTAATAATTGTGGATTTCAGGGACATATAGCTCACACCTATACTTTGAAGATGAAATCTAATTTGGTGTGGAGACCTAAGATGCATAAACTTAGACATATCATACATACATCTGATTATAAATTGCTAAAAGATGAACCCAAACTTGTTTAAGTTCCCAAGTCTAACATTTGAGAATTTTGCAGAATTGCTCTCACACAAGACCTCGTGGGAGCATATGGTATCTGGACAGCGGATGTTCAAAGCATATGACTGGAGATACTGCTCAATTCATAACGATGGAAGCCAGGAATGGAGGTAAGGTTACACTTGGAGATAATACCACAAAGAAAGTGGTTGGATCAGGTATGATTGGAAATTTCAAAAAAATTTTCATAGACAATGTGTTATTGGTTGAAGGCTTAAAACATAATCTATTAAGTATTAGTCAGCTGTGTGACAAGGGATATAATGTAAAATTTTTACCTACTAGCTGCATATTAATCCTAAATGGAAAAGAAGTTTTAAATGGAAAAAGGGTAAACAATGTTTACAAGCTAGATTTGAATTCAATTCAATCTCCTACTACTTTTTGTTTAAAAACTGTTTCTGATGAATCATGACTTTGGCATAGGAGACTTTGTCATTCTAGTATGAAAAACCTTAGAAGAATTACCCAAAAGAACTTAGTGAGAGGTATACCAAAACTAGACTTTACTAAGGACCACCTTTGTGATGCATGTCAATTAGGAAAATAAGTGAAGTCCTCTTTTAAGTCCAATAAGGATCTTAGAACTAGTAAACCTTTAGAAATTCTTCACATGGATCTTTTTAGATCAATAGGAACTGTAAGTCTAGGAGAGAAGGTCTACGGATTTGTTATAATGGATGATTTCTCAAGATTCACTTGGGTTAGATTTCTTTTTCATAAAAGTGAATCGTTAGAGGAATTCAAAAAATTTTCAACTTGGATTCAAAGAAAACAAGGATGCGAAATAATTTCTATTCAAAGTGATCATGGAGGAGAATTTGAAAATGAAAGATTTGAAATTTTTTGTAAAGAAAATGGGATTGATCACAATTTTTCTGCACCTAGAACCCCTCAACAAAATGGGGTAGTTGAAAGGAAAAACAGAACATTAATAGAAGCCGCCCGAGCAATGTTGGCAGAATACTCACTTCCTAGATATTTTTGGGCTGAGGCGGTTAGCACTGCATGTTATGTTCTGAATAGGGTGAATGTGAGATCAAATTTAAATAAAATACCCTATGAGTTGCTAAAAGGTAGAACACCTAACTTATCTCATTTGCATGTATTTGGTTGCAAAGTGTTCATTCATAACAATGGAAAATCTACCTTAGGAAAATTTGATCCAAAATCGGATGAAGGAATTTTTGTTGGATATTCAAGTGTTGGAAAATCTTATAGGGTATTCAACAAAAGAACTTTAGTCATTGAAGAAACTACACATGTTGTATTTGATGAATCTGGAAATTTAGAAGAACCAAATATTATTGAAGAAGAGATTGAGGAAAACTCCCAAAAGATTGAGAGATTAAATTTGGAAGAAAATGTGGAAGAAAATTTAGAAAGAGAAAACCCTTTGCCTAGAGATTTGAGATTTTCTAAAAATCACCCAAGAGAATTGATTATAGGTGAACCTAGTGAGGGTGTTAGAACTAGGCGTGGATTAAACAAGGAAGTCAATCATTCAGCCTTTATTTCAACAATAGAAGCCACTAATATTGATCAAGCACTTTTTAATAAATTTTAGATATTGGCCATACAAGAAGAGTTAAATCAATTTGTAAGAAATAAAGTTTGGGAATTAACTATAAGGCCAAAAGAACAAAGTGTTGTTGGGACCAAGTGGGTGTTCAAAAATAAAATGAATGACTCAGGAGTAGTCATTAGAAATAAGGCTAGATTAGTTGCTAAGGGATATAATCAAATTGAAGGAATTGATTTTGAGGAGACCTTTGCCCCTGTAGCTAGACTTGAAGCAATTAGGGTTTTACTAGCCTTTGCCTGTTTTAAAAGTTTTAAATTATTTCAAATGGATGTCAAAAGTGCTTTTTAAATGGGGTAATTGAAGAAGATGTTTTTGTAGAACAACCTCTAGGCTTTGAAAATTCAAAATACCAAAATCATGTTTTCAAGTTAAAAAAAGCATTATATGGATTGAAACAGGCACCTAGGGCTTGGTATGAGAGGTTGAGACACTTCCTACTTGAAAGATCTTTTGAAAAAGGAAGTGTGGATACAACTCTCTTTTTAAAGAAATTTAGAAAGGAAATACTCATTGTTGAAATTTATGTGGATGATATCATCTTTGGATCTTCAAATAAAAATCTGTGTGATGATTTTTCTAAAACAATGAGTTGTGAATTTGAAATGAGTATAATAGGAGATTTAAATTACTTTCTAAGTTTTAGCATTAAGCAACTTGAGGTAGGAACATTTCTTAGTTAAACTAAATGTATTAAGGACATTCTCAGGAAATATGAAATAGACAATGCTAAACCTGTTAGTGCACCAATGAGTTCCTCAGTTCAGTTGGATAAAGACCTTAAGGGAAAATCTGTTGATCAAAAGAAATATAGAGGGATTATTAGATCTTTGCTTTACTTGACTGCTAGCCGACCAAATGTTATGTTCAGAGTTTGCTTATGTGCTAGATTTCAATAAGATCCAAAAGAATCACATTTGACAGCAGTGAAAAGGATTTTAAGATACTTGTTAGGAACTCAAAACTTAGGAATTTGGTATCCTAAGTTTAGCTCTTTATTTGAAATTGTTGGTTATTCAGATTCTGACTTTGCAGGCTGTAGAGTGGATAGGAAAAGAACTTTTAGATTTTGTCAATTCATTGGAAATTCATTAGTTTCTTGGTCCAGTAGAAAAAAAAATTCAGTAGCCCTATCTACTGCAGAAGCAGAATACATTGCATAAGGAAGTTGTGTGGCACAAGTACTTTGGTTAAAATAGCAGCTGATTGATTTAGGATTATCTATAGACACTATTCTAATTTATTGTGACAATACTAGTGCTATTTGCATTTCTAAAAATCCTATTCAACATTCTAGAACCAAACAATTTGACATAAGACATCATTTCATAAGGGATCATGTATCCATGGGAGAAATTGAACTCACACATATTTCAACTGAAAATCAACTTGCAGACATTTTTACAAAACCTTTAGCCTTTGATACCTTCAGTACATTAAGAACAAGGCTAGGTGTTATTGATTTGAATGCTTAAATAAAAATATTTTTGCAGCATTGATATTTATGTTTTCTTAGTTATGATTGTTTATGATTGTTGTTTTTATTGTTGTTTTGATATTATGAAATGATCATGTAATCTTTCTCATTAATATCAAAATATGTCGTAGTTGATTTAATTTTGGTTTGTTTTTTGGAATGTGCTTAATTATTATGAATTTCATTAATCTTATTTAATATTAATTGCGCTTAAATTAGATTGTGATTTGAGATTAATTATATTAGAAAATCTAGTCTTTCTAAATTTAAACCTTGTTTATAACTTGTTATAATTAGAATTTTTAAATTCATGTCTATTCATTTAGACTACATACACGTTAATATTATTATTATATTTTAGATGTTTATTTATTTTGTATTTCTTTGCTCAAGTGATATTTATGCACTTAGAAAAATTTGAAATTTTAGATTATTGATCTTGGAAAGAATTGGTTTCAATTACTCTTGAAAATTGTACAAATAGTGCAAAAATCAAAAGGAATGCGCAAAGGTTTGCAAATATGAAAAAGAGGCACAAAATTAGCCCAATGTCAAAAAAAAAATGCACAAAAATGTGCCAAAAAAATTTGAAAAAGATGCGCAAAGCGCCACTTGTGGTAATTCTCTTCTTTCCAAATTCTTTCAATCTCTTAATTCAAATTGCTCTTATGTTCATTTATATTCTATTGAACTTTGAAATATAGAATTTTTTATTCATCTCTCTTGTAATGATTTTCTATATTCTAATGTCTAAATTGAATCATTTTTTGATAAATTCTTCTTACTTACAATATTATATCAATTCTTAAATTCTATGAATTTCTATGATTTACCTAATGTTATTAGTTTTAGATTGCATACCTTATGACAATCATCATTTAGATTAAATTTTCAAATGAATTTTATTTAATTACTTACATTTCTTGTCTATTTCTTCTTCACTTTTTATTGTTGTCAAAAAGGGGGAGAGAAATTATTGTGTTTGTATGTTTTGTTTTGATTATTTTGTTTGCATTTTGATTTTGTGTTTGACTTTGTGATTTTGTTAAAAATTTTTGAAAAACAAAAATATTTTTCTTTGCTTCAAAATGCCTCCTTATTTTCATGTATTCATCAATTCAGGGGAAGTTTAGGAGATTTGTTTAAATTGAAACCATACAAATAATAATTGTTTTGCCATCATCAAAAAGGGGGAGATTGTTAAGATAGTTGCTATTTGAATGTTTTACATTTTTGCAACTTATGTAGTTTTGATGATTCCAAATATTATTGTTTAAATATGTAGTTATCTCCTAAAAATTTTAGAAGATTTGTATTTGCTCTTGTGTGTACTTACATTTCAGGAAAAACGAACTCCAGACTACGAAGACTTAAAATCAAATGTAGAATGAGATATTTTGTAAAATTTGAAGTTTGCATTTCTTTGAAATTAAATTGAAAGGGAGTGGTTGTATTTGAGTGAATAAAAATATACACACACATAAGGAGATCATATATAATTTATAATGATCGTACGGGACGATATCAGTTCGTACGGGGCGATCAGACAGTTATCTCCTATTGAGCACATGGAATGAATAGGAACTGGCTTGAGAAATTTTTCTAAGTCCTATTTGTCCAGGACGAAATTAATTATCGTCCAGGACGATATGGTCTCTGTAAAAATTTCATCCAGACAAAATTAATTATCGTACATGATGATTGATCCTCTGTAAAATTTTTTTCCAGATGAAATTAATTATCGTCCAAGATGATCTGGTCTCTGTAAAATTTTCATCCAGATAAAATTAATTATCGTACATGACGATTGGTCCTCTGTAAAATTTTCGTCCAGATGAAATTAATTATCGTCCAGGATGATCTGGTCTCTGGAAAATTTTCATCCAGATGAAATTATATATCATCCAGGACGATCGATCCTCTGTAAAAATGTCGTTCAGACGAACAAATTGTCGTCCAAATGATTAACCGACTTAGAACAGTTTTCATCAGTTTCTAGAACCGACCTTGTAATAACCGTTCGTACCGGACGAACCTAGTTCGTACGGGATGATTAGCTGTACGAAGACATTTCATACATATATACAAATAGGGTCGTTTCAAATCATTTAAGTAAAATCGTCCAGGACGATTCACGATCGTACGGGACGATCCACTGCGTACAGAATTGAAAACTTGCAATTTTTGGGCAGTTTTTCTTGTCTTTTGTATATATAGTCCAAATTAGACTGCCATCATATCTTTTTGTCATTTAGATCTTCATGCCTCTTGAGAGAATAGCTAAGGAGAGAGTGTGAGAGTGCATTCAAGGTAGGATTCATACCACTGGAGCGTGAAGGCTTCATTTGGAGTTCAAAGGTAAGAATCTCTACTTGTGAATTGAGATTACTTCACTCTTATCTTTCTTCCTTCTAGATTTCTTGTGAGAAGATCTGTCAAGGAGATCCGGTTCGCTGCTGACACTTGGAGAGTGTGAATAGCCGAAGGGTTCGTTGCCTACACTTGGATAGTGTGGATAGCCGAAGGGTTCGCTGCCTACACTTGGAGAGTGTGAATAGCCGAAGGGTTCTCTGCCTACACTTGGAGAGTGTGAATAGCCGAAGGGTTCTCTGAAAGTTTGTTCGGGATGTTAGGCCCTCTTGAACTTAGTCCCAAGCTAATTAAAGAGAGAGGTGAATTGGAAAATTTTAAAACCAAAACACAATCCAAATCACCACAATAATAAATGCGGAAATTAAAACGCGGAAGTAGTAAAAAGAAAGAACACACCGGATTTATAGTGGTTCGGTCAAACCTTGACCTACGTCCACTCCTTGGAGGCACCCCCCAAGTATTGCACTAAACTAGTGTCTCTCCTTTAGCCCCCACGGCTAGGCGGAGAAGCCCTTACAAAATCACTTCCACCTTCCCCGGTGCGGCGGAGTCGCCGGGTCCTTTGACACCAAAGAGATCTTCTTCTTTGGTGAACTTACCTCGAGACAAGCCTTGAATCCGATGGTACTAAAGTGCGAGTTCGCCGGAGCAACCGTGTGGAACCCCCTCCACACTCCCTTGAGTCCCCCCTCACAGGATCTTCTCCCTCTCTCAAACTCCACCCTTTCCTCTCTCCCTTTCAAGCTCTCTCTTCAAGTTTCCCCCACAAGAACGAAGCTACAATGGCTGCCAAAGACACTTACAAAGTGCCTTGCCATAGCTTAAATAGAGGCTCTCAAAACGAGCTCATTAATGTAAGTTGCCGACATTATCGTCCAGGACGATAGGTATATCGTTCTGGCCGATCAGTACAAATTAAGCTCATTAGCCCGGGACGATATGGGACGATCAGAAGAAAATTGGTTACATCGTCCTGGCCGATCTTACGATCGTCCTGGCCGATTAGTTTAAAACCGATTTCAATCGTCCTGATCATCGCCCTGTTTTTGAGCTGGCCGATATAGATCGTCCAGGCCATCGTCCTGGCCGATCATACAATCATCCCAGACGATGTGATCGTATCAATCAACCATTAATGCTTTCCAAAGATACCAGATCAATTTAGGCATGATTGAGTTAGATCGTCCTGGACGATAATAATATCGTCCGGGCCGATTTCCTAAAACAAAGACTTCCTAAACTGATTATGGCGGTTGATTCTTTATGAATTGAGATTATTGTCCTGGCCGATATAAGTATCGTCCAGGCCGATCTGTTGACGGCTGCCTTAATGAGGATGCCTTAACTAGGGTTTCTGATTTTGGACAGATCGTCCAGGCCGATCTTACGATCGTCCTGGCCGATGTTACCAAAAACAGAAATCATATAAGGAGCAAGAGAATTTCTACCAAGTTATAGCCACACCAAATACAACAGACTCAAGAAAGGAGAAAGATTACAAACTTACAAAGACCTAGTTTACCCAATCTTGAGCTGGTTCCAGATTGCAGTCTAATCATGTGGACCTGAAACGTTAGCACATAAGGCAATCATAGAGAAATAAGGAATGTTTGCTATCATCAAAATCATAAACCATAGATCTATAACATTCTCTGCCCACACTAGGAGAGTGTGAAAGGATGACGGTTCTCTGCCAACACTGGGGATTGTGTAAAAGGACAACGGTTCTCTGCCGCACTGGGGAGTAGTGAAAAGAGTGTGTTATCAAGGCTTCTCCGCCTTGTTGTGGGTGCAAAAGGAGAGTCACTATTGGTATTAGTGCAATACTCAGAGGGTGCCTTTAGGGAGTGGATGTAGGTCTAGTTTTAGATCGAACCACTATAAATCTGGTGTCATTTACTTTACTGTTTTTACATTTCCGCATTTTAATTTTAGTCTTAAAAACTCTGTGGTTGAAAAACTTTTTCTACAAAAACTTAAAAGAAACATTTTTATTTCGGTTCAACATAATTTTAAAAAGAGGGTTTAATTTTTTTTTTAAAAACTACCAATTCACTCCCCCTCTTAGTAGCCTTGGGACATTAACTTAGGCTTAACAACCTAATTACTAGACTCAACAATTCACTTTTATGAAAAAGAAATCTAACCCAGGTGAATCTTGAGAAATCATCCACTATAACAAATCCGTATATCTTCCCTCCTAGACTTGCAGTTCCTATTGGTCCAAAAAGATCCATGTGAAGAATTTCCAAAGGTTTACTAGTCCTAAGATCCTTATTGGACTTAAAAAAGAGGACTTAACTTATTTTCCTAATTGACATGCATCACAAAGGTGATCCTTAGTAAAGTCTAGTTTTGGTATACCTCTCACTAAGTTCTTTTGGGTAATTCTCCTAAGATTTTTCATACTAGAATGAGAAAGTCTCCTATCCCAAAGCCATGATTCATCAGAAACAGTTTTAAACAAAAAGCAGTAGGAGATAGAATAGAATTCAAATCTAGCATGTAAACATTGTTAACCCTTTTTCCATTTAAAACTTCTTTTCCATTTAGGCTTATTATGCAGCTAGTAGGTAAAAATTTTACATTATATCCCTTGTCACACAGATGATCCAACCACTTTCTTTGGGGTATTATCTCCAAGTGTAACCTTGCCTCCATTCCTGGCTTCCAGGGTTATGAATTGAGCAGTATCTCCAGTCATATGCTTTGAACATCCGTTGTCCAGGTACCATATACTCCCATGAGGTCTTGTGTGAGAGCACTCCTGTAAAACTCTCAAATGTTAGACCTGGGAACCCAAACTAGTTTGGGTTCACCTTTAAGAAATTTATAATCAGATACATGTATGATATATCTAGGTTTATGCATCTTAGGTCTCCACACCAAATTAGATTTCATCTTCAAAGTACAGGTGTGAGCTATATGTCCAAAAAATCCATAATTATTATATTTAACATTAAGAAAAGTATTCTTATGTTTTCTTCCATATGATTGTCTTCTAAGGGATTTCATGAATTTAAGATAATATTTAGGATTTGTAAAATCTTCAAGTTTAGGGGGTTCCTATTATCCTCGAGAGCTCTTATTGTGAGTTTGTAAAATGAATTCATATCTTCCAATATTTGATTGGTATAATTGATTCTATATGTCTTGCTCTCAGATTCATCCTTAAAATTCTTAAATTCTTTTTCAAGTTCAGCATAGGAGGTTTTTAAATTTTCAAAATTTTTATATAAGTCATCATATTCATCAAGTAGTTTCATGTGGTTGTCATCTATTAAAGCATGATCTTTCCTAAGGATTTCATGTTCCTTCTTGAGCTCTTCCAGTTCTAAGCTTACACTAGCATGCATCTTTTTCATTTTCTTATATGCATCATGCATGTGTTCAGAAACTTTAAATAATTCATCATAGGTTAAGTCACATACCTCTTCTTGATCTGAGTGATCTACATTGTCTGCCATCAAGCAAAGATTGGTAACTTTTTCTTCTTTTTCAGTCTCAAATGAGTCTGAAGTAGAGTCTGCCTAGAAAGCTCATTGAAACTTCTTTTTGCCCTTCTTTACCATTGGTTTCTCCTCTACTTTCTCCTTGCTTGGAGTGACTTTGAGTTTTGGGAAATCAGTCTTGATATGACCTGGTTTCTTGCATTCATAACAAATTACTTCATTAGAAACCTTGCCATTTCTGTTAAACTTACCTCTATTCCATTGCTGGCATCTCTTCTGCTTCCTCTTTAAAAAGCTTATGAATTGTCTAGTCATCAGTGCAATATCATCTTCAACCTCAGGTTGTGAGTGTTCACTCTCTGACTCTTCCACCTTTAGTGCAATATTTTTCTCCTTTCATGGTTCACCTGCATCAATCTTTCTTTGACTTACTCCTTGCTCATAAGCAATGAGTGAACCAAGAAGATTATCAATAGAGTAAATGTTAAGATCTTTAGACTCTATAATTGCAGTAATTTTAGCATCATAAGTAGTAGGTAAACATCGAAAAATTTTATTGACCATTTTAGCATTAGTTAATTCCCTACCAAGTGCATGCAAAGAAGTGACAATTTGTGTGAATCTTGTGTACATGTCAGAAATAGATTCATTAGGTTTCATGCGAAATAATTCATAGTCAGGTAACAAGATATTTAGTCTTGATTGCTTAACCTCTTTTTTTTCCTTCATAAGTTATACAAAGTCTATCACATATATCCTTTCCGCTTTTGCAAGTGGAAACCCGCATGTAGTCTTCAGATTTTAAAGCACAAAAGAAACTATTTAAACATTTGGCATTTAATTGTGCTAAGTCACATTTTTCTATAGTCCAATCTGCATAAGGTGTTTCTACCCTAACTCAATCAACTAACCTAGTTGGTTTTGTATAACCTTCAGGGACTAGCATCCACATGTGATAATCAAGTGACTGTAAGAAAGTAGACATGCGTGTTTTTCAAAAATCAAAAGGAATATTATCAAACAGTGGAGGTCTAGTGATAGAGTAACCCTCAGGTGTGTTTCAGTTTCCAAATGTAGCCATCTACGTTAATCAAAAAGTAGTTCAAACTTATGATTTTGAAACGATGCTCTGATACCACTTATTGAGTCTAGTAATTAGGTTGTTAAGCCTAAGTTAATGTCCCAAGGCTACCAAGAGGGGGGGGGGGTGAATTGGTAGTTTTAAAAAATTTAAACTCTCTTTTTAAAATTATGTTGAACCGAAATAAAAATGTTTCTTTTAAGTTTTTGTAGAAAAAGTTTTTCAACCACAGAGTTTTTAAGACTAAAATTAAAATGCAGAAATATAAAAATAGTAAAGTAAATGACACCAGATTTATAGTGGTTCGGTCTAAAACCAGACCTACATCCACTCACCAGAGGCACCCTCTGAGTATTGCACTAATACCAATATTGAATCTCCTTTTGCACCCACAGCAAGGCGGAGAAGCCTTTACAACACACTCTTTTCACCACTCCCCGGTGCGGCAGAGAACCATCATCCTTTTACACAATCCACAGTGTTGGTAGAGAACCGTCCGTCCTTTCACACTCTCCTAGTGTTGGCAGAGAACCCTTCATCCTTTCACACTCTCCAAGTGTAGGAAGAGAACCCTTCGTCCTTTCACACTCTCCAAGTGTAGGCAGAGAACCCTTCATCCTTTCACACTCTCCAAGTGTCGCAGAGAACCGGATCTCCTTGACAGATCTTCTCACAAGAATCTAGAAGGAAGAAAGGAAAGAGTGAAGTAATCCCAATTCACAAGTAGAGATTCTTACCTTTGAAATCCAAGTGAAGCCTTCTCGCTCCAGTGGTATGAATCCTCCTTTGAATGCTCTCTTCCACTCTCTCCTTGGCTATTCTCTCAAGAGGCACGAAGATCAAATGACAAAAAGATTGGGTGGCAGTCTAATTTGGACTATTTATACAAAATATAAGAAAAACCGTCCAAAAACTGTAAGTTTTCAATTCTGTACGCATTGGATCGTCCCGTACGATCGTGGATCGTCCTGGAAGATTTTACTTAAACGATTTGAAACGACCCTATTTGTATATGTGTATGAAATGTCTTCGTACAGCTGATCGTCCCGTACGAACTAGGTTCGTCCGGTATGAATGGTTATTAGAAGTTCGGTTCTAGAAACTGCTGAAAACTGTTCTAAGTCAGTTATTCGTTTGGACGACAATTTGTTCGTCTGGACAAAATTTTTATAGAGGACCGATTGTCCTGAACGATATTTAATTTTTTCTGGACAAAAATTTTACAGAGGACCAATCGCCATGTACGATAATTTTATTTCGTCTCAACAAAAATGTTCCAGAGACCAGATCGTCCTGGACGATATTTAATTTCATCTGGACAAAAATTTTTCAGAGGACCAATCTCCATGAACGATAATTTAATTTTGTCTTGACGAAAATTTTCCGGAGACCAGATCGTCCTGGACGATATTTAATTTCATCTGGACGAAAATTTTCCAGAGGACTAATCGCCATGAACGATAATTTAATTTCGTCTGGACGAAAATTTTTACAGAGAACCAATCGTCCCAGACGATAAATAATTTCGTCCTGGACGAATAGGACTTAGAATTTTTTTTAAGCAAGTTCCTATTCGTTCCATGTGCTCAATAGGAGATAACTGTCTGATCGTCCAGTACGAACTGATATCGTCCCGTACGATCAGTATAATTTTTATATGATCTCCTTATGTGTGTGTATGTTTTTATTCACTCAAATTACAATCACTCTCTTTCAATTTAATTTCAAAGAAAAGTGCAAGCTTCAAATTTTACAAAGTATCTCATTCTGAATTTGATTTGAAGTCTTCGTAGTCTGGAGTTTAATTTTCCTGAAATGTTAGTACACACAAGAGCAAATACAATTCTTCTAAAATTGTTAGGTGATAACTACACATTTGAACAATAATGTTTGGAATCATCAAAACTATACAAGTTGCCAAAATATAAAGCATGCAAATAGGAACTATTTTAACAACAAAATCCAATGGGATTTGGGACATGGGATCATCTGATGTCAAGGCTCAAACACACCAAATTTGAGTCCAAATGGAGCTATCTAAGGTGGCTAACCAAGCCACCCAAGGTGATCTCTAAGTCACCTTGGAAAAATCCTAGGAAGCAATCCTAGGGTTGGATTGGGGCAAAATCAATGGCTATAAACTACATATGCTAATCATCACCATCACTAGAGAATGGATGTAAGCTTACAAGGGAATAATCATAGAAGGAGATAATCAAAATGCCATTAATTTCATTCAAGGCATTATAAGGAAAAGTAGCAAGGAATTGGGAGACTTATCCTTCATCAAAGATTTTAATTATGTAATTTTAAATTGTGTTAGTAGAGAATGCAATAAGTTAGTGGACTAAGACCTTGTAGAGTTTAGAGAAAGATAGTGTGGAGAGAGAGAAACTTTGAGATTTTAGAGAGAGAAAATTCGTCGTTTGAATTTTTGATTTTTTGCACCATCCTCGTGATTAGTGGAGCGCTCGCCGGATGATCATTGGCATTCCTTTGCCAGTGTCATGGCTGCTTCACGACCATCTGGTACCCTTCGTACCAATGGTAGAATGAATAACAGTCTCGTAATCAAGGAAGGAGCAAGACCTCCGGGTCGTCAAGAGATTTTGGTTGAAGGCAAAGGGAAGAATGTTCAGATGGATTGTGTGGTTGATAAGAGTAGTGTTGATTTGAATAAGGGCTCAGGTATTTATATTCTTGATGCTTTATCATCGGTTGATTTGATCTTGAAAATGAATAAGTTTTTTGGTAATCTTGGGGCGAAGGGATGTCGTAAAATTGCGAATGATCTGGAATCTCAAAAGGTTGAAGATAACATCAATTCTTTGAAGGAATCTGTAATTAATGGAATTTTGGCTAACAATATTGAAGATAACATCAGAGATGATGTTAACGGGGAGGTTATTGCTGCCTCGAAGAAGCCTAAGCATATTAAGATTGCTTTTAACAGGGATCATGCTGAGCTTTTAGATGACAGGGTCACAGTTAAGATCAATTCTGATATGGAAGCAAAGAATTCACAAATTGTGAAGAACTCATTGGTAATTAAAGTTTTGGGCAGCAATGTGTCGTTCTCTGTATGTAGTTTGGAGCTGAGGAGGCAATGGAGCAATTATGGTGGATTTCATATGACGTCAATTGGTATGAACTTGATCCTTCATTCTTTCTAGTTGGATGAGGTAGTGGATGAAATTTTGAATAGCAGTCCATGGTTTGTAAACGGACATATTGTCGGCATGGACAAATGGTCCCCTGTTTTTGATCCCAACTCTTTTAAGGGTATCTTCGCTCCTGTCTGGATTAGATTTCCTTATCTGCCGTTATACTGTTGGGATGAGGAGAATATTGCGAGGATTACTTTGCGAATTGGATCACCTATGTACATAGATGGTAATACTTTTAGACGGGGAAAATGTGAATTTGCTCGTGTTTGTGTTAAGATTGATTTGGAGAAGAAGTCACCTAATGGAGTTTGGGATGATGGATCAACTGGGAGATTTTTTCAAAGAGTGGAATATGAGAAAATCGATTTCCTATGTTATCAATGTGGTAAAGTCGGACATGATAGGAAGGAGTATCCTAATAATGTAATTCATGGAATTAAAGACCAGACAGTTAAAAAGCAATCTGGTGTAACAAATGAATGTAAGGGAATTTTGCCTGAAAATAAATCCTCATTGCTTAATTCTGAATACGGTCCATGCATCCATGTTCATTTTAAGAAGAGAAGGTTTACAAATGGTGGAAATGTTGGCAGAAAAGGACTTGGTATCAATGGGATCATTGCGAAGAATACAGGAATTAGTAGTCGTGAGGTAACTGTGCCAGAATCAATACAACGGGAAAAGACTATTGCTGAAACTATGGATTTGGGTAATACTCTCTTGGTAGCAGAGAGTTATTCATAGAAAATTGTTGAGAATAAGTAGTCAGGGATTGCCGTAGCTAATAGATTTGATGCTTTGCTTGAAGATAATGAAGAAGGAAATGCTGAAAGGCATGAAGAAATTGAAAAAGTGAAAGAAGCGACTGATGACTCTGCTATTCTAGGAAAGGAGAGTAATGTTATTTCCTTTAACAGTGGAGCTGTTAAATCAAAGTTATCTAAAGAGTTGAAATCTTTGGGTCCTCTTGAACCTGATCATAGAAAGAAGAAGAGGGATGGAAAGGTGAACCTCTTGTGTGGGGAGGGATCCCCTGTGCTGGTTTAAATGTCTTCTTTATTATTTTGGAATTGTAGGGGGGACAAGAAGGAGGCCTTGCAATATTTGAGGGAGATTGTTAGGGATCAGGATGTATTCTTTATTGGGTTAATGGAGACAAAGTTAACCAACATTGATAAGAGGGATGTTGACTACCTTATTGGGAATGATTGGGAGTATTTCCATTATCCTACAGTGGACACTTCAGAAGGTATTTGGGTAATGTGGAATAGGACGGTTGTGTCTTTTGTTGTGGTGGAGAGTTCTTCTCAAGTGGTTATTGGAATTCTTTCTTTTCCCTCTATGGGATCTTGGAAGATAGCCACAATTTATGGTAGTAGATGTTGTAAGGAGAGGGGGATTCTTTGGAGCCAGCTTGAGAAGTGTATGGAGGATTCTGTTCCGTCCATCATTGGGGGGGGGGGGGGATTTTAATTGTATCTTGAATGAGGAGGAGAAGAAGGGTGGTAAGAGGTTTCTTTTTTCAAAAGGACCTAGAGAGATGAAGAGTTTTATGGCTAACTCAGACTTCCATGATGTTGGGATTATTGGACCAAGGTTCACATAGTGTAACAACAAAGAAGGAGCTTCTCAAATTTGGGAGAGGTTGGATAGATGCTTGTTGAACTCAGCTACTCTTCAAAAGATCCCTTTATCTATTATCAGAAACCTTGCAAGGGTGGCCTTAGATCACATTCCAATTGCTCTCAAATTGGATGAAAGGCTGTGTTACAAGTCGAGGACGATCAGGTTTGAGGATACATGGAGATCCTACCCGACGGCTAGGACCACTGTGTATCATTCATAGAGGAAAAATTATTTTGGTAATGAAGGTGATATTCTGCAAAGGAAGCTTCGTAGAACTCTAAAGGCATTATTTTTTTGGAATAAAAATAAGTGTAAATACTTAAATCAGTTGAAGGAGGATTTGAAGAAGGAAATTCTGGATTTAAAAAATCAGGAAGTTTTGGGTGAGGAGTGGTCAGCTGCTGATCTATTTCTTCTTAGAAGTAAAGTTCATGAGCTCAATATTACATTGAGGAGACTGTCCACCTGGTGGAATAAGAGGGCTAAGGCAAAGTGGAATGAGGAAGGGGATACCAATTCAAAGCTTTTTCACAACGATGCTTCGGCAAGGAGAAATGGCAATCGGGTGAGACAAGTTAAAGATGCTAACAACAATCTGTTAGAGGAGGATGACCAAATAGAGAAAGTTTTTTTACAATTCTTCGAAGAGAAGTGGAAGTTCAGGGAGTGTAAAATGTCGGATTGGCCTTTGATTTCTGAGAATCAAAAGTTGAATGCTGAGGATGTTAATATGTTGGATGCTATTTTTTCTTTGGAAGAGATGCAGGTGTCGGTCTTCCAACAAGGGAATAATAAGTCTCCAGGTATGGATGGAGTTACTTCTTCATTTTATAAATGTTATTGGACTATTGTTTGGGAAACTTTATGGAATGTTGTCAACCGGTTCCTAATTTATGGACATATGAATATGGAATGGAAAGATACACTAATAGTCCTGATTTCTAAAGTGAAGAATCTATTAGTTCCGTCAAATTACAGATCTATTAGTCTTTGCCAGACTAATTATAAGATAGTTGCTACAATGTTAGTTAACAGACTAAAGAAGTGCATTTCCAAAATGATTTTAGAAGAACAAATGGCGTTTATTCCTGGTAGATCTATTTCAGAGCATTGACTTTTGGCTCAGGAGGTCTTTCATAAGTTTAAATTTTCTAAAACCAAAAAAGGGTTGATGGCTATAAAGTTGGATATGGAGCAGGCGTATGATAGTATGGGCTGGCCGACACTTTGTCAAATACTTAAATGGTATGGTTTTCCCACCTTTTTTTCTAATATTCTCATTGATTGTGTTGTGAATGTGAGGTTTTCTATCATCATTAATGGGAATAATTCTAAGTGGATCAATGCTCAAAGTGGATTTCATCAAGGATGTCCACTTTCACCATATCTTTTCATCATGTGTTCTCAACTTATTTCAAACTCTTTGGAGCAAAGGGGGCAGGTTCTCGAAATTCAAGTCTCTCCTGGAGGTCCAAAGATCATGCATCTTATTTATGCAGATGATGCGCTAGTTTTTTCACAAGTTTCTTGTGCCTTAGCTAAAGCTTTAAAGGCTATTGTTGAGGACTTTTGTGAGTAGATGGGACAAAGAATCAACTTCAGTAAATCTCATGGTTTATTTGGCAAGGCTGTTAGATATTCTATGAAGAAGAAGATTGCTAGAGTGCTTGGCTTTAAAGTTGTGATATGAGTTATTTGGGTATAAAGATCTCTCTTAGCGGGTTGAAGATGGCAGATTTTCAAGAGTTGTTGAGCCATGTTATGGAAAGACTTAATGCTTGGGGGAAGAAGTCTTTGTCAATGGGAGGTAAACTCACTCTTATAGAAAGCTATCAGTTATTTATGCCAAATTTTTTAATAACACATTCTTTGATCCTGAAAATAATGTTATATGAGTTGGAAAAATTATGTAGAATCTTTATCTAGCATAAACCTGATGGGAAGAAGAGCATTATGTTGCTTGGGGGGAGATGTGTAAACCAAGAAATATGGGAGGGCTGGGAGTGCATTCACCTGTACTTAGAATTGGATCTCTAAGAGCTAGGTTGACATGGAATTATTTGCAGAAATCAGATTCTTTGTTTCATAGAACAATTAGATCTAAATATGGGAATGATGTTATGAATGACACACATAAAAAGACTACATCGAGCGCATGGAAAATCCTACTGGATGGTGGTAGGAATCTAAGAAATGTTATCAAATGGAAAGTGGGCAAAGGCAGTAAGATTAATGTGCTGAAGGATGTGTGGCTGCTAGATAAGTGCATTAATATGTGGACTACATTTGCAGATTGCAGAGCCTTAGAGGATATGACAGTGCAGGAGCTTATCGGCTGTTGGAATTATACTTTGCTTCAGAAATTCTTTCATACAGATCTTATTATGTTGATCAGTCAAATTCAAATTGACTCCTCTTTGATGGAGGATCAGGTGGAGTTGTTGAGCATGTTTTTGGGTAAGACAATTTCTGCTTTGACGTATGAGAACCTGATGAAGTGCAGGTACTCAGTTGATGATGATGGTTATGGTAATTAGCTTAAGAAGCTTAAACTCAACAAGAAGGTGGAGATTTTCTGGTGGCGGCTTAGTAAATCTGCGATTCCCACCAATCATTTTCTCAGATATCGTAGACTTTTGTCTACTGACTTGTGTGCTAGAGGTTGTCAGTTGGTTGAAGATTATGAGCGTATTGTGGTTCAGTGTAAATATTTGGTTGAAGTTATTGTGAAAATGCGTGATTGGGGTATTCAAATACCTAATTTTCAATCTCTGGACTGTTGCTTACAGGAGCTTAGGAGTTTAACGGGCCGAAATTCTGGTATTATAAGAATTTACTGCACCATTGTTTACCTTTCATGGAAGAACCATAATGAAATTAAGTATGGTAAGGCTGCTTTACCAAGTTCTTTGGTAGCAGCTAATGCTCTATCTCTAGCCATGTACAAATCTAGTCCATATCTAGATAGTTGGGGTACTAATCTCCTTTGGGAGTCTACAAAAGCTTGGTGCCCTCCAACGATAGATTGGATTAAGATTAACGTGGACGCTTCATTACTTAGCTCAAATCTTGCTGGAATCGAAGGAGTTTTCAGAGATCATAAAGGCAGGCTTATTCTTGCATTTGGGAAGAATAAAATTCACTTGGAAAGCTCAATTGGAGCTAGAGGCGATAATTACAATGAGGGATTTCATTTGGAGGTGGATGCTTGATTGCAAAGGAGTGATCATTGAGAGTGACAACATCAACATTATTACATTCATTCAAAATTATTTAAAGAAGAAGTTTTGGCATGTGGATAGGTGGCCGGTTAAGGAGCTCTTCTTCTTAGATGATTTCAATAAAGTGATCTTTCTTCATGCTCCTAGAAGTTGTAATAAAGTAGCTAATTTTTGTGCTACTATGGCTTTAGATAGGAGTTTTACTTTTGATAGTTTTTCCTTTGATAACATTCTGTCCTTGTTGTTGAAATTAATCAAGGAGGAATGTGACCATTCAAGCAATTTTAATTATTTTCTTTATTTCTTAATGCAATTTGGTGCATCTCTTCAAAAAAAAAAAAAAAAAGTTAGTGGACCTATGTGCTAACTATGCAAGTATTAGTTCTTTCATTTGGGATGATTATGAATAAGATTCCTCCCACTTTTACTAAAGTGTTAAGGAGGAATCAAATGCCATTAGGATGTTATAAGTTTTTTTTTTTAATGAAGAACTTATGCTTTTCTTCAAAAAAAAAAAAAAAAAAATCATCACCATCATACCAAAAATCAACTCCTAATTCTCATTGGAAAGATCATAGTTTCAATTTGAATTTAAGGGTCAAACCATGACCCTTAAACTAAAATTGGTTTGAAAAATGCCCTTAAACACCTCAAATAGGGGAGGGAAAATTTGGAGATGTTAGGGACATGCTCAAATTCACTCTCCCAAAGTCTCAAGCCATGGTGACTTCAAATTAATAAATAAATGCAAAAATAAATATAAATTGCTAGAAGATGATCCCTTAGTGACTCTACCATGCTTGTTAGAACTGGCCATAACTAAGAATTGAAGGATTGAAAGAGGTTGTGAAGTGAATGAAATGAAATCTAAAACCCTCCTATTTAAAGAAAAAATGACCATTCTTACGTACAAAAAAAGGTTCGTACATTTGGATAGATGGTTTGTCATGTATGAAATTAATTTCATATATATGATCGAATACGTTCAAAATGAAATGACTTTTCATAATCACTTAAGTTACGAAGTGTCCTTTCGTACATGCTTTTTGACTAGATGATCGTATAGACGAATAGGTGTTCGTCTGGGATGAATGACTATTTAAGATCATTTTAAAGACGATTAGGTTCATCCCCTACATCGAATGACACGTGGTTTGTATATATGAACTAAAAGTTTATACGTATGATCGATTATAATAACTGATTCTGCCCATATAACCATCTACATGCGTATAGACGAAGTAATACAAATCATCCGGGAAGATATATATATCGTATAGTATGATATGTACTGAGAAATCAAAACTTTTATGCGATCAGTCCAAAACAGTGATTTATATGCTATAGAATTCGTACGTGATAAAAATAATTTCGTACAGTATGAATAGAACACTTAAAAAAATTTGCACGATCGTTCATAAATAGGAAATATGATTTTTGAAAAAATTTTAAGAATAGACAAAACATAAAACAAAAATAGAAAAACACTTATATAAATAAGCATTTTGAAAAATAAAAATGAAAACACACAAATACACATATCACGTTTGCAAAAAAAAAATTATTAAGTAATAAGATCGATCACACTAAGCCTTATTTTTTATATGCTAAAAGTATTAAAAGCTAGTGATTTTGTAAAAAATATCTAGAAGTTGAATTTCAGTAGAAATATGGTTCAATTAAATTTCTCCTTTGGATACATGATCCTTAATGAAATGATGCCTTATATCTATATGTTTGGTTTTAGAATGTTGAATAGGATTTTTTGAAATGCAAATGGCATTAGTGTTATCACAATAAATTAGAATTGTGCTATTAAAAATCCTAAATCAATCAACTGTTCTTTTAACCAAAGAACTTGTGCCACACAATTTCCTAAGGTAATATATTCAGCTTTTGTAGTAGATAGGACTACAAAATTTTTTTTTGTACCAGACTAAGAAATTAAAGAATTTCCTATAAATTGATAAGTTCCAGATATACACTTTCGATCAACCCTACAACCAATAAAGTCCAAATCTGAATATCTAATTATTTAAAATTAAGAGCTAAACTTAGGATACAAAATCCCTAAGTTTTGAGTTCCTAAGAGATATCTCAAAATCCTTTTTATTACTAACAAATGTAATTCTTTTGAATCTGATTGAAATCTAACACACAAATAAATACTGAACATAATATGGGGTCTACTAGCAGTAAGTAAAGTAAAGATCTAATAATTCCCCTAAATTTCTTTTGATCAATATATTTTACCTTTGGGTCCTTACCCAACTAAACTAAGGAACTCATAGGTATACTGACAGGTTTAACATTATCCATTTCATACTTTTTGAGGATGTCCTTAACATATTTTGACTGACTAAGAAATGTTCCCTCCTCAATTTACTTAATGCTAAAACCTCAAAAATAATTAATATCTCCCATTAGACTCATCTCAAATTCACTACTCATTACTGTTAAAGATAGTTGCTATTTGAATGCTTTACATTTTTGCAACTTATGTCACTACAGGAAAACAGCTCATTTCCTACAGAATTTCCGGCGGAAGTAAATTCGTCACAAATTTCCGGCGGATTTTCCGGCGGAGTTCCGACGGATTTTTTTCAACGAATTTCCGACATAATTTTTGATTGGTTTTCCGACAAATTTTTTCCGAAGAAATTTCCGGCGGAAATTCCGGCGGATTTCCGACGGAAATTAAAAATTAAATATTTTTATTTTAAAATATAACTTAAATTATTGAATTTAATAACTTAAATTATAATAAAAAAATTTATTATTTAAATTTTTTGTTAAATTATTGAATATATAACTTAATTTTTTGAATATATAACTTAAATTATTATTTAAATTTATTATAACTTAAATTATTGAATATATAACTTAAATTTTTTATTAAATTAAATTAATGATTTTATAATTAATATGATATAGGTTAAATAATATAAAAGTAATAGAAATAGCAGTTTTTGATTTCAGAGTAGTTGGCAGAAGGCAGAAGCTGCGTGCGTGAGAGAGGGGGTGGGGGGGGTTCGAATCCCGCCGAAGGTGGGCAGGGTCCGCGGTTCACGCGGGCAGGCCGGTCAGGCGGGTCAGGCGTTCGCGGGGGCAGGCCGGTCAGGCGATTGACGCAGGTGGCTTTCACGGCCAGGCAAGGTTCACTGGGAGACCACGGGCGGCGGGCAGAGGGCCTGTGGTCGTCCGCGGAGCAGCCGGAGCAGTAGCCGGTCGATATAATTTTTTTTTTGTTTTGTTGGCATTCCGACGCATTAAAATTTCGCCAGAAATATTTTTCCAGCGAAAATTTCGTCGGAAATCCGCCGGAAATGTTTCTGTCGGATTTTTTTACGCCGGAAGTCTTTTTACGACGCGAACCAAAACGGCGGAAATATTTTCGCCGGAAATCCGCCGGAAATGCAATTTTCTGACGGATTTTTGGCCATTTTCCTACGAAAATGGCCGCCGGAAAATGACGTTTTTCCTGTAGTGTGTAGTTTTGATGATTCCAAACATTATTGTTCAAATGTGTAGTTATCTCCTAACAATTTTAGAAGATTTGTATTTGCTCTTGTGTGTACTAACATTTCAAAAAAAAAAAATGAACTCCAGACTACGAAGACTTCAAATCAAATTTAGAATGAGATACTTTATAAAATTTGAAGTTTGCTGTAATTAAATTGAAAAGGAGTGATTGTAATTGAGTGAATAAAAACATACACACACATATGCAGATCATAAAAAAATTATACTGATCGTACTGGGCAATATCCATTCGTACGGGACGATCAGACAGTTATCTCCTATTGAGCACATGGAACGAATAGGAACTTGCTTCAAAATTTTTCTAAGTCCTATTCGTCCAGGATGAAATAAATAATCATCCAGGACGATTTGGTCTCTGGAAAATTTTTGTCCAAACGAATTAAATTATCGTCAATGGCGATTGGTCCTCTGGAAAATTTTCGTCGAGACGAAATTAATAATCGTCCAGGACGATCTGGTCTCTGGAAAATTTTCGTTCAGATGAAATTACATTATCATCCATGGTGATTGGTCCTCTGGAAAATTTTCGTCCAGACGAATTAAATAATCGTCCAGGACGATCGATCGGTCCTCTGTAAAAATTTCGTCCAGACGAATAAATTTTCGTCCAAACGATTAACCGACTTAGAACGATTTTCAACAGTTTCCAGAACCGACCTTGTAATAACCGTTCGTACCGGACGAACCTAGTTCGTACAAGACGATCAGCTACGAAGACATTTCGTACACATATACAAATAGGGTCATTTCAAATCATTTAAGTAAAATCGTCCAGGATGATCCACGATCATACGGGACGATCCACTGCATACAGAATTGAATACTTGCAGTTTTTGGGCAGTTTTCTTATCTTTTGTATAAATAGTCCAAATTAAGCTGCCACCCAATATTTTTGTCAATTGATCTTCGTGTCTCTTGAGAGAATAGCCAAGGAGAGAGTGGAAGAGAGCATTCAAAGGAGGATTCCTACAATTGGAGCGAGAAGGCTTCACTTGGATTTCAAAGGTAAGAGTCTCTACTTGTGAATTGGGATTACTTCACTCTTTTCCTTCTTCCCTCTAGATTCTTGTGAGAAGATCTGTCAAGGAGATCCAGTTCTCTGCCGACACTTGGAGAGTGTGAATAGCTGAAGGGTTCGCTGCCTACACTAGGAGAGTGTGAATAGCCGAAGGGTTCGCTGCCTACACTAGAAGAGTGTGAATAGCCGAAGGGTTCACTGCCTACACTAGGAGAGTGTGAATAGCCGAAGGGTTCGCTGCCTACACTAGGAGAGTGTGAATAGCCGAAGGGTTCGCTTCCTACACTAGGATAGTGTGAATAGCCAAAGGGTTCGCTGCCTACACTAGGAGAGTGTGAATAGCCGAAGGGTTCGCTGCCTACACTAGGAGAGTGTGAATAGCCGAAGGGTTCGCTGCCTACACTAGGAGTGTGTGAATAGCTGAAGTGTTCTCTGCCCACACTTGGAGAGTGTGAAAGGACGGACGGTTCTCTGCCCACACTTGGAGAGTGTGAAAGGACGGACGGTTCTTTGCCAACACTAGGGATTGTGTAAAAGGACAACGGTTCTCTGCCGCACCAGGGAGTGGTGAAAAGAGTGTGTTGTAAAGGCTTCTCCTCCTTGCTGTAGGTGTAAAAGGAGAGTCACTATTGGTATTAGTTCAATACTCAGAGGGTGCCTCTAGGGAGTGGATGTAGGTCTGGTTTAGACCGAACCACTATAAATCTGGTGTCATTTACTTTACTGTTTTTTTACTTTTCCGCATTTTATTTTTAGTTTTAAAACTCAGTGGTTGAAAAATGCTTTCTATAAAAACTTAAAAGAAAATTTTCATTTCGGTTTGACTCATTTTAAAAGAGGGCTTAAAATTTTTAAACTACCAATTCACCCCCCCTCTTGGTAGCCTTTGGGACATTAACTTAGGCTTAACAACCTAATTACTCGACTCAACAATTATTTTAGAAAAATCATCACAAAGATTTTTATTAAAAGTTCAAAAAATGATATCATCCACATAATTCTGAATAATGAGTATATCATATCCCAATTTCTTTAAAAAGAGAGTGCTATCCATACTTTCATTTTCAAATGATCTCTCAAGTAAGAAAGTGCTCAACCTCTCATATTAAGCTTTAGGTGCCTGCTTGAATCCATATAATGCATTTTTAAATTTAAAAACATGATTTTGGTATTTGGAATTTTCAAAGCTAGAGGTTTGTTCAACATAAATATCCTCTTGTATCACCCCATTCAAAAAGGTACTTTTACCATCCATTTGAAATAATTTGAATCTTCTAAAATAGGCAAAGGCTAATAAAATCCTAATTGCTTCAAGTCTTGCTACAGGGGCAAAAGTCTCCTCAAAATAAATCCCTTCAATCTGATTATACCCCTTAGCCACCAATCTAGCTTTATTTCTGATAACTCCTAAGTCGTTCATTTTATTTTTAAATACCCACTTAGTTCCAACTACACTTTGATCCTTTGACCTTATAATTAATTCTTAAACATCATTTCTCACAAAGTGATTAAATTCTTCTAGTATTGCCACTATCCAAAATTCATTTGAAAGTACTTGATTTATATTTGTGGGTTCTATCATCGAAATAAAAGCAGAATGATTGACTTCTTTGCTTAGTCCACGACTAGTCCTAACACCCTCACTAGGTTCACCTTAAATTAATTTCTTAGCATGATTTTTAGAAAATCTCAAATCTCTAGGTAATGGATTTTCAGTCTCTAAATTTTCTTCCAAAATTAATCTTCTCAATTCTTTGAGAGTTATTTTCCAAATCATCTTCTTCCAAAATTGGTTCTCCTAAAATTATAGATTCATCAAATACAACATATGTGGCCTCCTCAACTATCAAAGTTCTTTTATTAAATACTCTATAAGATTTTCCAATATTAGAGTATCCAAAAAAAATTCCTTCATCTGATTTTGGATCAAATTTGCCTAAGGAAGATTTTCCATTATTATGTATGAACACCTTAGAACAAAAAACATTCAAATGAGACAAATTAGATATTCTCCCCTTAAGAAGCTCATAGGGTGTTTTATTTATTTATGATCTAATGTTCACCCTATTCAGAACATAACATGAATTGTTAACCGCTTCAGCCCAAAAATGTTTAGGAAGTGAATATTCAGCCAACCTGACTCTAGTGGCTTTAATTAATATTTTGTTCTTTCTTTTGACTACCCCAAATTATGCTCAATTTCTTTCTCTTTACAAAAATCTTCAAAATTTTCATTTTCAAATTCACCGCCGTGATCACATTATATTGTTAAAATCTCAAACCCTAATTGTCTCTGAATCCAAGTCGAAAAATTTCTAAATTCTTTAAATGACTCACTTTTATGAAATAAAAATTTAACCCACGTGAATCTTGAGAAACCATCTAAAATCACAAAACTGTATACATTCCCTCCAAGATTAGCAGTGCTAATTGTTAAAACTTGTTAATTATGAATTAGGTTGTTAGACCTAAGCTTATATTCCAACAACTAACCAAGAGGGGGGTGAATTGGTAATTTAAAAAATTCTCCTCTTATTAATTAGAATTTTTAGAGTTTATAAATGATGAAATGTTTAGTATTTTTAAAAACAATTTTTCAACCACAGATATCAACAAAACTAAAAAAAAGCAGATGAAAATAAAAAATACAAGATTTATAGTGGTTTAGTCAAATTCGACATACATCCACTCCCTGAAGACTCCCACTTTAGGTATTGCACTATTACCACTAGTGTCTCTAATTTTGCTCCCACAGTAAGGTGGAGAAATCTTCACAAAAACTCTCTTCAACCACTACCTGATGCGATAGAAAATCGTCATCCTTTTACACCCTCAAAGTGGAGGGCAGAGTACCATCATCCTTTTACACCCTCCAAGTGTAGGCAGAGTAACATCTTCCTTTTACACCCTCCAAGTATAGGTAGAGAACCTTCAGCTATTCACACTCTCCAAGTGTAGGCAGAGAATCTTCGAATGTTCACACTGTCTAAGTGTAGGAAGAGAACCTTCGGCTGTTCACACTACTCGAGTGTTGGCAGAGAACCAGATCTTCTCGAAAGATCTCCTCATGAGAAATCTAGAAGGTCAAGAGAAAAGAGTGAAGTAATCATAAATTACAAATAGATATCTTTACCTTTTAATAACCAAGTGAACCCTTCATGCTCCAGTAGTAAGAAATCTTCTTCACACACTATCTCTTACTCTCTCCTTCAAATTCTGTTCAGTATGCATGAAGACCAAGTGACAAAAAGATTGTAAGATAGTTTTAAGTGGACATTTTATAGAAAAGACACAAAAAACCATCCAAAAACTGCTATTTTTCAAATCTGTATGTTTATGATCATCTCGTACGATCTCATTTTGTACGTACGAGTAATGTAAAAATTGTTGCGTATGAACTACATGTGAATCAATCTGAATTACCTTTGTACCCGATAATTATCCCGCACGAACAGTTATTCCTAAGGTTTGTTGGTATAAAAATATAGGATGGGCTATAAGTTGAAAGAATAGAGGACATCGTCCTGGGATGAATTGGTAACATCGTCTGGATGAATAGTTTAAAAGCACAAGTCTAGAGGACTTCAACCAGGGACGAATGGGTTAAATCGTCTGGATGAATAGTTTAAAGCATAAGTCCAGAGGACATCATCCTGGGATGAAAGGGTAAATTCGCCTGGACAAATAGGTTAAATCACCAGTCGAGAGGACATTGTCCTGGGATGAAAGGGTAAATTTGTCTAGATGAATAGTTCAAAGCATAAGTTCAGAGGACATCATCTTGGGATGAAAGGGTAAATTTGTTTGGATGAATAGGTTAAATCACAAGTCCAGAGGATATCATCTTGGGATGCAAGGGTAAATTCATCTAGATGAATAGTTCAAAGCATAAGTCTAGAGGACATCATCCTGGGACTAAAAAGTAAATTTGTCTGGACGAATAGTTCAAAGCACAAGTCGAAAGGACATCATCCTAGGATGAAAGGTAAATTCATCTGGACGAATAGGACTTAGAAAAATTTTCGCCCGCTTTGTTCGTTCCATTGCTCTTTTTGGGAGTAAAACTGACAAGATCGCCCCGTACGAACATGGTTCGTACTGTACAATCAGTTTTAAAAATTATGAATTTTAACTCTCCCCGGTGTGTGTGTTAAGTTACTCAATTTACAATCACACTCTCTCAAACTCAAATAAAATAAAGAATATATGCTCTAGTTTTACAAAACATTATAAGCATATCTTAATTTGATGTCTTCAATAATCTGGAGTATGACTTCCCTAAAATGTTAGTACTCATAAGAGCAAATAAAAATATTCCATAATGTGTTAGGAGAAAAAAATAATATTTGGAATCATAAAAAACATATAAGTTGCATGAGTGTAAAATATGTAAAGCTAAGTAGCAACTCTCTCAACAATCTCCCTCTTTTTTATGATGGCAAAATAATTATTATTTGTATAAGTCTGAAAGTTCTAAGTTTCTCCTAATCTCCTCTTGAAGAAATAAGCATGTGAGAATAAGGGATATTTATTTTGAATAAATCAAAATTTTAATTTTTTAAAGTTTTTCAACACACAAAAATAATCACACATAAAAAATGACACTAAAATATCAAAATAAATACCAAAAAGATACGAATAAATCAAACACCAAAAAGTCACAAACAAAATAATAAATAATCAGGTGTCAAACAATATTTTCCCCCTTTTTGACAACAATAAAAAGAGAAGAAGGAAACAAACATAGAAATGCAAGAAGTCATATGAGAAGCCTTTGGTAATTAATACTGAAAGAGATTAAGTTATATTTACAATAAAAAAGATAAATGTCATTAGAGAAAAAGGAAAATTCATATGATTTAAGTATAGATATAACATAGACAAAAAAAGAATTATCAAAGTCATGAATCAGTGTAGACTATGAGATAAGAAAAATTATTGCAAAGTAGATGAAATGAAAATTTATGTATTTCAAATTTTACTAAAAAATAAAATTGAACAGAAGATTCATTTGACTTTAAAGATTAAAAGATAGAAAGAACATAAACTTGTGGCGCTTTGTGCATCTTTTTAATATTTGTGGGACACTTTGTGCATCTTTTATATTTATGGCTAATTTTGTGCCTCCTTTTCAATTTGTGAATCATTGCACATTTTTTTGATTTTTGTACATTTTTAAGTTTTTAGTTGATCTTTCAAAAATTAATAATCTAAAATCTCAAATTTCTCTAAGTATAATGATATTTATATTGAAAAGAAAAATAAAAAATAAGAATACATCAAACTTGTGATAATAATATTAAATTATGTTAGTCTAACAAAAATATGAATTTGATATCCTTAACTTGATCGAGTTATAGCACAACTTAAATTTTTGAAAAAAATAGATTTTATAATGAATTTAAAAAAAAAATTATTGTATTTCAAAGTAAAACACTTGTTAGATCAATTAGCCATGATAATCATATAGGCTAACAAAAATTTCTAGAAACATGACAGGATAATTTTTTATTGATATTATGGTGAATGATAATACATTGAGCACGATAGATATCAATACACAAAGATTTTCCAAAAGACATAAAACATAAAAATATAAAATATAAAGACATAAAAACTAACAACACATCATATCACATAACATCGCCACTGATAGAGAAAATCATAAAAGAAGTATAGTCATCACATAGAGGACCCTTGATCGGGAGGAGATCCCTAGTTAAAGAGGTTAAAATAGCTACTCATCATAGCCATATTTGAGGTCACAGAGTCGAATTGACCTCTAATCCATCCCTTGTCCTGTTGGTACTGCGCATCCTGCTACTGTAAATGAGTCTCAATTTGATCAAAATATTCATCAAAGCGGCTCTCAAGATGATCAAATCGCTGGACCATCTCCTGAAAGTTTTGTCTACTAGCAGGTGCAGGTGGAGGTCTTCTCCTTTCTTCCTCAAAGTTAGTACTTTTAAATTGAGCATCCTTATTAAAAATTGCTCTGAATGATCCATCATTTTAGTTGACAGGCTCCTCTAGATTTTGAATAGGATGAACTAGATCATACTTCTTTTCCAGAATGTAGGTCATAAGATGTCCTAAGGCTATATTCTTCTTTCTCTTGTGGGAGACATGACCAATCTCAGAAAGTTCATACATGTAGTCAATGATCAGTTTGGATTCATCTATTGGTTAGCTAGTCCTAATCAGATATGTTACAGTGGAAAGAAGAGGAGTAATATTTACTCGATCACCAGTTTTAGGAATAATGGAAGTACAAAGAACATACTGGATGATTCAGGCATTTCGGTTAAGAGTGGACACCTTAGGTATATGACCTACCCCTCTAATCCCTCTAATAACTTGATTTATTAAAGTCTAGTCGAAGTTGGAAAAAAAGGTCAAAGTATGGGCTCTAATCCCTTGAGTCCTTAAATTTAAAAATATCCCCAAATCCTCCATCTTTATTTCTATCATCTTTTTAAAAATATAGGATATAATCACACTCTGGTCAGTATTAAAAGACATGTTTGCAAGGAAGTAGTGGAATGTTTCATTATTGTAGGGGTGAATTAGAGTCAGAATAAGAGAAAACTGGTTAGAAGCAAAAAGGTGCATTACCTTAAAGGTAAGTTGTTCCTGTAGAAAAATTCTAGAAGAGGTGATTTTAGAGGAAACCGACCAAGGAAAAGACTCTTAGTTTTCTTTGGATAGAAAATTTTCTTCAGGATTTCTAGAGGAAGGTCCCCTAATCAGTTCCTTAGCCACTCTAGTCCTTTTGCTTAAGCTTGTCATTTAACAGATTTGGAGAGATGAAAGGATTTGAAAGGTTTTTGAAGTGTATGAAAATAGAGTTCTAAACCCTTCTATTTAAAGGAAAAATGAACTTCCGTACAAACAAAAATAATTTCGTCTTATACGATTTAGGGTTTGTACGTACGAAATAAAATTTTGTATGTACGAATGAATGTGTCCAAAAATGAAATGGATTTTCGTAAACATGCAAGTTGCGAGGCGTACTTTCATATAGACTTTTGACCAGACGATCGTAATAGACGAACAGGTATTCGTCATGGATGATCAGTTAATTAAGATCATTTTTATAATGGTTTGAAATATGCCCCACAAAAAAATGCAATGTGTTCGTATGTACGAACTGAATGTTCATACGTACGATCAGAAAAAATGATCTTAGCTGTATAATCATCTACATGCATACAGAAGTACTTGTGCCACACAACTTCCTAAGGCAATGTATTCAGTTTTCAGTAGTAGATAGGGCTATGGAATTTTATTTTCTACTGGACCGAGAGACTAAAGAATTTTCATTAAACTGACATGTTTCATAATTACTCTTTCTATCAATCCTATAACTTGCAAAGTTTGAATTTGAATATCCAATTATTTCAAATGAAGAGCTAAACTTAGGATACCAAATCCATAAGTTTTGAGTTCCGAAGAGATATCTCAAAATTCTTTTCACTGCTATCAGATATGATTCTTTTGGATCTAATTGAAATCTTGCACATAAATAAACACTAAATATAATACGGGTCGGCTAGCTATCAAGTAAAGTAAATATCCAATAATTCCCCTAAATTTCTTTTGATCAACAGATTTTCCCTTTCGGTCCTTATCCAACTAAACAGAGGAACTCATAGGTGTACTAACAGGTTTAGCATTATCCATTTCATACTTTTTGAGGATGTACTTCGACTAATTAACATACTTTCGATGCGAAAATTAATAAATGTACCTTCCATTAGATATCTCAAATTCACTACTTATTATTTTAGAAAAGCATAAAGATTTTAAAGTAACAAAAAATGTTCCCATTAGACTCATCTCAAATTCACTACTTATTATTTTAGAAAATTCATCATAAGGATCTAAACCACCCCATCCTCCCTGCAGAGCGAACTGCCTCCCCCTCTCTTAACTCCCGAACACCCTCTCTCACATCCCACTCTCAGCAATTCACAAACGGTCCACTCTCTCTCCCTTCTCTAAAAATTCACACAAAACCTTCCCACGATCTCCCCCATGCTCTCATACGTACAGCCCATAAGAAAACCTTCAGCCCGTTTCCTCCTCACCCTCACAATTCCAAACTCATTCCTCCCTCCAGCCATTCCCTCACTCTAATTTGCAAAGGCTTGATTCCAGTTCGCGTGAAAGAGCCCCCAGCCCGAACAGCCGAAGCCTTTGCTTCCTCAACTCTAGCCGCGCCATTCCACTTGTATAGGTATACCTCTCCTTGTTTCTTTTCCTCTTGAAAGATTTTTTTCCTCTCCAATAAATATCTCTATCAATTCTATATAATCATTGGATCAGTCTTAAGATTTGAATGGTTCATTTGAATTTACTCATGAAATAATGGGGCATCTAGTTAAAACAGTTATGCGATTTTATGAAAATTAGAGAGATATCAAATAAAAAAAAAAAAAACTTGTTTCCTACATTCTATCAAACAATTTCTTTAGAAGCTATATAAGAAAGAAAATATATTTGATTGATTCCAAAGCAATAATATATTGTTTAAAATGATGATGTATTTCTTTCATATAAAAATATTTTTGTTATATTAGCTTTAAAAGCAAAATTGGGTAATTATTTTTATAGATCTTCTTCTCTTAATTTAAATCTTGTTATTCTTGTGTGATTCTGAGTTGTCATTTTTTTTTATATATATATATATTAAAGGAATAATGAGAAATGAGATGTTAAATTCTTGTTCGTAGTTTGGTCGGTCTTTACTAAATCTGAGAGGATTTCTTGAGTTCATTTGCTTAAGTTTCACTAATGATTAACTCCCATAATCAGTTAATGCATTATTTGTCTTTTTATTCAAAATAATATTGACAGTGAAATGAAATAAATTGTTATAATCTCTTTGTTTTTTGCATAGATACTATTCCCATTTCAATGTGATCAAGTGTTCTTTATGTGCAAGTTAAGAGTTGTCTTGTGTAAGTGCGAAGAGTAAATTGTTTTCATGAGTGTATGTTTTAAGAATCAATTTGTGTGATCTTTGAAAAAAGTGAAAGTGTTGGCTTGAAAAAAGAGAAATTGTTTTGAAAAAGTATTTGTGAGAGAAAATGAATTGTGTTGGAAGATAAAATATATAGAAAGTTGAAAATGAGGTGTTTAAAAGTATGGAAAGAAAAATGAACTGAGGTATTTTGGAAGATCAAAAATGAAATGTGTGGTATATATATATATATATATATAGTGTTTTGAAGAGTATATTTGAAAAGTAAAAAATTGTATATCTTTTGGGAAGTTTTTGGAAAATGTAAGTGTGTTTGTTCAAAAATAAAAATGTGTAAACATGGAGATGTATTTGGACTTTTGTAAAAAGTGTGTGTGTGTGTTGAAGGGTTTATGATTAGTTGAAAATTGAGGTGTTTATGAAGGGTATATGAGTTGGGAAGAGTTATGGAAGTGAAATGTGTAGTGGAAAGAAATGTGTACAGTGTGTTAAAGAAAATATTGTGTGTAAATATGAAATGTGAAGTGCATGTTTGTGTTAGAAAATGAAATGTGTAAAGATGATGATGTATTTGAACTTGTGTAAAAGTGGAGATGCATTTTAAATTTTGTATATAAAAGTGGAGTTTGGGTGAATTTTGAAAAGAGAGATGAAGAGTAGTTTATGCTAAAGAATGAGTTAGTTGGAATTTTACTAGAAAATGAAAGTGTTGAATGGTTCAAAAAAGTGCAATCAACCGAACTGGTGTTCAAGCACCGAAGAAAGGTACGTCTTTTATTTTCAGTAAATTTCAAATATTTTATTATTATTTATTTAAAAGTGCTTCTAATCCCTGTTTTCCCTGTTTTATTGTTTTATTTGCATAAACTGCGAGGGAATGGTACCGGTCGAGGGAACAAAAGGACAAGGAACTAAAGGCGTCAGTCGCCTCTATCCAACCGGGTAGAGGTGCTACGGGCGGAACCACCGGGTCGTAGCCCCCGGTGACTGTGAGTATTTCTAAACTTAGAAAACCTCTAGGGACCCCTTGATGTGGTGTGTGAAACCTTCCCTTTTAGGTCCCTGTAGTAACTTCAATTTAATTAGGATTACTTTTTGCTCTTAGATCCCTAAACCTCTTTACGTACGAAATGTCTTAAGGGTTAGTAATAACAAAGATTTTCACCTATATGATAGTAGTGACACTTAAGGACAATAATTAAGGACTGAGTCTTAGAAAACCTAGACTTAAGATGCATGTACACCTTAATATAGAGACATATAACATAGAAAACTTAGTGACATTCATTTATTATTATTATTATTATTGTTATTTTATTTTTATTTATTTATTTTATAAATTAAATTTAATTAACTAAAAAAATTTTCTTTTAAATAATAATTGATTTAGGATATATCAAAACCACACTTTCCAATACACACACTTAGAATTGTTTGCTAGGACAACCGACTCTAACTTTAGGTTAGGCCGGTGTTTATTTCCTTACTGCACTGTGACGGGCTTTTTCTCGAGTTTTATTGCATGTTGGTTGTAAAAATATTGGTGTGTTTGTTTACTTACTTTTTACTGCATTCTGTGATGTGATTCGATTGACGATTAGATTACCCATAGGTTAGGAGCGATCTGGATTGTTAATATGATTTTCTGCAGGTGGCCACACTCGTGCAGGGCAGTAAAAAAGGGGGCTAATTAATCAAAAATTTTATATAAATGCTACAGGTGCTTCAGCTGCTTAGCCCCCCAAATAAAAAAAAGAGAGTGTGGCCAAGTGTGGCTAATTAATTTAATTTAAATGCATATATATAACTGCTTGGGATGAATTTTGCTTAGGATAACCCTGCAGGTGGTCTAGATTTTCTTTTTCTTTCTGTGATGTAAATGTGAATGTAAATGTAATGTATTAAAAAATCAAGATATGTGAAAGTGATTTTGAAAATGGGATATCACATACAATTTGGAATCCAAAGAAAAGAGAATATACCTTAAAGGATTATTCTCTTTTATTTGGAAAGCCAAATTAGGATGATTTTCAATATCCCGAATAGAAAAGAAAATACCCCTCTTAGGGATGAGTTTCTTTTCATTTGGATATCTAGAACCCGACGGACTCGAGAAGTTCGTAGAAGAAGAAAAGACAGAACAAGAAGATTGAAGAAAGAAGATGAAAGAAATGAAGATTTAAGGAACAGTATATCCCATTTCAAAAATCACTTGCGTCATTCTTAGGATTAGAATCCGGGTTTGTTGTCAGTGGTGCCTGGCCACTTTACTTTTCTGTAAATTCTGGGTGTAATATGGACATTGGACATTGGACATTATATTTGGATTATTAAAATTGATTGTTTACATTGTTTGTGCAGTAGATTTTTTTTTAGGACTCTTGCATGTCGTGTTTTGTTTTAGTCTGGATACGAATCGGAGTGCTTTTTTTTTCGTAAGGGTACGCTTAAAATTCTTTTACTTGTAATTAAAAATAAAAATTTTTAGGCTCACATAGTAACTCTAACGTTCTAAGAAGTAAGCTCGGGACCGCCGAGAGTCAGCATAAGCATATTATTACTTTCTCTTCCTTGTTAGGCACCTCCCCGCCTGCGGGTTCTGGCAGACCACTTGACCTATGAGGGTGCAGTTCTGTCAAGGGGAAGTTGTGCAATCTCTAGGGAAAAACCTATTTTCTAAGCCTAATTTTTAAACTGCTTCATTATCATTTTATGCATTCGAGTCAATTAGCATGCATTGCATTAGATACAAATTAAAAAAGAGTCTAAAATATTAATTGCATTTTTAGACATTTATCACCCTACATAAGTTAAGGGCTCAATTAGGAACTGTCTTAGATGTCGGCCCCCAATTCCTTAAAACTTAAACAACATCCCTACCCATCTTTCATAAGAGACTGGACACATGGTTTTAAAGCGCCTAGGTGGTTAGCTGGCTCCCCAATCCAGGCCGGGGTAAGTCCAGATTTGCACTTCATTAGTTAGGTTCGGGTCACTATTTTATAGTACCCAAATTAGATTTAGGTTCTGAGGCAGATTCTTTTTAGATCTTAAGTCCTCGCCCTCCGGGAATATAATCCCAAATTTCTAATAAAATGTCAACTTAAATATAAAATTTCTCATAAAATGTAAAGCCCAACATAGGATAGATTGAGGTTGTCTCTGAGCTTCTCAGAATCCGACACCTCCTACTTTTCCTCCTTTGACTCGCTAATAAATGTTCAACATTGAGCTTTCTCCTTAAAAAAAATTCTTTACTTCTATTTCCTTGTCTTTTACTTTGTAGTCAAAAGGGTATGAAATCACTGCTTTAATCGAGAGTTTTCTTAGGAGCTTTTCTCCTAGGATGTAATTAACTATAGAGGCTTGCCTTTATAGGGATTTGAGAACCCCAGATTAAAATAAACCTTGTTTTATTCGTATAAAACACAAGGGGAAGAATCTTTGGGAACATAGATATTTTTTAAAACCTTATTTCTAATTTTGAATAGACATGTAAAATGTTATTATTATCTTTTTAGATAATATAATATTATACTTGTTATATTCAACTTTAGAAATAATGAATTTTTATAAAACTCATTCTCGCTTTTGGATATCTTGAAGAATGTTATGTTCGTCTTTTAAGATGATATAATATTTTTTCTTTCTATATCTAAATAAAAGAATGAATAAACTTTTAAAAAAAAAAATGTGTATTTCTATTTTTTAAACATATTCTATAGGATTTCATGTTCATCTTTTGAGATGATATGTTATTCTTTGAACTATGTTTGATTATAGAAAATATCAATTTTCAAAACCCTATTCTGATATTGAATCCATTGTAGAATATTGTGTCGGCCCTCTCGAGACCGTACTTTATTCTCAATGTAGTATTCGATTACAAAATAGGAGAGAAATCAAAATCTGCGTGGTGTGACATAAATTTTTCCCATCAAGGTTTTTCTGGCGACTCCGCTGGGGATCAATCCTCTCTCCATCTTAAGCAGTGTTTTATACCCTTTAATCGGTAGTATACTTGTGCTCGTCATAGGTTGTAACTACCTTTCTTCCGTCGGTTTTTTATTCATTTCATTCTTGAATAATTTGGCCGGTATCTAAATAAATTTTAGAGGTCTTATTTTGGACCCCGTTAGAAAATTCATGGGAACTCCTTTTTAATGGCCTTTTTGTAAAGTAAATCCCCGTGCTAATTCGAATGTTGTAGTTACATTTTTTTTTGTAGCTTGATGGTTGAGTTAGCACTGGGTCCAAAATCAATTTACCCAATCTTTAGTAATATGTATAGTTACTTCTTTTAGTAACTTAATGTATTATTTGGATTGGGTCCAAAAAATTTTAAATCTTAAAAATTTTAAACTTCTGTGTCCTAGCTAATATGTTGCAGTTATATATATATTTTTATAACTCAATATGTGGTTGAACAAATCTTAAGAAAATTTGAGCTTTTTAAATCAAAGTTGTCTCCTTATCTAAACCAACATATTGTAGTTATATATTTTTATAACTTAATATGTGTGGTAGGACAGGGTCCAAAAGCTCAAACCTTCAAATCAAAACTTTTTTTTGCTTGTCCTATTAACATATTGTAGTTACATGTCCTTTGTAGCTTGATATGTTTGCTAGGACAGGGTCCAGAATTATATATATGCAAGATTTTCAATATTAATTTCGATTTACATTGAGAAAAGTTTGAAAGTTCAAATACAAGTCAAGCTTATAAAAATAATTTTGCTAGAGAAAATAGCAGGTTGATTTCTTTTAAAAAGAAATTTACCTCTATCTTTCTTAAATTATAATTAAAACTTCATTGTAGTTGACTCCTCTAAACATTTAAAGAATAAGACCTATAATTTTCAATGCTAAAATGAAATGTGTGTTCCCTCCCTCCCTCCACTTGGGTGGATTAACGCTTTAGATGAAGATATATTTAATCTCATTTCTTTTTAAAAACCTCAAAGTACAAAAAGTTTTGCTAATTTTGCTAAGTTCCTAGCAATCGTCTGAATTAAATTCAAATATATTTTCAAATCTCATATTCAACCATATTATGATGATTTCTCTAATCTTAGGAATGAATAATTATTGGTTGATATATTGAAGTTTTTAAAAATATTTTGAATTCCCTCATCTTTAAGCCTTCTTGTAGGTTAGAATTTAAAATGCTTTTAAATCCTATTTCTTAAAGGTACTACATGGATACGACAATTTGTCCTCTACTATGTGGTTTAACTCTGATAGAAAATGGATCTTAAGGCATGCAATAAAGATAAATGACCTAATCAATTATATGAATGCCTTCGTTTACCGTATGAAGTTTTCTCTTATGGTAATATTTTTAAATCAAATTTTAGCTAAGTTTTACTCTTGGCTTTATTACTCCATTTGAGAAAACTCATGAGCAGATCTTGTTAAGATTGATCATCTTAAATTTTTGTTTGGTCAAAAACTTAGGACGATTCAAGGTTCTTTATTATAGTTAATCCATGATATGGTTAATATTCCCTCTATCATGTGATTTTCCATCAAAATAAATTGACATTTCTTGAATTGATACTAAGTTAGTCGACTTCATTACATCTTTAAAGGTTTCCTTCTTCAGAAGTGATAAAAAAAATTATTATCATATTTGGGTTCACCCATTATGATATCCATAAATAACTTAATTTGAATTAAGATTTATGTCAAATTGAAATTGGAGGAAGTGGAAGTCTTATTCATCTCCTTGTTATTATACATCTCATAGGCATCTTGCAAGTTGATGAACTTGTTTCATAATGATCTCATTCAAGTTGTTTATTCATACTATAGGATTGAGTCCAATTTATAAATCCATCTTTCTTGTATAAGAGGGTTAATTTTTTTTTTTTTACTCTTATACATGGAAGATGATTTTACAATTGAAATAATTATTTCAGGATTTAAATAAAGGAAGCCTCCTAAAAAAAAAAAAAAAGGTGAAGAAGAAAAAGAAAAGAAAAAAAGAGACACATTCATTAAATGGGTAGCAAAAAAAAAAAAAAGAAAAGGTGGCTTCCCTTTCTAAATCTTGAGTATCATAGGACCATTCATCCTTTAGTATTTTTTAACCCTTGACTTTGATAATTCAAAATTTTGGTTCATCATCAAGCATTAATGTTCTATTAGATGTAAAATATATATATCATATAAAAGATTTGGAAATGATTAATTTCTACTTCCAATTTGACTCTCTTTTGATATAATTCTAATTCAAAAAGAAGAAAAATATGAAGAAGAAAATCCCAGTTTTGCTTGTTGGGAGCTTTGATCTGGGTTAACAAAATCTAAATCTCAAGACCTATCTAATTAGCAAACTTGAGTAGGTCAGTTCAGATCTTCAAATCATAAAGAAAAATTACATAGATGATCGATTTAAATGAAATTATAATGGTGCTGGTTGTGCATTATTAGGTTTCATAGATCAACCTAATTAAGATGCATAAACAAACTATTATCCAAAATATTTATTTTTAACTCTCTTTTGAACATCTTCCAATTTGAATGAGATTCTAGACAGGATCCTGATACTAGATGGTCTATAGTGATATTTATGAATATAAAAATCACTTTCTTTAGATTCAAAATTTTCAAACTAAACTAAGGGACATCCCTTAGTTGGTTTTGAGAGATGATTGTCTAATGTTCTCATTCACTATTGAGTAGATATCATACAAATTTAAATCTATTATTGACTGAGCTAGGATATTAGAACATGAGGGGTTCTATTCTTAGTGATGTCGATGATACCTTTGTTTGAATCTTTATCAAACTTCAAAACAAAATCAAACTACAATTTGACTAAGTCTATAATTGACTAATCTCGGATGTTAGAATTGGGAGGGATTCTATTCCTGATAAAGTCAATGATAACGTCGTCAAAAAGATATTAAAATTCAATTCAAATATATATCTTTTTCATAAATTAGAATCGGATGTTAGAGTCTAACCAACTCTATCCCTGTTAAATAATATTTCCATAGCATTCAAATCTAAAATATTTGAAACTACAATTTTCTTTAAAGAAAGTTGTTAAGTTTTTGGATATTTTGATTAAACTCATGTTGGTCATATTCAAATTATTTAATTTAGAGGGAGTCAACCAATCCTTCGTTAAGTTTTTTAAATCTTTTCCAATATCATTTTGATTGGGTTAAGATAATTAAAACTTAAGCGATTACAGTCAAATATTATAAGAAAATTATCAAATAAAAAATAAAGCTTTTACTTTTTGATGAAAATCAAACTTTTCTCAAGCATTATGAGTATTTGATATTCCTTAGTGCTTTCACTATAAAAGGATGCTCAAATATGCTCATTGTTCTTTAACAACTAATGCAAAAGTTAAAATTTTTTTTTAAAGGAAAATTTTATCATGTTGCATTTAGTTCTCCTAGAACATGCAAATGAGGACTCTAGAAAATTCATATGATTTTCTTTGAGTTAATCGAAACAAATTCAATCATAGAATCAATCTTTAATCAAAATCTTGCATTTCTCCTTTGGTGGTCGAGATGCTTTGTTAAGTCTTTACTTATCAAAGATGATCAAACTACTCCCTTTTTGTTTTTCCTCATATATGATGATCTGATATAAAAACATAATTTCTAGTGGATTATTTGTAAGTTATAAAGATCATTTATAATGAAGGATAAAACAAAATTTTATTCAAAAAAAAATTTCAAGTCTATCAATCGTCAAAATGTTTTTTCTTTCCCTTCTAGAAAGTGACATATATAAAAGCTTATGATCTCTAGTAGAACATTTGCAAGTTGTCAATGTCATTTGTGGTTGAGGGAAAAGATTCAAAGCTTTAAAGAAATCAACTTTACTTTAAAAATTCACCACCCTGAAATCAGTCTTTAGGTCTAAGTCCGCTTTTACGGCATCCTATTGGCTTTCTGGCTTAAGTCCGCTTTTACGGCAGCCAATCCAGTTTAAATCAGTCTTTAGGTCTAAGTCCGCTTTTACGGCATCCTATTGGCTTTCTGGCTTAAGTCCGCTTTTACGGCAGCCAATCCAGTTTAAATCAGTCTTTAGGTCTAAGTCCGCTTTTACGGCATCCTATTGGCTTTCTGGCTTAAGTCCGCTCTTACGGCAGCCAATCCTGTTTAAATCCGTCTTTAGGTATAAGTCCTCCTACGGCATCCTATTGACATCTTTGGAGTTAGGAATAAGCATCCCTAGTGGCATCCTAATCTTCATTCTGAGGAGAAGTATAAGCATCCATAGCGGCATCTTCTCTTCATTAAATGTTAAATCTTAAATCCGTCTTTAGGTATAAGTCCTCCTACGGCATCCTATTGACATCTTTGGAGTTAGGAGTAAGCATCCCTAGTGGCATCCTAATCTTCATTCCGAGGAGAAGTATAAGCATCCCTAGCGGCATCTTCTCTTCATTAAATTTTAAATCTTAAATCCGTCTTTAGGTATAAGTCCTCCTACGGCATCCTATTGGCATCTTTGGAGTTAGGAATAAGCATCCCTAGTGGCATCCTAATCTTCATTCCGAGGAGAAGTATAAGCATCCCTAGCAGCATCTTCTCTTTATTAAATCTTAAATCTTAAATCCGTCTTTAGGTATAAGTCCTCCTACGGCATCCTATTGATATCTTTGGAGTTAGGAATAAGCATCCCTAGTGGCATCCTAATCTTCATTCCGAGGAGAAGTATAAGCATCCCTAGCGGCATCTTCTCTTCATTAAATGTTAAATCTTAAATCCGTCTTTAGGTATAAGTCCTCCTACGGCATCCTATTGACATCTTTGGAGTTAGGAATAAGCATCCCTAGTGGCATCCTAATCTTCATTCCGAGGAGAAGTATAAACATCCATAGCGGCATCTTCTCTTCATTAAATGTTAAATCTTAAATCCGTCTTTAGGTATAAGTCCTCCTACGGCATCCTATTGACATCTTTGGAGTTAGGAGTAAGCATCCCTAGTGGCATCCTAATCTTCATTCCAAGGAGAAGTATAAGCATCCCTAGCGGCATCTTCTCTTCATTAAATGTTAAATCTTAAATCCGTCTTTAGGTATAAGTCCTCCTACGGCATCCTATTGACATCTTTGGAGTTAGGAGTAAGCATCCCTAGTGGCATCCTAATCTTCATTCCGAGGAGAAGTATAAGCATCCCTAGCGGCATCTTTTCTTCATTAAATGTTAAAAATCTTAAATCCGTCTTTAGGTATAAGTCCTCCTACGGCATCCTATTGACATCTTTGGAGTTAGGAGTAAGCATCCCTAGTGGCATCCTAATCTTCATTCCGAGGAGAAGTATAAGCATCCCTAGCGGCATCTTCTCTTCATTAAATGTTAAATCTTAAATCCGTCTTTAGGTATAAGTCCTCCTACGGCATCCTATTGGCATCTTTGGAGTTAGGAATAAGCATCCCTAGTGGCATCCTAATCTTCGTCCCGAGGAGAAGTATAAGCATCCCCAGCGGCATCTTCTCTTCATTCTATTGATATTCTTGAAGTTAATCTTGATTTATAAAAAGGTTTCAATCATATCAAAATCAAATTCAAAATTCCTGTTCGTGTCAAATCTCATTCAACTTTTCAATATCTTGGCTTTATTAAATGATACTAATTTCATTAGTTATTATTTGCTAAAGCCATCAATGCCAACATCAAATTCAAAATCACTAAATCAACTCAAAACTCTATCAATTTTTCTCAAGATTTTCAATCAATTTTCGAAATCACTTCTTTTCATAAATTCAAATCTTCAACTTCAACTCTGGATCCAGTTGATTGTTTCGGTCAACGCCAATACGCACGATAAACTTTAACAAGTTTATCATGCCTATTGGGGGTCCATTTGTTGACCTCATTATTTGAGGTCAATTTCCCCGGAATCGACTCTAGCACCTAGGTCTTCGTAGCCTAGTGTAGACGTCGCCCATAGGATTTCCCTTAGGTGGACGCCTACTGACGTAGCATCGACTCGAGCCTATCACTCAATTTGAATAAAAATCAATTCAATCTAGATTTTATTTCAATTCTGAACGAACTCAAAACAAGCTTGATTTTATGATTCGTCGATATCGATCGACTCAATTTAACTTAATCTAATTCATTTTCGATCAAATTGATACATCATTGGATTCAATCAATTCATCAATCAAACACCAAATTCTTTCTAATAAAATATGTTTTAATTTTAATCAAATTAAAATCAGCCCTTAGATCCCTCTTAAATTCAACCCAATCCGAGCCCAAATGAGTCCAAAATCAAGGGCTCAAATTGCTGTTGGAAGGTTCAAACCGCAATTTGAGTGACCAAACGGTCTCCGATTTTGACGAGCTTATACTCGAATCGAACGGCTCGACGAGACGAATCCAATGAGCCCAAGATCACCAAATTCCGAAATCATTAAGGCCTTCAAATGTGAACCGATCGGTCCAGCCCATTGGTTCTTCTCTCTACAGTTCCAAAATTCCTAAACCACCCCATCCTCCCTGCAGAGCGAACTGCCTCCCCCTCTCTTAACTCCCGAACACCCTCTCTCACATCCCACTCTCAGCAATTCACAAACGGTCCACTCTCTCTCCCTTCTCTAAAAATTCACACAAAACCTTCCCACGATCTCCCCCATGCTCTCATACGTACAGCCCATAAGAAAACCTTCAGCCCGTTTTCCTCCTCACCCTCACAATTCCAAACTCATTCCTCCCTCCAGCCATTCCCTCACTCTAATTTGCAAAGGCTTGATTCCAGTTCGCGTGAAAGAGCCCCCAGCCCGAACAGCCGAAGCCTTTGCTTCCTCAACTCTAGCCGCGCCATTCCACTTGTATAGGTATACCTCTCCTTGTTTCTTTTCCTCTTGAAAGATTTTTTTCCTCTCCAATAAATATCTCTATCAATTCTATATAATCATTGGATCAGTCTTAAGATTTGAATGGTTCATTTGAATTTACTCATGAAATAATGGGGCATCTAGTTAAAACAGTTATGCGATTTTATGAAAATTAGAGAGATATCAAAATAAAAAAAAAAAAAACTTGTTTCCTACATTCTATCAAACAATTTCTTTAGAAGCTATATAAGAAAGAAAATATATTTGATTGATTCCAAAGCAATAATATATTGTTTAAAATGATGATGTATTTCTTTCATATAAAAATATTTTTGTTATATTAGCTTTAAAAGCAAAATTGGGTAATTATTTTTATAGATCTTCTTCTCTTAATTTAAATCTTGTTATTCTTGTGTGATTCTGAGTTGTCATTTTTTTATATATATATATATATTAAAGGAATAATGAGAAATGAGATGTTAAATTCTTGTTCGTAGTTTGGTCGGTCTTTACTAAATCTGAGAGGATTTCTTGAGTTCATTTGCTTAAGTTTCACTAATGATTAACTCCCATAATCAGTTAATGCATTATTTGTCTTTTTATTCAAAATAATATTGACAGTGAAATGAAATAAATTGTTATAATCTCTTTGTTTTTTGCATAGATACTATTCCCATTTCAATGTGATCAAGTGTTCTTTATGTGCAAGTTAAGAGTTGTCTTGTGTAAGTGCGAAGAGTAAATTGTTTTCATGAGTGTATGTTTTAAGAATCAATTTGTGTGATCTTTGAAAAGTGAAAGTGTTGGCTTTGAAAAGAGAAATTGTTTTGAAAAAGTATTTGTGAGAGAAAATGAATTGTGTTGGAAGATAAAATATATAGAAAGTTGAAAATGAGGTGTTTAAAAGTTTGGAAAGAAAAATGAACTGAGGTATTTTGGAAGATCAAAAATGAAATGTGTGGTATATATATATATATATATATATATAGTGTTTTGAAGAGTATATTTGAAAAGTAAAAAATTGTATATCTTTTGGGAAGTTTTTGGAAAATGTAAGTGTGTTTGTTCAAAAATAAAAATGTGTAAACGTGGAGATGTATTTGGACTTTTGTAAAAAGTGTGTGTGTGTGTTGAAGGGTTTATGATTAGTTGAAAATTGAGGTGTTTATGAAGGGTATATGAGTTGGGAAGAGTTATGGAAGTGAAATGTGTAGTGGAAAGAAATGTGTACAGTGTGTTAAGAAAATATTGTGTGTGTAAATATGAAATGTGAAGTGCATGTTTGTGTTAGAAAATGAAATGTGTAAAGATGATGATGTATTTGAACTTGTGTAAAAGTGGAGATGCATTTTAAATTTTGTATATAAAAGTGGAGTTTGGGTGAATTTTGAAAAGAGAGATGAAGAGTAGTTTATGCTAAAGAATGAGTTAGTTGGAATTTACTAGAAAATGAAAGTGTTGAATGGTTCCAAAAGTGCAATCAACCGAACTGGTGTTCAAGCCCGAAGAAAGGTACGTCTTTTATTTTCAGTAAATTTCAAATATTTTATTATAATTTATTAAAAGTGCTTCTAATCCCTGTTTTTCCTGTTTTATTTGCATAAACTGCGAGGAATGGTACCGGTCGAGGGAACAAAAGGACAAGGAACTAAAGGCGTCAGTCGCCTCTATCCAACCGGGTAGAGGTGCTACGGGCGGAACCACCGGGTCGTAGCCCCCGGTGACTGTGAGTATTTCTAAACTTAGAAAACCTCTAGGGACCCCTTGATGTGGTGTGTGAAACCTTCCCTTTTAGGTCCCTGTAGTAACTTCAATTTAATTAGGATTACTTTTTGCTCTTAGATCCCTAAACCTCTTTACGTACGAAATGTCTTAAGGGTTAGTAATAACAAAGATTTTTCACCTATATGATAGTAGTGACACTTAAGGACAATAATTAAGGACTGAGTCTTAGAAAACCTAGACTTAAGATGCATGTACACCTTTATATATAGAGACATATAACATAGAAAACTTAGTGACATTCATTTATTATTATTATTATTATTGTTATTTTATTTTTATTTATTTATTTTATAAATTAAATTTAATTAACTAAAAAAATTTTCTTTTAAATAATAATTGATTTAGGATATATCAAAACCACACTTTCCAATACACACACTTAGAATTGTTTGCTAGGACAACCGACTCTAACTTTAGGTTAGGCCGGTGTTTATTTCCTTACTGCACTGTGACGGGCTTTTTCTCGAGTTTTATTGCATGTTGGTTGTAAAATATTGGTGTGTTTGTTTACTTACTTTTACTGCATTCTGTGATGTGATTCGATTGACGATTAGATTACCCATAGGTTAGGAGCGATCTGGATTGTTAATATGATTTTCTGCAGGTGGCCACACTCGTGCAGGGCAGTAAAAAAGGGGCTAATTAATCAAAAATTTTATATAAATGCTACAGGTGCTTCAGCTGCTTATCCCCCAAATAAAAAAAAGAGTGTGGTCAAGTGTGGCTAATTAATTTAATTTAAATGCATATATATAACTGCTTGGGATGAATTTTGCTTAGGATAACCCTGCAGGTGGTCTAGATTTTCTTTTTCTTTCTGTGATGTAAATGTGAATGTAAATGTAATGTATTAAAAAATCAAGATATGTGAAAGTGATTTTGAAAATGGGATATCACATACAATTTGGAATCCAAAGAAAAGAGAATATACCTTAAAGGATTATTCTCTTTTATTTGGAAAGCCAAATTAGGATGATTTTCAATATCCGAATAGAAAAGAAAATACCCCTAGGGATAGGGATGAGTTTCTTTTCATTTGGATATCTAGAACCCGACGGACTCGAGAAGTTCGTAGAAGAAGAAAAGACAGAACAAGAAGATTGAAGAAAGAAGATGAAGAAATGAAGATTTAAGGAACAGTATATCCCATTTCAAAAATCACTTGCGTCATTCTTAGGATTAGAATCCAGGTTTGTTGTCAGTGGTGCCTGGCCACTTTACTTTTCTGTAAATTCTGGGTGTAATATGGACATTGGATATTGGACATTATATTTGGATTATTAAAATTGATTGTTTACATTGTTTGTGCAGTAGATTTTTTTTTAGGACTCTTGCATGTCGTGTTTTGTTTTAGTCTGGATACGAATCGGAGTGCTTTTTTTCGTAAGGGTACGCTTAAAATTCTTTTACTTGTAATTAAAAATAAAAATTTTTAGGCTCACATAGTAACTCTAACGTTCTAAGAAGTAAGCTCGGGACCGCCGAGAGTCAGCATAAGCATATTATTACTTTCTCTTCCTTGTTAGGCACCTCCCCGCCTGCGGGTTCTGGCAGACCACTTGACCTATGAGGGTGCAGTTCTGTCAAGGGGAAGTTGTGCAATCTCTAGGGAAAAACCTATTTTCTAAGCCTAATTTTTAAACTGCTTCATATTCATTTTAAGCATTCGAGTCAATTAGCATGCATTGCATTAGATACAAACTAAAAAAGAGTCTAAAATATTAATTGCATTTCTAGACATTTATCACCCTACATAAGTTGAGGGGCTAATTAGGAATTGTCTTAGATGTCAGCCCCAATTCCTTAAAACTTAAACAACATCCCTACCCATCTTTCATAAGAGACTGGACACATGGTTTTAAAGCGCCTAGGTGGTTAGCTGGCTCCCTAATCCAGGCCGGGGTAAATCCAGATTTGCACTTCATTAGTTAGGTTCGGGTCGCTACTTTGTAGTACCCAAATTAGATTTAGGTTCTGAGGCAGATTCTTTTTAGATCTTAAGTCCTCGTCCTCTGGGAATATAATCCCAAATTTCTAATAAAATGTCAACTTAAATATAAATATTTCTCCTAAAATGTAAAACCCAACATAGGATAGATTGAGGTTGTCTCTGGGCTTCTCAGAATCCGACACCTCCTACTTTTCATCCTTTGACTCGCTAATAAATGTTCAACATTGAGCTTTCTCCTTGGAAAATCTTTACTTCTGTTCCTTGTCTTCTACTTTGTAGTCAAAAGGGTATGAAATCACTGCTTTAATCGAGAGTTTTCTTAGGAGCTTTTCTCCTAGGATGTAATTAACTATAAAGGCTTGCCTTTATAGGGATTTGAGAACCCCAGATTAAAATAAACCTTGTTTTATTCGTATAAAACAAGGGAAGAATCTTTGGGAACATAGATATTTTTAAAACCTTATTTCTAATTTTGAATAGACATGTAAAATGTTATTATTATCTTTTTAGATAATATAATATTATACTTGTTATATTCAACTTTAGAAATAATGAATTTTATAAAACTCATTCTCGCTTTTGGATATCTTGAAGAATGTTATGTTCGTCTTTTAAGATGATATAATATTCTTCTTTCTATATCTAAATAAAAGAATGAATAAACTTTTAAAAAAAAAAACGTATTTCTATTTTTAAACATATTCTATAGGATTTCATGTTCATCTTTTGAGATGATATGTTATTCTTTGAATTATGTTTGATTATGAAAATATCAATTTTCAAAACCCTATTCTGATATCGAATCTATTATAGAATATTGTGTCGGCCTCTCGAGACCGTACTTTATTCTCAATGTAGTATTCGATTACAAAATAGGAGAGAAATCAAAATCTGCGTGGTGTGACATAAATTTTTCCCACCAGATACCATCAACATAAATATGTACAATGAGTATATCTTCTCCCAATTTCTTCAAAAATAGAGTTATATCCACACTTCCATTTTCAAAAGATCTCTTAAGTAGGAAGGTGCTCAACCTCTCATACAAAGCCCTAGGTGCATGTCTCAATCCATACAATGACGTTTTTTAACTTAAACACATGATTAGGGTATTTTGAATTTTCAAATCTTGGAGGTTATTCTATAAAAATATCGTCTTGGATTAACCCATTTAAAAAGGAACTTTTAACATCCATTTGACACAACTTGAAACCTCTAAAAAATGCAAATGCTAATAAAACTCTAATTGCTTCAAGTCTAGCTATAGGGGCAAAAGTCTCCTCAAAATTATTCTCTTCAATCTAATTATAACCCTTAGCCACCAATCTAGCCTCCTGAGTCATTCATTTTGTTTTAAAATCCCCACTTAGTCCCAACTATACTTTGATCCTTTGGCCTTGCAATTAATTCTCATACTTCTTTTCTTACAAATTGATTTAATTTTTCTTGTATTGCCAAAATCCAAAATTCATCCGAAAGTATTTGATCAATATTTGTGGGTTTTATGGAAGAAATAAAAATTGAATGATTGACTTCTTTGCTCAGTCCATGCCTAGTCTTAACACCCTCACTAGGTTCACCTATAATTAATTTCTTTGGATGATTTTTAGAAAATCTTAAATCTCTAGGCACTGGGTTTTCTAGCTCTAAATTTTTATCCAAATTTATTTTTTCAATCTTTTGGGAATTAATCTCTATCTCATCCTCTATAATAATTGGCTATTCCAAAATTTTAGATTCATCAAATATAACATGTGTGGTCTCCTCAATTGCCAATGTTCTTTTATTGAATACTCTATAAGATTTTCCAACACTTAAGTATCCTATAAAAATTCCTTTATCAAATTTTGGATCAAATTTTCCTAAGACAGATTTTCCATTATTATGTATGAACACCTCACATCCAAAAACATAAAAATTTGATAAATTCAGTGTTCTCCCCTTTAGTAACTCATAGGGTATTTTATTCAAGTTTGATCTAACATTCACTCTATTTCGAACAGAACATGTTGTACTAACCACCTCAGCCCAAAAATATTTAGAAAGTGAATATTCTGTCAATATAGCTCGAGCAGCTTCTATTAATATTCTATTTTACCTTTCGACTACCCCATTCTACTGAGGGGTTCTAGGTGCCGAAAAATTATTATCAATTCCTTTCTCCTTACAAAAATCTTTAATTTTTTTATTTTCAAATTCTCCTCAATGAACACTTTGCATTTTTTAAAATAACACATCCTAGTTTCCTCATAATCCAAGTCAAAAAATCTCTAAACTCCTCAAAGAATTCACTCTTATGATATAAAAATCTAACCCATGTGAATCTAGAAAAATCATCCATATTCACAAATCCGTATATCTTCTCTCGTAGACTTATAGTTCCAACTGGTCCAAAAGGATCCATATACAAAATCTTTAATGGTTTACTAGTTCTAAGATCCTTATTGGACTGAAATGATGACTTCACCTATTTTCTTAATTGGCATGCATCGCAAAGGTGATTCTTAATAAAGTCTAGTTTTGGTATACCTCTCACTAAGTTTTTTTGGAAAATCCTCCTAATGTTTTTCATGCTAGAGTGACAAAATCTCTTATGTCAAAGCCATAACTCATCAGAAATAGTTTTTAAACAAAAAATAGTAAGAGTATTGATACAATTGAAATCTAGCATATAAACATTATTTATCCGTATACCATGCAAAAACATCATTACCATTCATGATTAATATACAACTAGTAGGGAAAAATTTAACACAATATCCTTTATCACATAGTTGACTAATACTCAGAAGATTATGCTTTAAGCCTTCTACTAACAAAATATTTTCTATAAAAAGTTTTTCAAGTTTTTTGTCATACCTAATTCAACCACCTTCCTTGAGGTGTTATCACCAAGTGTAACCTTGCCTCCACTCCTGGCTTTCAGTGATATGAATTGTGCAGTATCTCTAGTCATATGCTTTGAGCAACCACTATCCAGGTACTATATGCTCTCACGAGGCCTTGTGTGAGAGCATTCCTGTAAAATCATCAAACATTAGACCTGGGAACCCAAACAAGTTTGGGTTCACTTTTTTGCAAATTATAAACAGATGCATGTATGTTATGTCTAGGTTTATACATCTTAGGCTTCCACACCAAAAAAGTTTTTCTATTTAATGTACAGGGTGTGCTATATGTCCAAACAATCCACAATTAAAGCATTTGACTTCAAAAAATGAGTTTCTTAATCTTATATAATTATTCTGTCTATTCTTGGATTGTATAAATATTAGATACAAAATAGGATTAATAAAATATTTAAGTCTTGAGGGTATTCTATTATCATCGAGAGATTTTATCTTCAGTTTATAAAAGGTATTCATATCTTCCAATATACGATTTGTATAATTTATCTAATAGTTTTTGCTCTCAGATTCAACCTTAAAATCTTTAAATTCTTTTTCAGGTTCTACCTAGGATGATTTTAAATTTTCATAGTTCTTATTCAAATTGTCGAACTCATCAAGTAATTTTATGTAGTTATTATCAATTAAAGCTTGATCTTTCCTAAGGATCTCTTACTCTATTTGAAGTTCTTATAACTCTAAGTTTAGACTAGCATGCATTTTCTTTAACTTCCAATATGTAACATGTATGCATTCAGAGACTTCTAAAAGTTCATTGTAAGTCAAGTCACATGATCTTCTTGATCTGATTGATCAAGATTATCGGCCATCAAGCAAAAATTGGTGACTTCCTCTTCCTTATCAATCTCTAATGAGTCTGAAGTTGAGTCCACTCAGAAAGCTCTTTGAACTTCTTCTTGCCCTTCTTCATAATTGGTTTCTTCTCTACCTTCTCCTTGCTAGGAGTGGCTTTGAGTTTTGGGCAGTTTGACTTAATGTGTACAGGTTTTCTGCACTCATAGTAAATAACATCATTTGAAACCTTAACATTTTTATTTAACTTACCTTGATTTCATTGCTGGATTCTCTTTTACTTCCTCTTCAGAAAACTTCTGAACTATCTTGTCATCAGCATGATGTCGTCTTTATCCTTAGGTTCGATAGATCACTCTCCGACTCCTCCACTTTTAGTGCTATGTTCTTCTCCCTTCGTGGTTCACCTGCATCAATCTTTCTTTAACTCACTCCTTGCTCGTAAGCAATTAATGATCCAAGAAGATTATCAATAGAGTAAACATTTAAGTCTTTAAACTCTGTAATTGTAGTTATTTTAGCATCATATGTAGTAGGTAAATAATAAATATCTTATTAACCATTTCAACATTCCTTAGTTCCCTACTCAATGCATATAAAGAGGTGACTCTTTGTGTGTATCTTGTGTACATGTCATAAATGGTTTCATTAGGTTTCATACAAAATAATTCATAGTCATGCAACAAGATATTATGTATGGATTATTTAACTTTATTAGTCCCTTCATAAGTTATACAAAGGCTATCCCATATATTCTTTCCACTCTTGTAAGTAGAAACCCACATGTAATCTTTTGACTTAAGTGCACAAAAGAAACTATTTAGATATTTAGCATTTAGTTATGCTAAGTCGTGTTCTTATATAGTCCAATCCACAAAGGATGCTTCTATTCTATTGCCATCAACTAGTCTAGTTGGTTTTGTATATCCTTCCTGAACTAAGATCCACATACGGTAATCTAGTGACTATAAAAATATTGACATGCATGTTTTCCAAAAATCAAAATGAATATTATCAAATAAGGGAGGTATAGTTATAGAGTAACCTTCAAGTGTATTTCGGTTTCCAAATGTAGCCATGATCGATAATCAAAAAGTATTCTAAACTTATGGTTTTGAAACTAAGCTCTGATAGCAGTTTTTGAAACTTATTAATTATGAATTAGGTTGTTAGACCTAAGCTTATATCCCAACGGCTAACCAAGAGAGGGGGGGGGGGGGGGTGAATTGGTAATTTAAAAAATTCACCTCTTATTAATTTGAATTTTAAGAGTTTAAATCGATGAAATATTTAGTAGTTTTAAAAATAATTTTTCAACCACATATATAAACAAAACTAAAAAAAAAAGTAGCGGAATATAAAAGACACAAGATTTATAATGGTTCGGTCAAACACGACCTACATCCACTCCTTAAAGTCTCCCACTTCAGGTATTGCACTATTGTTAATAGTGTCTCTCCTTTTACTCCCACAGCAATGTAGAGAAGCCTTCATAAAAACTCTCTTCCACCACTACCAGGTGTGGCAGAGAACTGTCGTCCTTTTACACCGTCCAAGTATAGGCAGAGTACCATCATCCTTTTACACCCTCCAAGTGTAGGCAGAGTATCATCATCCTTTTACACCCTCCAAGTGTAGACAGAGAACCTTCAGCTATTTACACTCTCCAAGTGTAGGTAGAGAACCTTCTGTTATTCACACTCTCCAAGTGTAGACAGAGAACCTTGTTGAGAAAGTTGCTACTTAGCTTTGCATGCTTCACATTCTTATAACTTATGTATTTTGATGATTCTAAATATTATTGTTTTGAGTTTTACTTTCTCCTAATATATTTTGTAAGAATTATCTTTTGGCTCTTATATGTACTAATATTTCAGGAAAATCATACTCCAGATTGTTGAAGACTTTAAATCAAAGATCTGCTTATTATTATTATTATTATTATTATTATTATTATTATTCATAACTTGGAGTATGTATTTATTTTACCTGAGTCAAGAAGAGGGTGATTGTAGTTAAGTAACTCAGTACACACACAATGGGGGAGAACTTTAAAATTCATAATTTTTTAATACCGATCGTACAGGATGAACTATGTTCGTACTAGACGATCAGATCAGTTATACACCTCCAAGAGCAAATGGAATAAACAGAAGGTGAGAAATTTTTTTTTTCTTTAAACTGTTCATCCAAACGAATAGTCCCATTCATCCCTGGACGATGTCCTCTGGATTTTTAATTTGAACTGTTCGTCCAGACGAATAGTGCCATTCATCCCTGGACGATGTCCTCTAGATTTTTAGTTTGAATTGTTCATCTAGATGAATAGTCCCATTTGTCCCTGGATGATGTCCTCCGAATTTTCAGTTTGAACTGTTCGTCCAGATGAATAGTCTGATTCATCCCTGGATGATGTCCTTTGGATTTTCAGATTTGAACTGTTCGTCTCGATGAATAGTTTTATTCATCCCTGGACGATCTCCTTTGGATTTTCAGTTTTTTCTATTCGTCCAGACGAATTGACACCTTCGTCCCTAGATGAAATTCTCTGTTCTTTGAACTTGTGATTCGTTCTATTTTTTTTCGTCCCAACAAACCTTTGAAATAACTATTTATATCAGAAGAACTATGTTCGTATTGTATGATGATCGGGTACAAAGGAATTTTATACCAATGTACATTGAGTTCATACGTAACAGTTTTAACACTATTCGTACGTATAAAATTCGATTGTATAAGGCGATCGAGTACGTATTGTATTAAAATTTTATAGTTTTTAGACGATTTTTCGTGTCTTTCTTATAAAAGGCCCACTTAAATTTGTTTGGAAATCTTTTTGTCCATTGGTCTTCATGCAAACTGAAGGGAGATTCAAGGAGAGAGTAAAAGAGAGTGTTTGAAGGAGAGTTCTTACTACTAGAGCGTGAAGGGTTCACTTGACACTCAAAGGTAATAATCTCCATTTATGAATTATGATTACTTCACTCTTTTCTCTTGTCCTTCTAGAATTCTCATGAGAAGATCTTTCAAGAAGATTCGGTTCTTTATCAACACTTGGAGAAGTGTGAAAGGACAAAGGATTCTCTGCCTACACTTGGAGAGTGTGAACAACTGAAGGTTCTCTGCCTACACTTGGAGAGTGTGAATAGCTGAAGGTACTCTACTTACACTTGGAGGGTGTAAAAGGATGGCGGTTCTCTGCCGTGCTAGGTAGTGGTGGAAGAGAGTTTTTGTGAAGGCTTCTTCACCTTGTTGTGGGGGAAAAATGAGAGACACTAAGTGGTAATAGTATAATACCTGAAGTGGGAGACTTTAGGGAGTGGATGTAGGTCGTGTTTGACCGAACCAATATCAATCTTTTGTCTTTTTATTTTTTTTGTTGCTTTTTACTTTATTGTTTTCTAATTGATTTGTGCTTGAAAATTCTTTTTCAGAAAATTTCACTATAGGATTTTTTATCAGTTTAAAATATAAGAAGAAAAATTTTAAATTACCAATTTACCCCCCCCCCCCCCCCTCTTTGTTAGCCGCTAGGATATAAGCTTAGGTATAACATTCTAATTCATACTTAACAAGTTTCAACAATTGCTATCAAAGCTTTGTTTCAAAATCATAAGTTTAGACTACTTTTTGATTAACGATCATGACTACATTTTGAAACCAAAACACACCTGAAGGTTACTCAATAACTAGACCTCCCTTATTTGACAATATTCCTTTTAATTTTTGGAAAATACGCATGTCTACATTTTTACAGTCACTAGATTACCATATATGGATCTTTGTTCAGGAAGGGTATATAAAACCAACTAGATTAGTTGACGGAGTTAGAGTTAAAACTCCCTTTGCTGACTTGACAGTAGAAGAACATGACTTAGCACAACTTAATGCTAAATGCTTGAATATTTTCTTTCGTGCTCTTAAATCTGAAGATTACATGCGGGTTTCCACTTGCAAAAGTGGAAAGGATATATGAGATATTCTTTATATAACTTATTAGGGGACTAATGAAGTTAAACAATCTAGACTTAATATCTTGTTGCATGACTCTGGACTATTTCACATGAAACTCAATGAATCCATTTTTGATATATACACAAGATTCACACAAATGGTCACCTTTTTACATACATTAGGTAGGGAACTAACGTATGCTGAAATTATTAATAAAATACTTCATTGTTTACCTACTACTTATGATGCTAAAATAATAACAATTATAGAGTATTAAGATTCAAATATTTACACTTTTGACAATCTTCTTGGATCACTAATTGCTTACGAGCAAGGGGTGAGTCAAAGAAAGGTTGATGCAGGTTAACCACAAAGAAAGAAGAACATAGCACAGAAAGTGGAAGAGTTAGAGAGTGATCTCTCACAACCTAAGGATGAAGATGACATTGCATTGATACTAGATAGTTCAGAAGCTTTCTGAAGAGGAAGCAAAAGAGACAACAATAATGGAATCGAGGTAAATTTAATAAAAATATAAAGGTTTCAAATGATGTTATTTGCTATGAGTGCAGGAAACCAAGACATATTAAGTCAGACTGCCCAAAACTCAAAGTCACTCCTAGTAAGGAGAAGGTAAAGGAGAAACCAATTATGAAGAAAGGCAAGAATAAATTCCAAAGAGCCTTCTGTGCAGACTAAGCTTCAGACTCGTCAGAGACCGAAAAGGAAGAGGAAGTCACCAATCTGTGCTTAATGGCCGAAAATCTTGATCAGTCAGATCAAGAAGAGATATGTGACTTAACTTATAATGAAATTTTAAAAGTCTAATAATGCATACATGTTTGCATATATAAAGTTAAAGAAAATGCATGCCAGTCTGAACTTAGAATTTCAGGAACTTTAAAGAGAATAGGATATCCTTAGGAAAGATCATGCTTTAATTGATAACAACCAAATGAAATTGCTTGATGAGTTTGATAAATTGAATAAGAACAATAAAAATTTAAAATCATCCTATGATGAACTTATAAGGAATTTAGAAATAGTAAGGATGAATCAGAGAGCAAATTGTATCGAGTAAACTATATAAATTGTATCTTGGAAGATATGAATTTTTTTATAAACTTAAGATAGAAGCTCTCGAGGATAATAGGATATCACCAAGACTTGAAGATTTCATGAATCCTATTTTGTATGCTAAATTTATGCAATCCATAAATAGATAGAGAAACTATAGAAGATTAAGAAACCCCTTTCCTGGAGTTAAATCTCATAATTGTGGATTGATTGGACATATAGCTCACACCTGTACATTGAAGAGGAAAACTTATTTAGTATGAAAACCTAAGATGCATAAACCTAAACATATCATGCATGTATTTATTTATGATTTGCAAAAAGGTGAACCCAAACTTATTTGGGTTCCCATGTCTTTTTTTTTATGATTTTGCAGGATCACTCTCACACAAGGCCTCGTGAGAGCAATTGGTACCTGGACATCGGTTGCTCAAAGCATATGATTGGAGATACTACTTAATTCATATCACTGGAAGCTAGGAGTGGAGGCATGGTTACACTTTGAGGTAACACCATAAGGAAGGTGGTAGGATCAAGTATGATTAAAAATCTTAAAAACTTAGTTATTGAAATATACTACTTATAGAAGGCTTAAAGCATAATTTGTTAAGTATTAGCCAGCTATTTGATAAAAAGTACTGTGTAAAATTTTTCCCTACTAGGTACACATTAAGCCTAAATGGTAATGATGTTTTGAATGGTACAAGGGTAAATAATGTGTATATGCTAGACTTAAATTGTATTAAAACTCCTACTACTTTTTGTTTAAAAATTATTTCTGATGAATCATGGCTTTGACATAAGAGACTTTATCACTAGCATGAAAAACCTTAGGAGGATTACCTAAAAGAACATAGTGAGAGGTATACCAAAATTATACTTTACTAAGGATCACCTTTGTGATGCATATCAATTAGGAAAATAGGTGAAGTTCTCTTTTAAGTCCAATAAGGATCTTAGAACTAGTAAACCATTGGAGATATTACATATGGATCTTTTTGGACCAGTTGGAACTGTAAGTCTAGGAGGTAAGGTATACGGATTTGTAATTATGGATGCTTATTCTAGATTCACATGGGTTAGATTTCTATATCATAAGAGTGAACATTTGAGGAGTTTATAAATTTTTAGACTTGGATTCAAAGAAAACTAGGATGTGATATAATGATAATTCAAAGTGATCATGGAGGAGAATTTGAGAATGAAAAATTTGAGGATTGTAATAAGGAGAAGGAATTGATTACAATTTTTCTGCACCTAGAACCCCTCAGCAGAATGAGGTAGTCAAAAGGAAAAACAAAATATTAATAGAAGTCGCTAGAGCTATATTGACAGAATATTCACTTCCTAAATATTTTTGGGCTAAGGCGATTAGTACGACATGTTATATTCTGAATAAGGTGAATGTTAGATCAAACTTAAATAAAACACCCTATGAATTACTAAAGGGAAGAACACCTAATTTGTTATATTTTCATGTTTTTGGATGTAAGGTGTTCATACATAATAATGAAAAATCTGCCTTAGGAAAATTTGATCCAAAATCAGATGAAGGAATTTTTATAGGATACTCAAGTGTTAGAAAATCTTCTAGAGTATTCAATAAAAGAGCATTGGTAATTGAGGAGACCACACATGTTGTATTTGATGAATCTGGAATTTTGGAAGAGCCAATTGTTGAAGAGGATGAGATAGAGATTAACTCCCAAAAGATTGAGAAAATAAATTTGGAAGAAAATTTGTAGATAGAAAACCTCATGCCTAGAGATTTGAGATTTTCTAAAAACCACTTAAAAGTAATTTATTATAGGTGAACCTAGTGAGGGTGTTAGTACTAGACGTCAACTTTATTTCAATGATAGAACCCACAAATATAGATCAAGTACTTTTGGATGAATTTTGGATAATGGCTATCCAAAATGTAAGAAATAAAGTTTGGGAATTAACTGCAAGGCTAAAGAATCAAAGTTTAGTTCAAACAAAGTGGGTATTCAAGAACAAAATGAATGATTCAGGAGTAGTCATTAGAAATTAGGTTAGATTGGTGGCTAAGGGGTATAATCAGATTGAAGGGATTGATTTTGAGGAGACTTTTGGCCCTATAGCTAGACTTGATGCAATTAGAGTTTTGTCAGCCTTTCCCGATTTTAGAAGATTTAAATTGTATCGAAAGGATGTTAAAAGTACCTTTATAAATGGGGTAATTCAAGAGGATTTTTTTGTAGAACAACCTCCAGGCTTTGAAAATTCTAAATACCCAAATCATGTTTTCAAATTAAAAAAGCCATTATATGGATTGAAATAGGCACCTTGGGCTTGATATGAGAGGTTGAGCACCTTCCTACATGATAAATCTTTTGAAAAAGAAAGTGTAGACACAACTCTATTTTTGAAGAAATTGGGAGAGGATATACTCATTATATAAATTTATATTGATGATATCATCTTTAGATCTACAAATAAAAATCTTTGTGATGATTTTTTTAAAACAATAAGTAGTGAATTTGAGATGAGTTTAATGAGATATTTAAGTTACTTTTTTTACTTTAGCATTAAGCAAATTTAAGAAGGTACATTCTTAGCCAGTCAAAATATGTTAAGGACATCCTCAAAAAGTATGAAATGGACAATGCTAAACCTGTTAGTACACCTATGAGTCCCTCAATTCAGTTGGATAAGGACCCTAAGAGAAAATCTGTTGATCAAAAGAAATTTTAGGGATAATTGGATCTTTGCTTTACTTGACAGCTAGCTGACCCGATATCATGTTTAGTGTTTATTTATGTGCTAGATTTCAATCAGATCCAAAAGAATCACATTTGACAACAGTGAAAAGGATTTTAAGATATATGTTGGGAACTCAAAACTTAGGAATTTGGTATCCTAAGTTTAGCTCTTCATTTGAAATAATTGGATATTCAGATTAAGACTTTGCAAGTTGTAGGGTTGATAGAAAAAGCACTTCTAAAACATGTCAATTTATTAGAAATTTTTTAGTCTCTTGGTCCAGTAGAAAATAAAATTCAGTAGCCCTATCTACTATTGAAGCTGAATACATTGCCTTAGGAAGTTGTGTGGCACAAGTACTATGGTTGAAACAACAATTGATTGATTTAGGATTAACAATATGCTCAATTCTCATTTATTGTGATAACATTAGTTCCATTTATATCTCTAAAAATCCTATTCAATATTCAAGAACCAAACATATAGACATTAGACATTATTTCATAATGGATCATATAACCAAAGGAGAAATTGAGCTCAATCATGTATCAACAGAAAATCAACTTGCAGAAAATTATACTAAACCATTAGCTTTTGATACTTGCAGTACAATAAGAACAAGGATTGGAGTGATTGACTTGAACGCTTAATTAAATGTTTCTACAACATTGATATTTTTATTTGTGTGTCTTTTGATTTTGTGATTTTCTGTATGTGTTTTTCAGTGTTTTATTCGTGCTTTTTTTTCAATTTCCTGTATGTTAGTTTTGTGTACTTTTACATCAAGATTTATGATTTTTTTAGTGTTGTCATAAAAATTTTAAAGTGTGAAATTTGTCTCTACGAAATTATTTTCATACGGGACGAATCGTGAAGCGTATTAATTGTTGATTCGAATGGTTTTGCATGCAGTTTTTCAAATTTTTTTTAAAATATTGTTCATGTGTATGATTGTGATGATCATCAGGATGATATGTATTCAATCATATGTATGCATGTAGAAGGTTATACGGATAAGATCAGTTTATTTACTTATGATCGAACATACGAACTTTCAGTTGTACATACGAAGACGTGGCTATTCAATGTGAGGGACATTTCAAACCGTCATAAAAATAATTTTAAAAAATTGATCGTCCTGGATGAACACCTGTTCGTCTGTACGATTGTTTGGTCAAAAATTTGTATGAAGGGACGCCTCGTAACTTGCAAGTTTACGAAAAGTCGTTTCATTTTTGGACACATATGTTTGTACATACGAAATTTATTTCGTACATACGAACCCAAATTCGTCCTCGATGAAATATTTTCATTCGTAAGAAAATTTATTTTTCCTTTAAATTGAAAGGTTTTGCACTCAAATCTCATTCACTTCAAAAGCTATTTAAATACTCTAAATCTTCTTGATCTTCTCCATGGCTAGTTCAAGCAAAAGTGACACCAGAAACCCTGGAGAAAACTTTCTTTCAAAAAAAAAAGAGGAATCCTTCCCTAGGTTCGTATTCGCCAAGATCACCCCCTCTAGAGTCCTTCAAGAACAAATCACTTTTCAAATTATGGAACTTTTTGTTTATACACAGTTTGCATTTATTCTGAGTCTAGTCCACCTCTACAATAAAGAAACTTTCCACTGCTTCCTTGCAAATATGTCTTTTAACTCTGACAAAACTGTGATTAGATCGTATGTTTGTAAGAAGAAAGTAGAGATAATAAAAACGGATTTGGGAATATTTTTGAACTTAAGGACTCAAGGGATTAGAGCCAATACTTTGACTTCTTCCTCCAACTTTGACTAGACTACGATAAATGAGGTTTTTAGAGGGTTTGGAAATGACGTTCATTTACCTAAGGTGTACACTCTTAATCTTAATGCTCAAACCATACAACATGTTCTTCGAACCTCCATTATTCCTAAAGCTGGGGATTGAGTAAATATTACCCCTCTTCTTTCCACAGTGACTTATTTGATTATGACAAACCAACCAATAGATGAAGCCCAATTGATCATTGACTACATTTATGGACTTTCTAAGATTGTCCATGTCTCCAATAAGAGAAAGAAAAATATAGCCTTAGGACATCTTGTGACCTACATTTTGGAGAAGAAATATGATCTAGTCCATCTAGTTCAAAATTTAGAAGAGCCTATCTACTATAATGATGGATCATTCCAAGCAATCTTTTATAGAGATCCATATGTGCTTAATAGTGACTCTGAGGAGGATAGGTGAAGAGCTACACCTGCACCTAAACCTACTGTTAGACAAAACTTTCAGGATTTGGTCCAGCATTTTGATCGTCTTGAGACTCATTTTGATCACTTATTTGATCAAATTGAAACTCATCTACAGCAGCAGGACATGTAGCACCAGCAGGATATGGGTTAGATGCAAGGCCAGCTGGATGCTATAGGCTTCAATATGGCTATGATGACTAGCTATTATAACTTCTTCGGCCAGCCACCTCCTCCTCCAAATCAGGGCCCCTTTGAGTGATGACTGTACTTCTTTATGATTCTCTCTACCAGATGTGATGCGATGTGATTGTTAGTTGTTATGTTTTTATGTTTCATGTCATGTTATGTGATGTTGATGTTTATATTTTATCTTTTTTTTTTGTATAATGTGATTTGTTAGTTTTTATGTGTTTATATATTTGTGTCTTTGTATTGATATTATCCATGCATAATGTACTATCTTCTACCAATGATATCAATAAAAGTTATCCTGTCTTGTTTATTATTTTTTATTTTATTTCAGAAATGTGTGTTAGCCTATATGATCATCCTTGAAATATTGATCTCACAAGTGCTAAATTTAGAATTGCGATAAAAAATTGATATCAATAAAAAATTCAATTTTTCAAAAAAATTAAGTTGTGATTATAACTTGATCTAGTTAAAGAATGTCATCTCATGTCTCATATTAGACTAACATAATTTTTATATTATTACAATTATGATTTTTTCTTATTTTGTATTTCTCTTATCAATATAAATATTATTGTACTTAGAGAAATTTGATATTTTAGATTATTGATTTTTGAAAGATCAAGAATACACTTGAAAATATACAAATGTACTAAATATCAAAAAAAATGCGCAATGGTTTGCAAATTGAAAAAGAGGCACAAAATTAGCCCAAAAATAAAAAGTTGTACAAAGTGTACCACAAAAATTGTAAAGATGCGCAAAGCGCTACAAGTATATGCTCTTTCTTCAATTTTTTAATCTTTAAATTCAAATTAATCTTTTAAGCAATTTTCTTTTGTATTGAATTTTGAAATATAGAAATTTTTTATTCATCTACTTTGCAATAATTTAGCTTATTTCATTGTCTAAACTGATTCATGATTTTGGTATTTTTTTTCTTGTCTATGTTATATCTATACTTAAATCATATGAATCTTTATATTTCTCTAATGACATTTAATTTCTATTTGTAAATATAACTCAATCTCTTTAACAGATCGATTATCAAAGGATTTTCATATGACTTCTTACATTTATGGATTACTTTGGATTGTCACTTTTTCTCTATTTACTGTTGTAAAAAAGGGGGAGAATTATTGTTTGAAATATTTTTTTATGTGTTCTTCGTAAGTGTTTTAATCTGTTTTAACGTGTTGTTCGTATTTTTTCTGTTTGTATTTTTTTTTAATTTAAAAATTAGGATTAGTTAAATAAATATGCCCCTTATTCTCACATGCTTATTTATTTAGGGGAGAGTTTAGGAGAAACTTAGGAATTTGATAATTATACAAACAATAATTATTTTTCCATCATCAAAAAGGGGGAGTTTTTGAGAATGTTGTTACTTAGCTTTGCATGCTTCACATTCTTGCAACTTATATATTTTAATGATTCCAAATATTAAAATTTTTAATATTACTTTCTCCTAACACATTTCGGAAGAATTGTTTTTTGGCTCTTGTGTGTACTAACATTTCAGAGAAATCATACTCTAGATTGTTGATGACTTCAAATAAAAGATCTGCTTGTTATTTATTTTTATTTATTTTTTTGAAACTAGGAGTCTGTATTTATTTTACTTGATTCAAGGAGAGGGTGATTGTAATTAAGTAACTCAGCACACACACACACACACACACAGCGGGGGAGAACTTTAAAATTCATAATTTTTTAATATCGATCGTACAGGATGAACTATGTTCGTACGGGATGATTAGATCAGTTATACACCTCCATGAGCAAATGGAATGAACAGAGGGTGAGCAAAATTTTTTCTTTGAACTATTCGTCCAAACAAATAGTCCCATTCATCCCTGGATGATTTCCTCTGGATTTTCAATTTGAACTATTCGTCCAGATGAATTGTCCCATTCGTCCCTGGATAATGTCCTCTGAATTTTCAATTTGAACTGTTCGTCCAGACGAATAGTCCAATTCATCCCTGGACGATGTCCTCTGGATTTTCAGTTAGAATTGTTCATCCAGATGAATAGTCCCATTCATCCCTGGATGATGTCCTCTGGATTTTCAGTTTGAACTATTCATCTAGATGAATAGTTCCATTCATCCCTGAACGATCTCCTCTGGATTTTCACTTTATTCTGTTCGTCTAGACGAATCAACACCTTCGTCCTTGGACGATGTTCTCTATTCTTTGAACTTGTGATTCATCCTGTTTTCTTTCACCCAAATGAACCTTTGAAATAGCTGTTAGTACCGAACGAATTATGTTCGTATGGGATGATGATCGGGTACGAAGGAATTTCGTACCAATGCACATTAAGTTTGTATGCAACAGTTTTTACACTGTTCATAAGTACGAAATTCGATCGTACGGGACGATCGAGTATATACGAAATTAAAATTTTGTAGTTTTTGGACGATTTTTCATGTCTTTCTTATAGAAGGTCCACGTAAATCTGTTTGGAAATCTTTTTGTCCATTGGTCTTCGTGCAAATTGTAGGGAGATTCAAGGAGAGAGTGAAAGAGAGTGTTTGAAGGAGAGTTCTTACTATTGGAGCGTGAAGGGTTCACTTGATACTCAAAGTTAAGAATCTTCATTAATGAATTATGATTACTTCACTCTTTTCTCTTATCCTTCTAAATTTCTCATGAGAAGATCTTTCGAGAAGATCCGATTCTCTGCCGACACTTGGAGAAGTATGAAAGGACAAAGGGTTCTCTACCTACATTTGGAGAGTGTGAATAACTGAAGGTTCTCTAGCTACACTTGGAGAGTGTGAACAGCGGAAGGTTCTCTGCCTACACTTAGAGAGTGTGAATAGCGGAAGGTACTATGCCCATACTTTTTGAAGGAGATTTCTTACTACTGGAGCGTGAAGGGTTCACTTGATACTCAAAGGTAAAAATCTCCATTTGTGAATTATGATTACTTCACTCTTTTCTCTTGTCATTCTAGATTTCTCATGAGAAGATCTTTCGAGAAGATCCAGTTCTCTGCCAACACTTGGAGATGTGTGAAAGGATGAAGGATTCTCTGCCTACACTTGGAGAGTGTGAATAATTGAAGGTTATCTACCTATACTTGGAGAGTGTGAACAGTGGAAGGTTCTCTACCTATACTTGGAGAGTATTAAACAGCAGAAGCTACTCTGCCTACACTTGGAGGGTGTAAAAGGCGTCAGCTCTCTATCTCACCAGGTAGTGGTGGAAGAGAGTTTTTGTGAAGGCTTCTCCGCCTTGCTGTGGGGGCAAAAGGAGAGACACTTAGTGGTAATAGTTCAATACCTGAAGTGGGAGACTTCAGCGAGTCGATGTAGGTCGTGTTTGACCAAACCACTATAAATCTTTTATATTTTTTTTTTTTTTTACACTACTTTTTACTTTATTTTTTTCTGATTAATCTGTGGTTAAAATTTTTTTTTAAAAAAATTTCATTATAAGATTTTTTATATCTTTAAAATATAAGAAGAAAATTTTTAAATTACCAATTCACCTCCCTCTTAGTTAGCCGTTGGGATATAAGCTTAGGTCTAACAACCCAATTCATACTTAGCAAGTTTTAACAAACCTTCGGCTGTTCACACTCCTCAAGTGTTGGCAGAGAATTGGATCTTCTTGAAAGATCTCCTCACAAGAAATCTAGAAGGACAAAAGAAAGGAGTGAAATAATCATAAATCACAAATAGATATCTTTATATTTGAATAACCAAGTGAACCCTTCATGCTCCAATAGTAAGAAATCTCTTTCACACACTCTCTCTCACTCTCTCCTTCAAATTCCATTCAGTATGCACGAAGACAAAGTGATAAAATATAAGACTGTTTTAAGTAGATCTTTTATAGAAAAGACACAAAAAACCATCCAAAAACTACTATTTTTCAAATCTGTACATTTATGATCTTCCCATACGTACGAACAGTGTAAAAACTATTGCGTATGAACTACATGTGAATCAGTATGAACTACCTTTGTACCCGTTAATCATCCCGTATGAACTAAGTTCATCCTGTATGAACTGTTATTCCCAAGGTTTGTTGGTACGAAAATGTAGGATGAATAACAAGTTCAAAGAATAGAGGATATCATCCTGGGATGAATTAGTAACATGATATGTACGAATAGTTTAAAAGCAAAAGTCTAGAGGACTTCGTCCTAGGATGAATAGGTTAAATCATCTGAAAGAATAGTTCAAAGCACAAGTCCAGAGGACATCGTCCTGTGCCGAAAGGGTAAATTCATCTAGACGAATAGGTTAAATCATAATTCCAGAGGATGTCATCTTGGGATGAAAGGGTAAATTCATCTGGATGAATAGTTCAAAGAACAAGTCTAGAGGACATCATCTTGGGATGAAAGGGTAAATTCATCTGGATGAATAGGTTAAATCACAAGTCCATAGGACATCGTCCTGGGACGAAAGGGTAAATTTGTCTAGATGAATAGTTCAAAGCACAAGTCCAGAGGACATCGTCCTGGGACAAAAGGGTAAATTTGTATGGATAAATAGTTCAAAGCACAAGTCCAGAGGACATCGTCCTTGGATAAAAAGGTAAATTAGTTTGAACAAATAGGAATTCAAAAAAATTGCCCGCTCTGTTCATTCCATTGCTCTTTTTGGGAGTAAAATTGACCAGATCGTCCCGTATAAATATGGTTCATACTGTACGATCAGTTTTAAAATTTATGAATTTTAACTCTTCCCCGGTGTATGTGTGTGCTAAGTCACTCAATTTACAATCACACTCTCCCAAACTCAAATAAAATAAAAAATACACACTCCAATTTTATAAAATATTCTAAACATATCTTGATTTGAAGTCTTTAATAATCTAGAGTATGACTTCCCTGAAATGTTAGTACACACAAGAGCAAATACAAATATTCCATAATGTGTTAGGAAAAAATAATAATGTTTAGAATCATAAAAAACATACAAGTTGCAATAGTGTAAAATATGTAAAGCTAAGTAGCAACTCTCTCAACACTAACCGGTACAAAAAGATTCATATGAATATTCTCCAAAGGTTTAAAAGACCTAAGATCCTTATTGGAATGAAAGGAGTACTTCAACTATTTTCCTAATTGACATGCATCACAAAGGCGATCCTTAGTAAAGTCTAGTTTTGGTATACCTCAAACCAAATCCTTTTGAGTAATTTTCCAAAGTTTTTTCATACTAGAGTGATAGAGTCTCTTAAGCTATAACCATGAATCATCAGAAATAATTTTCAAACAAAACGTATTAGGAACAGAAAAAAATTTCAAATCTAGCATATAAATATTGTTTACCCTTTTTCTATGAAAAATATCATTACCATTCAAGCTTAATATGCAGCTAGTGGGAAAGAATTTTACATTGTACCCTTTATCATAGAGCTGACTTATACTTAACAAGTTATGATTTAAGCCTTCTACAAGCAGTATATTTTCTATGAAATTTTTTTGCAAGTTTTCAATTATACCTGATCCAACCACTTTCTTAGTGGTGTATTTCCAAGTGTAACCTTTCCTGCACTTCTAGCTTCCAGCAATATAAATTGCTTAGTGTCTCCAATCCTATGCTTTGAGTAATCATTGTCTAGGTACCAAATGCTCTCATAAGACATTGTATGAGAGCGCTCCTGCAAAACAATCAAATGTTAGACTTGGTAACCCAAATAATTTTAGGTTCTCCTTTTGGCGAAATTAAACTAGATGCATGTATGATATGTTTTGGTTTATACATCTTATGTTTCCATATTGAATGAGTTTTTCTATTCAAAGTACAAGTGTGTGTAATATGTCCAATCATGCCACAAGAATAATATTTAACTCCATGAAATGGATTTCTTATTCTTCTATAGAAAATCTGTCTTTTCTTGGGTTATAAAATTTTTGACCTCAAATTAGGATTTGTAAAATCTTCAAGTGTTGGGGATATCCTATTTTCCTTGAGAGCTTTCACTTTCAACTTATGAAACATGTTTACATCTTCCAAAATATTAATATCATATTTTAAATAATGCTCTCTACTTTTTGATTCATCCTTAAAATCCTTAAATTCTTTTTCTAATTGAGCATAAGATGATTTTAAAGATTATTCTTTTTGTTCAATTTCTCAAATTCATCAAGTAAGCTCATGTGGTTTTTATCTATAAATGTATGATCTTTCCTAAGGATTTTATGCTCTCTTAGTAATTCTAAAATTTCAAGATTTAAACTAGCATGCATTTTATTAAGCTTTCTATATGCGTCATGAATTCTTTTAGAAACTTCTAACAATTCATTATAAGTTAAGTTACATATCTCTTCTTGATATGACTGATCAAGATTATCGGCCATTAAGCACAAATTGGTGACTTCATTCACCTTTTATATTTCTGATGAATTTGAGCTGAGTTCGCCTAAAAAGCTCTTTGAAATCTCTTCTTACCCTTCTTCACATTTGCTTTCTCCTCTACCTTCTCCTTGCTAAGAGTGGCTTTGAGATTGGGGCAATCTGATTTTATATATCTAGATTTCCTGCATTCATAGCAAATCACATCATTAGAAACCTTAACAATTTTATTAAAGTTACCTCTGTTCCACTGCTGACATCTCCTCTACTTCCTCTTAAGAAAGCTCCTGAATTGCCTAGTCATCAAAGCAATGTCGTCCTCATACTCAGATTGTGACTGATCACTTTCTGATTCCTCCACTTTTAGTGCTATGCTCTTCTCCTTTTTTTTTCTTCTGCATCAATCTTTCTTAGACTCACTCCTTGCTCATAAGTAATTAGTGATCTAAGAAAATTGTTAATAGAGTAAATATTTAAATCTTTAGATTCAATAATCATAATTATTTTAGAATCATAAGCAGTAGGCAAATAATGAAATATTTTATTTACTAATTCAGTATTCGATTAATTTCTTACCTATTGCATGCAAAGAAGTGACTATCTGAGTGAATCATGTATTCATTTCAGAAATGGATTCATTTGGTTTCATGAAAAATAATTCATAGTCATGTAATAAGATGTTTAGTCTAAATTTCTTTACTTCATTAGTCCCTTCATAAGTAATGCAAAGTATACCCTATATGTCCTTTCTACTTTTGTAAGTGATAACCCGCATGTAATCTTCTGACTTAAGTGCACAAAAGAAACTCTTTAGGCATTTAGCATTTAACTATGCTAAGTCAAATTGTTTTACAGTCCATATAGTAAAGGATGTTTTAACTCTAACATCATTAACCAATCTAGTTGGTTTTGTGTACCCTTCTTGAACTAAAATACACATGGGATAATTTAGTGACTGCATAAAAGTAGATATGCGTGTTGTCCAAAAATTGAAAGGAATATTATCAAATAACGGAGGTCTAGTGATCGAATACCCTTTAGGTGTGTTTCAGTTTCCAAAAGTAGTCATTCTCATTTTTTAAAAAATAGACTAAACTTATTGTTTTGAAACAAAGCTCTGATACCACTTGTTGAAACAAGATTAGGTTTTTAAGCCTAAGCTATTGTCCCAAGGTTAACCAAGAGGGTGGTGAATTGGTAATTTAAAAATTTTCTCTTATAATTAAAATTTGAAAGTTGTTGAAATTTTTAAAGCAAGTTAATTAAAGTTACAAAATAGATCTTAAACCAAAGATAAATAACTTGCAGTAAATAAATACATAATTAAAAAGACATAAAGATTTATAGTTGTTCGATCAAACACGACCTACATCCACTCCCTGAAGACTCCCTCTTTAGGTATTGCAGTATTACCAAAGTGACTCTACTTTTGCCCCCATAGCAAGGCGAAGAAGCCTTTATAAAAACCTCTCTTCCACCAATCCCCAGTGCGATAGAGAATCGTCGTCCCTTCATGATCTCCAAGTGTCGACAAAGAATTGTTATTCTTTTATACCCTCTAAGTGTAGGCAGAGAATATTCATCCTTTTAGACCCTCCAAATATAGGCATAGAACTTTCATCCTTTCACACCCTCCAAATGTCGGTAGAGTGCCGGATCTTCTTCAAAGATCTTCACATGAACAGTCTAGAAAGATAAGAGGAAGAGTGATAACCAAAATTACAAAGAAATCCTTACCTTTTAGTAACCATGTGAACCCTTCACACTCCACTTGCAAGAAATCTCTCTCAAATACTCTCTCACTCTCTCTCTTTCAATTGCCTTTGAAAAATCATGAAGATAAGACTTTTTCATGTATGTTTTAGTGAACCTTTTATACAAAAGACACCAAAAAACCATCTAGAAAACTGAATTTTTCAATTTTAAGTGTGCATGATCATACAGTATGATCAGAGTTCGTATGTATGAATAGTTTAAAAATTATTGTGTATGAACCTGTTATGAATAGGTACGAAATCATTTCATATATGATCATCATCTGATATGAACCTTGTTCGTTTGGTACGAACAGTTAGAAAATTTTTCAAGTTTATCGATATGAAAAGGAACCCCATAATTTTATACTCTAGATGGCATACAAATGATGATGTCATCGTCCAGTATGATTAGTTATACAAATTTTCAAATTTTTTAGAATGAAACATCGGGATGAAATGAGACCTCTCAATTTCATACTCTTGAAGGCATGTACGAACTGGGTTCATACAGTACGATCCATATTTAGAAAAAAAACTATTTGAGCGAATAAGGACTCATCCATTTTGTACTCTAGAAGGCATGTACGAACTGGGTTCATATAGTACAATTCATACTTAGAAATGTTTTTCATTTTTATTCGTTCAACTGCTCGTCGGGAAAAGTAACTGACCAGATCATCTCGTACGAATGGATATCATACAGTACGATAAGTTTAAAATGTGAATTTTAAAACTCTCCCCTGGTGTATGTGTGCTCAGTTATTCAATTACAATCACACTCTCTCATACTCAATAAAATGGAAAATACATACTTCTATTATAATAAACTCTAAATTGATTTTGATTTGAAGTCTTCAATAATCTGGAGTATGATTTTCCTGAAATATTAGTACACACAAGAGCAAAATAATTCTTTCAAAATATGTTAGGATAAATAATAAAAAAATAATAATATTTAGAATTATAAAAAACATACAAGTTACAAGAATATCAAACAGGCAAGATCTAAGTAGCAACTATCTCAACAAATGGTCCTTACTCTTTTTCACCCTCCCAATTAAGGTAGAGAACCTAGAATCCCTTTTCTCCCCATGAAAATGGTAGATAATCAAGAACTAATGATGTAGAGTGTCTTCCCAGAACCCCCAAAAGATTAAGATATAAGCTTAACTAAGATGAGGAAGAACCTTGCTAGGAGAAATATTATGAACCCCTCTCAAATTTCCTATTAAAAAACTCTCCCTCTCTTCTCTCTCCCAAAGCTCTCCTAAGCACCTCTTTGCTCCAACTCAAAACACCTTAGCAGCAAAAGTGTTTTAGGCAAGACTGTGTGAAAGCTTAAATATAGAAACTATTAAAAAGCCATAAATTTTAATATGTCGATTATGATCATCTAGTATGATCTCATGATCATCTTGTATTATTAGTTTAAAGCACTCTAGTTTGTATTATACGAGAAGTTAAGCTCTGGATGATCCATTCCAAGAGATGAACAGATCATCTTGTACGATTAGAATAAAATTCTCTCTTTAGAAAATACAAAATTTATTACCCAGTACGATCAATTCAATAGATGTACTGATCATCCTGTATGATAGGTGATGATGCAATTATCATCCCAAGTAGCTATTGGTTCATACAGTACAAATATGGAAGTTTGTCCTGTATGATTATTTTAAAAACTATATCATTTTATCTTGAAAGATAAGTGATGATGTAATTATCGTTCCACACATCGCTCGGATCATACAATACTATCATAATTAATCATCCTATATTATTTAATTGAATAAATTAGTAATATTTATTCCCCTAATCATAAGATCAATTTATGCATGATTATCATGGATTGTATAATACAATGTATGTCATACTATACAATTAGACTAATTTTGAATATTAAAATATTATATAAATTGTGATTGGTGGATGTTATATTGATTATAATAGATCATCCTGTATGAACAGTTCACTCAATCTTACAAAACACAAGTACCCTAATTAGGGTTTTCTGGTTAACTAATCATCAAGTACGATAAAAATCAAATTGTATGATTAGTTCAAAAATTAAAGATTTTCCTAACTCACCATCTCATCCCTTGACTATGTGTGTGCATGGTTACTTAGCTTTAATATCAACCATAATACATATTTAACTCAAAAAAGGTAAAAAAGTATAAAAAGACTAAAAAATATAAACTATTGCTAGTATACTCAGTCTTGAGCTGATCGAGGTTACAAGTGAGCTGTGGTCCTGAAATGTTAGTGAGTAGGGAAAACATATATGCAATCTATTCAAATAGCATAGTAAAAATTATAATAATATTTGTTATCATCAATATCATAAGGCTTGGGTCCAAATTTGTAACAAATTCAACCATAGTTGACCAAATGAACTATTCAGCCTCCAAACATGCATTTCATGCAAGGAGGCCATATCAAACCTTGGAAACTCTTCTGACATATTCAAAATATCATTTGGAATGTTCAGGATCCAAACCTAAAATATGTTTATGTGTGGTTGACCAAGTCAACCATAGTTTACCAAGTAGGCCCTTAAGCCCCCAAAGAACCCTTTTGAATTTAAAGACCTAGCCATTTCTAAGGAACATTTCTATTGAACCTAAATCTAATTTTAAATTGAGTGAGCTTAACCCCAACCTTGGGTCCTCTTGGGCTAGCCATATGACTCAACCAAAGTGGTCAAAGAAGGCTCTCATTGAGCCAAATTCAAACCTATGCCAACTTAAACTTAACCAATGATTGCACTAGGTCCCCCATGACACATTTGGCCTACCCTAAGTAGCCAAGTCGTTAGTTCCACTTTGTATATTAATTATGCTAACCCAAATTTGTTAAATCTAACTTATATTGAGTTAACTTCAACCCTAGGCTTGATCAAGCCAAATTGACACTTGTATTGCATAGCCCCAGGTTTTGTGCACCCACCATGGTCAATCCAAACCATGGGCTCACTTGGGTTAAGAATTATGCTAGCCTAAAGTGTCCAAAAATCCTTGTCCTGAGCCACATTATCTAATTTGTTTTCACCATATTCATTTGATAGATGCATTGGGCATATGATCATTCTAGATGCCTTTCAACATTATCTCCCTCTGGTGGTGATCAAAGGTAGCCAAAAAGTTAAAACTTTCCGCTTAGTGGTCCCCTCTTCGCATTAGATAAATATGGCCTCCAACAACCTAAGGCAACCACCATTTGGCTCAATGAATGTTCTTTGATGGTTCCCTCCACTTGTTAGCCATCCAAACTTGAGCAATCACGTCCATTAAAAACCATTGGAGAGGTATAAAGAGGCAAAACCCATCTAGTGCCTGGCATTCCCTCCTCTCATTTTAAAAAGCACTTCCCCAATCTCCCTAACATCTTTCGTACCCTCCTCCAGTGATTTCAAGTTAACTCCTATGAACGTCATTCACCCGAGCTCAAATTCTAGCCTCCATTGCTCCTCTGGTCATGCTTTCTTGAGAAGAAATCTTGCCTGGGTTGGACAAGCATGCCTAAACTCAAGCTTTAGCATTTGGAGCATTATCTGAGGTAACCACTCAATTCAAAGATCCTTAGCTAGGTAATCTGATTAAGTGTAACCTTCAAACCAATAGATTCTAACTATTGGATTTAAGGTTCATGTGTTGGCAATACTACTTATGAAATTTCAGATGATTGAACTTGATAGATCACTTGGATCATGCCAAAATATGTTTATGACTGAGAATCCCTATGGGAGATGGAAGATGAAATTAGAGCCACTTGTTTTGATTAATGGTACATATTAGATCCCGTGGTCTTAGAGCATATTGAATCATAACCACATGATCTCTGATAGGATGGTTGTGGTTATTTCCATCTTTTACCATTAACTGCCAATCATTGGCCAACCAATCACACAATGTCTCATGTCAAATCATGGCTGACTGTTTAATTGGTTAATAAAAATTTTAAAATAAAAAAAGTCAAAAAAAAAAAAAAATCATAACTCCTTACATACTTGGTAAAATAACGTGTTCTTATGCTCATTAGAAATATATTGCAGAGCTCTACAAAATCCCAAAGGCTTTAAATTAAAATTCTTAAAGTAGTTAAGGTAATTTTAGAAATACCCCTATGGAATTTGGGGATTAGAAACCCTAATCAACTCACCATTACTTGAAACTTCAAGGAATTATTCTTTGGCATATTTTTGACATGTCTAAAATTAGTTTTCTCTATTTGAGGTTTGTAAGTGGTTTATTTAGCAAACTCGAGTTTATGGGTTATGAATTAATTCATGAAATTAAAGTGGCTTAAATCCTTTCCCAATGGATTTAGGTTTTGAATTTCTATGGATGTAATGTGATTGGTATAAGGGTTAGAAAACCTTTGATTGTAACCAAATCCCACCTTTAATTTATCCTAAATAAATCCCTAGATAAATAGATGCATTTATCATAGGTGATTAAGTTATAAACCTTAGGAGGTCCACCATGAAGCCATTTTCAATGGGCTTGAAGCCTAGGTCTTGGTGGACCTATATTTCATGTTTTATTGCAATTGGATATAATTTTGTCCATTATTTAGTAATCCCAAATTTCCCTTACATAATTGACCTAATTTCTTAATTAATTAATGATTAATTCAAATAAAATGCTAAAAATACAAACTAAGATTGAAATTGCTCAAATTAAGTTTCTAATAAAAAAATTTAAAAGCCCCGTCACCAACCTTCATAATTAATAGAAATTTAAAAATAAGGAAAGTCATTAATTAACAAAATAAAATTTTTAAATATATTTAATGACACAAAGGTGGTTCCTAATACTTGAAATCATCTCCAAGAGTCATTAGTGACATTTGGGGGAGATTTCAAGAAGTGTGGAATTGATTTAGAAAAAAAAAATGAAATCCTTAATTGCCTTAATTAAATAATTCATTAAGAAGGGTTAAATTTCAAATATATATATATATATATATATATATATGACACCCAATCAAAGACATTTAATTTAGATTTGGATTTAATATTTATGAAATATATAAACCCCCATAATTCCACATAAATAATACAAAACCTAAATTTGATCATTCTTAATTCATTAATTATAAACAAACTTCCAAAAGTCATAACAAATTCAAGAAAACTCCAATTCACTCAAACTCCATTACATTGAATTAGAAATAAAGTCTAATATTTATTAAAAAAATATAAAAATTTCAAAATTTATAATAAATTACAATGTCAACTTAAATTCAAATTTACTTAAAGGTATTAATAAAAAAAAATCCAATAAGCTTAATTAAACTTTTAAAATTTTTGAAGTAAATTAACTTAGTGAACATAAAATTAGTAACCAATCAATATTAAACATAGATTAAATTTAATAAAATAATGAATAAGACTAATTAAATAACTTGGTAAATATTGGATAATATAGGTCAACAAGGATATTAAGTTAGCCCTAAGGAGGGAGAAATAAACCTCACATCCCCCTTGTAAACAAAGGTTATTTCTACTCAGCACAGATAAAAATTAATAAATTACTAGTTAAATGAGTCAATTTAAAATAAACAAGCTAAATCAAACCTAAATCATGAGATAATCATTGGGTAACTCGAGCCTACGAGACTTTTAAGTTAGCCCCAAAGAGGGTGAAATAAACTTCACAGCTCCGATGTAAACAAAGAAATTTTTCATTTAACTTAAATAATCATTTATAAATCAGTAATTTACTAAAACATTCATACCCTTTTCTTGATTCCATTTGGAGAGTAAATGTGTATTGGATTGGAAGGCTTAAGGACTAAACACTTGATTAAAATTAAGGACTTTAGACAATTAATAATTTATCAACTTAAAAACTTTAAAACTCATTTTAAAATAAACATCAAAACATTGAGACTTAAACTTAAATTAAACTTCCCTCGTCTTAAAATAAAGAAAAATAATGTGTTAGAAAAATCAAATTAATTTTAAGCTTAGGATTTATCCAAATTACACAATCCCCTTTGACACACTATAGATTGCTTGCTGGGACAATAAACTTTAGCTATAGGCTAGGCCACTATTCTTTTATGAGTTCTATCTTAAATATAGAATGGATTTCTAGTTTTTATAAATGAATGTTGTATTCTTTTTCCTCCTTTATTTTCATATTCCTTGGAGTGATTTTTATGTGATTAGTGATGGGTGTTTCAATTTTCTTGTGTTAGGAATGATCTTGATGTTAACAAAATTGTTTGCAGATGTCCATGAATATACAGGGCTGTATAACGAGGACTAATCACTATATGAATTAACAAAAAAAAATTTGCAGGTGCTTCTTTAGCTTAGCCCCATAAAAAATAAAAGCATGACCAAGTCAATGCATTTGCTTAAAATGAGAAAGTTATTATTATGTTTGGGCTTTCTATTGATGATTTTAAAGAAACATCTCTTAAGCCGGGGGGGGGGGGATTCTTTCCATTTGAATATCCAAAACCAGATGAATATAAGAAAACTAAAGAAATAAGTAAAGGAAACTTAAAAATAGAAGGGATTTTTTTCTTTAGAATGAACTTACGTTATTTTGTAGGCGTAGAATCAAGGTTGTCATTGGTGGATCCTGACCACCTTTACATTCCATAAACCCTGGTTTATAATAAAGTGGCATTTTCCATTTGGCATCTAATTTTTATTATTTAGTTTGATTTTAGGTTGGCAAGTTATTTACATTACTTATGTATTAGAAATTGTCTGCTTTTATAAGTTCCATTCTTGCATACTCTGTTTTAGTCAAGATTTCATTAGGCTCTTAAAGAAAAAAAATTTCTACTTATAGCTAAATAAAAGAAATCAAGCTCACATAAAAATATAAATACTCCTAATAACTAAACTAGAACATGTCGGGAATTCTCATGTATTCATATCTTTCTTCTCTCCTAACTAGGCACCTCTACGTCTACGGGTCATGATAGACCACCTGACCTATTAGGGTCTAGATTTGTTTAGGGGATGTATTTATCTTTAGGGAAAATTTATATAAAGTGCATGATTTTTTAATAGTATAACAGTAGTTACTTAACATTATTTTTTATTGTTATACTTTTTTAGTACTCTACTTTATTCTCATACCTTAGCAATACTTAATTTTTATGAAATTTATGTTACTAATGTTTCCTCAATATTATTTGCATATGCCTTCTAGTGATGAGCACCCCCTCCCCTCTCCCCTCAAAAATTGATATCAATCAGAATATCATACGGATCACGTTTGGCACTCCTTGTATTTCTTGGAAGAAAATCCCAAAGGAAGTGTGCAAATTATGATTCAGGGAGTTTGTGGTGAGATATTAATAAAAAAAATATTATATATTACGTATTTTTAAATAAGGTAATAAAAATATTTAATGTTATATTTTTTTATACACAAAAATATTTTTATTGGTTGCCCGAGATAATGATAAGATTAGAAAAAAAATTTAGAAGTGTAGGTCAACTTTCCCGTGAGACATGTTTATGGATATTAGGAAGTCAAACGAGCAACCCATCTAGATTGGTGAGAGGGTTTGGTCTAAGATGACTAGTACTTGGGCCAGCTCAAATTATACTGGTGTTTACCTAATTTTAGTAAGATGTCATCTAGACTAATCCAAACTTAAATTTTTTGATATAATGGTTCATAATCATTCATATGTCAATCATCCAGAACACAATCTACACTTCAAACATCATCCTGCACCTATTTGCAGTCGTCCAATCTCCATATAGTCTTTATGCAACCCCTCTAGCTTTCTTCTCCATAAGGTTAGATGCGAGTCATCACACTTTCTTTCCTTAAGATTAGATTTGCTAGTAATGGCGTAAGCCCCTTGTAGCACCATCCTAGTTTCCTTTCCTGTGAATAAATCCCCGATTCAAGTCTAAATCTATTAGTAGTGGTGATCGCCCCTTGTGGCACCACTCTAGCTTTCTTCCCCTTATAGTTAGATGTGATTCATCATGCTTTCTTTCCTTAGGATTATATATACTAGTGGTGGAGCATTCCCCCTATGGAACCACCATAGAATTTATTCAATTTTAATCCTCTATATTTAGGTGTAAGTCCCCACCTAATGATTCCTTTCCATATAATAATCTGCTAGTGGTGGAGAACATCCTTCATGGCACCACTATATCTTTATGATTCTTAAGGTTAGATGTGGCCTATCATGCTTTCTTTTCTTAGGACTAGATCCACTAGTGGTGGAGCATGCCCCTTATGGCACCACCATAGTCTTAATTTAATTTTGTTCCTTAATGGTAAGGTATGAGTCCCACCTTTGACTCTTTTTTCGATACAGTCGTCTACTAGTAGTGGAGCATGCTATTTGTGGCACCACTCTAGAATTATTCTCCTTAAGGATAGATGTGCATCATCATGCTTTCTTTTTCTTAGGATTATATTAACTAGTGATGGTACATGCCCCGCATGACACCATCCTAGTTTCCTTGAATGGGAATCAATCTCCCATTCAAATTTAAATCTGCTAATCGTGGAGTACAGCTTCATGGAACCACTCTGGTTTTCTTCTCCTTAAGATTATATATGAGTCATCATGCTTTCTTTCCTTATGATTAAATCTACTAGTGGTGGAGCAATTCCTTTGTAGCACCACCCTAGTATCAAATTAAACCATTTTTATCCTCTATAGTTAGGTGTGAGTCCCGCCTCTAACTTCCTCTCCATAAGATAATTTATAGGTAATAGAACCACTCTAGTTTCTAGTCCTTAAGGTTAGATGTGAGTTATCATGCTTTATTTTCTTAGGATTAGATCCACTAGTGGTGGAGCAAGTCCTTTGTGGTACTACCTAATATCATGTTAAATCATCTCAATCCTATGGTCAGGTGTGAGTCCCCAGCTCAAGTTTTCTTTCTCTATGATCATCTGTTAATAGTGAAGTACTCCCTTTATGGCACCACTCTGACTTTCCAATCCTAAAGATTAGGTGTGATTTATTATGCTTCACTTTCTTAGGATTTGGTCCACTAATGGTGGAGTACGCCCTTCATGGTACTACCCTAGTATTAATTTAATCTTGATTCTCTAGAGTTAGGTGCTCCCTTTCCTTCGAATGAATTTTCTAAATTTAAACTTTCATTCAATCAATACCAATATGTGTAATAAAACTTCATTCAACTACACGTATTGGGGGTCCATTTATTGTCCTCATTTCTGTATGAGGTCATTAAGATATATTTAGACTCCTGTGTTTTGATCTAGTGATTAACAATCATCCAGTTGTCAATCATCAAAAACTTAATCTACACTTTAAACATTAGCTTGGTGTCCTTCATTTTCCCAATCTCCATTCAATCTTCAATCAAATATATTAAATCAATTATAATGACCCAGTATATATCAACCTATACTCACTTGAAGTTATAGCCTTGCACTATAGCCAGGTGACTCGATACACTACTCAGCTTAGTTTATTTGAGCCAAGTGACCGCCACTTTATTCCTTTATCTAATCATCAAAAATCACCTAATTAATTGTCATTGATTTGGATAACTCATTTAATCAGTCAAATTTAAAACCCATTTCAAATCTAAAAGGTCAGACAAGAATTAAAGGTCAAAGGCCCATGTCTTATAACCCTTTTTTGGGTAAACTTTCAATCACCTCAAAACCAAGTCAAATGACCCTTGATTCATGATCTATCAGTTGTATATTGATTAGGGCCAATATGGACCTCTAACCCAAAAAACTTCATTGAAATATAAATGTAACAAAACCTTCAAATATTTATAGTATATGCCACTGGACTTTCCACCATGAAGAATTGGACCTTGGAACCTTTCCCAAAACCATTAACCATGTCCATATAGTATATGCCAATATGGACGAACTGTGTAAAAAATTGTCCCGTACGAACCATTTGTGCATCTGTACGAACCAATTTCATCCTGGATGAAATAGGTTCGTTCCGTACGACAAAATTTTGTCCGATACGAAAAGTTATATCAAAAGTTGGTTCCAAAAACTATAGAACGTTGCCAGAAACTGCCATAGTCGGTTCCCATCGTCCGGGACGAACAGGACTTCATCTGGACGAAATTTTTACAGAGAGCAACTCGTCCTGGGACGAAAATGATTTCATCTGGACGATCATGACTTAAAAAAAATTTCCAATTCAGTTCCTGTCCGTTCCATTGCTCATACAAGGAGATAACTGATCTGATCGTCCTGTATGAACAATGTTCGTCCTGTACGATCAAGATTTCCATTAGTGTGTGTGAATTTATTCACTCAATTACAATCACTCCCTCTCAAATTTAATTCAAATAAAAAGTACAAGCTTCAAATTCTCATATTATCTCATGCTGAATTTGATTTGAAGTCTTCGTGGTTTGGAGTTCGATTTTCCTGAAATATTAGTACACACAAAAGCAAAAACAAATCTTCCAAAAAATGTTAGGAGATAACAACATATAAAACAATAATATTTGGAATCATCAAAACTATACAGTTTGCAAGAATGTAAAACATGCAAATAGCAACATTCCTAATAATCTCCCCCTTTTTTATGATGGCAAAATAATTATTGTTTGTATAATTTCAAATTCTAAGAATCTCCTAAACTCCCCCTGAATTAATGAACATATGAAAATAAGGAGGCATTAAAATTATTTTTATTTTTAAAATTTTTAGAAATAAAACAAAACAAACACACATACACTAAACAAAATAAACACACAACGATACGAATACACAAGACACAACAAACAATTTCTCCCCCTTTTTGACAACATCAAAAAGTGAATAAGAAAAAGACTAGAAATGTAAGCAGACATATGTAAATCATTTAAAAATTTAACCATTAAAGTGATTGATATAAGGTATGCAAATAAAATTAAAACATTAGCCAAATTATAAAATTCATAGAATTTAAGAAGAGATATAACATAGAAACTAAAAAGAATTTATCAAAACATGAGTATATTTAGAGATTTAAGATAAAGAAAATCATTGTAAAAATGATGATATAAAAATTTCATATTTCATATTTCAATATGTAATATAAATGTACATAAGATCAATTTGAATTAAGAGATTAAAAAATTAAGGAATGAAATAACTACCACATGTGGCGCTTTGCGCATCTTTTTCAATTTTGTGGCACATTTTTGTGCATCTTTTCACTTGTTGGGCTTATTTTGTGCTTGTTTTTCACATTGCGAATCATTGCGTATTTCTTTTGATTTTTTTGTAAATTTATATAATTTTCAAGAGTAATTGTATTTTTTCTAAAATCAATAATATAAAATTTTAAATTTTTCTAAGTGCATAAATATTAATTGATAAGTGAAATATAAAATAAGAAAACATCACAATTGAAATAATAATATTAAAATTAATGTAGTCTAAATAAGAGACATGAAATTGACAATCTTAATAATATCAAGTTATAAACACAACTTAAATTTAGAAAAATTAGATTTTCTAATGAATTCATTTTTATGTTGCAGTTCAAAGTATAGCACTTGTAAGATAAAAAATTTAAAGGTTTTTCATATAGGCTAATGAACATTTCAAACATAGAACAAAAACACTTAAACATCCAAAAAAATCTAAAGCGATAAAAGAATAGAAAAATACTAAACAAAATACAAGTACACAAACTATAAAAATCTTTATATCACATTCCAAATGTCTCACAACAAGAAACATGGAATCCGATATGAAAATATCTCAAAATCATACAAAACACACAAAAATTAAAAATTGAAAAACACATAAAACAAACAAAAATAAAAACACAACAAATAAAAAACAAAAACACAAAAACACATAAATAAAGGGTTTAAACATCATTTTGCTCCTGGTCTAATTATTCAGAAGCTAGATCTGCCCAGGAGATTTTTTGATTTTTCATTAATTTCCCATTTTATAATTTGCTTAGCTTTGCCCTTTTTTTTAGCAAGAAGAGTTCTCAAATTAGGGCACTTACTTTTCAGATGTCCAGATTTCCTACATCCAAAGTAAATAATATTTAAAGAAATCTGAACATTCTTACTATTTTTACCTTTATTCGATTTTTGTTGATGCTTATGATTGTGCTTTAGTGGACTTTTCAATTTGCTTGTTAAGTCATCGCTTTCCTCACCAACTAAGCAACATTTCTCCATGTCTTCCGCTTTTAGCATTATCGTTTCACCTGCATCCAAAAGTCTTTGACCCAAATATTACTCGTAGGCAATGAGTGAGCCAATCAAATTATCAATAGAATATTCATTCAAATTTTTTGATTCGCAAATAGCAACAACTTTGGCATCAAACTTGTCAAGTAAACAACGTAGAATTTTATTGACTATTTCAAAGTTTGAAAATTCTTTACCTAAAGTATGCATTGATGTTACAATTTGAATAAACCTAGTATACATGTCTAAGATTGTCTCATAAGGTTTCATGCTAAAGAGTTCATAGTCATGCATTAAAAAATTCAACTTAGATTGCTTGACTTCACTAGTACCTTCATATGTAATGCATAAACTATCCCAAATTTCCTTGCCGGTAGTACATGTAGAGATTCTCATATAATCTTCCAAATTTAAAGTATAGAACAAATAATTCATACATTTAGCATTTAATTCAGCATAAATTTGTTCTACTCTACTCCATTCAAAAAAAGGTGTATCAGTTTTGATTCCATCTATAATACGTGACGGAACAGAATAACCATTTTGAATCATATGCCACATTCGATAATCTATTGATTCCAAGAAAGTAGACATTCAAATTTTCCAAAAATCAGAAGAAATATTTTCAAATAAAGGTGGTCTAACAATTGAATATACATCTCATAGTTTATGGTTTCTAAAATTAGCCATACTCGTTTTTCAAAAAATAGTCTAAACTTATGATTTTGAAACCTTGCTCTGATACCAATTGTGAGAACTCATTTTTTATGAATTAGGATGTTAAGCCTAATTAAATGTCGCAAGGCTAACCAAGAGGGGGGGGTGAATTGGTAATTTAAAAAATTATACTTCTACTCTTAGATTTTTAGAAAACCTTTTTAATTATTAATGCAAGTTAAATTTAAAGTTTAAAAAATAAACTTTTCAACTAGAGTAAACAACTTGCAATGAAATTAAATGCGTAAGAAAAATAAGAAAGAACACACCAGATTTATAGTGGTTCGTTCAAACTTTGACCTACGTCCACTCCCCGGAGGCACCCTCCGAGTATTGCACTAATACCACAAAGTGACTCTCATTTTTCCCCCACAGCAAGGCGGAGAAGCCTGTACAAAATCACTTTCACCTTCCCCGGTGCGGCGGAGTAGCCGAGTTCTTTGACACCAAAGATATCTTCTTATCGCCAAAACTTCCCTCAAGACGACCCTTGAATCCGATGGTACTGAAGTGCAAGTTCGCCGGATCAACCATGTGAATATCCCCTCCACACTCCCTTGAAATCCCCTCCAAGGATCTTCTCCCTCTTAAACTCCACCCTTTCCTCTCTCCCTTTCAAGTTCTCTCTTCTAGTTTTCTCCCAAAGAACGAAGACATAATGGCTGTCAAAGATACACTTTGTCATCCTTTTACACTCTCCAAGTGTCGGCAGAGAACAGGGCCGATGTTGTTGAACTTCACTTGAGAGCCTATAGAGGAGATGGGCTGAAACAAAGATATCTTCTTCTTCAAGTAACCTTGTGAATCCCTCACAAACCCCTCACTTGATCTCTCACTCTTCACTCTTACAATCTCTCCCAAACTCTCACACTCAATGATCCCTCTCAAGAGAAAAGAGCTCCAAAGGCCCTTGTAATAGTTTCTAGGACTCCTTATATAGAAAGGACATGAAAAACCGCCCAAAAAACTGCTAAAAACATGTTTTTCTACGCACTAGATCGTCTCGTATGAAATTGAGTTAGTACGGACGAACTGTGTAAAAAACTATCCCGTACGAACCATTTGTGCATCTGTACGAACCAATTTCATCCTGGACGAAATAGGTTCGTCCCGTACGAAAACATTTCGTCCGGTATGAACAGTTATATCAAAAGTTGGTTTCGAAAACTGCAGAACGATGCCAGAAACTGCCATAGTCGGTTCCCATCGTCCTAGACGAACAGGACTTCGTCTGGACGAAATTTTTTACAGAGAGCAACTCGTCCTGGGATGGAAATGATTTCGTCTGGACGATCATGACTGAAAAAAAAAATTTCCAATTCAGTTCCTGTCTGTTCCATTGCTCTTATAAGGAGATAACTGATCTGATCGTCCTGTACGAACAATGTTCGTCCCGTACGATCAGTACAAAAACTTTTTCAAGATCTCCATTTATGTGTGTGAATTTATTCACTAAATTACAATCACTCCATCTCAAATTTAATTCAAATAAAAAGTACAAGCTTCAAATTCTCATAGTATCTCATGCTGAATTTGATTTGAAGTCTTCGTAGTCTGGAGTTTGATTTTCCTGAAATATTAGTACACACAAGAGCAAAAACAAATCTTCCAAAAAACTGTTAGGAGATAACAACACATAAAATAATAATATTTGGAATCATCAAAACTATACAAGTTGAAAGAATGTAAAACATGCAAATAACAACTTTCCTAACATGAATTTCATCTGAACGAAAATTTTCCAGAGGACATTTCGTCCTGGGATGAATTGGAGTTCGTCTTGACGAAAATTTTTCAGAGAGCATTTCATCATGGCACTAATATGAATTTTGTTTGAATGTAAATTTTCCAGAGCCCATTTCATACTAGGACGAATAGGAGTTCATATGGACAAAAATTTTCTAGAGAGCATTTCGTCCTGCCACAAATATGAATTTCGTCTGAACAAAAATTTTCTAGAGCCCATTTCGTACTGCGACGAATAGGAAATTCATCCTGGTCGATCAGGACTTAAAAAATTTTTCTATGCTTCATGTTCGTTCCATTGCTCTTCCGAGGAGATAACTGACTTGATCATCCCGTACGAACTGTGTTCGTCTCGTACGATCAGTATAATTTTTAAAGATCTCCTTAAGTGTGTGTGTGTGTTTATTTACACAATTATAATCCCTACCTCTAAAACTCAATTCAAAGAAAAATACAAGCTTCAATTTATAAACTATCTCATGCGAAATTTGATTTGAAGTCTTCATTATCCTGGAGTTTGAATTTCTTGAAATATTAGTCAACACAAGAGAAAAAAACAAATCTTCCAAAAAGTGTTAAGAGATAACAAAACTTAAAACAATAATATTTGGAATCATCAAAACTATATAAGTTGCAAGAATGTAAAACATGCAATTAGAAACTCTCTTAATAATCTCTCATTTTTTGATGATAGCAAAACAATTATTGTTTGTATAATTTTTAAGTTTTAAGAATCTCCTAAACTCCCCCTGAAATAATAAACATTTTAAAATAAGGAGGATTTGCACAACAATTTTGTCTCTCCTTTTTTTTTTAAATTTTAAAATGCAATAAAAACAATACTACAAAATAGAAATATGATGTGAGCAAGGATACAAAAAGATATGAGTTACAAAAAGATACGAATAAACAATTTTTTCCCCCTTTTTGAGAACAGTAAAAAGAGAAGAAGAAAAAGACCAGAAATATAAGCAAACATATGATACCAATCCTTTGATAATTGATCCTTGAAAGTGATTGAAATAAATTTTATAAATAAAATCAAAACATTAGGCAAATCATAGTAATTCATAGAATTTAAGAAGAGATATAACATTGATAATAAAAATTATATATAAAAAAAAGGAGTCAATTTAGACACTAAGATAGAGAAAATCATTGCAAAAAAATGAATAGAAATTTTGTATATTTCAAATTTCAATATGGAATATAAATGTATAGAAGATCAATTTGAATTAACAGATTAAAAGATTATGGAAAGAATTAACTACCACATGTGGAGCTTTATGCATCTTTTTCAAAATTGTGGCACATTTTTGTGCATCTTTTCACTTGTGGGCTTATTTCGTGCCTCTTTATCAACTTGCAAGCTATTACGCATTCCTTTTGATTTTTGTACATTTGTATATTTTTCAATAGTAGTTTTGATCTTTCCAAAATCAATAATAAAAAATTTTAAATTTTTCTAAGTGCATAATTATTTATTGATAAGTTAAATATAAAATAAGAAAACATCACAATTGCAATAATAATATTAGACATTAATGTAGTCTAAATAAGAGACATGAAATTGACAATCTTAATTACATCATGTTATAAGTAAAACTTAAATTTAGAAAAATTAGATTTTCTAATGAATTTAATTTTAACTTGTATTTGAAAGTATAGCACTCATAAGATCAAAAATTATAACGATTGTCATATGGGCTAACACACATTTAAAAAACAAGATTAAATCCAAAACAGGATAACTTATATTGATATCAAAATAAAGAATATTACAATCTCAGCAAATGATATCAATACGACATAAGATTCAAAAACAAAAACATCTAATGAAAAGAAAATACATCACATTTTCCTAAATCACAAAACTAACACATCAACTAAATAAAACACATAATCAAGTACATAAAATCATTCTGATGGAGCCTGATTTGGAGGAGGAGGAGGAGGTGCAGCACCGAAGAAGTTGAAATAGCTACTTATCATAAGCATATTGGAATTTATATCATTTATATGTTCTCGCATAAATCCCATAACTTGAGTGTACTGTATATCCTATTGCTGCATATGAGCTTCAATTTGATCAAACCTTTGATCAAAGTGAGTCTCTAGATGGTCAAATCTTTGAACTAAATCCTGATAATTTGGTTCATTAGTAGGTGCAGGTGTAGCTTCATGTCCTTCCTCAGTATCACTAATGACATGTGTTTTACTTGGTTCATCTTTATTGAAGATTGCTACAAATGATCTGTCGTTGTAATAGAGCGGTTCTTCAAAATCTTGATCAGGATGAACCAAATTATATTTCTTCTCTATAATGTAGGCAACTATATGTCCTAAGGCATTATTCTTTTTTATTTTATGTTCGACATGACCAATTTCAGAGAGTCCATAAAGATAGTCAAGGATTAGTTGGGCTTCATCTATAGGTTGTTTAGTCATAATCAAGTAGGTTACCATAGAAAGAAGAGGAGTAATGTTGATTATATCATCAGCTTTAGGAATTATGGAAGTTCTAAGAACATGCTGGATGAAATGATCATTACAAACAAGATTGGATACTTTAGGCATATGCTCGTTAAAAATGATTCCTCTAATCACTGTATTAATTTCAGACCATTCAAATTCAGAAGTGGTGGAAAAGCTATGTGCTCTAGTTCCCTCAGTTCTTAAGTTTAAAAAGATTCCTAGGTCATCCTTGGTGATTTCAACTTTTTTCTTAAAGACATAGGAACGGATTACAGAAAGGTCGGAGTTGAAAGACATATTTTGTTGTAGAGATAAACTAGTGTAAGGATGAAACCAAACTGAGTTGAAGCAAACAAGTTCATTACTTGAAAGGTCAGTTGATCCTAGATAAGAGTTCTAGAGGGGGTGATCTTAGCGGACACGAATCTGGAAAAAGATTCTTCATTGGCTTTGGAAAGAAAGTTATCGAAAGAGTTTCTAGGTGGTCCCTTGGCTAGAATCTTTTGTCACTTGCTTCAACTTGCCTTTAAAAAGGATCTAAAGGACGAAAGGTTTTGAAAGTGATGTGTGAGTTTGACTATTGAGTTCAAAAGCCCGCCAATTTATTGAAAAATCATTGTTCATACATATGAAATTATGTTCGTCCCATATGAAATTTGATTCGTCCCATACACAAAAAAAAATCGTATGGACGAATGAATGAGTCCAAAATAAAACGGCTTTTCGTAATCACACAACTTACGAAGCATCCTTTCGTATAGACTTTTAACCAAAACTATCATACAGACGAACACGTGTTCATCCTGGACGATCAAAACTTATGATCATTTTAATGGCAGTTGAAACTGTCCCCTACGTCGAACCGACATGTGTTCGTCCAGACAAACCAAAGGTTTGTACGTACGAAATATATCATTAAAAACTACCTTATCCATTTAATTGTCATGCAATCGTCCCGTCATTTGAACAATTTCATCCTGGACTATCGAGACGATCGTACAGACGAAGTGAAACTTAAAAACTGAAAAAACTGCACGCAAATGGTTTAAAATCATACAGTTTAACACACTACACAATTCGTCTCGTACGAAAAAATTTGTTCCCGGATGATTGCCACTAAAAATTTTTTTAAAACATGCACTCAATAAAAAACTAAAACATAAACACAATAAAAAAATGCATAAAATCACAAAAACTCAAATACAGAAAATCACAAACACAAGATAAACAAAATCATAAGAACACAAAAAAATATTAACTAGAAAACACATATTAATGTTGTAGAAAATATTTTTAATTAAGCATTCAAATCAATTACTCCAAGCCTTGTTCTTAATGCACTAAAAGTATCAAAGGCTAAAGGTTTTGTAAAAATGTCTGCAAGTTGATTTTCAGTAGAAACATGAGTGAGTTCAATTTCTCCTTTGGATACATGATCCCTTATGAAATGATGCCTTAGTGTCTATGTTTGGTTCTTGAATGTTGAGTAGGATTTTTAGAAATATAAATAGCACTAGTATTATCACAATAAATTGGAATAGTGTCTATAGTTAATCCTAAATCAATCAACTATTGTTTCAACCAAAATACTTGTGCCACATAACTTCCTAATGCAATGTATTCAGCTTCTGCAGTAGATAGGGCTACTGAATTTTATTTTCTACTGGACCAAGAGACTAAAGAATTTCTAATAAACTGACATGTTCCAGAAGTGCTCTTTCTATCCATCCTACAACCTACAAAATCAGAATCTGAATAACCAATTATTTTAAATGAAGAACTAAACTTGTGATTGGTATAAAATGGTAAGGCATAAAAGGCATTCCCTAAAATATTCTGTTTTTGCCTGGCTTGCCCTGTGTGGGGGACTTAAGACGGCTGACGCTCTTCGTATTAGGCATATATTTGTTCCTGAAATCTGCAGTTTATGTTATTCGCATGCTGAATCGGTCTCCCATTTATTTTTTGAATGTTCCTACTCATTTAATATCATTACTGCTCTTATTTCGGGGATGCAATGCTTTCTCATGCGGCCTAATATTCTTCAAATTTTTGACTGGTTGAAGGTTATTTTCAAAGGTAATCCGAATGTGTTCAACTTCTACAAACTGATTGTTTGTTGTGTGATTTACTGCATCTGGAAGGAAAGAAATAATAGGAGATTCGAAAGTAAGTCCGTATGCCATACCTCTTTACTGTTTGCTTTAAAGAGGATTATTTCTGTTAAGGTGATGAAATGGGGAAGTTCTTCTGAATTGCTGAATAGAATGTAATGGTTTTTGCTGGGTCGAATATTTGTTATTTATGGATTGCTGGCTGGCTCGTCTTGGCGCTGCGACTATTCGGTAGGTTGCCATGTCTGGACGATGATGAAGCTCCCTTTCATTTCCCTTGGATGGTCTTCGGGCAACCAGGAAAATGTTCCTGTGCTGTCCCTTCGTCATTTCTGAGTCCAGGCAACTTGGCTTGGGAGCAGGATGTTCAGTATTTGCCTTTACAGGTTCTTGGTGCCCGATCCTGTTGGAATCCGCATGGGTGCTGCTATGCTTGCTGGGGATTTCCTCTGGGTTGCGTTCTTGACCTCCTGGATGAAGATTGCTGCTTATACACTTTTTGTTTTTGTACCTATGACTACTATCACGGTCTCTTTTTCCAGGGCTTTTTGATATATGATTGCAATTGGGTGGTATAGTTGAGGAGCTTTTTTCTCCCCTTCCCTCATAAGTTTTTGTTATTTGCTTATGTTGGGGTGTTTTCAATTGTTATTTTTCTTACTTGTAACCTTCTTTTTTTTTTAATGATATATATGGGCTGAGGCCCTAAATTTTCCCAAAAAAAAAAAAAGAACTAAACTTAGGATACTAAATTCCTAAGTTCTGAGTTCCTAATAGGTATCTTAGAATCCTTTTTACTGATTTCAAATGTGATTCTTTTGGATTTGATTGAAATCTAGCACACAAATAAACACTAAACATGATATCAGGCCGGCTAGCTGCCAAGTAAAATAAAGATCCAATTATCCCTCTAAATTTCTTTTGATCAACAGATTTTCCCTTAGGGTCCTTATCCAATTGAACTGAGGAACTCATAGATGTACTATCAGGTTTAGCATTGTCCATTTCATACTTTTTGAGGATGTCCTTAACATACTTTCATTGACTAAGAAATGTACCTTTCTCAATTTTTTTAATGCTAAATCCTAAAAAGTAACTTAAATCTTCCATTAGACTCATCTCAAATTCACTACTCATTATTTTAGAAAAATCATCACAAAGATTTTTATTTGAGGATCCAAAGATGATGTCATCCATATAACTTTATACAATGAGTATATCCTTTCCAAATTTCTTCAAAAAGAGAGTTATATCTACACTTCCTTTTTCAAATGATCTTTCAAGTAGGAAGGTTCTCACCCTCTCATATCAAGCCCTAGGTGCCTGTTTCAATCCATATAATACATTTTTTAATTTGAAAACATGATTTGGGCATTTAGAATTTTCAAAACCTGATGGTTGTTCTATAAAAACATCTTCTTGAATTACCCCATTTAAAAAAATATTTTTTACATCCATTTGATCCAATTTAAATCCTCTAAAATAGGCAAAGGCAAGCAAATCCCTAATTGCTTCAAGTCTAGCTACACGGGCAAAAGTCTCCTCAAAATCAATATCTTCAATCTGATTATACCCCTTAGCAACTAATCTAGCCTTATTTCTAATGACTACTCCTGAGTCATTCATTTTACTTTTGAATACTCACGTAGTTCTAACTACACTTTGATCCTTTGGCCTAGTAGTTAATTCCCAAACTTTATTTCTTACAAATTGATTTAACTCTTCTTGCATAGCCAAAATCCAAAATTCATCTGAAAGTGCTTGATTAATATTAGTGGGTTTTATTGTTGACATGAAGGCTGAATGATTGATTTCTTTGTTTAATCCACGCTTAGTCCTTACACCCTCACTAGGTTAACTAATTATCAACTCCTTTGAATGGTTTTTAGAAAATCTTAAATCTTTAGGCAAAGGGTTTTTTATCTCCAAATTTTCTTCCACATTTTCTTCCAAATTTTCTTCCAAATTTATTTTATCAATCTTTTGGGAGTTATCCTCAATCTCATCTTCTACAATATTTGGCTCTTCCAAATTTTCAGATTCATCAAATACAACATGTGTGGTCTCCTAAATTACCAAAGTTCTTCTATTGAATACTCTATAAGATTTTCCAACACTTGAGTATATCCAATAAAAATTCCTTCATTTGATTTTGGATCAAATTTTCCTAAGGCAGATTTTCCATTGTTATGTATAAACACCTTACAACCAAAAAAATGCAAATAAGATAAATTAGGTGTTCTTCCTTTTAAAAACTCATAGGGTGATTTATTTAATTTAGATCTCACATTCAACCTATTCAGAACATAACATGCAGTGCTAACCGCCTCAGCCCAAAAGTATTTAGGAAGTGAGTATTCTGCCAACATTGCTCGGGCGACTTCTATTAATGTTCTATTTTTTCTTTTGACTATCCCATTCTGCTGAGGGGTTCTAGGTGCAGAAAAATTGTGATCAATTCCTTTATTCTTACAAAAATTCTCAAATCTTTCATTTGCAAATTCTCCTCCATGATCACTTTGTATAGTCATGATTTCACACCCAAGTTTTCTTTGAATCCAAGTCGAAAAATTTCTAAATTCCTCAAATGATGCACTCTTATGAAATAGAAATCTAACCCATGTGAATCTTGAGTAATCATACACAATCACAAATTCATATACCTTCCCTCCTAGACTTACAATTCCAACTGGTCCAAAAAGATCCATATGCAAAATCTCTAATAGTTTACTAGTTCTAAGATCCTTATTGGATTGTAAAGAGGACTTCACTTGCTTTCCTAATTGATATGCATCACAAAGGTGATTCTTAGTAAAGTCTAAATTTGGTATACCTCTCACTAAGTTCTTTTGGGTAATTCTCCTAAGGTTTTTCATGCTAGAATGACAAAGTCTCCAATGCCAAAGCCATGACTCATCAGAAATAGTTTTTAAACAAAAACAGTAAAAGTTTGAATGTAATTCAAATTTAGCATATAAACATTATTTACCCTTTTATTATTAAAAACATCATTTCCATTTAGGCTTAAAATGCAGCTAGTAGAAAAAATTTTTACATAATATCCTTTGTCACATAACTGGCTTATACTTAAGAAATTATGCTTTAAGCCTTCTACCAATAACACATTTTCAATATAAAAGTTCTTTAAATTTCCAATCATACTTATCCCAATCTCCTTTCTTGTGGTGTTATCTCCAAGTGTAACCTTGCCTCCACTCCTGGCTTCCAACGATATGAATTGTGCAGTATCTCCACTCATATGCTTTGAACATCCGCTATCCAGGTATCTTATGCTTTCACGAGATCTTGTGTGAGAGCGACCCTGCAAGATTATCTAACGTTAGACCTGGGAACCCAAAAAAGTTTTGGTTCTCTTTTTGGAAATTTATAAAGAGAAGCATGCATGATATGTCTAGGTTTATTCATCTTAGGTTTCCATACCAAATAAGTTTTCTTCTTCAAAGTACAGGTGTGAGCTATGTGTCCAATCAATCCACAATTATTACATTTGACTTTTGGAAAAGGATTTCTAAGTATACTACTATTCATTTATCTATTTAGGGATTGCACAAATTTAGGATACAAAATAGGATTAGTGAAATCTTCAAGTTTAGGGGGTATCATATTATCCTCGAGAGCTTTTATCGTTAATTTATAAAATGAATTCATATCTTCTAAAATTTGATTTATATAATTTGATCTATAAATCTTGCTATCTGATTCATCTTTAAAATTTTTAAAATCTTTTTCAAGTTCTGCATAGGATGATTTTAAATTTTTATGATTTTTATTCAAGTTATCAAACTCACCAAGTAATTTCATGTGGTTGTCATCAATTAAAGCATGATCTTTCCTAAAAATTTCATGATTCTTTTGTAGTTCTTCAAATTCTAAACCTAGACTAACATGTATTTTCTTCATTTTCCTATATGCATCATGCATGTATTCAAAAACTTTAAAAAGTTCATCATAACTTAAGTCACATACCTCTTCTTGATCTGACTGATCAAGACTATCGGCCATTAAGCACAGATTAGTGACTTCCTCTTCCTTTTTTGTCTCTGATGAGTCCTAAGCTGAGTCCGCCCAAAAAGCTCTTTGGAATTTCTTCTCGCACTTCTTCACAAAAGGTTTCTCCTCTACCTTCATTTTGCTATGAGTAGCTCTGAGTTTTGGGCAATCTGTCTTTATATATCCAGGTTTCCTGCACTCATAGCAAATAACATCATTTGAAACCTTTACATTTCTATTAAATTTACATCTATTCCATTGCTGGCGTCTCTTCTGATTTCTCTTCAGAAAGCTTCTGATTGTCTAGTCATTAATGCGATGTCGCTTCATTCTCAGGTTATGAGTGTTCACTCTCAGACTCCTCCACTTTCAGTGCTATATTCTTCTCCTTTCGTAGTTCACTTGCATAAATCTTTCTTTGGCTAACTCCTTGCTCGTAAGCAATTAGCAAATCAAGAACATTATCAATAGAGAAAATATTTAGATCTTTAGACTCTATAATTGCAGTAATTTTAGCATCATAAGTAGTAGGCAAACAATGAAGAATCTTATTAACCATTTCAGCATTCGTTAGTTCCCTACCTAATGCATGTAAAGATGTGACTATTTGTGTGAATCTTGTGTACATATCAGAAATGGATTCATTAGGTTTTATACAAAATAGCTCGTAATCATGCAACAAGATATTAAGTCTAGATTGCTTAAACTCATTAGTCCCCTCATACATTATACAAAGTCTATCCCATATGTCCTTTCTACTCTTACAAGTAGAAACCCGCATGTAATCTTCTGATTTAAGTGCACAAAAGAAACTATTCAAGCATTTGGTGCTTAGTTGTGCTAAGTCACATTCCTCTACTGTCCAGTCCACAAAAGGTGTTTCAACTCTAACTCCGTCAACTAGTTTAGTTGGTTTTGTATACCCTTCCTAAACTAAGATCCACATACGATAATCAAGTGATTGTAAAAATGTAGACATGCGTGTTTTCTAAAAATCAAAAGGACTATTGTCGAATAATGGAGGTCTAATTATAGAGTAACCCTCAAGTGTATTTCAGTTTCCAAATGTAGCCATCTATGTTAATAAAAAAAGTAGTCTAAAATTAAGATTTTGAAACAAAGCTCTGGTACTACTTGTTGAAACTTGTTCAATATGAATTAGGTTGTTAAACATAAGCTTATATCCCAGCGGCTAACCAAGAGGGGGGGTAAATTGGTAATTAAAAAATTTTATCCCTCTTCAAAATTTAGAACTGAGAAAATTAACTTTAGTGAATTTTATATAAAATATTTTTCAACCACAAGTTAGAGACAGTAAAATAAAAAATAAAAAGCAGCAGAAAAATAAAAGACACGTGATTTATAGTGGTTCGGTCAAACACGACCTACATCCACATCCTAGAGGCACCATCCGAGTATTGCACTAATACCACTAGTGACTCTCCTTTTGCACCCACAGCAAGGCAGAGAAGCCTTTTACAAAACTCTTTTTCACCATTACCTGGTGTGGCAGAGAACCGTCGTCATTTTACACTCTTCAGTGTTGGCAGAGAATCGTTCGTCCTTTTACACTCTCCCAATGTAGGCAGAGAACCCTTCGTTCTTTCACACTCTCCTAGTGTGGGCAGAGAACCCTTCGGCTGTTCACACTCTCCTAATATGGGCAGAGAACCCTTCTGTTGTTCACACTCTCTAAGTGTCGGCAGAGAACCAGATCTCCTTGACAGATGTTCTTCACAAGAAATCTAGAAGGAAGAGAGAAAAGAGTGAAGTAATAAAAAATCAAAAGTAGAGACTCTTACTTTTGAGTACCAAGTGAAACCTTCACGCTCCAATAGTAAGAATTCTCCTTCAAACAGTCTCTCACACTCTCTACTTGACTCTCCTTTCAATTGGCATGAAGATCAGTAGGAAAAAAGATTAAGTGGCAGTTTATAATGAACTTTATATAGGAAAGACACAAAAAATCATCCAAAAACTATTAAAATTCAAGTCTGTCAGTAGTGGATCGTCCCGTACGATCGTGGATCATCCCAAACAATGTTACTTAATTCAGTTGGAAATGAACCCAATGTATATTGGTACGAACTGACTTCGTACACGTTAATCATCTTGTACAAACAAGGTTTGTCTTGTACGAACGGTTATACCACAGGTAGGTTCTAAAATCTGCAAGAAGTTGCCAAATTTTTAAGAGTCGGTTCGCTTCATCCTGGGATGAATATAAGTTTGTCTAGATGAAATTTTTACATAGGACATTTCATCCTGGGATGAATTGGAGTTCGTCTGGACGAAAAATTTTCAGAGAGCATTTCGTCCTGGCACGAATATGAATTTCATCTGAATGAAAATTTTCCAGAGCCCATTTCATACTGGGACGAATAGGAGTTCATCTGGATGAAAATTTTCCAGAGAGCATTTCGTCCTGACACGAATATGAATTTCGTCTGAACGAAAATTTTCTAGAGCCCATTTCGTACTGGGATGAATAGGAAATTCGTCCTGGATGATCAGGACTTAAAAAATTTTCCACGCTTCCTGTTCGTTCCATTGCTCTTCCGAGGAGATAACTGACTTGATCGTCTCGTACAAACTATGTTCATCCCATATAATCAGTATAATTTTTAAAGATCTCCTTAAGTGTGTGTGTGTGTGTGTGTGTGTTTTTATTTACACAATTACAATCACTCCTCTCAAACTCAATTCAAAGAAAAATACAAGCTTCAATTTACAAACTATCTCATGCTGAATTTGATTTGAAGTCTTCATTAGTCTGAAGTTCAAATTTCTTGAAATGTTAGTCCACACAAGAGCAAAAAACAAATCTTCCAAAAAGTGTTAAGAGATAACAAAACTTAAAATAATAATATTTTGAATCATCAAAACTATACAAGTTGCAAGAATGTAAAACATGCAATTAGTAACTCTCTTAACATAGTCCATCCTAATAAATTCATTGATGGAATGTTAGTTGCTTATTGAAATATTAAATTTTCCAGAGGACATTTCATCATGGGACGAATTGGAGTTCCTCTGGACAAAAATTTTCCAGAGATCCTTTCATCCTGACACGAATATGAATTTCATCTGAATGAAAATTTTCCAGAGCCCATTTCATACTAGGACAAATAGGAGTTCATCTGGATGAAAATTTTCCACAGAGCATTTCATCCTGACACGAATATGAATTTCATCTGAACAAAAATTTTTTAGAGCCCATTTTGTACTGGGATGAATAGGAAATTCGTCCTGGATGATGAGGACTTAAAAAATTTTCCACGCTTCCTGTTCGTTCCATTACTCTTCCGAGGAGATAACTGACTTGATCGTCTCGTACGAACTATGTTCATCCCGTATAATCAGTATAATTTTTAAGGATCTCCTTAAGTGTGTGTGTGTGTGTGTGTGTGTTTATTTACACAATTACAATCAATCCTCTCAAACTCAATTCAAAGAAAAATACAAGCTTCAATTTACAAACTATCTCATGCTGAATTTGATTTGAAGTCTTCATTAGTGTTGAGTTTGAATTTCTTGAAATGTTAGTCCACACAAGAGCAAAAAATAAATCTTCCAAAAAGTGTTAAGAGATAACAAAACTTAAAATAATAATATTTCGAATAATCAAAACTATGCAAGTTGCAAGAATGTAAAACATGCAATTAGCAACTCTCTTAACATAGTCCATCCTAATAAATTCATTAATGGAATGTTAGTTGCTTATTGAAATATTTTAATCTAATCAATCAATTATATTGGTAATTTATTGGAAATAATATTATTTATTAATTTTTGGTATTTAATTGAATATTTTAATATATTAAATAAAGAGTCCTTTTCTTGAATTATTGTTTTGCTTAAATTTTTGGCTATTTTATATTTTAATAAATATTAGACCCTTAGATTAGTAAAATGCCAGTGAGTTTACATATTTAGAATTTTGCACAATAAGTTTTGAATTTTAAAAGTTTAGGTGTTCTTCAACTAAGATTGACCAAAACATTAACTTTTTAGTTTTTTATTAATTCTAGTGGTTTGGTATTTTTCATAAATATTAGATCTAGGAATGAGTCTGCCTGTGAGTTTGCTCAATTTGGAGTTATCTATAATTATTTATGAATTTTTTAGAGTTAAGCATTTAATTGAATTGCTTAATTAGCAGGATTTTTCTATTTTTGCAGCAAACTGACTCACAAACCATGAAATCCCACCCAAATGTCAAAAATTACATATAGGAGTGTTTTAAAAGTTTTGGAATTTATTTGGTTTTTTAATAATTTATTATTATTTATTTTAATTAATTTTTAAAATATCTTAATTATTAAATTAAGCTCAATTATGAAGTCTCATGATGAGAATTTTAATTTCCTAGATAGATTATTTAATTATGAGTATTTTGAGGCATTATTTATATTTTTATAATTTAATTTGAATTTATTACAAATATTTGAATTTTTGGGCCCCAAAAATTAGTTGATTTTGGTTTCTCTTAGTTTTATGATGAAATAAAGTTAAAATTTAGTGAAATCAAAACCTAGGATTTTTTATGACACTAGGTTCGCTTTTCTAAAGTTTCACTACTATTATCTATGTATAAATATTCTTAGGTTTTTTTAAAGTTTTCTAAATAATTCCTTAATTTTTTTTCCTAGGTGTTACTAATATTCCAATGTTTTTGAATCTTTGTCTATCTAGCCCTGACACATATGCAAATACATATTGAATGGAAAATCCTACCTACTTGAAGATAGGTGAATTTTCAAAGTTATGGGTCCAAAATGGACCATCACCTTAGAAATAATAACCATTACAATCCAGAGCATACTAAGACCTATAAAAATTACTAGTGGTGACTAACATGCTCAACAAATTTTCACCAAAATTTGAGTTCATTTTGACTATTGGATGAAGAGAAAATTGATAAAAATGAATTTTAGACAAGTGAAAATTTCTCAAAATCCTCATATCTAAACCTATCAAAATTAATTTAAAGGAAAAATAGGTCTTAAGACCTTTCAAACAAGCCTAAAATCACTCAATTTTGCAAAAAAATATATTTTCTATTTTTTATTTTGAAAATTTGAGTAATTAAATTAGATTTTTAATACAATTTTAAATAAAATTCGGCGGTCGCCGAAACTCTTGTCAGATGCATGGTGGAGCATGTGTCCAGCCTTTGGGGCATCACTTTTCCACGTGGGCGATAGCTACGTCATTCGATCCGTGCAGATCAAACTGACGGCTATGATCTTGCCACGTAGCTAATTTACATTGAAACAATGCCCATTTGAGCCTCAATGCCACCTAAGGTCTCATTTTGGGCAACGAGGCACATTATGGGTTATTTGATCTTGCTGAATGCACATTTAGATGTCTCTGATCAAATAGAGCTAGTTTAGTTCAAATTGAACTAAAATTTTCACTTGCTTATAACTTTCAAAATACTCATTTAAATTTCATGAAATTTGACACATAGGCTCCTAGTATCCTAAGCTTTCAATAACTGTAGTTTGGTGGCTCCATTCATTAGAAATTTTGGGTAGTTTCAAAATAAAATTTAAACTAAAAGTGAATATATCTTACCAACCAGTGGACATATTTTTTTTTATTTTTTATGCTTATTTTGCTCCTGGAGATATCCTCTTCAACTTTGATGAAGGATTTAAGGGTTGATTTTTGGCTTGACCAAGATTTGTCTCCAAATCTCCTTATTATCTCTCTACCTCTCTCTCTCTCTCTCTCTCTCTCTCTCTCTCTCTCTCTCTCTCTCTCTCTCTCTCTCTCTCTCTCTCTCTCTCTACTAATTTGGGCTTTGGAAGCTAGGGGATGGTAGGAAAATGTTTGGGGAAGGTTGAGGAACTCATGGAGAGGCATAGGGAAGAAACTTGATGGTTGGAGGCAGCTAAGAGATTGTGGTTTGATTGAATGAGGGTTTTTTTGAGGCTTTAGGACATTTGAGCCACTAGGGTTTAAGTGGATGGCTAGGATTTTTGGTGCCCTTAGTTGGATGATTGACACATGTCCAAGATGGTTTGAAGCTAGGGAGAAGGATGTTTAGGTGAGAGTGACTTATTTGGGTTCATGTCAGGGGAGGTACCACTTATTTTCCCTTTTGGCTAAGCCAAGCCTTTGGCTTGGTCTAAGATTTATCTTAGGTTTGCTTTAGGGTTAGTTTAGGGCTACTTTGAGGATGTTTAAGTAGGAAAATCTAGATGTAATGGATTGACTAGCAAAAGCTTAACCATTTGACTAATATTTTTGGGTTTAAAGGGATTTTCTAGTCAACAGGTCAATACTTAGTAAGACAAGTTTGAGAGGAGTCATGCATACTATAGGAAGAGAATCCAACTGGTTTGAGTTTCATATTTGGGAGTTTGGATGGAGATTTTACTAGGAGCATGGACTCGACCCCTCACGGTGAGTTGACCAAGTCAACCCAATAATGATTTGACCCATGAGAATGTTGAACATGCATGGAACATACATTAGCATGCTTTTAAAGGTTCAATTTGGTTTAGTGATGCTTTGAGCAATGGAATTGAATTTGATTGAATATATAGTTGACTTTAGTCAACCATGGTTAACTTGGTCAACTAAGTAAAACCAAAGATTGGGGTTTGGTCCAATAGGTTCAAAATGGCATTTTCGACCTAATGGAGGTGGTCTCATGCAATGGTGGGGTCTCCTTGTATGAAATACATTTTGGGCCCTTTAGGGGTTTTTTTTTTAACTTGTCATAAGGATGATTATGAAAATGTTCAAAGGTTTTGGGGAAGGTCCCAGGGCAAATTTGACAAGGTGCATGGTCCAATGCCTTAGGATGTAGATATTTAAAAGTTTTGTAGCCTTTGGAAATCAATTTTCAGTTTTCAGGGTTAGAGGGCTCAGATTGGCCTCAAATTTGAAGGGTTTACTCTAGAGACTTAACTAATCAATATTCAACTTACAAATCATGAATCAAAAGTCATTTGGTTTGGTTTTGAGGTGATTTGAAAAAACACCCAAAAAGGGTTATGGGACATTCCACTCACTTCTAATTCACCTTAGTGCTACATTGCTAAATCTCTTAAATCCCACAATGGTGTATATGGATAGGTACATACGTGAAGATACAATATGATTCATGAAGAGATGCGATGATTCATGAGATGATTGTAGCGCCCTAACTCATAAGTGTAATAATGTTGCTTTCAAAATTGAGTGACGCTACACTACACTTTTGGCCTCATGTGCTGTAAGTAGTTAGGTAGTGACTTTATGCATGAATTATAAAAGAAGCTGAAATTTGTGTAAGAGAACTCTTTTCTTTTATTTTTCCTGCATTTTTTTTAGTAGTATAGCGAGTGAAAGTGGGAAAGTTTGCAAGTCAAATTTTGAGAAAGCCTTTAGAGGAAGTTAAGACTTGATTTATAGAATGGATTCCCATTTCTATCTTTTCTCTCTTAAACTATTACTTTAAAGTTATATTTATTATGTTTAAAATGCAAATTTGAGGCTAGAAATCTTTCTAAATTTATGATTTGATTTTGGTGTTACGTGTAAATAATTATTTTATATTTCTTTAAACTTCCTTAATTATATTTTGTCCACTAAAAAACTTAAAGCTTAGTGTGATTTATGTCCCTGATGGAGGATTAATGGAATACACTACGGGAAAACACGTGTTTACCGGCAGATTTTTCCGGCGGATAAGGTTGCGTCGGAACCCACGGCGCCTGCAGCGGCGCATAATGAGAAGGAAAATTTACGGTGTCTTTACCGGCGCAATGCATGCCGGTAAAAGCGCCGACGAATATTGCGCCGGTAACGCCGTCGGTTTAAACCAGCATTTTATTTTTCCGGCGCGCGTTACAGCGGAAATGTTACCGGCGCAGGTACCGTAGAACAATACGCCGGTGTTTTTAAACTCAACGACTTAAAACCGGCGTATCGTGCACCGGAAAGATTTCCGGTGTCTTGGACGTAGGAAAATCCGCCGTAACGTGTTTTCCTGTATTTATATAAATAGGAAAACTTGAACATAAACCTAAAAAATATAAGCATGTAAGTTACTAAGCTTTTGGATAATTAAAGAGATATTGTTCATTCATTGAAATGAGTGATTAGTGTAGAGTGCATCTAGTCATAACTTCACTAGGATTCCAATAAGCTCGATGGAGATGCTGAATTAACAATGCTCTGATTCCAAACTAGATTTTATAAACCAATTTTGTATGAACATAATTAGCAAATCAATCATAAATTCATATTAATAATAAAATTAAAAACCCTTAAAAATTACTGTAATTTTTCTTTTTTTTATGCTTGATAAGAAAATTTTGCTTGTGGCAAGATAAATTAGTGATTTACAAAAAAATTGGTACTTAACTTATAAGGTTAGTTACTAATTCCTCGATGGAATAATATTTTATTTTCACTCTATTACTTGAAATGATATGTATAATTGTGTATCACCATATAATTAGGTCAGTGTGGCATATGTGTATTAATCCACCACATCTATCATTGATCTCTTTTTTTATGAGGTCAATTCCCTCTCTCTACTACGTCATTCCTAATACTCACGCTTTATTACCCTAGTATAGAAATTGCTTCTATGACTTCCCTCAAGAGGATACCTTAGAACATATCATTGGATATCCTTAGATAGTATATAAATCTCTTAGGACACTTCTTAGTGACATTGAAAAGGCAGCAAGCTTATCTAAACCCAAACCCTAGGTTAAAACCATATAAATTTTAAAAACCCTAAAAAATATTTAAAAACTCCTAAAACTAAACCAAACACCCAAACCTAATGATTTTCTCCTTAGTTTGATTTACCTTTAATTCATTTTTTATTCATTTGGACTCATTCTCATCCTTGGTTAACCCATTTGAATAAGGGAATCAAAATTATCAAATTATGCCAAGGGTCCCTACATGGGCTCCTTAGACTTAAATTCTAATCCAAATCCTAGGGTTGGTTTGAAATGATCCTAAAACCATTTACAAGCTAATTTTAATTATTTGCTACCCCAGATCAACCCTTTTGACAAAAGAAGACCAAAATACCCTTATAACTACTATAGTGACTTAAATCTAACCTGATGATGTTGATTTGACTATAACTAATCGAAGCCTATGTTTGTGTCAATTAGAGTTAGTTTTTTTTTTTCCTTAGTCAACCCTTTTGATCAAGGTTAACCTTGGTAGACCAAAATTCCTAACTCATCCTAAATGATCCTACCATAGGTATTTTAAGCTAGGTCCAATCAATTAGCATTAGAATTAAAACCAAATGCTTTAGACCATTCCTACAAATTTCCCATATATCATCTAACACATGGCCAACCTATGTCAATCATGGTTAGGTCAATATGACCAAAATACCCTTTAGTAAACTACCATGGTTCTCCTTAAGTTTAAACCCTCAAGGGCCCAAAATATATCTTCCAAACTCTACCCACAGTTCACAAAGTCCAAGGTTTAGATTATCTAGGAAACCCAACCCACTTAGGCTATCCTAAGTTGGTTGAATGGGTTGACTCAACTTACTCTAAAGGTTCAAAACCAATTTCAGCCTAAACCATGCAAAAGCCTCTCCAAGGTAACTAAAACTTGGTAGAACCTTTAATCGTTTGCACAATTCAATCATGTGCCCATAACTTTGAATAAACTAACAATATTTCTCTTAATTTTCCAATTTTTATTTTAATGGGGTTGGTAATTTTATAGTTCCCTCATCTCGTATAGCCATCAAGACATTTTTTTTTTTAGATGTGTTGATTTCTTCTCTAGTTAAGACTAACATCATGATTGTGAAGGTCAAGGGGGAAGGTCGTTATTCCCCTGCTTCCTTTACTATAAAGGTGAATTATTTATCCTAGGTACATTTTAAAACTTTCTAGTGCTTTATTCAAATTACTTACTATGCATATTGATGGATTCATTTACTAAGATATGTACCTCCACATGATGAATCATGTTAGTATATAAATGAATTATGCCTCCTATAAGTGCCGAGTAAAAAGGGCAAGGACGGAGCAATCCTACAAAAACTCCTCTTAGTAGCTTGACATCCAAACCTAGGATTTTCCAAGCCTTGATTGAGAACCTTTGGAAGTATTCCTTGAGTGATTGTCCTTTATTCTACCCTAAGAGGTGGGATGAGTCCTTAAAAATTCTTAGATTAGCAACAAATTATTCGACTAATAGTATAACCAATTTGGCAAACATGAGAATAGTTTTGGTTGGAAGAGTACAACCACGTATGAGCTTGCCCTTTAAGAGTGGTGAGAAATACTTAGTAGAGCAGTGCATTTGAGGCTCATTGAATATGCATAATAGTTCTATAGTTATCAATATGTTCATTAGGGTTGGATGACCCATCTTGAGAGTCTATGTTGAGTAATTTGAAACCCATAGGAATGGGGTGTTGAAGAATGTATTTTGTTAGGGATGATGACTCCTGAAAGTATCAATGCTGAAGGGATTTCTTTCCACCTTTTAAAGGGAACTCCTCTTAGACTAGTCATCATAGTTTATTATGTAGAGCATTATGGGAGATTTTAACAAAGTGAGGGTAAGCAATATCATTAATGATGATAAGAGAAATGTGGGTTGGAAAACCTGTATGATAGAGATAGGTTGAGCTAGTTGTGTCAATGAGGTAATGTCTTATTGTGATAGGGCATGAATGCTTGACTAAGGGAGATGGTATTTTGTATGAATACTTATGGGTTAAATATCCCTGGCCAATGGTAGATCTTGAGGGAGATGAATCTCCTCTTATTATGCTCGTGCTAGTTATTGGGTCCCTTGTAGAAGTTGAAGGAATTCATGGCAAGATTCTTCCTTTTTTTGGAAGCAATCTTTTAGGGAGGGTCTTGGTGTCCATCCCCAATAGGGTTTTGCCCATCATGATAAAGAGAGGCAGATGGATAATGTCACTGATTTATAAATTGTTCCTAGATTGATGTGTATTGGAGTGATAGGCTTTGATGGTACAATTATTACACTTATTGTCCATTGAAAGGGTTTCAGTTGTGCTTGAAAGGGTGGAATTATTTCCCATAGATGAGGCTCAACTATTGCGGGCTAGTACATTTGTGGAAGCAAAGTGAGATTGTTTTTTTGTCTTAGTAATGCATGAATATCTAGCACACAAATTTATAGTTAGAGAGAGAAGAAAAAATACTAAAAATTTTCTACTTAGAAAACCCAAAAAGGGAAAACTCATGAAGCCTTGCACAGGTGAGAAGATTTCACTATATTTGAGTGAGTTAGAAATAACTCATCCCTCAATTTAACTTTAGCGAAATGAAAATAGGTAATGAGTTAGTTGAACTCCATTAGGAAACTTGGGAGTTTTAGTCAGATGATAGAGGTCAAAAGTCTAATCAAATAGAATATAAGAAGGTCCAACAGAGTATGATATCTTGGTAGAGGTTTGACAATGGTCAATAGTCAGGCATAGGTCTGACTGTGATCGGTGGTTGGGTAGAGTCTGATGGTGGTTGGCAGTTTGGAAGTAGTTGGTGGTAGGTAGAGGTTCGATGGAACTTAGGTGGAGGTCCAGCAGAGGTCAGCATTTAGGTAGAGCTTTGATGGTGATCAACAGCCTAATAACGCTTAGGTGAAGGTTTGGCTACGATCAATGGTGATCGATTCCTTAGCTAAAGTCCAATGATAGTTGGGTGTGGTTGATGGCCCGGTAGAGGTCTAATTTGATCATTGGTCAGGTAGAGGTCCGAAAATGGTCCGGTGGTGATCGATAGCCCATAACAGTCTGGTAAAGGTATGATGGCGATTGAAGGAAATTGTTGATCGGGCGAAGGTCCAATGGTGATTGGCAGTCAAGAAATGGTTAGCGGGCTGACAATAGTATAGAGGCTATTAGATGACAAAAGTTCTCCTATGGTGGTGCTCAATTGGAACTCTAATATTCTTAAAGCCTCAAAACTCTCGTTGATCAGTATCAAATGGTCTAACTCATGTGAAAAGTGGGGGTCTATTTATAGATTTTGAGAGTGACAAGTTCAGTAAATATGAAGAAGATTCGGGAAAAATTTAGAATTTTCCATCAGATGACACATAAATAGATAGTTGGGGGTCTATTTATAGATTTTTTAAATCATTGAGCATTCATTCAACATTTCATTCTCTTAATTTATTAGAATGAAGGGATCTTGGGTTCACTAGATTTTAACTTTGTGTTCATGGGTTCAATTCTCATAAACAGTGTCAACCTATTGGAAGTTAGTATATTTATTGTGGTAGAGTGAGATAGTTTTTCATCTTAGCAATGCATGAATATATGACACATAAATAGATAGTTGGAGAGAGTGAGAAAAGAAGCACTAAATTTTTTTTTATGTGGAAAACCCAAAAAGGGAAAAATCATGGGGCTTTGCCTAGGTGAGAAGATTCCACTATATTTGGGAGGGTTATAAAAGTTAACCCATCCCTTAACTTAGAGACGAAAAAATCATAATAGTTTGGAGAGTTGGTCGAACTTTGCATGAATACTTGAGAGTTTGTAATGACTGTTGTAGGGTGATAGAGGTTGAAAGAATTGTAGTAACGTCTGGGAGAAGCTGGAACAAAGTTCTATTAAGTGGAGTTTGACGGTGGATTGGAGGCGATCGACAGTTGGGCAAATGTCTGGTAGTGATCGGTTGTCTTATGGCGGTCGACAACCAGGAGGATGTTTGATGGTGACCGATGTTCCAGCGATGGTTTAGTGGAGGTATAATGGTAATCAACAGTCAGGCATAGGTCTGACAGTGATCGGTGGTCGGACGACGGTCGGGTGGAGATCTAGTGTTGGTCGACGACGATATGTGGTCGAGCTAAAGTCTGGCAGTGATTGCCTGACTAGTGATGGTCAGTGATCCAGCGATGGTTGATCTTATGGTAGTTGTCCATAAGAGTTTGCTTACGGTGGTGCTCGGCTTGAGCTTTAGGATCCTTGAAGCCTCAGAGCTTTCTATGATCTCTAGCAAAAGGTCTACCTCATGTTGAGAGTTGGGGACTATTTATAAATTTTGAAAGTTACAAGATCTGTAAATATGGAGAAGATTTAAAGAAAATTTTGAGTGCTCCATTGGACAACCCATATTGATTCCCTCGATCATAGATCATGCATTCATCATTTAATTGTCTTAATGATGTCGTAATGAGATGATCTTGTGCTCATTGGATTCATCTCACTGAGCCCCTCGATTCGATTATAAGCATGCTATATTTGGACATAAATTGGTCATCAAAATATTGATTTAAAGTTTCCTAATATGTTTTTAAGCCATTGATTTGAGCTCATTTGGGCTCGGATTGGACCAATTTTGGTGTCGTTGGGTTTGTTTTATCGAGACGTTCAATTTGTCTATATGTTTGTTGAACTTGGAGTTCGGATGGTCCCCAATTTAATTTTAGAAGATGACAATTTGAATATCCCTCAAAATTTGTGCTCGATCAATATGATTTTTGGTAATGTACCAATTCTATATTTTTACAATATAGTATATCATACTCTGCATTCAATTTTCAAGCAGTCAACCAATGTCCTTGAAAGACTTATTTGGAGCTAAGGATTTCTTGGGATATTGATCAGCAATTCTATTAGTTGTTGTTGAAATATATGGTTGTTCTTTCAGTACGAACTCTTATATGTCGTATTATTTACTTATTAGGCTTTATGATGGTTTTATCCAATGCTTTAAAACTCGGACCGGACCGGCCGGTCCGACCGGTTCAACCGTGAACCGATCCAAAGGCCGGTTCGGTTCAACCTGAAAACCGGCTTAGCATCAAACCGGCCGGTTTTGTCCAAAACTGCTGGTTCAACCGGCGAACCGGTCACGGTTTTTTTGAACCGGCCGATTCAAGTTTTGTATTTTTTAATATTTAAATTTTAAATAACTTATTTTAAATATTAAAAAATATTTGTAATTTAATTTCAAATTTGAAATGATTAATTTTAAATTAAAAATTCCAAATAAACATTTCATGAAATTTCATCTCTTTTCATGATGTACTACATCTTTCTAGCTCAAAAGCTAATATATGGTAAAAGCTTCACCAAGGGAAAGTCTCCCAAGTGATGTGGGACTAAAAAACTTAAAGCTCATATGTCTTTCTTCTTAACTTTTAAGTTTAAAACATACACTATTCATTTAAAAAATTTATTTTAAATAATATTTTTATGATGAAAATCATGAAATAATATTTATTTTTAATTAATAATATAAAATAAATTATATTCATCATTTTTTTTATGTACCATAAATATTAATTTATTTATTTATTATTTATAATAAATGATTTAATTTAACCTCAATAATTTATAAATGTAAAATAATAATATGAATCTAATATATAAATTATATATAAATATATAACATAAATTAAGGATTATTTATATTAAACTTATTAATTCATTTCTAAGTTAATTTTTGTTAAATTTAAATTAAATTTAAAGATTGAATATGTTTAAATTTAAAATTATATAAGATATTAGTAATGTGTGAATTAAATTTATTTTTTAATAAAAAAGTTATATTATTATATGATTTTTATATCATCTAAATTGTATTTATTATGTCATTCGGTTCAACCCCGATTCGACCGGTTGAACCGGTCAAACCGTGAACCGCTCTATCTATCGGTTCGTTGTCCGGTCCGGTTTTCACAACCTTGATTTTATCCTTCAATTTAAGATGCTCAAGCAATGTATTTATAAGTTCAATAATTTGTAAATATTATTTTACTAAGAAAATATTTTTTACATTTTAAATAAATTAAACCACTCATATTTATTTGAAAATGACAGCAAAGTGTTTTTTTTAAGGATGAAGAACAATTTAAATGTTATTTGAAGTTTTGAACGGTAAAATGCATTTTTTTTTTTAAATAAACGGCACACCACTGCCTTTTCCACTCCCAACAGTTCTCAAGTTCTTCCAACTACTCCGGTGGAACTCGCAATTCACTAGGAGAGAGAGAGAGAGAGAGAGAGAGAGAGAAAATGGAGAAAAGCCCCCTTCTCCGGCCATCCTCCATCATGGTAGGAGTAGTAGACTACCGCGGTCAACCCATCTCCCGATCATCCTCTGGTGGCTGGACCTCCGCGTTCTTTATCATAGGTAAGCTTCCCTCTATCCATGCCACCGCCTCTTCCCTCTTCACCTCCTTGAATACCTCTCTTAATGGAGTCAGGGTTTGAAATCGCTGAGGGAATGGCGTATTACGGCATCTCGTTCAACCTCGTATCGTACCTCACCGGCCCCCTCAACTTCTCTACGGCCGCCGCCGCCGCCTCTGTTAATAACTGGTCCGGCGTCTCTCTGCTTCTTCCCTTCCTCGGCGCTTTTGTTGCCGATTCGTTGCTCGGCCGCTACAGAACCATCGTCCTCGCCTCTCTTCTCTACGTCCTGGTAATCGGGAAAAAGCCCCTTTTATTTCCTCTCTATTCACTACCCAACTCATCTAGTTTTCATCGTTGTGCAGGGTCTAGGGTTTCTCACTCTCACTGCCGTGCTTTCAATCCCCTGCTCAGGGGACCAAACGCTTACCGTGAAATCCACTTCCTGTTCTCCAGCAGTTCTCCAAGTTGTTTTGTTCTTCTTATCCCTCTATCTTGTAGCCTTTGCCGGAGGAGGCCACAGGCCTTGCCTTCAGGCGTTTGGCGCCGACCAATTCGACGTGAGCGATAACCAAGAGCGCATTGCGAGGAGTTCATTCTTTAATTGGTTGTGCTTTGGGATAAATAGTGGTATGATTGTCTCCTTCATTGCATTGAGCTACATCCAGGACAACAATGGCTGGAGCTTTGGATTCGGAATCCCTTGTGCTGTTATGGGCGCTGCTTTTCTAGTTTTCTTGTTGGGAAGCAGGACTTACCGCTGCTATCCCTTACAGGATACAAGCCCGTTTATTAGGATTGGTAAAGGGCTTGCTGATATGGTCATGAGCAGGCAATCCTCTGCTGATCGTTCGGCATCTGAAGTAGAAGCCAACGACCAAGAACAGCACTTTGGCTGTCTATCTGATCAAGACACAAAGTAAGAGTTCCGTTTCTAACTTTCAGCTTTTAAATATTGGATCTCAGCTTGCATACTTAAAATTTTAGATTGGTTCTAATCAGTGATTTACGGTTTACAGGGTTTGGAATCTGTTTAGACTTGTTTTTTCTCATTCTAGCAATCTAAGTTAAACATTATGTAAGTGTTGGAGATCGCTGTATCAGGTCCTATTATCTCCTCTCTTTTTTTTTTTTTGGAGAAATTTTTGGTAGTAGCTTATTGGTAATTAAAATAAGGAATAGGAGTCTAAATGGAGTAAAATTGAAAAATATAGAATACGGAAGTTTCATATACAAATTAAAACGAAAAATGAATTCCGTATAAGTGAGTACGAAAAATGATTTTCCTTGTTCATGAATACGGGAACAACATCCCATATTCCTAGAATAAGAAAAAATCAATTCTCATATTCACTCGTAGATACGAGAATTGATTTTTCGTTTTCATTTTTAAAATTTTTGTGGCCCACAAAACAATTGGCCGAGGACTAATTTTGGTAGATTTTTGGCATTTATAGTTGGTTGGTGCGCAAGTAATCAATTTAATATTTTCAGTTTATTAATTGTATTAATTTTCTACTAAAATGCAAAAGAATAAATTTTGTGAATACTTTAAAAAAAAATGCAAAAGAATAATGTGAATCAATTTTGTGAAGAATCATTTCATTAATTGTTGACTAACATATTACTTAGTGCAAAAATAAAAATAACTGAACACGAGCATAAACTAACACTTGATTTGCAAATAAAAATTTAATTGGATCTTACAAATATGTTACAATCACATCAAATGAAAATCTAGGTTAACTACATTGAGTTGGACTTATTAATACAATAAACCTACATGAAATGCAAACTGGAAATGAAAATTTAAACTAAACACATATTCATTGTGTCATCAAATTAAGCTAAAGTCTAAGCTAATCATGTTAAATTTAATCAATTAATGCAATGAACATGAATCAAATATGAACACTGAATGAATAAAAAATAGGACTAGATCATTTCTAAAATTTAAACTAAAGCACAAAATTAAAAACGACCAAATCATTTGATAATCTAAAATTAGGGATGTAAAAAAATGACTTACCCGAACCAGATCCAGAAAATCCGAGTTTGAGTTGACCCGTTTAATAAATAGGTAGTGTTTGGGTTCGAAATTTCAACCCGTTTATTAAATGAATCAGGTTTGGGTTGACACACTTACCAGTTCTGACTCAAAATCATATGTTTAAATTATATATATTTTTTTATTTTTAAATTTTTAGTTTGATTGTCTTCTTTTTATTAATTAATCTGAAATCTATTATTTTAAAAAAATTATTATTTTTTTTTAAATGAAAACAAGTTATCGTGTTAGGTTCGGGTCATTCAAGTTGCTAGCAAGTTGGGTTCGGGTCCAATTTTTTTACCCATTTATTAAATGGTCGGGTTTGGATTGATCGGATTGGGGTTTGATTAATTTCAACCCGTTGATCTGTTTCCAAACCACTAATGTAATATTTAATATTTTCTAATACAAAATTTTTTTATAAAGCAGGAAGAACGCTTTCTTATGCATCTATACTGCATTGTAACTGGTATTTCAACATTTAGCATTGATTAACATTTACAATTCTTACAATTAGGCTTGTTCATAGTGATAATTTGCTTGGTGATGAACGGATTGAAGACGCTAAGCGGATGCTTCGATTGTTTCCCATATGGGCAACCTGTTTAGTCTATGCCATAACCTTATCTCAGAATTCAACCTTTTTCAACAAGCAAGGTGACACAATGGACAGGCGTATTGGACAGAGCTTCCAAATTCCATCGGCCGCTCTACAAAGCATCATAAGCATCGTCGTTGTCACCTTCATTCCTGTCTATGACCGTGTGCTTGTTCCCATAGCCAGAAATATTTCTGGGCTTTCTTCTGGCATCACACAGCTTAAAAGAATTGGCATTGGATTGTTTGTTTCGGTGATTATGATGGTCGTCGCAGCTCTGGTGGAGAAGAAGAGAATTGAAACTGCAAGAAAACATGGTTTGATCGATCAGCCGAATGCAACAGTGCCAATGAGCGTATTGTGGCTGCTTCCTCAGTACATTCTATTTGGCATCATGGGTGCGTTTGGAATGGTTGGCATGCAGGAGTTTTTCTATGATCAGGTTCCTGATGCATTGAGGAGTCTAGGTCTTGCTTTCTATCTCAGTATATTGGGCACAGGAAGCTTCATTAGTGGTTTGCTTGTCTCAGTGATTGATGAAATTACTAAAAGAGAAGGGGAGAGCTGGTTCTCAGACAATTTGAATCGAGCTCATCTTGATTATTTCTACTGGCTCCTTGCAGGACTTGGTGCTATTGCGCTGGTCCTTTTTGTCTGCTTCGCTCAATCCTACGCATACAAGAACGAATACCGCAGTGTGTGATATGCTAAAGCAAATCGAATTTTATTACGTAAAATATGCTTTGTTATTGTCTTCAGTTCTGTTGAAGATAAGCTCAAGCAGCTTGTGTAGTTTGCTTGGCTAGCCTTATTGTTTTCTGAATGCTGTGATTCTTCCTACGCTACTCAATGCTTTCATTCATGAATAGATTTGAATTTCCTTTATGCTTATTGTTGTGGGATTTCAAAGCACACCTTCTCTATTTGTGGTAATAATTGAATTTGTTTATCACCACAAGATACAAAAGCTTTCTTTAATTTTTTCCTTTTGCTCCTTTGATCTTTTTTTTTTAAATAGACTTAAATATCCAAGACTTGATACAATATGAGAGATGTGTTGTGCCACTTCTCCCTTCACCTTGACAGTCTTTCTCTTGGTCCCTACACTTTTTCTCCTTCTAGGCTGAAGACCCCTTTGCTTGGGGATCACAGCAATTTCTTTGAAGAGTACAAAGCCATTCTGTTTTATCTCATTCTATATTCTCATTGATTCATTGTTTTCTATTGGACCAGTGGAGCAACCACATCCTGAAGCATTTGTAGCTCTCATATGCTCAAGTTTCTTATACAGATAAAAGGGAGTGTTAAAATCCACCCCAAGTTTTGGCTTATCAATTACTTGAGAAACACTCTTTATTTAACTTTTGTTTATCATGGAAACTTTACAGGTATCTTTCATGTTTTCAGCTTAAGGTTTCGTTTGGAACGGCTTTCTTGTTGCTTCTTAAAACAACTTTCTAGTTCATTCATTAAAATTTTTGTACTAGAAAACGGCTTTAAGAAGCAACAAGAAAGCCGTCCCAAACGAAGCCTAAAGCTCACTAATAGTAACCATGGATAATTGCAAATTGATGGCATGACCCAAACTGAGAGCTGCAACATCAGTTTCAAGAGAACTATTGTTCATTGGTATGTCTAATGGATGGTTAGAAAACTTCAAATCAGTTGCCTTAGTGATTTGGGAACTGTCCCCTTCTTCACTAAAATATTCAAGTTCTCCAGTTCTCTTTTCTATTGGGTTAGGTGATGATGAACCGATTCCTTCCTCCGATCGCATCACTGTCTTCGAATTTAGCTAAATAATTGATTTGCATTTATTTCAAATGGTTTTTAATTAATTATTAGGTTACTTAATTAACTAATCAATATTACAGTTCATCAATTAATTCAACCGGTAAATTAAATGCTCTTTAATTTCAATTTTTTCTTAGAGATCAGTTTTATTTAAATCCACATAAATCCAAATTCTTTGACGAAATTTTGGTAACCTCCTAGCGTCCCCTCCTCTCATGGGGAGGTCAGGGCGGCAACTGCCAATATTTTCTTCCCGGCCAGACCTATGGTTGACGGCTCGAGGACTTGAATTTGAAACCATCCAGATCGGACTTAAAGTCGTTGGTCCGAGGTCTTGAAGGTGAAACCATCTCGACCGGACTTAAAGTCTACAGTGCAAGGTCTTGAATTTGAAACTATATCGATCGGACTTAAAGTCAACGACGCTAGGTGTTGAATTTGTAACCATCTCGATTGGACTTAAAGTCGTTGGTGCGAGGTCTTGAATTTGTAATCATCTTGACCGGACTTAAAGTCGACGGTGCGAGGTCCTAAATTTGTAACCATCTCGACTGGACTTAAAGTCGACAGTGCGAGCTCTTCTTTTAACTCTTGTTTGTTTAGTGCTTAAATAAAGATTTCTTTAAAATTAAAATTAATGCAATAGCATATACTTTTGATTTATAAAAATCTGATTTGAAATCTATATATTTTTTTCTAAATCTGTCTTTAAAAAAAATATGCATCTTAAAAATCTGAATTTAAAAATCCGTATTTTTAAAATCTGCATTTTTTTTAGAATAATTTGCAATTTAAAATCCTCCTTTAAGAAAAATCTGTATTAAAAAAATCTGATTTTTGAACAGAATACTCTGATTTTTAAGTAAAGAGGAATACTTTCTTATTGAAAAAGAACATAAATCAGTTGTAGACAGGCACTGTCACAGTTAATATGAGAGGGTAGAATTGGTCAAAAGTAATCATTACAGGTCAATAAAAAAGAGTCATTTTTTTGTGACGAGAAATCATTGTCCTTAGGTCAGTGAAAACCTCGGTCGATCTAGCATTCAATCATATCAATTTGCACGGGCTAACACTTTAAGTCTTTCACTGCTACCCAAGTAATTCGAACCATGGACCTAGACTTTGCCCAATCGACTCTTCAACTCCCGGACAAACAATGGTGGGTCAAAAAAAAAGTCATTCACTAGGAGGTAATTATTTCATGCAGTTGGGGCAAGACAAGCAATTTAAGTAAACAATAGGATTGGAATGGTTTATGGTCACGGATATATTCACATAAATAAAACAGTTCAAAATATTATCTATTTTTAAGACAAAGATACAGGCGCGGTTGGACTTTGTGACATAGGAGGCGGAGGTGGTTTGTAGGAACAATTATTACGTCCTCTGACCTGGCGTAGAGGTACGTTCGGCCACCAATAACATGTCTCCACGTGCTCTTACTTTTTACCGCGCGGCCTGACAACTTGACCCGAAGCGGAACCCGGGAATGCTATGTTCGCGATTTTCTCGGTATTGCTCGGTATTGCTTTGAAAAAACGAGCAATACCGCTCTGTGAAGATCAAAACTATACAATACCGAGTTGTACCGAGTTTTTCTACAACTCGGTACAACTCGGTATTTGCTCAGGATTTGCTCGGTATTGCTAGGTATTTGCTCGGTATTGCTAGAAAAAACTCGGTACAACTCAGTATTTGCTAAGGATTTGCTCGGTATTGCTAAGGATTTGCTCGGTATTGCTAGGTATTTGCTCGGTATTGTTAGAAAAAACTCGGTACAACTCGGTACAACTCAGGATTTCCTCGGTATTGCTAGGGATTTGCTCGGTATTGCTAGGGATTTGCTCGGTATTGCTAGGTATTTACTCAGTATTGCTAGAAAAAACTAGGTACAACTCGGTATTTGCTAGATATTTGAAATATATCCAAAAGGTTATGGGATGTTGTTCGGCTCGTCAAGGAATTAAAAAAACGCACGCGGTAGAACCCAAAAAACAGCGGGTCGGGTCGGCGACTTTTCTTCGTGCTACGCGGCGCTAAAACGTTGGTGGCCGAACGTAGAGGAGCGTACGTTCACCGAACCAAATAAAAATTCGGTTTGTAGGCTTAGCAGTGAGATTTACCTGTGAAGAGAAGAATGATTTTGCGATTTGAGGGGTCTCGTGCTCGACGGCAAGATAGATCGGGCTAGTTCGGCCAGCGTGCTCCACGTCAAAGACAAAGTAGAGGCGGGCTTGTTGGGGTGGAGAGTAGAGGCGCGGACAGTAAGGCTTCGTTTGGGACGGCTTCACGGCTACGTTACTTTATAAAAAATTGTTAAATGCTCATTTAGGGCGTCGCGATAGAAGGAAGTTAGAAAATTTTTTGCGGTCTGTGGCTACTTCCGCGACCTTTCGGTGCCTCATGCGGTACGCTGCTTCCCCTGCTTCCCGTGGTTTTGAAGAGAAAAAAATGCCGTAAATGCCCCCATTTGTGCGAGACTACTTCTCCCTCGTCGTTAGCGGATCATTCCGGGCTCTAATCACTGCTGAGCTCTCCACCCTCTTCCCCTCCAACGGTGGCTACGTCGTCTGGATCTCCTCTGCCTTCAGCTCCTTTTAGGGCTTCCAGCAGGGAATTTGGATGGCCTAAGGGCTTCTAGTGCTGCGGCAAGTAGTATAGTACAGTGATTGTCTTCTCTGTGAAAATAGGACTCCGGCGGGTCAGCGAGGAATCTGTGGATGTTTGTCCAGCCGGAGCTGGCGGGGAGGGCGAGGAAGGTTCCGAGGGAAAGAGGGTTGCGAAGGACGGCGTCGATGTCGCGGGGGAAGAATTCGACTTTTGAGAAGCGACGGCGGTAGAGGATTTCGGCGTTTGCAGGGGAGAGGCGGATGAGTGTGACGGCTCTGCGGAGGGGGAGGCGGTGGCCGACGAAGACCGGTTGCACGAGTAAACTTGGCCTGCAGAACTTGGTGTAGCTGCAGCGGCCAGTGAAGAGGAGGAGAGAGGCTTCGTTGTCTTTGTCGATCGCCATGTACACATATTCGGCGCCACTTGAACGGAACCACTCATCCATTTGCTCCACGAGCTGCAACCCGACTCACTTGCGACCGTGTGATTATATCCATTTTATTAATTGTTTAACCACTTTTTAAGTGAAGTTGCAACATGTATTATATATGGTTTATTATAAAGTAATAATTATATATGAAAATAATGGTTTATTATAAAGTAATAATTGAGAATCTAAAATCTGAACAAATAATTTTGAAATATGATAGAAAATTTAAGTAAAAAATTTATAATATTTATATATAAAAACTTAAAAAAAATTAAAATAAATATTTGATTTGAATTTAGAATTATTAGTTTGTTATCATATAAATTTAAAAATATTTATATTTAATAAAAAATTTCATGCTAATATATAGAAGGGTATCAAAGTAATTTATTGTAATACAACATCAGCACAGCAACTCAGCAGTTATACTACCCAAATAAAATTTATTGATTTTTGTACAGCAACTTTATAAAGTAGCTTTCTGGACAACAACTTCACAACCTGCTTTACCGACAGCTGCAACAGTCCCAAACGAAGCCTAAGTCGGATAAGAAACCGACTTTGGAAATTGTCTTTCTTAAATAAAATCTCTAAATAGCATTCATCCTGAGATATCACTGCATTCATTGCCAACCTCAATCAAATCAAGCTCTTAGAAACTTTCAACTTACAGCTTATTCATTTTATTTAAAACTTGTCTGATTTTATGTTCCTATATATGCGTCTCTTCTATTGCTCTATAAATTATAAATTTAGCTATGCAAAAATCCAAATTCCACTTGACTTATTTTAACAAAATATGATGTTATAGATAGATTTAATATTTCATTCTGTTTTCCATCTCTATATGTATGGGCTGGTTGCCCTATACATATCTCCACTCCAAGTCTGTTTGAACAGAAAGATTGCTGTTTTTATTGAATCCAAACATTCTTCTGATATGTTGTAGTTGTAGGTAGTAGCAAATTCAAGACACATCTTTTCCATCTTTATTTTCATTATTTTGTTAATTATTTTTATTAGTCAACAATATTCTAATAGTTTTCATAGATGTTTCTAGTTTCTTAATTTATATGATTTCTTTACTACTACTACTGGTGATTTTGGAAGAATAATTTAATATTTATTGATTTGACCTTCAATAAAATTTATTGATTTATTGATCTATAGATTTACTTGGTTTACCAATTTTAGTTTTTATGTACCACATTGTTTTACTCACTTTTTGAGAATTATAAATAAACTATTATTTTATGTGATATACTTTCCATAAAAATGTGTTGTTTTAATTGTGCTGTGCATAAAAAATATAAAAATGACACAAAATTTTAAGTATCATCCAACACCGTGGTGTTAGATAAAACAATGCTGCTACGCCATCAAGGATACCACAGAGTGCCACAATATTGACATGGCAGTGTAGACTTCTCTGTAATTGATAGCGACGCATTATCAAAATGGTCAGCTAACCAGGCATCACAGCATTGGAAAGTCAACAACGTCGTGATGTAGCAGTTATATCTTCCGAAGGACATGATATGCCAATGAAGCAATGCAACTATTCACTAAGTAACTGATCCATATTAGTAAGTGTCATGGTAGTGCAAAAATATAAGTGCAGTGGCGTTTGTTCATTTTATGGGTGTTGTTGCACATATATTTCAAGCATCGTTGTGCTAGTTACCTAATTTATCTGTAAATATTCATTGTGTTATATTTATAAGAGAGTTTAGTCACTTATCTAATATTTCTGAAACACCCCATATATCCTATGTATTTGGCTTTACAGCTTGCTTTAGAGAAAATTTAATTCAAATTATTATTTTACTAGAATACTAGGATTATATTCCTGAAGTTAGGGTTTTATGATTTTGGGTCCGCCCCATATACTAAGTCTAATTTGTGCATTAAACCATAGTGGCCCGAACCTAGCTAATGATATGCAAATCTTGACTAATCCCATCCTAGATTGGAGAGCTAGCTAACCACTTAGGTGCTTTAAATCTATGTATCCAATCTTTTATGAAAGATGGGTAGAGACTTTTTTTAAGTTTATTATAAATTTAGGGCTGACATCTAGAGAATATTCTAATTGACCTTTTTACTTATATATGGTTATTTTGCTTGAAATGCAATTAAATTATTAATTCTTTAGTTGATTTCTAATATAATGCATCCTGATTGACCTTGTATGCATAAATGATATGAAGCAATTTTAAAATTAGACTTAAAAAGTATATTTTTCCCCATAAACATCCTTTAGACAGAACTGCACCCTAATATGCTAGGTGGTTGGCCATAACTCGTAGATGGGGATGTGTCTAACAATAAAGAGAAGAATTTAATATGTTTGCATGAGACCCTCGGTGAGCCTGAGCTTACTTCTTAAATTTATTTTTGTTTCTATGATGGCCTACATTTTCTATATAAATTACAAGTAGAAAACATTCTAGTCCTTAAAGAGCCTAAACGCTTCCAAGCAAAATTAAAAGCAGCTTTCAAGAGTAAGATACCTAAAAAGATTATGAAACTCCTATTACGCAAAATTAAATTAATCAATTAAATCATGAAAGTAAAATAAATAAAAACAAATTTAAAAGTTTATGTTGCAAGTGCAACTTAATTATAACACATGGTCTGTAGAAATTAAAAGTGGTCAGGTACCACTAATAACAACCTGAATTCTAGTCCTAGAAATGACATAAGTGATTTTAAGAATGGGATATTATCGATGTCTTCTTTCATTCATCTTCTTTTCTTTTATGAGCTCCTTGGATTCATCATGTTCCAATATCCAAATAGAAAGAACTCCTCCCCAAAGGGGTGTTTCTTTCCTCTTTAGATTTTCAAATCATCCTATCTTGAATCTCCAAATGAAAGGAACTCTCCCCAAGTAATGTTTCCCTTCTCTTTGGAATTAAAGTTGGATGGTTAATATCCCATCTTAAAATTTAACTTTCACAACACTTTAAATTAAAATACATATAAAATATATATAAAAAAAAGACTCTAGACAACAACCATGGTTATCCTAGGTAATTATAAAAAAAAACATCTAAGGTAGTTAATATAATTTAATTTCCTCACATTTGAGCATAAACAAGCATGGACGTTCTCTTTTAATCTTTAGGAGCCTTAGCAATTTTTAGCACTTGTAAAAAATTTGTTAGTTAAATTTTAATTTAGCCACCTTTGAGTTTAGCCTTATATGAGTTTAGCCACCTATAGAAAATCCTATGAACATCCAGATTATTTCTAACCTAGGAGTAATCTAACATCCATCACATCAATTCATAGATGTCTTAAAAAAACTAACACATTAATAAATATCACATCAATTAATTATAACAATAAGCATGCATTAAAATCCTCAAAATACTTGGCACACAATCAATAGAAAAAGAAAGAACATCGGCTTAGCCTAAAACTAGAAGTGGTTGTCCTAGAAAATCATCTAAAATGTGCGCATCAGGTTGTGTAACTTGGATATGTTCTATTTTGGGTAGTTGTTAAAGTTGTATAATGTTACAATGTCTTCTAGGTTTAAGGGGAATTTTAATTTGAATTTAAGTGTTAGTGTTTTAATACTGATTTTAAGAGGTATTTTTAAGTGTTGATTAATTAATAACTTTATTTTCAGCACGGCCGTGTTGTTTATTTCACATTCTTTGGGTCTAAGTTAATAGCTTTGTAGGCCTGAGTTACCTAATAGTAACCAATATTATTTAATTAATTTAATTGGCTAAAATTAAGATTTGATAATTTTTAAATAATTGGTTGGTACTAATTCTAATCATTAAGTTAAATAATTTTTTTATTCATCAACTTGTTGTGGTGTAGTCATAGTGGGCTCGAGGAACCATACCTCCTTATGACATGTAACCCCTCAACTCAAGGTAATTCTTCCTTAAAAACTTCATCAATGAAGTGCTTGCTGTATATTTTGAGGTTGGTTATCTAATTTTAATGATTAATTTGATGTTTGCTAGAATTTTAATTAATCAATGAATTTTGGAATTTTTTGAATTATTTAATTCATTAAATAAAGGGGTTCAATTTTGACTTTTTAACTTAAAGTTGAATTCTAGAGTTTTAATATTTTTCCTAAATACAAAAGCCTAGAAAAGATAAAATACACTAAGTTTGTTGAATATGGATTTTTTTAGATTAAGTTATGATTTTTAAAAAAAATTACGTAATTTTGAAGTAGAATCATCAAAAAACGTTGATTTTTTTAAGTAAATTCTATAAGTTGACATCTTTAATAAATATTAGACCCTTAAAGGAACCTAATGCCTTTTAATTTGTTCAATTTAGAATTTTTTGTAATTAATTATAATTTTAAAAGTTTTTGCATTTAATTGAATTATTTAATTTTTTAATTAAGTTGATTTTGATGATTTTGTGCAAAACTCGCTTTGAATTTCATGAAATCACTCCCAAAGGTAATGGATTACCAATAGGGATGTTTTCAAGGTTTATAAAGTTATTTGGTATTTTAATAATGTTCAATTATTTAATTTAGTTAATTGTTGATTTTCCTTAAAAATTAAATTAAGCATAAATTAGAAGTCTAGTGGTGGGGCTTTTAATTTTTCTAGATAGCAAGTTTAAATCTAAAGAGTTAGATATATTACTTCTAGTTTTGGATTTAATTTGAATTAATTATGATTTAATTATAGTTTTAGTTAATTTTAAGGGTTGATTTTGGGTTGCCTAGATGGTGGATTAAATGAATTACAATTTATGTGAAATTTGGACCATTAGTTCACATAATCTCAAAATACCCACCAAAATTGAGCCCATGGTGGACCTTCTAAGGTTATTAACCAAACCACCAAAGGTAACCACAAGGTTACCTTTAAGGGATTAAAGTGGGCTATCTAAATTAGAGACCGGGGGGGGATGAAACCTATCTTTTACTAACCATTTTCTCAATTATAAACAATAAATAATCAATTAAATCCAAATTTTCATTAGATAGGTAGTTAGGCTTATTTGAACTTAAGGGTCAATTACTGACCTTAAGCTTAAATTGACTCAATTGTGCCCTTAAACACATCAAACAGTGGAAGAAAATTTTGAGAAAGTTAGAGACAAGCCTAATATTGGTTTCCCAAAGTTTCAAGCCTTATTCAATTGACCTAAAATTGAAATTGCAAAAATACCCCTAAGTCAATTACTATAATTGACTAAGTTTCATACATAATCACAGCCTAAGACTATAGGGCTTTTGTAGGTCTCCTCAAGACCTTTCCAATGAGTCTAAGAACACATAATTTGGTTAAGTGTGTAATGAGATATTAATTTTTAAAGTTTTCTATATTTTCTAGAATATTTAAATAAGGAATTACCTCGTCAAAGGCACTCTTTCCATACGGCGCCATCTAATTGGCTAGCCAATCATTATGACTAATTAGATAAACATGGGATGAACCATGTCCATCTAATATAAAATCAAATGGCTGAGATTAAGTACGCTCCAATATCATAAGATATAATTGAAGCCAATAATTAAGATCAACGACTATGATTATATCTTCAACCACACGCAAGACTCTATGACATGAAGCTTTCTAAAGTGATCCAAGAGATCCAAACGGTAACACTGCAGTAAATTTCATAGAAAGCATCAAGATGATAGAATCCTTCAATCCAATTTATTTCACACTTGACCATACTACATAGCTAGGGAGCTCAAGAAAAGAATTTTACCTTAGGTAATTCTCCAAATTCTAGTGCATTACATTAGGAAGCTTCAAGGGATGATGATGATTACTTTCCCTTCAAGCATCATGCCAGGATTACAATCGAAGGTAGGACTTCAATCAGAGGGTAGAAAGACTTCACTAGAGTTTGCTCAAGCTCGCTCTGGAGAGGGCTAAGAGATTGGGAAAGCTAAGGGAAAGCTCACGTCACACTGAGGAGGAGTTTTGAATGAGGCCATGTGGATTGAAGTTCCATATTCAAGCTTTGTCCATGGATATGGACGGTCATGATGGCTTAGGCGGGTCGCTGGATGTTCGCCAACTGGAGGGGAAATTTCGCTAAGCTTAGTGAACCTAAAGCTGGCAAGCTCAGGCTCTAGGAAGTCTCTGGATAAGGCTCAAGAAGAGGGTGGACCACATATGATTGGTTTCACCTGCCTTGAACACAGTCAGCCACCACTTGGGTCGAGCTTAGATGGAAAGGTCATTTGGCAACTGGTGATCTCAATGGTAAGCTCAATTGGGTGTGGGAGGGCCCAATTCTATAAGTTTGCTTGGGTTGACCAAAACCTGATGGTTTGGGTCAATTTGGGTGAGTCAAGCCAAGTGCCAGGCTAACTAGGGGAGGTGTGTTGAGCCACCCATTGTGATACACAATTAGGTCTGGTTTAGTCTATGTTGAAAGTTGGCACAAGTTAAAGTGGTTTTGACCACTTTGGGCTAGCCTAAGTCTTTACCCAAGTCAAATTAAGGGCTCGGCTAGCTTGGGAAGATTTATTGGACTTAGAACTATCCAATTCAAGTGGCACTTAGGCTTAATGGAGCCTAGGTTAAAAGTTGGCTCAACCCATAGTGGTTTTGACCACTTCAGGCTAGCCTAATTCCAAGCATAGGTCCACCCAAGGGATGGGCTAGCTAGGGTAAGTGCAAAGGGTAATGGGGTACCTAATACAAGCATTGTTTGATTTGATTTGGCTTAGGGTGAGATTTAGCTCATAAAGAGCTCTCTTCAAACATTAGGGTCAAATGATATGGCTAACACAAATGGTCAAAATGGTTGGGCCTTTAAGGGGACCCACTTAGGGACTTAATGGGTCACCTTAACAGTTTGGATTGTATTGACCTTGGTCAAAGGATTTGAGCTAGATTGAAGTTTTTGTGTGATTAGTCAAACTTGGTTGACTTGGTCAACCAGGTTGACCTATTTTCAAGGGTTGGGTCCATTGAGTTTGGATTGAAGATATGAGATCAATGGAGGTGGTTTCAAGTAATGGGAAAATCATTTGGGTTGGATGTATGTTTAAATGCTTTAGGGAGACTTTAGTCAACCATGTATACTTGGTCAACTGGATAAAACCAAGCTTGGGTTTAAGTTCAATTCACTCCTAATGGTGTTTAGGTTGCATTGGAGAAGGTTCCATGGCTTGATATGGATTGGCCATATTGAAGTTTGGAGGAAATTCCAATTCTTCCCTAAGAGGCATTTTGGTCAAATGGACCTTTGGTCAACTCTGGGTCAACATTTCATAATGAGAATTATGGACTTGGTCATTAGTTTTGGGAAAGATCTCAAAATTAAATTCTACAATGTGGAAGGTCTAGGGCATAGGTTGTAAAAATTTAAACATTTTGTAGCCTTTAGATTTCAATCAAGTTTCTAAGGTTTGAGATCTCAAATTGGACTCAAATTTAGAGGGATGAAAATATGGACATGCTTAATCAATATGAAATTGATAGATCATGAATCAGAAGTCATTTGACTATTTTTAAGGTAATTGAAAAATCACCCAAAAAGGGTTTTATGATATATGCCCTTAACCTTGAATTATTATATGGAAATTTTTATTTGAATGTAGTTTTGAATTTGATTGAATTAGTTCTATTTCACCATAATAATGAAAATTAGTTTGGTGGTTATTGATGATTAGATAAAGGAATTCAAGTGATGATCATTAGGTGACAGTGCACTGATATGGGAAATGTATTGAATCACCTGGCTATAGTATAGGGTTGTAGCATCGAGTGATTTCAGATTGATATCAACTAGATGATTAAAGTTGATTAGGCTTTATTGATATTTGATTGAAGTTTTATTGAAATCTGGATGACTACAAATAGGTGCAGGCTAATGTTTAAAGTATAGATTGAGTTCTAGATGATTGACATATGGATGACTGTCAACTATCAGATCAACACATAAGAGTCTAGATATATCCGAATGATCTCATATAGAAATGAGGTCAACACATGTCTGGATAATTCTATAATTTTGGATTAATAATGTAGAGAAACTATTAAGTACCAATGAAGATTCTTATACTCTAAAGATAAAAAATATTTTCAAAATTTTCTTTCACTTTATCTAATGCACATAATATCCATAGTATAGTTAAATCTAATGTGTTGTATATCCTCAAAAGAAGAATATAAGAAAAACTAGGAATATTATAAAAGTATGTTTTTGTACCTAGATATAGGATGTAGAATATGCTAGGTTCTTAAGGCAATGATATAATTATAGGAGGTCAGCATATATCTTTTTCACCCCTATAAACTCGATAGAGATGTAGGAATGCATATGCTCTGAATCACATTTCAAATAAGAGTCTCAGTATAAGAGATAAGAAATCCACATTCATCAATCCAAAATATTTTTTTTTTTTAAATGCTATATCCATTATCTTTAACTTTTATTAATCAGTGACTGAATCTTAAAAATTAACAATTTTATTTTAATGGGATAATTTTGCAATTAGAGTAAATAGTAGTTGTTGATTACTAAAAATTATACTTCATTGTGAGTTTGACACTTTGATGGATGTGGGCAAAGAAGCTAGTCCATGAAACTAAAATTAGGATAGAAACTTGGAATATAGGCTTCCTTATAGGCAAATTAATAGAATTAATTGATATTATGATTCAAAGGCAGATAAATATTATGTACATTCAGGAAACTAAATGGGTTGGAGAGAAGACTAAGGAGATTGATAGTTTAGCATATAAACTATGGTATTTTGATAGGAGTAGTACTATAAATGGCGTAGGTTTGATTTTAGATAAGATTTAGAAGGAAAATGTTATAAAAATTAATAGAATTGAAGATAGAATTTTAGCTTTTAAGATTATTGATGTAAGATTGTTAATATTATAAGTGCTTATGCTCCTTAAGTAGTTTTGGATATGGGTTCAAAATTAAAATTTTGGAATGACTTAGAAGAACTAATACAAAAGATACCTCTTGAAGAAAGAGTTTTTATTGGAAGAGATTTAAATGGACATGTCAGTAGAGAGGTAGATGATTTTAAAAGCATTTATGATGGTTATGGGTTTAGAACAAAAATGGAGGTGGTAAGATAATATTAGTTTTTTCTTTAGCTTATGATTTTTTAATAGCTAATACTTGTTTAAGAGAGATGATCATCTTATCATTTATAAAAGTGTATATAGTAAAATGTAGACTAATTATTTTCTTATAAGAAAATTAAATCGTTTAGATTGCAAAGATTGTAAAGTTATATTGAGTGAAAATTTATGTACACAACATCGATTATTAGTTTTGAACTTCAAGATAAATGTGAAGAAAATAAAAAAAATAAAGTAAAATGATATTTTAGGATTAGATGGGCCATTTAAAGAGTATTAACAAATGTATATTTGAGAGTAAGATTTTAGATCTTAAGATATATTTTATTTATGCATGAAGAGGCTAATATTATGTGGGAAAAAGTTACTAGTGATATTAAGAATATTACAAAATATATGCTTGGAGTTTCAAAGGGAAAAGCTCCTAATAAAAAAAATAGTTTGTGTTGAAATCCAAATGAGCAAGAAAAGATAAAAAATAAGAAGATTTATTATAAAAATTTTGATAATTGGGAAAACAATAAAGAGGCTCGTAATGAATCTAAGAAAGCTATTTGCGATGCAAAGAGCTTAGCTTTTAATAATTTATATAATAGATTAGATACTAAGGAGGGAGAAAGTTATATGTATAAGTTAGCCAAACAAAGAGATAGGAGTAGTAGAGATTTAGTTCAAGTGAAGTGTATTAAGGATGAAGATCAAAAAGTACTTTTCTTAGAAGATGATATTCAAAAATGTTGGTGAGATATTTTGCTAAACTTTTTAATGAAGAATGTGAAAATATGATTGACTTTAGTGACTTTAGCACCTTAAATGAAAGTAAAGATTTTTGTTTTTATTGGTGTATTAGTTAAACCGAAGTTAGAGAGGCTTTAAAGAAAATGAAGTGTGGAAAAGCTGTTGGACTTGATGATATTCCAATAGAGATGTGGAAATGCTTAGGAAACTTTTTAATATTGTTTTGAAGACTAAAAAGATGCCAGATGAGTGGAGAATGAGTGTTTTAATTCCTATTTTTAAGAATAAAGGCGATGCACAAGAGTGTGTGAATTATAGAGGGATTAAGTTAATGTGCCATACATTAAAACTATGGGAGTGAGTTATGGAGCGTAGGTTACAACATGATACTAATGTTTCTCAAAATCAATTTGGATTCATGCCAGGTAGGTCTACCATGGAAGCCATACATTAATTGAGAGGTTTGATGGCGAAATATAGAGAGAATAAGGAGGATCTACATATGTTATTTATTGATTTAGAGAAACCATATGATAAAGTTCTAAGAGAAGAGTTATAGATAGTTCTTGAAAAGAAAGGAGTTAATAATACTTAATTTCAAATCATTAAAGATATGTATGCAAGAGCTATTACATGTGTTCAAACACAAGGTGGTTTGACTAAGTATTTTCTATTTTAGTTGGATTACATCAAGGATCAACCTTAAGCCTATATCTTTTTGCTTTAGACATGAATGTTTTCACTAGACATTTGCAAGAGGATGTACCTTAGTGTACGGTTTTTGCTGATGATATTCTTCTTGTTAATAAGACTAAAGAGGGAGTTGAAGGTAAACTTGATTTATGGAGATCAATCTTAGAGCCCAAAAGATTTCACTTGAGTAGATCTAAAACTAAATATATGGAGTGTAATTTTAGTAGCAATAAACCTAGTGAGGGGATTGTGACTTTGGGCGATCAAGTAATTAATAAGAGTACACATTTTAGATATCTTAGATCTATTGTTCAAAGTGATGGTGAAATAGATGGGGATATTATCAGCAGAATTCAAGTTGGATGGGTTAAGTGGAGGAATGCATCAGGCTTGTTGTGCGATAGAAAAGTCCCCTTGAAACTTAAAGGAGAAATTCTATAAGATGTTGGTGAAACCTGTAATTCTTTATGGTGCTGATTGTTGACCATTAAAAGTGAAGCAACTTACTAAGTTAAGTGTTGCAGAGATGAGGATGCTTAGGTGGATGAGTGGCATTACCCTTAGAGATAGAATGTGATATGAGCTTATACGTGAAAAGGTTGGAGTAGCTCCAGTAGAAGATAAGATTAGAGGGAGCCTCCTTAAATGGTTTGGTCACATTAAATGGAGGCCTTCAGATCCCGGTTAGGAAAGTTGAGGTTTTAGATTTGTCTTATGTTAAGAAAGGTAGATGTAGACCTAAAAAGACTTGGTTAGAAAATATTAGAAATGATCTTTCTTTATTAGATTTAAATGAGAATTTGACTTTTAATAGGACACAATGGTGAAAACGAATTCATGTAGCCGACCCCATGTAGTGGGACAAAGGCTTGATGATGATGATGATGTTGTTGTTATGAGTTTAATACTTTACTCTATCACTTTTTTACTTGATTTGACATGTATACTTTCATATATTAAGTGAGATTTGTTATTTTTATATATCAAAGAGAACCTAAGAATTATATAGGGGAGATAGTTCTTTAAATATTTTCATAATTCAAAAGTGCACTTGAAAATCCTATCAAGTTTTTGGCACCATTGCTAGGGAAGTATTTTCCTTTTTACAAATTTTATCTATATTATTGAATTAATTGCATAATTAAACTTACTTATATCCTTTATTTTATGTGTTTTGTTTGTGACATATTCATTATTACATTAGTTGTTGTCTTCAGTAGTTTTGCATCCTATTTTGTGATAACAATTAAAGTTATAATATAAAAAATTAGTGTGTATATATATATATATATATATATATCATCACAGTGCATATTATTTGAGTGCCACAAAGTTGTGTCTCGCAGCGCCATAGCGCTTCATTTTGTTATAAGTAGGTGATTTATTTTCATTTCATTCACACTATCCATTTCCTTCAAACTTTTATATTTTTCTCTAAAATCCTCTCTAGAATAATGGCTCCTAAGATGTTTGGCAACAAGAGGGCTTCTTCTTCTTTTGATATGAGTATATTTATCTATACCTATGTTGAATCCATATTTGTTGACTGAGTCGTAAACATGCAACTAATTCCGAAATGAGATTTTCAGAATCCTACTCAACCCATTATATAAATCATAATGAGTAGAGTGGGAAAGTTTCTCTGAAGAACCATTTGCGGGTTTTTTTTTTTTAGATTTTTTTTTTTGCAAATAAAAAGAGGCAATGGATAATAAATGGTATGCTTGTGGTAAGTGAGTCCCTTTTGATTCAGTATCCATTAATAAAGTTTACATACTTGAAGACTTCAAATTTTATGAGTATAATGCCTTTATTGTTACACCTATAAATCTTGATGACATCCTGAACATTTTTTTTTTTTTGACCTAATAGTGGACTTTATTGGATAAAGAAAGAAAATAGAAGTATCAACTTCCTTGCTCTTATATGACCACTTCCAAAGCCTAGCGTTATTTCATTTTTGCTTGATTATTACCTAGTCATAATATTAATGAAGTCACCCATAATCGTACTGTTTTGAGTTATTCAATTTAAATGGGGAATTTTATTAAAGTATGAAAACTTATGTTTTCATCTCTTATATACATCATTAGGGGTATCACATCTATTGGGTTAGGGCACCCTTCTCTTATATATGCTTTATGTTTAGCAACGAGTGTTAGGGGAGAATAGAATGAAGACTAATTATTCTCCATTCAAGATCTCAAAAAAAGAAAAAAATGGTATTAAGCAAGAAGGAAAGGATGAGGAAGAAGGTGATTCAATGAGCCTAGATCATATGGTAGACTAGGAAGCAATAGTAATAGTAGGAGTACCAGAGCTCCTAAAATATTAGGAGCATAGTTGGCTGAATTGGGAGGAAAAATGAAAGAGCTGACTCACTTTTTTGAGGAAACTAGGGACTGACAATTTGAGATGAGAATGATGATGGCTCATAGTATGGACCAACATGACAAGTATTATAGATACACCTCATACTTTAATGATGCACTCTTTGGTATATTTAAGTGTAGCCCTTTCATGGAGAATCCTAAATAACTTGAGTTCCCCTTAGCATCTACCTTGAATCTATTTGTTTGGTAGCCTAGAGAGAAAGGAAATAATGATGATGAGGAGGAGAAAGAGGAAGACCCTTGTATATAGAGTTAGAGGTTTATTTTCTTTTGTTTGAGAGAAAGTGACTTTGGAGGTTACTTTGGTTGGGTAGCATGTTTTTATTTTGAATTGGATACTGTATTTTGAATAATTGAGTTGCTGAAGACTTAAAACTTAGTGCTTATGGGAGGCAACCCACTTGAGATGGTATGTGTGGTGCTTAGTGCAAGAATTATGTTGTAACTTGTGTTATGTTAATGTTATATTATCACATATTTTATCCGCCTTTTATCATTCATATTAAAGCATGTTTATTATTAATTGTTGTTTGTATTTTTATGTACATTTCATTAAAATTCCCCTCAAGCTTTCTATTATTTTTATTATTTATTAAACTTAGTAAAAATAATAATTAAAAATTATGTAAAATTAGGATAATAATAAAACCACATATTATAGTTCAAATGAACACTGCTTACAATTCATAGAGTGAAAAAACTAATAATTAACTAACTTAGATCGTTTAAGTTATTATTTTAATATAAAATTATAAGTTATACATTTATGCATTGATTTTTAAAATAAAGATAAATAATTATAATTAAAGATTAGATATATGTAGATTAAAAATGGACATCATAAGCAACCTGAATTTAGAATTGGTAATCTTATTAAATCCTTACATAAAATTCATTAAGGTTATAAAAGGGTTTAATGCCAAACTGATATTCAAATTCATTAACTATGAGCTCCATAAAATAAAAATAAAAAGAACTTTGAAAAATATTCTAAAAAAAAAAAAAGAAAAAGAAAAGATGAGTACATACAAAAATTGGTATCAGTTAAAAGCTTAGAATCTAATTACAATCTTATACTTAAATTCATAAAGATAAAATAAGAAAATTAGTATAAATAACTGTTAACTAATAAAGTTTCAATTTTAATGACTAATATATCTAATCATTAAACAATATTATTTACATTATAATTCAAAAGTTAGTAATTAAATCTATAACCTATGAATTCAAATTAAGCAATAATAAGGATGTTTAATTAGTGTAATTATTAGTATTTTTCCAAAATAGTATTAAAACCTTGTTCATTTTTACTTCTTCTTGACCATGTTTTATTATCCTATATTTTAGTATTTTAAATTATCAATTTATATTTTGTTTAATCTTTTAATTAGAATTGCAAAAATTTTATTTTCATGAAGACAAGCAATTGTTTAAGATGGGGAGAATATGATAAAGGTAAATAATATATGATTTTATGTGTATTGTTTTTAGTAAAAATATGATATTTTAGTTCTATTGTGTAAGAAGGGCATAAAATTCTAAGTATTAACTAGCGTCGTGGCGTCAGACAAATCAACATCATAGCACCATCAAGCACACCGCTAGAGTACCACAATATTGACATAGTGGCATAATTTTCTCTATTTAATAGCGCTGTAGTGTCAAGATGGTCATCTTGGCTATGCCATATTTACTGTGTTTAAGCATTGCAATGTCACAATCTTTCAAGCCTTATCAAAAAAATTATCACTCAGGCACCGCAAAGTTCAAAAGTGAGCAACACTGTGGCATAACATTTGTAACTTCCAAAGGACAAGATCTGTCAGTGAAGCGACATGATTGCTCGCTAAGTAACTGATCTACATCAACAAGCACCACGACAGACCAAAAATATCAACACAGCGATAATAGTTCATTTTACGGGCATTGTAGCGCTAATCATTCATACATTGTAGTGCCAGTTACCTAAATTGTTTTCTCCTATAAATAGTCATTGTGTTATGTTTTGTAAGAGAGTTCAACCACTTATCTATTTTTTAGTAATAATTAGAGTACTTCTTGAAAGGATATGTATGCAGGAGCTATTACTTGTGTTCAAACACAAGGTGGTTTGACCAAGTATTTCCCTATTTCAGTTGGGTTACATCAAGGATCAGCCTTAAGCCCATATCTATTTGCTTTAGTCATGGATGTTCTCACTAGACATTTGCAAGATGATGTACCTTGGTGTATGCTTTTTGCTGATGATATTCTTCTTGTTGATAAGACTAGAGAGGGAGTTGAAGGTAAACTTGAATTATGGAGGTCAACCTTAGAGTCTAAAGGTTTTCGCTTGAGTAGATCTAAAACGGAATATATGGAGTGTAATTTTAGCAGTAATAGTCCTAGTGAGGGGATTGTGACTTTGGGCGATCAAGTCATTAATAAGAGTACACGTTTTAGGTATCTTGGATCTATTGTTCAGAGTGATGGTGAAATAGATGGGGATATTATTAGCAGAATTCAAGTTGGATGGTTGAAGTGGCGGAATGCATCGGGCTTGTTATGTGATAGAAATGTACCCCTCAAACTAAAGGGAAAATTCTATAAGATGGTAGTGAGGCCTGCAATGCTTTATGGTGCCGAATGTTGGCCATTAAAAGAGAAGCATAATACTAAGTTAAGTGTGGCAGAGATGAGGATGCTTAGATGGATGAGTGGCTTTACCCTTAGAGATAGGATACGAAATGAGCATATACGTGAAAAGGTTGGAGTAGCTCCAGTAGAAGATAAGATTAGAGAGAGTCGCCTTAGATGGTTTGGTCACATAAAAAGGCGGCCTTCCGACGACCCAGTTAAGAGAGTAGAGGTATTAGATTTGACTTGTGTTAAGAAAGGTAGGGGTAGACCTAAAAAGACTTGGTTAGAAAATATTAGGAATGACCTTTCTTTATTAGATTTAAACGAGAATTTGGCTTTTAATAGGACTCAATGGAGAAAAAGGATTCATGTAGCCGACCCCACGTAGTGGGATAAAGGCTTGTTGTTGTTGTTGTATTAGAGTACTTCTTGAGATATCTCTTAGAGACAATTCTATGGGAGATTAGAGAAGTTCTAAATACATTCACTAAAGTGTTAGTTAGTGTTTGTGTGAGTAACTCTGTATGTTAAGGAAGGAGTGTAGAGGGGATACATTGATTCTTCCTAGTGATATCATTATCTTTTATTTATATTCTTCCATAATTTTAATGAAAATGAGTTTGCTTATCTTTTCATTCATATCTGTCCAATTCTTTAGTTTTGGATTAATGATGTAGAGAACCTATTAAGTACTAATGAAGATTTTTATGCTCTAAAGTGATTGAGGAATGGCATTTTTAATATTTTCCTGCTCTTTATTTAATGCACATAATGATCATATATATTGTTAAAATTTAGTGTGATGTATAGCCTCGTTAGAGGAATATAAGAACAACCAAGAATAATAAAATAGTATATTTGCATACCTATACATAAGATATAGAATATGATAGTTTTTAAGGAGATGATTTAACTGTAAGAGGTCAACAAATATCTTTATCACCCCTATAAGCTCGATGGAGATCTAGCAATGCATATGCTCTAAATCACATTACAAATAAGAGTTTCATTAATAAAGATAGGAAATCTACATTCACCAACCCAAAACATTTTATTTAAATATTATATCCCTTATCTTTAATTATTATTATTCATTGATTGAATCTCCACAATCTACATTTTTATTTCAAGAGGATAATTTTCTAAGTAGAGTAAACTATAGTTTCATGGGTTTGACACTCTAGTCTATCACTTTATTATTTGATTCGGCACATACATTTGTGTATATTAAATGGGCTTTATTATCTTTATATATCAAAGAAAACCTAAGACTTATGTAAGGGAGATATAGCCTTATACATTTTCATAATTCAAAAGTGCACTATATAACCCCCATCACTTTTTCACCATACTACTATATTATTTTATGACTTATATGGCTATTGAATGTGATTTACTATTTCTACAAAAAATTTGTGATCATATAAAGTTTTATTATTATGAAATGATTGATGGCAAGCATACTGGTTCTTTATCACACTTTGAGTTTAGTTGTAGGATTTAGTGTCCTATTGGGCTCTTTAGCTCATTATATGTGGTTTAAATTATTTTAGGTTAGGGTAGAGGATCTGAGGTGTGAGATTAAACAAAAATAGGATTCTCTAGCTTATCTTATTTATGCTTAGTTATTCTTTTATAGATAGGAGCTAGTAAATGGTATGATGTGAATATATACCTCCTAGTTATTGTATATGAGTTTGGCAATATGAATACATATGTATATTAATGTTTGGATAAATATAACAAATTTTGCTACTATTTTGTATTGGTAAAAGAAATTTAGATAGTTCTAGTGGTCGTTGATGTACTTATTAAAAGATTAAAAGAATAATTTTTCTAAATTTAGTTCTGAGGTATGAAATAGCTATTTCTTGAAGTGATCAACAAAAACCTAATTCGATTAACTCTATCCCAAAGGTCTACAACCTGATCTCTTAGTATTATAATATCTTTACCATGCTGATGTATGGGTCGGTCTGAATGGCTAGAACCCTCACCATGCTCTAACATGATGATTTTGAAGGACATTATTTTAAATCTAATTTGAGTAGAAGCAGACATAACTTGCTCCTCCCTTATGTTACTCACTACCCCGATTGACTCAAAAAGTTCACAAATTAAGTTGGGGGATGGCCTAGCCCTACGAGCTAGACCTGCTAAGCATACAATATATAGATTGAAAAATAATTCTTCCAAAATTTACAATAATATTCTTTTGAATGTAATAGTTTAAAACTACCCTATTATTAGTTACCACACTAATGTTTATGCTAGGCTTTAGCTTCATAATGATAAAGCAGTGCCATACTTTGGATTCCTAGATGAGGGTAGAAGCAGAAAAAAATATTATTTTATAATTTGTTATCTTCCACAAGGTGTTAAAATCCCTTTAGTTTAAGTACCTAATAACTTCCTCATAGTCTAAGGAAATCATGAAAAAATTTAAATATTAATGCCCTTGTTGACCTCATTTTTGTATGAGGTCACTAGGGACCCATCCAAACTCCAGATCAATCCTGACCCTATATCAATCTAGACTCTAGATCCTAGGACCTATCCTGACCCTAGGATCCTTCCAGATCAATCTAGAACCTAGGATTCTCCTAGAATACAGACCCTAGGATCTACTCTAGATCCTAGGACTTCTAGACTCCAGACTCTAGGATTTTATTAGACTCTAGGATTTCTTAGATCCTACAACCCTTCTAAAGTCTAGCTCCTAGAATTCTTCTAGATTCTAGGACAAAATTAAATTCGAACCAATTCAAACTCCTGATCAACCTTGACTTCAAATCAACCTAGATTTTAAACCTAGCCAATCATGTCTAGACTCCTAGGCAACTCAATCCCTGATCTAGACTTTGAACCATTCTTCTATCAAACCTTAATTTGGTCTAATCACTTATGATTCTCTCAAATAGTCATAAATGATTTAGGCACCCCAAGTCCAATCAATCAAACTCAAAATCCAGATCAAATCCAAAATTTAAATTCAAATCCTAAGTCCAAAGGCCAAGTCTCAAAAGCCTTTTCTTATGAATTTTCAAACATTTCAAAACCTAGCCTAATGACCTCCGATTTAGAGTCTGTCAGTTGCGTACTGATGGGACATGTCTCTGGAGGCAATCCTCCAAATTTGAGCCCATTCTGAGGTCTCTAACCTCAGAAACTTAATCAAAATCCATAGGCTGTAAGACCTTCAAATATTTACAGCCTATGCCACTGGACCTGTCACTTTGAAGATTCTGACCTTAGAGCCTTCACCAAAGCCTCTAATCACTTCCAGACCTTTAATCTTGATATGTTGAACTTTAAACTACATTTTTCTAGACCTAGTTTGACCCCTAGTTGACCAGGGGTCAAAATGACCAAAATACCCCCATGGGGTTCAAATGGTGATTTCAAACCAAATGAACTCCGAATTGAACGCAACCACCTCCAGCAAGTTTCAGATGTCATTTTAAACCTAATGAACCCTTTCCCAACCCTTGGGTCAACCTGGTTGACCAAGTCAACAGGTTTGACCCAAAAGGCCCCTCCAGGCCATGTAACCACTTCCATTGGTCATGAAATGTCACTTGAAACCTGTTGAACCTGATTCCAGACCCTAGACCCACCCGGTTGACCAAGTCAACCAATTTTGACTTAATGGCCCATTAAGGGCCTAATAAGTCTATTTGATACAAATGGCCTATTTAAACCTTGAAATCACCCCCACCAGACTCCAAATATTATTTCAATCCTGTCCAGCCTAAACCCATACTTTGGGTCCACCTAGTTGACCTAGTCAACCCAGGTCGACCAAATCAACCCTTAAGCCCTTTTATTTTTGAATCAAATTTCAAATGGATGAAATTCTTGTCAAACCCTTTTAAGTTGCTCTAATTAACTCTTCAAGTGACCCTAGTTGCCACCTCACTCTGAGTTGACCAGTTGACTGGTCAACATAGTCAACAAAGCTCTTTAAGGGGCTTAAATCCCCATTTGGCTTGGCCCAAGCTAACCCCTTCCCTCTTCAATCCATTCCAGCACTTTCTTCTAATTCCCAGGCCTCCTCCCATGCCACCTCAGCTGCCATGTGGCATGGGGACCAGTCAAACAGTCAAACTTTTGTTTTAAGTTGGTCAAGCTTGGTCAAAAAACCTCATAGAGCTAATCCTCCCTAATCTAAACCTCTCCAGCAGTTTGAATAGAGTCTAGAAGCTTCCTAAAACTCATCTTGACCCTTGGATCCAAATCAAACAGCTCCTATCAAGCCATGTGTCCAAATAAGGGACAAAAATACCCTTTACACATAGGATGTCCTTGAGCTGTCCTTGGCTGCTGCTGCTCCCACCAACTCCCTGGACAGATGGCATTCATCTGGAAGCTCATCCAATTGATCTCAGCCCTTCATTCAATCTGGAGGGGATTGAATAGGGCAAAAGGCTCAAAATGAACCTCATTCGCATCCCTACATTCTCTCTCACCCACCTAGAGCATCTCCAGTCGAGTTCTTTGTTCTTTCGAGCTCTACTGGACCTCCCAACACATTTCCCCACCCAAATCCCTCCGGTCAAAAGCTGCCTCCGACGATCTTCCGGCGAGCTCACTACCCAATCCGTCCAAGGCTTATTCCAGGAGATTCGTGGAGCGTCGGAGCTTGGAGTCAACTAGGAACTTAATCGTGGACAGTCTACAAGTTCAGAGAATCCAAAAACGGTTCAAACCGTCCATTGAATCGCTGTAAATCTCTAAACCCTAGCTTAGGACACATAGATTTAATTAGCTTTTTTATTAAGTGCTTATATATAAAAATTTAAAAAAAACTTCCCCATTATATTTCTGTTCATCTGGTAAATCTAGGTTTAAAATTTCATTCCATTTTGTTGATTAAATCGAGAGAACGAGCAAAACTTTGATTCTAGGGCGTCATTCACGGTCTGGTTCAGGCGTGCGATTTCAGGACCGTTGATCGCTCAATCAACGATCCCGATCGAGCTATTTTACAGTCTGTTCCGACCGTGTATTCCATTTGGAGTCAAATCTTTCGTGCGACGAAATCTAAACCATTGATTTGGAACAGCGGGATCAATATCTCGCCGCTGATCTTGCTGAGTTGAGATCAAGTTACGGGATTTGATCACTGCCGTTAGATGCAATAGGCGCCGATCCAACGGACAGAGTTGAGCGCTGACGTGGTTAAGTGGATTACGCGTGGGGCCCACCCGCCGTCATCCAATGATTGGCCCGCCGTTTTCTGCATTTTGACCGGCCCAACCTCAACCCGCCACGTGGCCACCAGCGCCGTTATTACATTTGAAATGATTTAAAAATTTTTTTAAAATCATTTTAAATACAGAAAACTTTAAAAAATTGTTTAAAATTAAGTATAATGTCCAAAAAATTTAATATAAGGTATCAAATTTCTCAGAAAATTCATATCTTTAATTTAAAATTAAATTTCAATTCAAAATATTTGTGTATATTTTAAGCTATTTCAACTATTAAATATTTTACTTTTAAATCAATAATTAAAAAAAAATTGAATAAAATATTTTAAATATTTCAAAATATATATATATATATATATATATATATATATTTTTAATTTATTAAAATTTTTTTTTTTAGAAAATTGAAAAACCTTATTTTAAAAGTTTTTTCAAAATTCAAAAGTTAACTTATTTTAATTAACTTTTGTTAATTGAAAATATATATTTTAATTATCATTTAAAAATATTATATTTAAAATTAAAAAAAAAACTTTCTTTTCATATAACTTTAAAAATTCAGTGGGTCTCTCAATCCCTCAAAATTTATTTTAATTATTTTATTTTGAAATATATATATTTACATATATATGTATTTCTATATATATTTATATATTTTAAAATCTACTTTAAAAATTATATATGTTTAAACCTTCCAAGCTTGAGAGATCCCTTGAAAGTTTAAGTATAGATTGAACATGATGATGAATAGAATTTATGGGGAATTGATTAGTGAATAATTGCATTTTAATTATTCATTAATCATATTATTAGCCATCTTAATTAATATTAGTTCTTGCATGTTTAGGTTGTGCACACACCACTTAGATTTAGGCTCTCCTAGATTTAGGATTTGTTTGGTGTGATTACATGCTATGTTATGTTAGTTTTAAAGGGTTAGCAAGACTTTGATTCAAACCTATTAAACTTAGGGACATTAAGGACAATAATTAAGGATTTATTTGTAGAAAACTTAGAATATTCCCAATAATTAGGATTCACCTCCTATTGACTCAAAACTTTGAACTCTTGAACTTAGGGACATGTACAGCCACTAGGGAAGAAGTTTCACTGGATTTAGAAGTCATTAAGACCCCTAATCAATTTTCCTAAGTTTAAACCTTAATTAAGCCTTAAAACCTTCCAGAAAATGTAATAAATCCCATTTTAAACTCAAAAATTATGAGTAAGACCTCTAACTGACCAGAATCATATCCTTAACCAATGAAAACTAAAACCAAATTTTATTTGACAGCAAGTTGAACCTTAATTTAATTTTAAGAGAAATTGAATATTTAATTAATATAATTAATTAATAATAATTAAAAAAATTCCAAAAATTGCCCAAACACTTGGGAATCTTTCCGTAGGTCATGCCTGACCTTTGGAGCTGATTTCAAGGAGTTGGGATCTCATTTGGAGCAAAATCACAAGAAGGGGCCTTTAATTAAGGATTTTCAATAATTCAATAAGTAGTCAAAACTTTGAACCTTCATAATTAAATCTAGAAAAATCCAAATTGAACAAACTCAATTGCATTCAACTCATAATAAGGCATAATATTTATTAAAAATGTTAAACTCCAGAAATCTGTAATATTTCAAAAAGTCAATGTTTTGGTCAACCGTAGGTCAAATCTAGTTCAAAACTTCAAACCTTTGTAATAAAATGCAAAAAAAACCAATTTTAACGTACTTACCTTCTAACTGATCGTAGTAAGGTCTAGTATTTTAATAAAATTCTAAATTTCCATAAAACACCCTTAATCAAAAAGTCAATTTTTGACCCCTTAAATTAATCATTAAAATATTCCATAAAATTCATAAAAACTTGAAATTCATTTTTTAAAACTCCAGAATTCATTAACTAACTTCTAAAATCAGTAATCAACCAATTTTGGATAAAATTCATTAACTTTTGACTCTTAATCAACTTAAGCTACTTAATTATACCGGGTACCACTAGGTAACCCAGGCCTACGAGGCTGTTAACTCAGCCCCAAGGAAGGTGAAATAAACTTCACGGCCTCGGTGTGAAACAAAGGTGGTTCCCAACAAATAATTAAATAATTGATTTTAAAAGATTTAAAATATTAATATTTAAATTCTAATTAAAAAAAAATCCCTTAAGCCTTACAACCAATCGAACTTGAAATAACTCTAAATTAATAATCCTATTTAGGACATATCAAAACCACACGACCTACCTCACACACTTTAGATGTTTTGCTAGGATCACTGACTCTAGTTTTAGGATAGGCCGGTGTTTTACTTTTTTGCTGTTGTGTGCCGGATTTTTCGTAGCTTTTTCACTGCATGCTGTTTGCTAGTGTAGAATTGTTGTGTTTGCTTACTTACTTTCTGCACTCTGTGTTTGATTGTGCGTTAGACCTACCCCTAGGTTAGGAACGAAATATATACTTGTGCAATCTTATGCAGGTGGCCATGCTCATATAAGGAGCTGAAATTAAAAGGGGGCAGTTAATAAAAAAAAATATATAACTCTTTGCACAGGTACCTGCCGCGCTTAAGACCCCCTTTAAATAAAAAGAGCATGGCCAAGTGTGGCTAAAAAAAAAATGCATTTCAATTTTTCATATTATAACTGCTTGGGAATATATACAACTGTTGATTATTAGGATAACCTTGCAGGATCGAGTCTAGATTTTCTTATTTCTCTCAATGTAAATTTAATTCAGTTAAGGTTGTAATTCTTTAAAATGATTTGAGATTGGGATATGAATATCCAATTTGAATTTCAAAGAGGTGAAGACATCCCTAAAGGGGAGAGTCTTCTTCCATTTGAAATTCAAATTAGGATACTTTGCAAATATCCAAAGAGGAAGGATAACACCCCGATCAAAGGGGGAGTTTCTTTCCATTTGGATATCCTGAAACCGACGAATCGAGATGTTAGTGAGAAGGTGACGAGGATTGGACAACGAGAAGAATCACAAGTCTCAAAATCATTTGATTTAGGATTAGAAATCCGGGTTGTAGTCAGTGGTGCCCGGCCACTTTAATTTCTTGTAAAATTTTTGAGATGTAATAATGAAGGGCACTTGCCTATGGACATTCAATTTGATAAATTTAATTTGATTGATTTGTTTAATTTGATTGCGCTTTTAGAACTCCTGTTTTTTTCTAGCTTTTTTATTTGCATGCCGCATTTGATTTAGCCTGGAATTCGAATTTAGGCTCTTAGGGGTCTGTCAAAAATTCTTCTACTTTAATTATTAAAAAAAATTTTTAAGATAAGATAGCAACTCTAAACGGTCCTAAGAAGTAAGCTCGGACTCGCCGAGGGTTTTTTCATGCATACATATTGTACTTTCTCAACCTTGTTAGGCATCTCCCCGCCTGCGGGTTCTGGCAGGCCACCTGACCTATGAGGGTGCCGATCTGTCAAGGGGATGTTATGCAATCTCTAGGATAAAACCTATTTTCTAAGCCAAAAAATTTTTAAACTGCTACATACAAATTTTGCATTCAATCGAGTCAATTAGCATGCATCGCATTAGTAACAAATTTAAAGGAGTCTAATATTTAATTGCATCTATTTAGACATCGAATACCCGACATAAGTTAAAGGGGTCAATTAAGGATCTGCTCTAGATGTCGACCCCATTCCTCTAAAATTTTCTAATTAACGTCCCCTATCACTCAACATTAAAAGACCGGACTCATATTTTAAAATCGTTTAGGTGGTTTAGCTGGCTCCCCAATCCAGGCCGGGGTAAGACCAGATCCGCATTGCACTAGCTAGGTTCGGGGCACTAATTTCGAGTGCCCAATTTAGATTTAGGTTCTGAGGCTGGCCCGGGCCATAAGACCTCAAATTTCGGGAATTGAATCCCAAATTTCTAATAAAATCGACCACTCAAACTAAAAATTTCTTTCAATCAAATATAAGCCTAACACTTAGGATAGATTGGGATGTTTCTGAAGTAATTCAGAATCTCAAAAACATCCCTTACTTTTTCTCCTTTGATTTCAAAAATAAGTGTTCAATCTTGAACCAATCCCCCTTGAAATTCAAACCTTAACTTCCTTTGATATTTAACTTTGAAATCTAAATAAAATTCATATCGCTATTTTAATCGAGAGTTTTCGTAGGAAAATCTCTAATTTTCCTACGATGTAATTAACTACGAGGGCTTGCGCTCGTAGGAGATTTAGAAACCCGGATTTAATTTTTAAAAATTAAAGTTTTTTTCAAAAAAGCTCTAATTAATTATCTTTTGGAATTTAAAAATATAACAATCATTATCGTCATTATTCAAAATTATCGAAAATAATTGATATTTTCTTTCAGAGAAATATATCAATTATTATCGTAATTTTGATTATGAAATTAATGATCTTTTTTCCAAGTTAGCATAGTCAAATAATCTTGAGTTTGACTATTTTGATAATTTGGGTAGTTTTAATGTTTTTGAAGTTTTGGACCAATTAGCGAACAATATTTCTCTGTTCGAGATGATATATTATTCCTAATGTTCTCTCCATTTTAGATGATTATAAAATTAAAGTATGAATTTAATACTCCCAAAAATAATTAAATATTTTTCAAAACTATATATACTTAAATGATATATTTTTTAATCAAAACAAAAATGGCGACTCCGCTGGGGATTTATCTCACTCTTCATCTTTAATAGCGATATTAATTTTATTGAATCGGTAGTCTTAACTACCTTTCCCTCCATTGGTCCCTCTTTCATTTCTCTCTTGAAAGAGTGTGGCCAATTCAATTAAGAGTTGTCAAATGAGAGGTGAGTGTAGGGAATTTCCCTCTAGATCGGGCTTGAACATTTTGCCTCCAACCTGGTTGGTAGAGCGAAAGAGTTAAGCCTATCTCCCTCTAGACATTTCTATAAATGTTAGAAACTTGCGTGCTCGGATTGTTAGTAGCATGCTAAGTTATATAACTTATAGAAATTCTCCTTAATTTTAAAATCTAAAATCTCCAATCTTTTGATAGAGTTAATTCTTTCCAACATCTAAATAATCGCTACATGATATCGTTGTATATTGAGTTGTAATTGTTTCAATTTCAATATATATATACGATTAATCGTAGAATTCAATTTTAAAGATTTCATTAAAAATTCAATTATATCGATCGAATTAAGCTATGACATTTCGTTCTTAATCCATTAATTAGAATGAAAGAGTTAAGTAAATTCAAAATAAATCTCCCCTAAATAATGTGGACCTTTTGTTGAACGAAAGTTCAACACCTTGAGTCCCAAAATAAGGGGAGATGCTGCCGAAATTTTGAATTTTTAGACATCTCTTTAAAAGATCATTTCAAATTGATTGATTGTTGTTATATACCTTCTTACGACGATCGTTGTAAGAAGCATATACGACATATCCTTGAATTCTCTCGGCAAGTTTTTGCCTTCAATAATTTCAACTTCCAATTGTATTTGAAAACCTTGTGGTATTATCTCCTTATGATTGTAGACCTTTTTGTTGAATGAAAATTCAACACCTTGAGTCTCAAAATAAGGGGAAATGCTGCCGGATTTTTGAATTTTCTAAAAAACAAATCTAATTGACTAACGTTGTTATATGTTCTCATATACAACGAACCCTTAAATTCTATCCGGTAAAATTTTGTCTTTAACATTTTACCCTTTGATTATTCTTAGGGTTGAAAGAGTGAAGCTTTCTTAATAGCTTTCCCTATATTTATTTGAGAACCTTTCTGTTGAATGAAAATTCAACACCTTGAGTTCCAAAAATAAGGGGAAATGCTGCCGGATTTTTGAATTTTCAAATCTTCATCTTTCAAATTCAATTCAATCCTCATTGTTACATGTAGCACCATAGCACTCTCCAATGGTAAAACATGTGCAATGTAAACTCAATCATTCTCAAATTCAAATATCTTCTCCAAATTCATTCAAATCAAATTCAAATCAGTATTGTTATATGTGTTTCTACAATATTTGTTTGTAGTTACACATATACAATAAAAATTCACATATTCTTTAAATCAAAGTTAACTTCTACATCTTATTATCGTATACCGAATTATAGTTCTTATGATTCGATATACATGATAAGATATAGACTTCTTTTCAAAAATTTAATTCAAAATTCTGATTCAAACTTCTCTTTTCTAAATCTCAGACAATCAAATTATCTGCAATGGCCGGCAAACTTCTGTTCTCAATGGACCGTGACTTGATGGTTGAGGAGTTGGTCTATGAAAACTCAATTCAGTTTGGAATAGGGTTCAAGTCCCTTAGGTTGGTTATGGATGGAAATACCTTAGTGGACCTTGCTGTAGAGGGAGAAAAAGCCCCTGTAGTTCAACTAGCCATAGGAGCTGGAATGATGCCCCTCCTAATTTGTGGTCAGCACTAGTTCATTTGCTTCCGCACCTAAGGGTTCCTTAAAGAAGAGAAAAGAAAGAAGAACCACCTGTTGAAAGCAAAATTGTGGTTGTGATTGAAAAGGGTTCCTCCAGCACTGAGTCCCTCTATGGCAGTAAAATGCCAGGAAGAATTACCTGAGGAGGGTAAGAAAGAAGATCACCAAGACTAAAAAAGTGGCTGAGCTGAAAGCCCTGACTAAGGTTGAACTTGAGGCTGCTGAGGAGCTGCCAATCCCTGTCTCTTCTCCACTCCTTAAAGGGAGTCGTTTTCACCCCCTTGCAGCTGCTGCAGGGGAGGAGAGAGTCAGTCGGATAGCTAGCACTCCGCCTAGCCCTGTCGACTATTCTGTGAAGAAAACCCCGAAAGAGAAGCAAGTTCTGAAAACCAGGATGCTTAGAAATATCATCCACACCTGTGCCGCCCAAGTGGGGCAGACAAAGGAGCAATATGTGAAGCAATTGAAGGGAGTAATCTCTCATAAGCTTGAGAAAGAAGTTATTAAAAGGAAGAGAAGTCTGAAGCCAAGAACTTGACTCCTCAACCAGTGAGGAAGAACAAGAAATTTGTCAAACAACCTGTATCTTCAGTCTTGGTAGATGGATACCACTGGGTGCCTCGCCTCCCTTCTGCAAAAACGGAGGAGATAGTATTAACCGGGTCTGGATCGAGTCGCTCTTTTAAGGGTAGACCACCGACCCCTTCTTTAAAACTATCGAAGCTGGCCCCAGTAGCAGCAAAACCTGAAGAAGTTCTTTAAAGAGCCAAAGCCAGTTGATGTTAAGGGCAAGAGGCCCATGTCACCAGTAGAGTCATATGCAAGGAAGAAGTTCAGCAAATGCATTGGGATACAATTTAGAGAACCTCAGAACCAAATACCAGTTGAACTCCCTAGACTCCCAGTGCAGGGATGTGAGGACTCTATTCGCGTTGATGTTGGAGCCCCCGCTGTCCAAGCACCTCCATCACCAATTAAGATAGATGTCCCTCACCCAACTGAGGAGGTCACCCTCGCGACTACCGACCCCGGGACAGTCGGAGGGGAGGAGATAGTTCCAGATCCCGATGAGGAGATGTTAGACCAGTTAGTTAGTGAGCAGATTACTGAGGAGGATGCTAAGATCAATGATATTTTTGACAAGTTGGATGTGAAAAGAATATGACCAGGTCATGGATTACGATGGCTACCTGCCACTTTATGCTGAAGCAATAGATGGGAGACCGGTTGAGGAAGTGGTTCAAGAAATCAGAGATATCCTTAAGAAGAAGGCCGTTGATGAATTCAATCCGGATGAAGATGATCTGTTAGTTGATGAAGAGCCAGTAGCAGATGTTCACATGGTTGAAACTCGTGCGTCAGCTAAAGATGCTGAGCCTTCTAAGCACCATTCTGGAAAGGAGGAAGAGTCAGCAGCAGTCGACTCGGATTCAGATAGTTCTGTCAGATTGAAAGAGAAGGATGAGTATATTAAAAATCTTGAAAGAAAAGTTGAAGAGATGATGATTAGAGTTGAACAGATGCAGAGTCAGCTTTTGCAATCACAGCAATCGAGACCCGAGCAGTTGCAGCCCACAGTACACACCATGGGCGAGCACAGCAGGAAAGCCGATTCAAATCCCAAGCTTCCAGAAGTTACTTCTCCAGTGTCTCCACCAGAAAAGGATATCCGTCAGATGATTGAAACCCAGGTAAGGGAGGCCTTAGCCCATTCACAAGGAACTGTATCTATTCCAAAGGGTAGACCCTATCCCGAGGAATATGATTTGGTTCCTTACCCAAAGGGTTTTGTGCCACCTTCTTTTTAAAGTTTTTAGCGGCTTAGAAAACCCAAGACAGCATCTGGCCCATTTCCGAGCAAGCTGTTGCAATGCAGGAGGGTCGGATGCTCTACTCTTTCGCCAGTTTGTGAGTAGTTTGTCCGGTATTGCTTTTGAGTGGTACGCAGATCTGCCAAATGGTTCAGTAAAAAACTTTCACAGAGCTCGAGGGTCTCTTTTTAAAGAGATTCTCAGGAGCTCAACAACGTGTAACCGTTGGTGATCTCGTCATCAAAAAACAAAAGCCGGGCGAGTCTTTAGTCGACTACATCTTGAGGTGGCGAAACCTCTCGATGAAATGTGAACCCCAACTACAAGAGCAACATGCAGTGGAAATTCTTCTAAAGAATATCCATGGGCCTATTGCTTTTCTGTTAAAGGGGTTTACAATCAAAACCTTCGAGAAGCTTCTTAACAAAGCTAGTAATCTACAAGAAGAGGCTTCCAAAATGCCATTCTTGAAGGATTCTACTGAAGATAAGAAGGTTAGTAAACCGTTGAAATCCTTTGAAAAGAGGGCAGCAACGGTTTCAACAGTCGACAAGGGGAAGAAGCCGGTTAACGTTCAATCAAGTAATTCTACTGTTCAGCAGACTCAAAAACCTCAACCGTTTCAGGTAACTTCTCAACCTATCAGAGAATATCACCGGCCTACTTTTGAAGAGCGATTGGCCCGTCCGTATCCATTCAAAAGGGAGTCAGTGAAGAAAATTTTTAAGAGCCTTCTAAAGAAGTCAGATTTTCGATTGCCGGAGGCCAAGAAGCCGGAAGAGGCAAATAAAAAGGATGATCCAAACCTTTTGCCCCTACCATCGCATGTTAGGCCACACAATCGAAGACTGTATAGTCTTTAAGGACTGGCTCGAGAGAAACTTTCGTCAAGGTAAATATTATAATTCCAAAGGAGTACTTGGTCAATCCGGATCAAGGATCTGCAAATCCATCTCAGGTAATAATTCTAATCTTTCTTTTTCCATTAAAGATGGTTGGGATATAGCACTATCCCGGGCATTTAAAAAGTCGATTAACCAATCTTTTCGTCTTTCTCAACAGTTACCGACGAGAGCCCGGGGCCCGATCTGGGAGGTTGAGCTGGAGGCATCGCAGGAGGATGTTGGGACGATTTTCCTCTCCAGTAGTCGTAGGAACTACTGTATTAAATAAAAATGAAAAGAGTGAACCTTTTGTAGAGAGGAAATTTGTTGATGAGAGATGTGTACAAGTGGTGGATGGTGGCTCAAAACCACTAGCCCCACTAAAGTTATCTGACTTTTACTTTGCCCCATCAAAGGCAAAGGGTCAAAAATTAAATAAAAAGAAAGATCCTTCTGCAAATATTTTGATGATTAGTGTTGAGAATGAAATTTTAAATGACTCTTCCGTTGAAAATAACTCGGAGCCAGCTAAGGACAATCAAGAAGTTCAAAAACTCAGCTCTCCGAATTTGACCCTTCAAGGAGAAGATGAATTTGATGTCTTATCAGATGGTGATACCCCTGAAATTAACTTTCAAGGGAGTCCCGTCGTGATAGACTTTTCGGATTCAGATTCTCATTCAGAAAATGACAATCAACCGCCTAAGGAGAGCGTAGACCTCCCCGTAGTTTGTCCTTCCGATGAAATCGTGCAAGTGCAACTACGTGGTGGCAAGGTTTTACCCCCTAGGCTTCCCCCTCAAGGAAAAGGAAAAACAAGTTGTGTCCACTGATCCGATTCAAGTCCCTGCTCAACAATCAAACTCTCCTACAAATCCACCGGGTCCCGATGTTAATGTTCCAAGTGTCGATTACAATGTCTTAGCTCACCTTAGGAAGTTGCCTGCTAAGTTGAGCATTTACGATGCCCTTGTCCTTTCAAAAGAGATGAGGGAGACTCTAATTAAAGCACTTCTCGACCCCGAGATTTGCTTAGCTCAATTCGCTTCAACTTCCGAGGAAGAAGCTTTGTACTTCAAAGAAATCCCAGGAGTTACCTTCTCTGATGAAGATCTACTCCTTGGAACTGCCGATCACAATCGCCCACTTTACATCACTGTAAATGTGGGAAGGTTTAAGTTATCAAGAGTTCTTGTTGATCCGGGTGCATCGGTCAACGTGATGAACATAAAGACTCTCGCATATCTTAGAATTGATACTAGCAAGCTCTCAACCGATAAGTTAGTGCTTCGCGGGTTCAACGAAAAAGGCGAGAAGGCTTTAGGTTCGATCACACTACTTCTAGAGATAGGAGAATTAAAAACTGAAGCGAAATTTCATATAATTGATTCGGCGACATCCTTTAATGCGCTCCTAGGTAGGCCCTGGATCCATGAGTATAGGATGGTTCCTTCCACCCTACATCAATGCATCAAGTACCAACGAGATGGCATTGAGTTTGAAATCAAGGGTGATTTGCAACCATTTTCTATTCACGAGATCGGGATCTACGAGGATGCTGCATATTATGTTCCCAAAGGGTCCACTACCAAATCTAAGGTAGAGATCAACATTAAGGAAGAAAAAGTAGAAAATCAAAGTTCAAAAGCAATTCAAAGTTTGAGAGAAGAAAAAGTCAAGAATAAAAAAAAGAGACGATTCTAGTAGTGAAGACGACGTCGAGCGCGTGGTTTTTAGGCCTCCAATCAATCTACCTCAAAGAGGGGGGAGGATGGCCCAAAGAGCACGAGGTCGAGGTCGCCCTTCACTTGAAAAAAGAAATCCCCCAATGTACATCGAACTTGAAACAAGTTCTGATGAAGAATCAAAAAGGAGGGGTAACAAAATTGCTTTTGACCACAAAAAATCTAATCTTCCTCCAAAGTTTGATCTCACTTTAGATTCGGATAGTGACCAAGAGGGTAACAATTCTAAACCTCAAAGTGATGAGCCTGAATTGAGTATGTATGAAAAGCTTAATAGGGTAGTTAAATCCTTAGCCTTAACCCCACTGTCCGCTGACAGGGTCTCAGGGTTAGTAACTAAGGATTCCCCTAACTTAGATGGAGAAGTAAGGAAAGTCCAGAGGTTTTTTCCCTGGCACCTCCTCTTCAAGGAATGAAGGTGATGTAATCCTTGAAGAGGCAGATTTCAATGAATTAATGGAATTACCTTTCGGCTACTTTCCTCTTGGTGTTAAAGCTCTTATTTCTAAAGGTTTTGCTCCGAGTCAATGGACTAAGGGTCAAGCTAGATACCACCAAAATATTTGGAATTCCAAATTCAATAAAAATTGGACGAGTGGTATCGGCTTTGGTACCGTTAGTTCATTCGACGATGATGAATATTGCTTGATGATAACTATCCATCTTGAATCTGAAAATGTCCCTATTGAAGTCGTCGATTCGCTCGACAGACTTTGTTTGGAGACCTTAGATGATTCAGATGAAGTTCCAAATTCGGGATGCACCCCCTGAATTTGAAGAAGAAATTAAATCGACAGTTGATGAACTTAAAGAAATTAACCTTGGAACAGAAGAAGACCCTCGCCCCCCTACTTTCATAAGTTCTTTGTTGAGTAAGGACGAGTCTAAGGATCTAATTCAACTTCTATCCGAGTTTAAGGACTGTTTCGCTTGGACATACGACGAAATGCCGGGCTTGTCCGCCGATATAGCAGTTCATAAACTTGGAATCCGGCATGATGCCATTCCTGTCAAACAAGCTCCGCGACGCATGCGTCTGGAGATTGAACAACAAGTCATTTCTGAAGTTAAGAAATTGGCCGAAGCCGGATTTATCCGGGAGGAGCAATATCCTTCTTGGGTAGCCAGCGTTGTGCCTGTTCGAAAGAAAAATGGTCAAATCCGGGTCTGTGTTGATTATAGAGACCTGAATAAGGCATGTCCTAAGGATGAATTTCCTTTGCCAATTCCAGAACTTATGGTGGATATTGCCTCTTCGCATGTTGTTTTCTCCTTTATGGATGGCTCGTCTGGTTATAATCAAATCAAGATGGCCCCAGAGAAGATGAGAGAAACACTGCATTCAGAAGTCCTATAGGGATCTTTTGTTATAAAGTGATGCCATTTGGCCTTAAAAATGCCGGTGCAACCTACCAGCGGGCTATGACTCGAATTTTTGACGACTTAATCCACAATCAAGTCGAATGCTACATCGACGATTTAGTTGTCAAGAGTAAAGTTAAAGAGGCTCATCTTTATGACTTAAGAATCGTCTTCGAGCGGTTGCGCCGCTACGACCTTAAGATGAATCCCTTGAAGTGCGCCTTCGGTGTCACGTCAGGGAAATTTCTAGGTTTCGTAGTAAGGCACCGTGGAATTGAAATTGATCCAGCTAAAATTGAAGCTATCTTAAATATGCCGCCTCCTAGGAGCCTTACTCAACTAAGGTCTCTTCAAGGTAGACTGGCGTATATAAGAAGATTCATTTCCAATCTTTTCGGAAGATGTCAACCATTCTCGGTTCTCGCTAAAAAGGACGCCAAATTCATTTGGGACAAGAAATGTCAATCTGCTTTTGAAAATATCAAACAATATCTGACAAATCCACCAGTCTTGGCAGCCCCTATTCCAGGGGGAGACCTCTAATTCTTTACATTGCGGCCCTTGACGAGTCTCTTGGGGCCCTCCTCGCTCAAGTCAATGACGAAGGGAAAGAGAACGCTCTCTACTACCTAAGTCGGAGACTTCTACCAACGGAAATTCGGTATCCAACGATTGAGAAACATTGTCTTGCCTTAGTCTTTGCAGCTCAAAAACTAAGACATTACATGCTTTCTCATCAAATCAACTTAATTTCCAGTTTTCAACCCCTTGCAATACCTTATGACCAGGCCTACGTTTGTCAGGACGTTTGGCTGTTGGTCTATGATATTGCTTCAATTTGAAATTACTTTCATTCCCCTGCGTGCTGTGAAAGGGCAGGCCGTCGCCGACTTCCTTGCGGCACATCCGTTGCCGGCAGAATCTCCTCTAAACGATGATTTACCTGATGAGCAAATCATGAGTTTTGAGGAAGCCACTACTCAAACCTGGGAAATGTATTTTGATGGTGCTGCGTCCTCCCAACGGGGCAAAGCACCCGGATCTACTATTCCCGGGAAAGCCGGAGTCGGTCTGGTATTCATAACACCGGATAAGGGAATGATATACTTTTCCTACCACTTATCAGAACCGTGTACGAATAATGAAGCTGAATACGAAGCTCTGATAACTGGTCTGGAACTTACAATTTTGATGGAGATTAAAGAGATTAAAATTTTTGGTGATTCCCAACTGGTGATCAACCAGATTGCAGGAACTTATAAAGTTTTGAATCCTAAACTCCTGAAATACCATCAGTACACATGTCACTTGCTCGAGCAAATTCCGATTGTAACTATGTATAGGATTCCCCGTGGAAGCAATTCTTCGGCGGATGCCCTCGCAAAGCTTGCAAAGGAATTTGCCTGTCCAGAAGAAGACTCCATTCCTATAGAGGTGCAGGGTCGTCAAGTTCTGTCTCCTATAGATTTGGAGTACATAAACAAACAAATTTTTCAAGTCCTTTCTACCTCTTCAGCAGTCGATGAAGAAGCAGATTGGAGACAGCCGATAATTGAATACCTTCAAGAAGGCAAGCTCCCTCACGAGAAATCACTTGCCCATCAAATCAAGAAACGGGCCCTATCCTATGCACTAGTCAATAATACGTTGTACCGACGATCGTTTGGTTAGATGTGGCTCCGTTGTTTAGACAAATGTGAGGCCCTGAAGATCGTTAACGAAGTCCATGCTAGACTGTGCGGTGCTCATCAATCGGGTCCTAAGATGAAAATGAAGATCAAAAGACTTGGATACTACTGGCCTACGATGATTGACGATTGCATGAAAATTGCAAAGTGTTGTCATCAGTGCCAAGTACATGGTGTGGTTTTACATCAACCGCCTAATGTGTTGCATCCCACGATAGCCTCGTGGCCCTTCGAAAGTTGGGGTACGGATATCATTGGGCCAATTGACCCTCCTTCTTCAAAGGGTCATCGCTTCATTTTAGCAGCGACTGATTATTTTTCAAAATGGGCGGAAGCAGTCCCATTAAGAAATGTAACATCACATCATATAATGAAATTTTTTCGTGACCATATCGTATATAGATTTGGCGTTCCGCGCAGAATCATATCCGATAATGGGTCCGCTTTCAAGTCTACAAAGATCAACAATTTTGCAAATCGCCATGGTATTGATTGGAGATACTCAACAATCTATTACCCTCGGGCCAATGGATTGGCTGAGGCCTTCAATAAAACTTTGGTCCAAATCATTAAAAAGACCCTTGATGATAACAAACGTCAGTGGGATGAGAGGTTGGTGGAAGCTTTGTGGGCTTACAGAACCACTTATCGAACCCCGACCCAATCCACACCGTTTGCACTAGTGTATGGATCCGAGGCCGTACTCCCTCTGGAAGTTCAAATCCCTTCACTCAGAATTGCAATTCAGAATCAGATTACAACTCAACAAAATGTACAACTCCGTTTGGAAGAACTCGAAAGCCTTGAAGGACGTCGTCTTCAAGCTCAGCAAAATCTAGAGTTGTATAAAGCCCGAATGATTCAAGCTCACGATAAGTTAGTGCGACCTAGAACCTTCCAAGTAGGCGACTTGGTCTTGGTTCTTCGGAGGCCTATCTTAGCGCACCGAAAACTCGGTGGAAAGTTTGAACCAACTTGGGAAGGACCCTTCGTAGTGGAAACAGTCTACGAAGGAGGCTCGTATCAGCTAGTGGATTGTAAAGGAAATCACCCGATGCTTCCTGTAAACGGGCGTTTCTTGAAGAAATACTATGCTTGATGTAGCTCGATTTTTCAATCAATAAAATCTTCAAGTTTCAATCAATTTTGTCCAATTCTCTTCAAATTTTTTTAAAAAAAGTTTAATACATTGCGTCTCTTTTCTTAAGACTAAGAAGCGATTCTTCAGATCTTCTTGTCTTAAGTTCAAGCCTTTTAATGATGGAGTATGCCTTTTGTGGCATCATCCTAATATTCAAATCTCAATCTTGATCTTATATAGAGCAAGTTTCCTCTATATACGATCTTTCAAACCTGATCATCGGTGTAAAGCAAGTTTCCTTTGCACATGATTGATCCAGATCCGATCATCCGTAGAGCAAGTTTCCTCTACCCATGATCATTTTAATCTTGATCTTATATAGAGCAAGTTTCCTCTATATACGATCTTTCAAACCTGATCATCTGTGTAAAGCAAGTTTCCTTTGCACATGATTGATCCAGATCCGATCATCCGTAGAGCAAGTTTCCTCTACCCATGATCATTTTAATCTTGATCTTATATAGAGCAAGTTTCCTCTATATACGATCTTTCAAACTTGATCATCTGTGTAAAGCAAGTTTCCTTTGCACATGATCGACCCAGATCCGATCATCCGTAAAGCAAGTTTCCTCTACCCATGATCATTTTAATTTTGATCTTATATATAGAGCAAGTTTCCTCTATATACGATCTTTCAAACTTGATCATCTGTGTAAAGCAAGTTTCCTTTGCACATGATCGACCCAGATCCGATCATCCGTAGAGCAAGTTTCCTCTACCCATGATCATTTTAATCTTGATCTTATATAGAGCAAGTTTCCTCTATATACGATCTTTCAAACTTGATCACCTGTGTAAAGCAAGTTTCCTTTGCACATGATCAATCCAGACCCGATCATCCTTAGAGCAAGTTTCCTCTACCAATGATCATTCCAGACCCGATTTTATATAGAGCAAGTTTCCTCTATATCTAATCTTTCCAACTTGATCCTCTATATGAAGCAAGTTTCCTCCATATATGTTCATTTCAATCTCGATCATCTGTGTAGAGCAAGTTTCCTCTACATGCGATCATTCCAGACTCGATCCTATATGTGGAGCAAGTTTCCTCCACATATGATCATCCAGACGCGGATCTTTGTGCAGAGCAAGTTTTCTCTCCATAAGACCATTCTGTAGTGATGGAGTGCGCCCTTTGTGGAACCATCCTAAATTTTAAATCTAGATTCGATCTTTTGTAGGAAGCAATTCTTCCTTCCCACAAGATCATTCCAGTCTTCCTCTCCTTAAGGTTAGTTTTTTTTTCTCCTTCCCTTAGGATTAGATCTACTAGTTGTAGAGCACGCCCTTAGTGGCACTACCCTAGTATCAATTTAAATCTCGATCCCTCAGGGATAGAATTTTTCCTACCCTTAGGACCAAAACTCCAGACTTGACCTTTTTCGGTCAACGCCAATATGTGCAATAGAATTTCATTCTATTACACATATTGGGGGTCCATTTGTTGACCTCATTTTTGTATGAGGTCACTAGGGACCCATCCAAACTCCAGATCAATCCTGACCCTATATCAATCTAGACTCTAGATCCTAGGACCTATCCTGACCCTAGGATCCTTCCAGATCAATCTAGAACCTAGGATTCTCCTAGAATACAGACCCTAGGATCTACTCTAGATCCTAGGACTTCTAGACTCCAGACTCTAGGATTTTATTAGACTCTAGGATTTCTTAGATCCTACAACCCTTCTAAAGTCTAGCTCCTAGAATTCTTCTAGATTCTAGGACAAAATTAAATTCGAACCAATTCAAACTCCTGATCAACCTTGACTTCAAATCAACCTAGATTTCAAACCTAGCCAATCATGTCTAGACTCCTAGGCAACTCAATCCCTGATCTAGACTTTGAACCATTCTTCTATCAAACCTTAATTTGGTCTAATCACTTATGATTCTCTCAAATAGTCATAAATGATTTAGGCACCCCAAGTCCAATCAATCAAACTCAAAATCCAGATCAAATCCAAAATTCAAATTCAAATCCTAAGTCCAAAGGCCAAGTCTCAAAAGCCTTTTCTTATGAATTTTCAAACATTTCAAAACCTAGCCTAATGACCTCCGATTTAGAGTCTGTCAGTTGCGTACTGATGGGACATGTCTCTGGAGGCAATCCTCCAAATTTGAGCCCATTCTGAGGTCTCTAACCTCAGAAACTTAATCAAAATCCATAGGCTGTAAAACCTTCAAATATTTACAGCCTATGCCACTAGACCTGTCACTTTGAAGATTCTGACCTTAGAGCCTTCACCAAAGCCTCTAATCACTTCCAGACCTTTAATCTTGATATGTTGAACTTTAAACTGCATTTTTCTAGACCTAATTTGACCCCTAGTTGACCAGGGGTCAAAATGACCAAAATACCCCCATGGGGTTCAAATGGTGATTTCAAACCAAATGAACTCCGAATTGAACGCAACCACCTCCAGCAAGTTTCAGATGTCATTTTAAACCTAATGAACCCTTTCCCAACCCTTGGGTCAACCTGGTTGACCAAGTCAACAGGTTTGACCCAAAAGGCCCTTTAAGGGTCCAAACAGGTGTTTTGACCCAAATGACCTCTCCAGGCCATGTAACCACTTCCATTGGTCTTGAAATGTCACTTGAAACCTGTTGAACCTGATTCCAGACCCTAGACCCACCCGGTTGACCAAGTCAACCAATTTTGACTTAATGGCCCATTAAGGGCCTAATAAGTCTATTTGATCCAAATGGCCTATTTAAACCTTGAAATCACCCCCACCAGACTCCAAATATTATTTCAATCCTGTCCAGCCTAAACCCATACTTTGGGTCCACCTAGTTGACCCAGTCAACCCAGGTCGACCAAATCAACCCTTAAGCCCTTTTATTTTTGAATCAAATTTCAAATGGATGAAATTCTTGTCAAACCCTTTTAAGTTGCTCTAATTAACTCTTCAAGTGACCCTAGTTGCCACCTCACTCTGAGTTGACCAGTTGACTGGTCAACATAGTCAACAAAGCTCTTTAAGGGGCTTAAATCCCCATTTGGCTTGGCCCAAGCTAACCCCTTCCCTCTTCAATCCATTCCAGCACTTCCTTCTAATTCCCAGGCCTCCTCCCATGCCACCTCAGCTGCCATGTGGCATGGGGACCAGTCAAACTTTTGTTTTAAGTTGGTCAAGCTTGGTCAAAAAACCTCTTAGAGCTAATCCTCCCTAATCTAAACCTTTCCAGCAGTTTAAATAGAGTCTAGAAGCTTCCTAAAACTCATCTTGACCCTTGGATCCAAATCAAACAGCTCCTATCAAGCCATGTGTCCAAATAAGGGACAAAATACCCTTTACACATAGGATGTCCTTGAGCTGTCCTTGGCTGCTGCTCCCACCAACTCCCTGGACAGATGTCATTCATCTGGAAGCTCATCCAATTGATCTCAGCCCTTCATTCAATCTGGAGGGGATTGAATAGGGCAAAAGGCTCAAAATGAACCTCATTCGCATCCCTACATTCTCTCACCCACCTAGAGCATCTCCAGTCGAGTTCTTTGTTCTTTCGAGCTCTACTGGACCTCCTTGACATTTCCCCACCCAAATCCCTCCGGTTAAAGCTGCCTCCGGCGATCTTCCGGCGAGCTCACTACCCAAATCCGTCCAAGGCTTATTCCAGGAGATTCGTGGCGTGTCGGAGCTTGGAGTCAACTAGGAACTTATTCGTGGACAGTCTACAAGTTCAGAGAATCCAAAAACGGTTCAAACCGTCCATTGAATCGTTGTAAATCTCTAAACCTAGCTTAGGACACATAGATTTAATTAGCTTTTTATTAAGTGCTTATATAAAAATTTAAAAAACTTCCCCAATATTTCTGTTCATCTGGTAAATCTAGTTTTTAAAATTTCATTCCATTTTGTTGATTAAATCGAGAGAACGAGCAAAACTTTGATTCTAGGGCGTCATTCACGGTCTGGTTTAGGTGTGCGATTTCAGGACCGTTGATCGCTCAATCAACGGTCCCGATCGAGCTATTTTACAGTCTGTTCCGACCGTGTATTCCATTTGGAGTCAAATCTTTCGTGCGACGAAATCTAAACCATTGATTTGGAACAGCGGGATCAATATCTCGCCGTCTGATCTTGCTGAGTTGAGATCAAGTTACGGGATTTGATCACTGCCGTTAGATGCAATAGGCGTCGATCCAACGGACAGAGTTGAGCGCTGACGTGGTTAAGTGGATTGCGCGTGGGGCCCACCCGCCGTCATCCAATGATTGGCCCGCCGTTTTTTTCTGCATTTTGACCGGCCAACCTCAACCCGCCACGTGGCCACCACCAGCGCCGTTATTACATTTGAAATGATTTAAAAAATTTTTTTTAAATCATTTTAAATACAGAAAACTTTAAAAAAATGTTTTAAAATTAAGTATAAGTCCAAAAATTTAATATAAGGTATCAAATTTCTCAGAAAATTCATATCTTTAATTTAAAATTAAATTCAATTTAAAATATTGTGTATATTTTAAGCTATTTCAACTATTAAATATTTTACTTTTTTAAATCAATAATTAACAAAAAAATTGAATAAAAATTATAAATTTCAAAATATATATATATAATATATATATATATATATATATATATATATATATATATATATATAGTATATATATATATATATATATATATAATATATATATATATATATTTTTAAATTATTTTTTTTTTTTTTTTTTTTAAGAAAATTGAGAACCTTATTTTAAAAGTATTTTCAAAATTCAAAAGTTAACTTATTTTAATTAACTTTTGTTAATTTAAAATATATAGTATTTAATTATCATTTAATTAAATATTATATTTAAAATTAAAAAAAAAATTTCTTTTCATATAACTTTAAAAATTCAGTGGGTCTCTCAATCCCTCAAAAATTTATTTTAATTATTTTATTTTGAAATATATATATTTACACATATATATTTTTATATATATATTTATATATTTTAAAATCTACTTTAAAATTATATATGTTTAAACCTTCCAAGCTTGAGAGATCCCTTGAAAGTTTTAAGTATAGATTGAACATGATGAAATAGAATTTATGGGGAATTGATTAGTGAATAATTGCATGTTAATTATTCATTAATCATATTATTAGCCATCTTATTTAATATTAGTTCTTGCATGCTTAGGTTGTGCACACACCACTTAGATTTAGGCTCTCCTAGATTTAGGATTTGTTTGGTGTGATTACATGCTATGGATGTTAGTTTAAAGGGTTAGCAAGACTTTGATTCAAACCTATTAAACTTAGGGACATTAAGGACAATAATTAAGGATTTATTTGTAGAAAACTTAGAATATTCCCAATAATTAGGATCCACCTCCTATTGACTCAAAACTTTGAACTCTTGAACTTAGGGACATGTACAGCCACTGGAAGAAGTTTCACTGGATTTAGAAGTCATTAAGACCCCTAATCAATTTTCCTAAGTTTAAACCTTAATTAAGCCTTAAAACCTTCCAGAAAATGTAATAAATCCATTTTAAACTCAAAAATTATGAGTAAGACCTCTAACTGACCAGAATCATATCCTTAACCAATGAAAACTAAAACCAAAATTATTTGACAGCAAGTTGAACCTTAATTTAATTTTAAGAGAAATTGAATATTTAATTAATATAATTAATTAATAATAATTAAAAAAATTCCAAAAATTGCCCAAACACTTGGGAATCTTTCCGTAGGTCATGCCTGACCTTTGGAGCTGATTTCAAGGAGTTGGGATCTCATTTGGAGCAAAATCACAAGAAGGGGCCTTTAATTAAGGATTTTCAATAATTCAATAAGTAGTCAAAACTTTGAACCTTCATAATTAAATCTAGAAAAATACAAATTGAACAAACTCAATTGCATTCAACTCATAATAAGGCATAATATTTATTAAAAATGTTAAACTCCATAAATCTGTAATATTTCAAAAAGTCAACGTTTTGGTCAACCGTAGGTCAAATCTAGTTCAAAACTTCAAACCTATGTAATAAAATGCAGAAAAATCCGATTTTAACGTACTTACCTTCTAACTGATTGTAGTAAGGTCTAGTTTTTTTATAAAATATAAACATTCCAGAAAACACCCTTAATCCAAAAGTCAATTTTTAACCCTTTAATTAAATGATTAAAATATTCAAAAATTCATAAAAACTTGAAATTTTTTTTAAAACTCCAGAAATTCATAGGTTAACTTCTAAAATCATTTAATCAACCTTTTTTGGACAAAACCATTCATTAACTTTTGACTCCGGGCTTAATCAAGTGTCCTTAAGCTACTTAATTATACGCCCGGGGTCTAATTGGGTGTTAAACCTTAAAATTGATTAATTATTAAATACGAGGCTGTTAAAATCTTTAATTCCCCAAGGAAGGTGAAATAAACTGGACACTCCGGGCCTCGGTGTGAAACTAAGGAGGTGTTTCGAGCCAACAAATAATTAAATAATTGATTTTAAAAGATTAAAAAAATATTAATATTTAAATTCTTTTTTAAAAAAATCCCTTAAGCCTTTACAATCCAATCAAAACTTGAAGCAATTTCAAATTAATAATCCTATTTAGGACATATCAAAACCACACGACCTACCTCTCACACACTTTAGATGTTTGTGCTAGGATCACCGACTCTAGTTTTAGGATAGGCCGGTGTTTTACTTTTTCTGCTGTGTGTGCCGGATTTTCGTAGCTTTCACTGCATGCTGTTTGCTAGTGTAGAATTGTTGTGTTTATTTACTTGCTTTCTGCACTCTGTGTTTTGATTGTGCGTTAGACATACCCATAGGCTAGGAACGAAGTCTATATATTTGTGCAATCTTATGCAGGTGGCCATGCTCATATAAGGAGCTGAAAACTAAAGGGGGCAGTTAATAAAAAAAATATATATAACTCTTTGCACAGGTACCTGCCGCGCTTAAGACCCCCTTTAAATAAAAAGAGCATGGCCAAGTGTGGCTAAAAAAAAAATGCATTTCAATTTTTCATATTATAACTGCTTGGGATTGAGTATACAACTGTTGATTATTAGGATAACCCTTGCAGGATCGAGTCTAGATTTTCTTTTTTTCTTGAAATGTAAATTTAATTCATAAAGGTTGTAATTCTTTAAAATGATTTGAGATTGGGATATGAATATCCAATTTGAATTTCAAAGAGGTGAAGACATCCCTAAAGGGGAGAGTCTTCTTCCATTTGAAATTCAAATTAGGATACTTTGCAAATATCCAAAGAGGAAAGATAACACCCCGATTAAGGGGGAGTTTCTTTTCATTTTGGGTATCCGGAACCGACGAATCAAGATGTTCGTGAGAAGACGAAGAAATGGACAACGAGAAGAATCCCAAATCTCAAATTCATTTGATTTAGGATTAGAAATCCGGGTTGTAGTCAGTGGTGCCCGGCCACTTTAATTTTCTACAAATTTCTGTGATGTAATAATAAGTGGCACTTGCCATATGGACATTCAATTTGATATATTTAATTTGATTGATTTATTTTAATTTGATTGCGCATTAGAACTCCTGTTTTTTCTAGTCTCTTTTTATTTGCATGTCGTATTTGGATTGACCTGGAATTCGAATTTAGGCTCTTAGGGGTCTGTCAAAAAAAATTTTTTCTATTTTAATTAAATAAAAATTTTTAAGATAAGATAGCAACTCTAAACGGTCCTAAGAAGTAAGCTCGGACTCGCCGAGGGTTTTTCATGCATACATATTGTACTTTCTCAACCTTGTTAGGCATCTCCCCGCCTGCGGGTTCTGGCAGGCCACCTGACCTATGAGGGTGCCGATCTGTCAAGGGGATGTTATGCAATCTCTAGGATAAAACCTATTTTCTAAGCCAAAAAATTTTTAAACTGCTACATACAAATTTTGCATTCAATCGAGTCAATTAGCATGCATCGCATTAGTAACAAATTTAAAGGAGTCTAATATTTAATTGTATCTATTTAGACATCGAATACCCGACATAAGTTAAAGGGGTCAATTAAGGATCTGCTCTAGATGTCGACCCCATTCCTCTAAAATTTTCTAATTAACGTCCTTATCACTCAACATTAAAAGACCAGACTCATATTTTAAAATCGTTTAGGTGGTTTAGCTGGCTCCCCAATCCAGGCCGGGGTAAGACCAGATCCGCATTGCACTAGCTAGGTTCGGGGCACTAATTTCGAGTGCCCAATTTAGATTTAGGTTCCGAGGCTGGCCCGGGCCATAAGACCTCAAATTTCGGGAATTGAATCCCAAATTTCTAATAAAATCGACCACTCAAACTAAAAAAATTTCTTTCAATCAAATATAAGCCTAACACTTAGGGATAGATTGGGATGTTTCTGAAGTAATTCAGAATCTCAAAACATCTCCCTTTTTCCTCCTTTGGATTTCAAAATAAGTGTTCAATTTTGACACAATCCCATTTGAATTTCTAACCCTTTATCTCCTTTGATATTAGCTTTGAAATCTTAAATAAAATTCATATCGCTATTTTAATCTCTTGGGAAAAATATAACAATCATTATCGTCATTCTCAAGTTATCGAAAATAATTGATATTTTCTTCCTTTGGAGAAATATATCAATTATTATCGTAATTTTGATTATGAAATTAATGATCTTCCATCCAAGTTAGCATAGTCAAATAATCTTGAGTTTGACTACGATAATTTGGGTAGTTTTAATGTTTTGAAATTTGGACCAATTAGCGAACAATATCTTCTCTGTTCGAGATGATATATTATTCCTAATGTTGTGTTAGATTTCAAAATTAAAGTATGAATTTAATACTCCCAAAAATAATTAAATATTTTTCAAAACTATATATACTTAAATGATATATTTTTTAATCAAAACAGCCCTTCAAATTAATGCCCTTCAAATTAGGATTTTAGAGGGCTTGTTTGATGGATATTAAAGTAAAAGGAACCCGCTTACCAAGAATAAATACACACTCCCTCTAAGGCTCCTTCGCATTGATGAAGAATTCCTTGATAATAAAAGTACTAGTGGGGCAAGCCTACCTGGCAAAGAAGTCCCAATTATGATCAATAATTTTGCCCTAGATTATCTCCGCAAGGTTGTTGAATCCTCTTTTAGGGATAATATACTTCATTACTAATTTATTATAATGCTCTTTGGTGGCTATAATAACAAACCTACGGGCATTATAGGATGTGGAGTCTCCCCTTTTCCTATCAATGGTGTGCTTTTGGGCCATCTCTTACTAAGGAAACTATAAAAGAACCCTAAGAATTGAATGCAATAGAACTTAAAGGCACAAAAAAGTAGGTGGGAAATGAAATACAACCCCTATCCTATTTATAATTTTGTTGGTGCTACAGTGTTGGCTGGAGTAGTAGTGCAGTGCTTAGTCAAATCAGATTAATGCAAGTACTAGCATTGTAAAACTAGGGACAAGAAACACTATGGAGCTACCATTATGAATTAAATAATATGGTTTTAAACTTTGATACTACTAATAGTGTTAAATAAATGGTAGTATTGCATAATTCAAAGTGATCTCCACCACGATGCTTCATTTACCATATTTAATATTTGACTAAGCACTGTTGTACTATGTGGGCGACATTATAAAACTCAGTCTAGTATAAAGAATGGGGAACTCAATACGATGTGCTACAAGGACATAACTATTATGCTCTAGAGGGTGATTTAGAGTTGTGGCCCTTAATTCCTCTGGTGTTTTGGTGTAATATACTTAAATCATTTTTTTGATAATTGACATAACACTAAGGTGCTATAGGGTGTAGCATTGTAGTGTTGGGCTAAATTTTTGCAAATTAATTCTTATACTCTAAATAAACTACAACAGAATCATAAGAATAAATTCAAGCTTACATTTAGCCATAGAATTTTCTAAACTCTAAAAAACACTAATAACAAAGCTCCTAATAGCAAACACTAGGATCAATTGGGTTGCCTTTAAAATATCACTAATTTTATAGTCTTCGTGTAAACTATAGTAGAATCCTATTCATGGTTAGCTAGCTCTACAAAGCTCCTAAGGATATCAACATATTTTCCAAGATATAATTTTAACTCTAACCATTGACATTGAAAATTTGGGTAGTATTAGGGTCACATATATCTATAATTTCATAAGGATACACATTTACTACAGTGAATGGTCCTGACCACTTGGACTTAAGTTATATTGGAAATATTTTTAATTATGAATTGTATAAAAGAACTTCTTGTCCATACTCAAATTCTTTCCTAATGAGCTTACAATCATAACACTTCTTAATTTTCTCCTAATATAGCTTCACATTTTTATAAGCCTCATGTCTAAATTCCTCTAACTTATTTAATTGCGTTAATCTATTTTCATTAGCATCCTTAAGATTGTAATATAGTTTTTTACTGTCCAAGGGCTTCATGTGCTAGTTGCAATGGTAAATGATAAGCTTTACAAAAATTAATTTATAGAATGACATTCCAATAGGTGCCTTAAACCTAAAGTGTACCATCTAACTTTAAAGCCCAATCTTTCCTATTTTGACTAGTTTTTTTTTTTTTTAATTTTTTAAATCTTTTATTACTGATATCACTTTAACCATTAGTTTGGCGATGATAATTAGTTGCAACTCCATCTTTTATTCCATATTTTGAAATAAAAGACTACACTCTTTTATTGAAAAAATGACTTCCCCCATCTCTAATAAACACTCTAGACACTCCAAATCTAAAGAAAATATTTTTCTTAGGAAACTTAATAGCCACTTAAGCATCCATTTTGGGGGTTTATACTCCTTCAATCCATTTAGATACATAATCAAATACTATCAAAATATATTGATTTTGAAAATATTGCACAAATGGTCCCATAAAATCTAATCCCCAAATATAAAAACATTTATACTTCCAATATAATGTTAAGAGATAATTCATTTCTTCTAGTAGTGTTACCTACCCTCTGAAACTAATCACATCATTTAACATATTCATTCGCATCCTTAAATAGGGTAGGCCAACATAATCTAGATTGAAGAATCATAGAAGTTGTTCTAAAACCTGTAAAATGACCTCTATATTTTGAATCATGATATTGCCTAATTATTAATTCAATTTTATTTTTTGGGACATATTTCCTAATGATTTGATATTTATATTTCCTAAGTAAGTGTGGCTGATCCCAAAAATAAAACTTAACATCATGCAAAAAATTTATGCCTTTAAGTATAAGACATGTTAGTGGGTATAACACCACTAACAATGTAGTTCACAATATTAGTATACCAAGATATACCATATGAATGCATTATAAATAAATACAAATATAAAAATATTTCATTGAATCCACATTTAACACATGTAGGTTCTTCAACCTCTATCCTAAATAAATGATTAGCCATTTGGTTCTCAGTTCCCTTTCTATCCAAGATTTCTATTTTAAATTCTTGCAATAAAAGAATTCACATCACCAATTTAGGCTTTGTATCTTTTTTATCATAAGAAATTTAATAACATAATGATCAATGTTGACTAGAAAAGGAGTGCCAATCAAAGAAGATCTAAACTTTTCCTTCTCCACGGAAGTGCTGACTAATTGTGGAGCAAAACTTGGTAAGACAGTGAACTCTCTCTCATGTTGTATAACTATCCTCCTCCTCCAAACCAATCTTTAAAAAATATCTTGTAGCTTCCATGCAAATAAAAGTATAAACCATGATATAAAGATTGATATGAACTCCTCTTAATTGATTAAGGAATTCAACCTTACCGAAGAATTCTCCTTCTATAGGTCCAACTACTAATGCTATGCCTCACCATCTAACTGAAGTAAAGTCATAGGTACCTTTCTCTTAGGAGGACATCACATTTTACCAAAATTTTCTCTTACTTCATTAACAAGACCTCTACTACTATGACATCAATAAAACTCTCAAACCTTGAAGGATTTAATCTCAAAAACATCTATAATTACATTTGAATATCATCAAATCAGATAAAAAAAATCCTAATATGCTTCACCTATCAACTGGGCTACTAGATTAGCAAACTAAAAAAAAAAAAAGAATAAAGACATACACCATGGCTAGTACTCTATATTAGTGTTGCTCGACTAGTACTCTACTCATCTATTATACTAGGGTCTTGAAGATCCATCAAATAACCACACAAAATACATGGTTGAACATATATGCACATGAAAATAAGAAGAAATATATGCTCATATGCTACCCAAAACTATCTCACTTGAGTATAGATAATTTCTAATAGCTTTATTTTATAATCGATTCCCTAAAACTAAAGCATTGATACCAAAAAAAGATTGTTACATCCCAACCCAATATAACCCAAAGATAGATAGGTCATATCATGTTAGATTGCTATAAGCTAGCCCAAGATCTAAATTTTGGGTAAACATTTTATAATTTTTTCATTTAAATTTTAAAATATATAAGAGAGCTTTTAATTAACTTCTAGTAAGTAAAAAAATAAACTCATCAATGAATTTCTATTCTTTCATTATCAAAATGTACATAAATTATTTACACTATAATATATGACTAAAGACTAAAAGTGAATAATTTAAATAACTAGCCATGACTGTATAAAAATTAGAAAAATACTTATAGAGACTCAAACAAATAAGATCTTGAATACACAACAACTAAAAAGGCTCTTTCCCCATTCTCAATAGTTCACACCCTCCATTATAAATATTCAAACATTTCACTTATTATATATTCAACTGAATTTAAAAGCAATTAGCTATAAATATATTATACCGAGCATAACAATAATTACAGATAATTGGAATAAGGTGGACTGTGCACTGACAATATATAAACAAGCACTCCATATATAAGAATACAAAAAATAACATATTTCCCTAAGACCCTTATACCTCCCATCAAAAATAAGCTCTTATAACTCACATATAAAAAAATAGGCCCTTATGACTCACAATTCTCAACACATATCACATATTCAAAAATTATAAACATCATGACTCGCTGTGTATTTAGCAGCAGAACTTCCACCACATCTCATATGTCTTCATAATCACACATTTCAAGTAGATAAACTATATATATATATATATATATATATATATATATATATTTATATTTGCATCTCAATGAAAAAGAAGTAAATAAACCAAATTCAAAATTTCACAAATTATTTTATCACTAGATGATATAATTAAATACTAACAAGAATTTTATAATTTCAAAATATTACCAGATTATAAAAGATTATTCAGAATACTATTTTATAGTTTTGATTATGTTATTGCATTATTTTTGTAAATCATAATTATTTTTTAATTTGCCAAAAAATATCATAGGTTTTAATTTACTTGGTGAAATTCTTCGAGAAAAGCACCTAAATGTTCAAAATTATTACATATATAACATAGAGAAAATTGCATAGTAAAAATTTTGTGGGTACAAAATTATCCTCATTATTGCACTATGAAATTATAAATTAAAATTTCTAAATTCTTCTATTTTAGAAATTTTAGATAGGTGAAATGTAACATAACTCGATCTGAACAATTTTTCAAACTAGGCTAACAACATAAAATGGACTATAGTAGCGAAAATCCCACTTTCTTGTTCTAAAATCTCTCCCTTTCTCTCTTTAAATGACTTAAGAGGGTTTTAAAATATTTTGATAAAAAAGATTAGAAATATATATTCATATTTTTTAAAAAAATTTGACATAGCACTACAGTGTCCGAGGGTTCTACCTTGCAACATCGCAATGCTTTCATTGCAATAACACCCAATCGCAAAGTTGTAGTGTTACTTTGAACTCTAGAAATCTATTAGAGAGTTCAATGTTGTAGGACTGCTAACCCAACATTGTAGTACACATAGGAAAATTTTAAAAATTTCATACACATACACAAAAACTCCTAGGATCCATTTTAGAATAGATTCAAACATGCTCATACCAATTAAACACGTATAGACACATACAAAAGAAATGAAATTCAAAAGTTTCACTTAATTTTTCTTACCAAACAAGGTCGAAATAGATAAAACTATGCACAAATCCAATAGGTGTAAAAAACATATGTGGTGGGACTATTTTTGGTCTTCATGCTAGTTTAATAGAGTTATCAACCCTAACCTATCTAGGCTTGCCTATGTATACAAAGCTATCATGTATCAAGTATGATCTTACTAGAAGTATTAACTTGTCATTTGATAACATTGTCGAAATTATCTCCTATTACAACTCAAGTACACTAGTTCTCCACTCATAGAACCTCTAGAACTGACAATACAACCAATGCTAGGAACCAATATAAAATATCCACTGCACTTAGAGTCTAATGGTCCAAACATACTCCTCTTCCCAAAAAATCCATGGATAGAAGCTTCACCACAAAACTCTTCTTGCTTGTAACCTACCATTATGATGTACTTGACAGATAGTTCTTGATCAGATGAGCTCTCTCTACTAGCTTAAGGAAATCAGAAATGTAGAATGGAACCAAATACATCCTCAAAATGTCTCATAGACCTCTCAAAAACTTATAGAACTTCTCTTCACATGTGCTAACCAATAGCAGAGCATATCTAGCTAATGAAATAAATTATACCTCATATTACATCACTAACCCACATTCCTAAACTTGTTTTAGATTCACTCTTGTATTTTCTACCTCATAGATGGTGGAACAAACCATGATCTAAAATCATCACTGAATTCCTCCCAACTGATCGTGGAATTCACCCTTCACTGAAACCACTCCTTTTGCTGGCCCAACCAACATAGTTAGCCTCTCCATTTAATAGAAATATTGGTAGGGATACCTTCATATGAAGAGAACACTATATCCCATAAAATATCATTTTCAACGTCATAAGCTTGTTCCCTACTTCTCTATGATCAACAATGCTCTCAAAACATGGAGGCTTCAACCTCAAAAACCTTTACTAGTATTTATCCACACACCCAATCTAACACATGAAATCCTGCTCCGAGCTTTCCCTATCAACTATACTACCAACTATAAAACTAATACATTGAATCAAAATTAATATTAAGAGCAGGATTATGTACTGGCATAGTCTAACTAGCATGTCTTGCATCAATTATATCTGAGTTTACCAATCTATTAAAAATTACACATAATACACACAGTTGAATAGAACATAAACATGAAAATAAACATAATTGAATGCTCAAGACTACCCAAAACAATTTCAATTGACTAAATATCAATTCCTATAGCTCTATTTATGTTACATTCACCAAAACCACTACTTAGATTCTAAAATGGGACTTGTCACTTCCAACCCAATATAACCAACTATCATAGCGGGTCATATCATGTTGGATGGTAATAGACTAAGCTCAAGATCTTATTTATAGGTAGATTGATACATTAATGAATGTTTATAATATCGAACCTTCAACAAAAATGAATGATTAAGAAATAAAAGAGAAAAGGAGGGGAGAAAGAGAATTGAGTGAGAAACCCTATGTGTATAAATTACAAAAATGTGTAGGACTTGAAAAAATGATTGAAACGTGCCCATAGCTCACCCTCTAAATCTTATTTATCGACTCAGGTTGAAGTATACTGCTATAAAATCTCACAAAAGTAAAATCAATTTTGCAAATCTGTTGCAAGATGGAAATTCCCACATCTAAAATTTGAAATTAAAAAGAGGCAATGGATGCCTTGCCTATACAATCGTACTCATTCATCTAAATAAAAAAACGGGGCTTACAATTCAAGGCCTTAATAATTGAATCTACTACAAGATTGACATCTATACTACTATTATAAAAGGGGCTTGAGCTTCCTTCCTCCGACAAATCCTAGCCATCCATTTTAATTAATTTTAATTATTCAAATCAAATCTCAACCTTTCATTTTAATTATTATAATTATAAATATTTTGTTAATATCAATTATATTTTATTAATTACAAAATTAAATGACCGCTTAACCTCCGGTCCTCATTTTCGTGCGACATATGAGTCGTCGGGCTCCTCCTCTTCTCCTATTCTTCTTCTCATTCTTGGCTCTTTGTTTTTTCGCGCCAAAGGTGAAGCATCGGGGCTCCTCCTCTTCCCCATTCTTCTTCTTGCTTAAAAGTCGGCGGTGTTCCCTTCCGACTGTTCGTTTCATCGCGCAAAATATGAGGCATCGGACTCCTCTTTTCCTCATTCTTGCCTCTTCGTTTCTTCCCACGAAAGATGACTAAGCATCTGCATCTTATTAATAAACTCCCGTCTTTGTCATTCCGGCGCCTTTCTCTCCTAATATTTTTTTTACTTCTCAGATGAACGCGCGCGCAAGAGAGAAGTGACATAGAACTTGCCGGGGTTGGCGACGGTGTCATTGCTTCATTGTTTTGGAATCGTTGGAGTCATGTCTGATGCTTCGATTTATCGTTACACCAACAAGGTCGAGCCCTTCCATAACCCTAGGTATGAAAAGGCCTGAAAATTTTCCTCATTTGTTCTCGATGTTTTCTCCTGTGACAGTTTTTTCACCTACTCCATTTTGGTGTATTCCAATTCGTTCTATTTGAATATTTTAATTTTATATTATTATTTCTCATTTCACTTCGGAATCTAATTAAATTATTAAAGTTTTATATTCATTTATGTTTCCCTGTTAATTAAATGTTTGCTACTGCCAACATTTTCATGCCCTGGTATTTTACCTACTCATCGCTAGCGCCATAAGCAAAAAAAAAATATTTGAAATTTGCTCTTCCATGGAAACTGCACATGCGTTTATTAAGTTTGTCAAAATGATGATAACAAAAAAATCTAAAACAAACAAGCAAGAGAGTTAGATAAGGCATGGGAAGTCGTCACATAAAGTGCTAGCAAATATCAAAAAGTTTATTAAAACAGAAATAAAAAAAAAATTCTGGCCCGATTCATCGTCACCATTAGCTTTTATCACAATTATTTATTGTCAGATATGCAAATTCTTCTCCTCGATTCATCTCTATTGAGTGATATATTACGTTTTAATCTTTTTTAGTTAAATTAAAGCAACAAGAGACTAACAATTATTATGAAACGAAACAATAATGCCTCAAAATAAATCACTGTTTGGTATCATGACAAGCAATGCTTAAAAAGAGAATGAAATATGAAGCATCACTACAAAAAGGTGTGATTGTTTATATGTTATCCTTGACAACGTGCAATAAATGCATTTACGAATTTCTCAGTGGCAAGGTTTGCCTGCATTGTTGTCAGGTTGATTGGTGGGAGAGTCACTGGAAACATTACTTGGTAGTTCACAAGTCCGCACAGCAACATTACAACAACCATTGCTCATTGATTTGAGGTCATAATTCATGTTATTGATTTCTGTAAAATGCCTGTGGTACATGGAAATTTATCTTTAGATGCAAATCTTATAAATGTGGCAATTAGAATAAGTAATGAATAAAATTTACCTACTTATGGAGTTATGGGTGATTTTTCTGCTGGTCTAACTGCATTTTTCGGTATAAGAGGATTTTCATCTGGTGGCTCTGACTCTGTAAATAAGCATTGGAAAAATGAATAGCTAACTTCGTTGGGGAAAATAAATCAAACAATGTTTTACATGAATGCAGCAATTATACTTTATAACATTAAATTCAATATAATTGTACTCTATTACTGTATTTTATTTTTATTTCGCACGTCCTGTATAAATATACATCAGTGGGATACACTTTAGTTAATTGGTGGTCAAGTTATTAGCTTAAATATTTCATGGCATTTTGCAACTTAATTTGTATGAATATGGAACAGCTGCCTTCGATGATTTCGGCCGAGCGGCCCAAGCCAGTCTGTTAATGCTAATTCGATCTATTTAAAAAAAAAATTAAACATAGACATATGCATTCAAAAACATAGTTTTAAAACTCTTACATGAGTTTTATTTAAGTCATCTTTATTTCATTATATAATAATTTTATTTTCCCTTACATTAATTTTGCTCATGTTGCAAGTTTTAAATTCCTTTTCATGCATGCAGAGATTTATATTTATCTATTTACATTAAACTATTCTCATCTTTTTTTTTTTTTTTTCAATTACTCTTTTATGGTTTGCATTTGGTTTCTAAGTCTCTATTCTTTCGGCTTCAAAGATTAGGTAATGAAATTATTATGTGTTGAATTGCTTTTCTTTATTTTGTTACATGCAATTACTCTACATTGCTTTTCTTTATTTTGTTATTTGCAATTACTTTACAAGTATTGAATATTTCTTCTTGAGAAGATTGGAAATATTATATTTTGTTTTCTTCTTTATATTATATTTTTTTTCATATTCACCCTTGCTCATGAAACATCAACCAATACTCAAACTTTTATATTACAAATATGAAATGACTACATATGTCAATGCTTACTAAGAAAGGAACTATAATAGCAAAAATGGGCTTGAAAAATATTTAGTTTGTATGGGCTTACTGTCACAACCATACTTATTTAAATATACATCACAGTTCACGTCAGTGAAAGAAAAGAAAAGTGAAAGCGAAAATACATAGATGTCATTGCTGTAAATGTAGAAATAGAAATCTTATATCTAAAAGATTTGTATTGGTATGAAGTTATCAACAAGCATTATTAGTATGAATTGATTCATTCTCTATTAAATTTTAGATATGGGAATTCAAATTACAAATTATTAATAGAAAATATCTTTTTGATTTACAAAATCTATTATAAATATTATTGTATAAGCATTTCGTATTCATTTGGTTATTTATTTGAAGATTAATTTCATGTCAACCCAATCAAGCTATTTGGAAATGCACTAGAACTAATATGTTGATAAGCAATTCATTCTTATGTTACATTAAAATAATCCCTAGCTTATGTCCACCCGTAGCCCCTTGGACTAACAATGTTTTCAAATGGTTGGATGTTCTGAAAAGAGTTCAATATATAATAAAAAAAGATTTGGCATGGAAGTATATTATTCAAGTGGAAATTATAGGGAGTGAAAAAACTTATATTTATTTGAAATGTAAGTTTTTTGATACTGTGGTTAAGGTGGTGTTGCAAGAAAGGAAAAAATAACTTTTTTGGATCTCATAATAGTATTGCACAATGTACCAAAGTATCTGAACAAGACACATAAGATTCAGGGTTACATGAATAAAGCGAATATGTAGAAGTATTTAATACAATTATAATTTGATGGCATAGTCAATAGCGGTTTTTATAGTAGTCGGCCTAAGGACAATGACTGTTTATATATATATATATATATATATATATATATATATAATAGAGATGCAAGGGGACATATAGATCAACACTACATAGTGAATGAAAAGTATGATAAAATGAGGGTAGCCTATTGAATGTCTACACAGAATGTAAGTTAGGCTTGTAAGCATTTTTGTATGGATATTGGAGGATTCTTCTATGTAAATGCAATTCAAATTAATGTGGAAACGTTTTTATCCAATGTCAACTTGATTAGTTCTATAGGTTCTTATGGTCAAAAACTTTAAACCTTCTTCTATATGTGAGCTCACGATTTAGATATTAAAAGAGGAATTGAACAACATTGTGAAAGTTACTGGAGGATGATGAAAATATAAGTTGATAATAATGACGTGTCATTGGATGATCAATGATTTTTGGAGGATAAAAATGAAGTTTCATCATCAAATTATACGAGGAAGATGTCAATATTGACTTATTTAATGGAGTTATGAATAAAACTAGCAAAAGGCCGCAACAAAAAAAGAACATACTACATAAGTACGAAATTTTATGTGATAGAAATAAGAATCATCAATATAGTCATCATTTTAAATTTTATTTAATATTCTTATTATTTTTTATTGATTAGGAAAGAGAAAGACAATTTAGATTGAAAATGAAGAGGAATATTAGGAGGATGTTGACAGGAGAGATAAATTAATTATAACAATTCTAATGAATATACTAAAGTGAATATTGTATGGGAGATTTTTTAATTCATAAATTATTATCTTAGTGAATTTGACAACTTATTTTAATTAATATTGCTTTTTTTTCTTGTTGCTCTTTTTCGAGACCACATCAAATGGACTAATGGAGAGGTAGGATTTAAACTTCAGTAATTTTTTTGTTTCTCTTTTCCCATACCACATCAATATATAGATATAGTAGTATATATATTTTTCCATTTCAGTTAATATCCTAAGATGATCCACGATTATAGATTTGTGAAGCATGATATTAAATGTATGCTCCGTCATTTCTCAGATCACAACTTTGACTATCAATTTTTATCTTCTTAATGCATGTTCATTTAATGCATTAGTATTGAAGATTGTTCTCTTTGAGTAAGATTTACCTTGAAGAACATTATAAGCTCTCAATCATATGAGATTAGATATACATGCCTTTGTTTGAAAAGTATTTCAATCATTTATTTGGTGTTATCACTTCGGCGCTATCTCTCGCCAATCATATCATCGGATGCAACAACAAATGAAGATAACTATTTATAGGCTTTCCAAAATTCTAAGGTTATTTTATACTGTGTTAAGAAATGGTTATCAAAATTTTGAGAGTTATTTGCTTTTTTTTTTTTAATTTTAAGATGCCAATTTTTAACTAATAACATTCTCTTTTTTAAAGACTAGAAAATTTTGTTGTAGTTAACAACATTTAAGACTTTAGTAGGTTCTTGCCTGAAGCATGTGATCATATTTCTTGTGCTAATATGACTAGAATATCTATATCTATACTACTATTATAAAAGGGGCTTGAGTTTCCTTCCTCCGGCAAATCTTGTTCATCCATTCTACTTATTTTTTAATTATCTTGGCCGTCCATTCTATTAATAATATTTAATAAATCAAAAAATTAACATTATATAAAACTCATTTAATTTTAAGATTCCTTGATTCCTTAAATTCCGTTTCCTCTTCTTATTCTTCAATGCATGTTTTAATAAATCAAAAAAATTCAAATTAAATAAAACTCATTTAATTTTAACGTCTCTCGAGAATCGATTTAAACTTATTTTTACTATTTATACTACTATATAAAAGTGGCTTCATGTATAAATCTTAAATTAATCTACAACGTTTATTCAAGACTCTTCAAATTATATCCTTTATCAACTATATATATATATACGGTTCTTAAAAAAGAAGCAATAAATGTTTAATTAACTGCTTTTTTTCTACCATCGTTTCAACTGCCATATCCGAATTTCAACACAAAGCAATAAATGTTTAATTAAATAATTTTTTCAACTATGAGTTTCAGTACAGGTTTGCCATAGCCGGATTTCAACATTAAAGCAATAAAATTAATCACGATTACACATTCGTCTGTCCACTCGGCTTCCAAATTGATCGTTTTGATTTCTACCGCATCCTCGCCGTTTCATTTCGAAAAATCTGATCTTGCTGTAGTGTAATGTAGAGAACTGTTCGGCTTCCGATTAATGTAGATAAAAACTTCTGGAACACATGCATTAGTGTAATGAATGCATTAAAACTTCTCCATGCAATTTAGTACTTTTTCTAAACGCTCTGTCCAGTAAATGTAATATAAATATGAGTTTCTTTCTAGCTATCTGACCCAAATAACTAATAAATTTATTTAACGCTTCTCCAATCTCGATTTGCCTCCCCACTTTCTCATAAAATAAATCCGGTCTTACGTCTCTTCGTATTTTCAGCTAAGCATCTTCCTCTTCCTATTCCTGCTGAATCGGAGGTCACGCGAGAGTCGCTATTAAAGACCTTCTTCACTCATTATTTATGTCAGATCAGAGGCCATGAGAGAGCTCGCCGTGATTGTTCATTTCTTCCTTGGCTATCAAGTCAGTTCGCCTTCTTCCATGACATCGTCGGTTTCACGCCCTTCTCTTCCTCAATTGCTAGCCTGGATGCATTTCTTCTCTTCATAATACACTCATCTTTTAGAAATTAAATTATTCAAGTAATCTTCTTTTTATTTTTTCTGGAAATTATTTGAGGCTTTCTTCTTCTTCTTCGTCTTTTTCGTAATAGAGAAAAAATATGAAAGAATCATTTCGAGTGTACCTGTTCACTAGATAAGACAATAAAGATCATCTTTTGTTTATATGAAAAGTGATATTCTGGTAATTTGTAAAAAAACAAAAAACTCAATTCTTTATTTTCTTTATGATACTTTCAAGTTTGGGTTGCTACAGAAAGTGGTAGCTTGGAAGTAACATGTCCTCACCAAGAAGAGAACACAAGTATCCGTCATTGTTGATGATCTGCTTTTATAGTACTGAAATACTATGTTTTCTAAAACAGTAATTATTTTGTATTCTACTATTAGCCTTTGAGCAATGCTTGTTGCATCAGCAATCATTTTGAGAATGAAATTATATAATTTCTTACAACTTTTTTGCTGTTACAGTAAGACATATTACTTGTTTAAGAATCTACGACTAGCAACTGAACATATTATGTATTCTTCTTCTTCGGCAATGTTTTGTTAAACAAATTTTAGTACTGAAAAAATGTAGAACACACAATTGGTTGCTTTAACCTCTTTTTTGGATATCCGTGTGTATCTGATCTAAATTTAATTATAGGCTCATTTGAATTCCATATTTATTGTTTGAACTCCAAATAAAGAAATGTGTATCTGTCGAAATATTATTTGTTGCTGCGTGGAGCTTCTTCAAGATTCACCAAAATTTATATAAAATAAAAAGATTTTAATATACTTTTTTATACCTATTGATTATCATAATTTTAAACTACAAGAACTTTGAAGAAATGTCTGCTTTTGTGCTTATTTATTGCTTCTGAAAGTAGAGGAAACTTGAACGGCCATTTTAATTGCATAAGAAAGTTTTGACAACAATGCATTGCTAATCTCAATCTCGCATGTGTTATCTTATATATTTAATTGTAAGCTCATTGTATTCTATATTCACGTCAACAACAACGGCATTACTAAACAAGGGAGGAAAGAGAAGCTCTCTATTCCCATTAAGCCTTTCATTTTATCTCCGAATACTTTTTAAGGTAAATCATCTATACTATCTATATAAAAATGACTTGGGATTTCACTTTTAGCAAATCCAGATCGTTCTTTTATAAATCCAAAAGTAATCTATATCGTCCACTAAGGACTCTTCATATTATGTTCCTCCAAAACGTTTATACATATCATTTATAAATTCATTATACTTACAGGACTATTTATTATTATCATGAATTTTCGATGCCAATACTACTACTTTTTATTTTAGACATCATCTGATCTAATTGCCTTGATAATGGAATCAACTCATTACTAGCAAAGTCTAGCTGTTTGTTTCATATTGTTGCATATAAATATGATCTCTTTTTTTATTTTTAATATAAAAAGCTGTAATCATTTTGATAGTGATTTGCTCATGGCAAAATAGGATTTGGTGAGAGGATGAGCTTGTGTTATAACATGAATTGACAAATGGATCTTATTTATTTGTTTAGTTAATACAATAAATTAATAATGATAGATTTCTTATATATTGAAGTGATAAATTCTTGTGCATTAATCTTTTGTTGTAGATTTTTTTGTAATTTGAAAAAATGATCTATTTTGGAGAAAAGGAAGAAGATTCTTTTTTTATCCACTATTTTGATCAAAGTTAAGAAAATTTAAGTAACCCATAAATCTATATTATCTTTTTAAAAATATTTACTCATCATTTCTTCTGCACAAAGTTAAAAATATATACTTAAAATTTTTATTCTTGTTCATTTAATGCACGTGTATCTAATGCTCACGTGAATTTTAATTTTTATTCTAAATACGAATGAATTATTTTTATGTTATTAATTCTACAGAGAAAAAATATGTATTTTAGTATTGAATTATAAAATTATATTAATATATTTTCTATATGATAATTTAAAAAAACATATAAATTTTCATCAGTATAATTAACAATTAGAATTGTTTAAAGTGATAAAATAAATAACTTTATTTTTTAATAAAAATATAATTAAAAATTTAATAACATCAATTTTTATTTTTAAAATTTTATTCGCATGAATTTAATATCACTATTAATTAGGCAACCACAAATTTTATTAATTTTTTTCATACATAAATTTCATCTTCTTATAATATATATTTATTAAATTCTAGCAATGTGCACTTTGTGCACGGGCAATAAAACTAGTACTCACTAATAGGACATGGATATTCCTGATTTAGATTTGGCTAAGCTATTCCTAATGATAATGTCTTCTTATATTTTCTAATTTTTGAAGGGTCATTTCTATTTCTAAGTCAAACAAGAAGGGTCCCTTATTGGTTCTACTACACATACACTAATAATAAACATAAATTAAAATACAATTAACAAATTAAAAATAAAAATAGAAAGATGTAAATAACCACATATTTACAAAAGAAAATGATAACTAAATAAGATACAAGTATGATTATGCTACTAATTTACTTTTGATAAATAGAAATTAAACTCATCCACAAATTTTTCCTTTTCCTTTTATTCATCTTCCAAATTTTTATATAATAAAATCTCTATCGTATAATTCATGGCTATGACAAAGATAGACCATAGTAGAATATAACCATGATTGTACAAAAAAATTAGGAAATATCTATACAAACTCAGATAGATCAGATCATGTAACCTTAACTACCCAACTGGTTTCATACATTTTTTCTGACATAAAATAGAATACTAAATAGGTGTGAGCCAACATAGTTCAACAGACCATACTCATCAATCTAAATTTTTATCAATTAACCTAAAATTTATTTATCTAAAATAAGGGCACTTATTAACAAGCTATTCTATAGTGTAGAGTAATGCTAGCAATTAACAAAATATAAATAAACTTTGTAGGGAATATAAAAAACAAGTACTTCCTATATCATAATAGAAAATAATAGATTTCCTTAGGCCCTTTTTCCTCTCAACAAAAATAGATATCAGATTTAAGGCCCTTATGTTTTCCTGTGCTAGCATATCAAAACATAGGCTCTTATTACTGCCGAAAGCTTAGCACGTCAAATATTCAAAAGATCTGACCCTTATAACTCCCAATGCATTTGGCACAAGAGAATTTCCTTTAGCATCCAAAACCCTCATAATCATACAAAGCAAGGAAATAAGCATATATATAAAATTGCATTTCATATAAATAAATGGAAATAATAAAAAATATAAGAATTCACAAAATGTTATACTTGTAGCCAACACATTTTATAATTGAGCATGATTGTATATTTTTATAATTTCACCAAATTATCTGAGATTGTTCAGAGCAATGTTATGTATTTTTAAATATATTGCAACATTATTTTCTAAGGTCAAAGTTATTTTTTAAATGGCTAGAAATAACAATTTACCTAACAAAAATTCTCAAAAAAATATAAAAATTTCCAAAAGACTAGTATCTATAAAATACATAAAGTTACATAGTGAAAATTTAGTGGATGCGAAGTTATCCCTAATTTTCAACTATAAATTTATAATTTTAATGAGAAAATTCTCAAAATTTTACATTATTAAAAACTAAGATTGGTATAATGTAACTTACCTTAACCCATAAAACTTTTTGAACTGGGCTGATAGTAAAAATGGAGCAAAGTCACTCAAATTTTACTTTTTCTCTCTAGAATCTCTCTCCCACTCCCTTTCTCTTCCTCTCTCTCTAAAATGGTTGTCCAAGGGAGGATTTGCCAAAAAAAAAAAAATTAGTGGGAATTAATATTTTTTAAAAAAAGACCTAGCGCTGCGATGCTCTAGATAATAGCGTCACTATGCAGGCACATACCATTTTAAATAATTTATGATAGAATTTAGACATTCACACATTCACATAACACTTTTAAACTCATGTATGATGCAAAATGTAGACATTCAATTACAACAAACTTACTGGAACATGTTTGAATATGTGTGACACTATTGTAGCAAATATTACAACTTGCTTATTTAACACTACACTTAGGCGCCAATGTAGTGGCTCTTGTATGCTTCTCGCTATGTTATTCGAGTCATACAACAAGTCACTTTTATGTAATGTCCTAACATTAACACAATGTATTAAAGGATTCATGTCATGATTGTTCGATAAAATTTATATTGGTTGTCGAGAACCTAATGTCAAAATTCTTGCTATTTCTTGTCATCGTTTCAATAAGAAATTAAGTATGTATCTGAACCTTGGATCCATCAAGATTATTAATATTCTATTTCGCTAAACTCATACTCTTTAAAGAATCTTCCATAATAATAAAAAAATTAGATTTTTACACAATTCATCGGGCACTCATGACTCTGTAAGAATTAAATTTAAAATTACTTATTAAACTTGTGATATTATTAAGACCAAAAACCCTAAAATAATTTATGGACTTACAAGTATCACTGAAGACATAAGCCTATAAGTCTCAACCTAGCTATCTTATCCACATTACAAAATTATTCCATTTTGTTTTATATAATGTGTAAAAAAGAGAGCTTATTATTTTAGTATTATGATGACCTCAATAAGATACGACATTAAATGCCATAAAAACTTGTCTTGATCACGCATGAATCACAATGCATATTTGAATTAGAAAATTTTAAAATTAAATTCAATATCATTCAAAGTTTAGTTTCAACAAACTTATAGCAGAACTGAATATTTTAATGAGACTAACCCAACAATATCAAAAATGATTCAATCAAAGTCCGAATAAGTCAACACTAGAAGCATCATTAGAATTTCAAAGCTCAGCTTGAGCATTCTTGCCTAACCATCACCCTCGAACCACCATCGAATTACCGCCACTAGAGCATCACTCGATTATCATTGTACGTTGGACTATTACATATTTGCGTCATCGAATCATAGCTTCACCACCAATATTGCACCATTGTTATCCAATTATGGTTGTTTAAACATCGTCACCTGACTATGATCCTCTAACCACTATCGCTTGGTTGCAATCCTTTGAAGACTATCACCTGACTACAGACCTCCGACTAACACCATTTAACTATAGTGTACTGACTAGTGTCACCAGACTATGGTCTTTTAACCACCAACACACATTCACAATCCTCTAATTTCCATCACTAAACCACAGTCCTTTCAATCATTATTGCTCGATTATGATTCTCTCAATTCTTTCAGATAATAATGGTGTTCTAAATAATGTCATCAAACTATGGTTCTTTTAACCTCTATTACCTAATTTTGATTCCCTAACCATTATTATCTAACTGTAATCCTTTGGCATCCATCGCCCAACTACAATCATCAGATCACCATCACATGGCTATAATCTTTTAACTAATATCAACCGATTATAGTATTATGATCATCACTGCTCGACTATAATCCTCTAATTATTGTTGCTAAATCAGGGTCCTCTATCCAACATAATTTGAGGAATGAACTTTTGTCTTGGTAAGTCTTTTTTTTTTGTCATAGTATTTTCTTATGAAGATATTTTAATTTATATGTTAGCAAAAAAATATAATTGGTAGGAGTAAATCGAGTAGGATGACGAAGGATAAAATAATGTCCTTATGCAGGTTGGGGAGTCAATGTTTATTATTGATATTAATAATTAAGTTATTGGACGACTTATTTGTATATATTCTTTTGTCAAGAAAATATATTTTATATTACAATTAAATCACTCATAATTAATTGAGAATAGCAGTAAGTGTTTATTTTTCAGGATATTAAAAAAACACCACTGTGTTGCTTCTTGGGAAAATTTTAAAAGGATCATTATTAAAGTTTAAATTAGGAGAAGGAATATGATTAAAAAAATTTAAAAAGGATTATACATGTAAATAAATTTTGTGTTTTTTGTAAAATAAGAAAACGCAAAACATTTTTTGTGTTTCCCTTTAAAAATGTTAATTTTCTTTGAGTTTTGTGCTTAGAGAGAGGGTGAGAGAGAAATATATAGTGACGGAGGGAAATTCATTTAAATTTAAATAATTTATATTTATATTTGAAAATTTTATTAAATTATAATTAACTTTTTTAAATATATTTTAAATATTTAATAAAAATAAAGTAAGATATTAAAAAAATTTAACATGATGAATATTTTAACTATTATATTTATTTAAAATCTTGTAATTTTTATTAACTTAAATAAAAAATATAAATTAAAATCAATTTATTAATCATAATTATAATATTTAAATTTAATATACTTTAATAGATATATATATATATATATTTAATATACTTTATTAATTTATAAACTTTTAAATAATATTAAAGTTGATATAATCTAATAATATTTAATTTAATATTAAAATTGATTAATCTATATTAAATATCATATTTTTTAATATCTTACATTAATTTTATTTAATAATTAAAATATATTTTAAAAGTTACTTAAAATTTAAAATTAATTAAATATTTAAAATATAAACTTGGAAAATTATTTAAATTTTAATGAATTTTGCACTCTCTCTCCCTCTCGATCAATCTCTCTCAACCTTTTCCCTTTCTTCATCTCTCTATGCTGAAAAAGCAAAAAAAATTGCATTTAAAAGACAATAGTAAAATTGTTTTAAAATCTATTTATGTGTATGATAGTTTTTAATTTTATTTTAATTATATACCTTCTTCTAATTTAATATTTAAAATAATGATTTTTTTTTTATTTGCCCGTTGCTTCTTCCACTGCAAAACCTCTAAGTTCTTCCAACTACGCCGGAGGAAGTCGGGATTGACCAGAAGAGAGAGAGAGAGAGAGAGAGAGAGAGAGAGAGAGAGAGAAAGATTCAATGGAGAAGAACCCCCTTCTCCGGCCATCCTCCACCATGTTCGGGGTAGTAGACTTTCGCGGACAACCTATCTCTAGATCATCTTCTGGTCGCTGGACCTCTGCGTTGTTTATCATAGGTAAGCTTCCCTCTATGCACAGCCTCTTCCCTTATCACCTACTTGATTACCTCTCTTGATGGAATCAGGGGTTGAAATCGCCGAGAGAATGGCGTATTATGGCATCTCCTTCAACCTCATAACTTACCTCACCGGCCCTCTCAACTTCTCGACGGCCGCTGCCGCCTCCTCCGTCAACAGCTGGTCCGGCGCCTCTATGCTTCTTCCCCTCCTGGGCGCTTTTGTCGCCGATTCGTTCCTCGGCCGCTACCGCACTATCGTCCTCGCCTCACTTCTCTACGTCCTGGTTCACCCTAATCCTAGAAAACCCCTTTTATTTCCTATTTATTCACTATCCAAATCAAATAAATTTTCGATCCTCAGGGTCTAGGGTTGCTCACGCTCACTGCCGTGCTTTCAAGCTCCTTCTCAGTAGACCTAAAGCTTACCTTGAATTCTCCATCCTGTTCTCCAGCTGTTCTCCAAGTTGTTTTGTTCTTCCTATCCCTCTATCTCGTAGCCTTTGCGGAAGGAGGGCACAAACCATGCCTTCAGGCGTTTGGTGCCGACCAATTCGACGAGTCTGATAACCAAGAGCGCATTGCAAGGAGTTCATTCTTCAATTGGTGGTACTTTGGGATGAATGGTGGCATGATTGCCTCCTTCATTGTATTGAGCTACATCCAGGATAACATTGGCTGGAGCTTTGGATTTGGAATTCCTTGTGCTGTTATGGGCATTGCTCTTCTTGTTTTCTTGTTGGGAAGCAAGACTTACCGCTGCTATGCCTTGGAGGATACAAGCCCCTTTGTTAGGATTGTCAAAGGGATGGCTGATTTGGCCATGAGCAGGCAATCTTCAGCAGATCGATTCCTATCTGAAGTGGAAGCTGGAGACCTAGAACAGCACAGCAGCTATCAATCTGATCAAGAAACAAAGTAAAAGTTCTTTTTATTGCTTTCAGCTTTTAAATATTGGATCTCAGCTTACTAATTAAACTTTTAGATTGGTTCTAATCAGAGATTAACAGTTTGCAGGGCTTGGAATGTGTTTAGCTTGTTTTTTCTGATCCCAGCAATCTAAATTAAACATTATAAGTATTGGAGATCACTGTGACAAATTCTACTATCTCCATGATCGCTCATCATGTGATAACAATTGACATTTGCATTGTTTGTTCAGACGTTAAACTTTTGTGCATGGCTAGGGCCCAAAGGTGTTAAGAGTTTTCTTCTAGATTTCAGGTTTAACATAATTTTGTTAAACTAATTCATTAATTTCTTAAATTAATTTTGGTTTATAGACCTCAATTTATCTGTTTAAGCTTTTATCTTGGTTGCTTTCAGTTTTTCACTCAATATTGAAGGCCGGATTCTTTTAGGTTGGTTGTTATCATTCTACCAACTTATCCATGTTAGGATATGTAAAGTAATGCATTTAAGTAATGAAAAGGGAAATATTCTTTCTCCACTCCATTTGTAAAAAATCCTATATGCAACTTAGAAATCTTGGTTTCCAGTGCCAGTTTCCCCCATTTATTGTTCAGAACAAGTTAGAATCCGGGAACTGCTATTCTTTTACCAAAACATACTTGTTGTTCTTAATTATGGTGCAACTTATAAGCTTTATGCTTCTATACTGCATTGTTACTGAAATTTCAATACATTTAGCATTGATTACTATGTAAACTTCTTGCAATTAGGCTTCTCAATGGGGGTAAATTGCTTGTTGATGAACGAATTGATGAAGCTAAGGGGATGCTTCGGTTGTTTCCTATATGGGCTACCTGCTTAGCCTATGCTATAACCTTCTCTCAAAGTTCAACCTTGTTCAACAAGCAAGGTGGCACCATGGACAGGCATATTGGACCGAGCTTCCAAATTTCCTCGGCCGCTCTGCAAAGCATCATAAGCATCGTTATTGTTGTCTTCATTCCTGTCTATGACCGTGTACTTGTTCCTATGGCCAGAAATCTTTCTGGGCTTTCCACTGGCATCACACATCTTCAAAGAATTGGCATTGGATTGTTCTTCTCAGTGATTTCAATGGTCGTTGCAGCTCTTGTGGAGATGAAAAGGATCCAAACTGCAAGAGAAAATGGCTTGGTCGATGAGCCAAATGCAACAGTTCCAATGAGCATATTGTGGCTCCTTCCTCAGTACATTCTATTTGGCATCATGGATGCGCTTGGAATGGTTGGCCTGCAGGAGTTTTTCTATGATCAGGTACCTGATGCTTTGAGGAGCCTGGGACTTGCTCTTTATCTCAGTATATTCGGCATAGGAAGCTTCATTAGTGGCTTGCTTGTTTCAGTGATTGATGAAATAACTAAAAGAGAAGGGGAGAGCTGGTTCTCAGACAATTTGAATCGAGCTCATCTTGATTATTTCTACTGGCTCCTTGCAGGACTTGGTGCTATTGCGCTGGTCCTTTTTGTCTGCTTTGCTCAATCCTATTTATACAAGAAGAAGGAATACCGCAGTGTGTAATATGCTAAAGCAAACAAATTTTATTACTTCAAATACGTTTGTTATTTTCTTCAGCTCTATATGAAGATAAGCCCCGACAGCTTGTGTAGTTTGCTTGGTTGGATTTATTTGTTTTCTTAAAAATGTGATTCTTAATGTGTTACTCAATGCTTTGATTCAATTTGATGTTTTCATTGATGTTTTCATTAGACATTTGCAAGAGTAAGTATTGAGGTGTATGTTTTCCGTTGATGATTTCCTTCTTGCTGATAAAGACTTAGAAAAGAAGTTGAAGGAAAACTTAAATTATGGAGGTAAACAATAGAGTCTAAAGGTTTTATTTGAGTATATCTAAAATTGAATATATTGATTGATATTTAATAGTAATAGAACTAGTAGAGGGATTGTGACTTTGGGCAGTCAATTCATTAAAAAGAGTGCAAGTTTTAGATTTCTCGGGTCTATTGTTCAAAGCACTGATAAAATAGATGGGAATATTATGAGTAAAATTCAAGTTGGATAGTTGAGTTTGAGGAATGCATTAGGCTTGTTGTGTGATAAAAAAATACCTCTCAAACGTAAGAAAATATTCAGGCCACAATCTTTTATGGCGTAGAATGTTGGCCATTAAAAAAGAAAAAAATATTAATTTGAGTGTTGCAGAGATAAGGATGCTCAGGTAGATGAACGGCATTATATTTAGAGATGGGATGAGAAATAATTATATATTTGAAAATGTTGGAATAGCTCCAGTGATAAATAAGATTATAGAGAGATTGCAAACATTCATTTCCTATCAAATCAACCATAAAATCGTATGATCATTGGCCATTATTACCCTAAAATTTGTTTCGAAGTTAAACTCACATAATCGTAGCCCCCTATGGGTCATTGAGGAGATTCATTCATTATTTTGCTGAAATTCTCGATACTTATTTTTTCATTATTTGTATAAAAAAGTTTTATTTAAATTCATTAGATCTATCTTGCTACTTGCTTAGATTATATTAAATAATATTATATGTTGTTGAAATATATTTTAAATTGCTAATTTTTTTTTGGAGTTAAATTTAATATATGCTGAAACTAATGTTTATATTTGCTAAAATATATTTTCATTTTTCGGTGAAATAATATTTGTGAAATCTATTTGCAAGTTGCTAGGTATAGGATGTCAAAACAGGTCAATAGGTCAAGTTCGGTTCCAATCCGAAATTAACTGATCTGAATCTGGTCGATCCAAATCCAACCAATTTAATATAAGAATCAAAAATTAAACTCGAACAAAACATGCTAGTAACCCAAACATGATCTGATAACTTATTTTAATTAATAATATATATATATATATATATATATATATATATATATATATATATATATATATATATATATATATATATATATATTATTAGCTATAGTGGGTAGTTAAATATAGTTGAAAGTTATTTGCTAAAATAAAAAATAGTATATGAGGATCAGTAATTGTGAAGGAACAAAATTACATGTCAAGCTTTCACCCATTTTGCTAAATGAAAAACAAGATCAAGAAAAAAAATCATGAGGCTTTATCATTTGAAATAATCTATTATATACTTCAAGTTGTAAAAATTTACTCTTCTTCATAACTAGTGAAGATAAGATCATAAAGTTAGGAGCATTTACTTGATCTCCTTTAGTTGCAGTAATAGAAATTATAAAAAAAAATTATAGGATTATGATAGTAAATGAATTATATTAATTGAACAAAGATTAACGAATGATGGTAGTTAGATAATAGAGAATGGACTATGAGTGCCGAGTGGCAATAGTTGGATGATAAAATTAGTCAATATAAATTATACATCAAGATTCATGTCGATCAACTAAAAATCTTATAGAGTTGTCTTATAAGCCCCTTAGTTTCAAACATTAAAGCCTGTGGTCCAAAAATATATATCCAGTATTCACATATTTTTTTATAAATTTAATTTTTTCATTAAAAAATAAATTGAACTAGCACATTTATAATAGCTTATGTAATTTTAAATTTAAATATATTCGATCTTTAAATTTAATTCAAATTAAAAAAAAAAATCTTAGATATAAATTTATATATGTAATATAAGTTATTATTAATTTATATTACATGTTTAGATATCATTTACACCTATAAAATATATATTAAAGTAATATTATAAATTTACATTTATAAATTATTATTAAGGATACATCATTTACTATTTATAAATAAATAATTTTCATAATACATAAATAATAAATGAGGTATATAATTTATTCAACATTATTAATTAAAACTCAAAGCTGTTTAATCATAAAATATTTATTTATAAAATATGATTTTAAAATATATTAGTATATATTGTAAACTTAAGAAATAAGAACTTTAACTTATTTTATCTCACGTCACTTTGGAATTTGCTCTAGTTAATGTTTATATTACTTTTTGAGTTTGGATGGCGTAAGAAATCACATGGAATGATGAAGTCATGTGAAAAGCTTATTTGAAATTTTGTTATTTAAAAATTAATCATTTTAAAAATAAATTAATTTGTTAAATTACTAATATTACTTAATATTTTATTCTTAATGTATTAAATTAATTAATTTAATTATTTAAATTCAAAAATTAAACCAACCCATTCAATGGAACTGCGATTGGTTCATCATTTGAACTAGCGGTTCTGATCAGTTTAGCCTGGTTTGCTTCATAAAAGATTTTTAGGATGAATCAAACCGGCTTTATAACCAGCTCACGATTGAACTGGTCAGGCTGACTAGTCCGATCCGATTTTTAAAATCTTGATCTCCTTTCTTAGGGCTTTTTTTAAGAGAGGATCATTATTATCTTATATTAGAGATCCGACCATCGTTGCACAACTATGGTCCTTCCAACCTTTGTCGTCTGCCGACTACAATTCATCTTACCACCGTTGTTGATCTTCTTTTTGGCATAAGTCACATGTATGGCCTTATCACTCTAACTTCATAGGTAGATACACTCATTTGCATGTTGCATTGCTTTGTGTCTGGTGAAGGATCAAATCGTGCATTTTATCTCGATTCATCATTGGCTTTGGGATATATTCCTTTTGATCACACAAAGCCCATGACTATATTTGAATATATGTGTGATTGGGTTGGTGGCAATCCGATGGTTAATTTATGCGCATTTGGACTTTTATCGTACATATTCGTTCCATGCTAAATATCATTTGATTGGGACCTCGTTTTGCAAAATGGATCACGTCAACATGTTCGGATCGTCGAGTCCTTTCAAATGAGCCCGTCTATGCTTGGGATAGGTTTTGTTTAAGTTGTGTCGAGCATATTGAAGATATTTCATTATTTATTTACTATTTAAATATTATTTGAATATTATTTAAACAATATTTAAATAATCATACAATCACTTTTTTAAATTATTATTTAAAACATACACCAAGAAGGGTATTTGGGGCTAGTTTTCTTGTCCTCCCTCTCTCGCTTCTTTGATTTGTAAGTATCACAGCTAAAGGGCAAATTATTGCATTCGGTCACTGGACCTAGAAAATAGGTCCAGACATCCACTAAAAAGTTGCCACATGGACCGCGCTTTGACTGTGCTTTAGATGCTCTTTGGGTGTGCTTTGACTGCACTTTAGTGGTGCTTTGACTGTTCTTTACCTTGTTTTTAGTGTGCTTTACTTGAGCTTTATCTGTGCTTTTGGAGCGCTTGACTTAAAATTTTACGGACACGTGTACATACATTCCACGCCTAAAAAATTTAGAGGATATCTGGACCTATTTCTACGACATAATAATTTGCCCAGCTGAAGAGGACTTCTCTCCACTTCTTCAGATTAGAGAGCCCAAGATGAAGACACATACGCCTCCCCTCATGCACTCAGAAAACCAGAAAAATTGCAAGCAAGGCTCTCGAGTCTCCCTCGATTTATCTCTGCTAGACATGGCCAAGATAGAAAATCGAAGCTCGTCCATACCTGAAGCCCTAGCCGACCTCCCTTAGCCGCATGTGAGCCCGATGCCATCCATCGAGCAAGCCATCATTGGCCCGATTCCTACAACCGACATTGAAGACGATGTGCCCTAGCCGATCGAACTCGACCATATGCTCCTACTCGTAGACCTTCCTTCTCCAAGCATGAAGCCGACCCGACCAAACTTGTAGTTGCCTTTGGCCCCGTCTCCTCCCACTGAGCCAGACGCCTGCTCTCCGTCTCCGCCTCTTCGAGGGGAATCAAAAAAAATTTTTTTTAAAAAAATGAAATTAAAAGACTTAATTAAATAAATTCAAACATGTGAGAGGATTTCAAAGAAGTCCCAAAGTTGATTTGGTCCCCCGAAACCTTTGGACGTCAAGCTGATCGGGCCTAGGTATTGAAAACGTAAAGACTCGATCGCTCTTCCAATCTTCTCGTTATTGAATTGATCTGTCTGAGTCAAGCCAAAATGATAAGTGCCCTCCCCAACCTTACTTGCGAGTAGGGCCCTAGAAGACTACCGAATTTTTTAGGGGAATCGAAAAAAAAAAAATTAAATAAAATGAAATGACTTAATCAAATAAATTCAAACATGTGAGAAGATTTGAAGGAAGTTTCGGGGTTGATTCAATCCCCCGAAGCCCTTGACCGTCGTGTTGATTCAGTCGAGCGATTAAAGACTCGATTGCTCTCCCAACCTCCTCGTTATCGATTTGATCAGACCAAGTCGAGCCAAAAGAGCAAGTACCATTCCCAACCTCTCCTCGCGGGGCGGGGCCACTAAAAGACTGCCAGATTTTTCAAGAAAATTAAAAATAATTTTAAAATTAAATATAAATGAAAAATAGCATGCACTACAACAAGATAATTTGAAGGAAGTCTCAGCGATTAGTATAGTCCCCTGAAGCCCTTGACCGTCGAGTTGATCTGGTCGAGGGATTGAAGACTTGAAGACTCGATCGCTCTCATAATATCCTCATCGTTGATTTGATCCGACCGAGTCGAGCCAAAAGGCAAATGCCCTCTCAAACCTCCGCTCAAGGCATGGGGGTGCCAGATGGCTGCCAGAATTTCAAGGGGAATAAAAACTATTTTTAAAATTAAATTAAATTTTAAAATAAATAGGGATAACGACAAATTGAAGACTTGAAAGAAGTCCCATGGTTGATGCAGTCCCCCAAAGCCCTTGACCGTCGAGTTGATCCTGTCTAGGGATTGAAGACTCGATCGCTCTGCCAACCTCCTCGCCATTGATTTGATCCGGCCGAGTCGAGCAAAAAGGGCAAGTTCCCTCCCCAACCTCCCCTCACAGGGAGGGGACGCTGGGAGGCTGTCGAAATAAAAAATGACAAAGGACCCCAACATCATTAATTTCAAACAAATTTTAATCATTATTTTTGAATGATTACATAAGTCATTATACAAATGCTAATGCATTTGAAAGTGACTTATAAAGAAGATTTTTGTAATAATCAAATCAGAAAACAACATTAAATCAATCTAAAATTCATAATGTAAATGATGTTAGTGGCAAATGACACAATCTTGTTTCTAAAATTGAAAGAAATTAACAAATTATTTTGACTTCAATATAAAACTCAAGAGGAATGTTGAGATAGATCGTTTTGAGCTCAAAGTATATAGATTGGAAGCATCTTTTAGCCAAATTAAAATCATGCCACTATAGTCTTTGATTGAAAACATCTATTATGCATCTAGTCATGCCTTAGCAATGTATGACTAGAGTTTTAGTTGTTTAAGAAATTTGAGAAATTCTATTCAAACTAATAATTTTAGAATTGTCTTTAGACTCTTTCTATTGGATAAACCTCTTCCTACCGGCAACCAATAATTTTAGAAGATCTATTCAAAGAGTTGTGTCAATGCAAGGAGATGTCTCCTTTGACTCAAATTCACTAGACCACTCATTTGATTGTGCTGATCTAGAAAGTTAAAAGTTATGCCACAGTGATTAGAGGTTTGTTAATTACTTGCTGATTTAGGATATCTACATATATAATGAGGCTATGATTCATTTGATTTTGTGCAAATGTACTAAAGTCAGGATTTAAATGTGATTCACTAAAATATTACACTTTAAGAAACATCAAGAATTCATTAAAAATATTCAAAATGCCACCAGATCTGTAACATATTTGCAAGCGGACTGAAGGCGTTCGTAGGCCCTTAAAAGAAATCTCAGGCTTTTTTCTAAGAAAATCAAAATCACTTGTGCAGATGGATCATATTTAAATATTTTAAAATCCCCCATATATATTAAATATGACTCCATAAATAGAAGTGCAGAACCCTGCATGTGCTCCGACAAACATTTTAAAGTTATAAATATAAATGTTTGAGAATGTTGCACAAGGACAAATACTCATTTTATTTTCAAACTAAATAAACCCTACATGTGCTCCGACATACATGTAAAAGTTATACACACAAATGTTCAAGAATGCTGCGTAGGGTCAAATGCTCACTAATGTAACATTCTATTTTCAAAATAAATATAACTCGCATGTGCTCCGATTGTCGCATCTAAGTCCCAAATCTAACAGTTCGAGAATGCTGCCATGTTAAATACTCAAGTGTCCTCCTCATCCTTGAAAGGACCAGAGTCGATCTGACTTGAATCATAAAATGCTTCATAAATTTCTATAAAAATAAAAGTGACTGTAATATTACCCTGTTGATAGCCGTGTTGAATGTAAATATCATCTGGAGAGGTCAAATCTCAAGTCCAACTAAAGTCTAAATCTCTGAAATAAAATTTTTCACTTAAAAACTTGAAACTAACCATCCACCTCTCACAACCATTTTTAAGGGGTGGTAAATTTGAAATTAATCTCAGCTCACAAAGAGCTAATGCATGTCAGGTGTATCATTAAGATTTATCCTTACATAGTCTCTTGCTAGTAGGGACGTGGCACGTGCTTTCTGATCAGGTGGTTTTACCATAAGATGACACCACTATATTGCGATCATGACCAAAGCCCATATGTTCTCTAACTGCATCAAACCTTTTAGAGATGAATCATAGGGCATATTAGATTTGTATAAAGCCCTCTTTTAGCTAAAGTTGATTTAAGTCTATCCCCTTAGACAAGCACCAACCCAGGTCTATAAGGTATTCTTAGACTAAGCAACCCATGGCTATCGATAAGGTACCTTCTATCAGGTTGGGAGTCTACCTCCCTCACTAAGTGGACCAGAGATTATGATAACTTGGTATGACAAAATTATGGGATCTTGATTGGGCTCATCTTCATTCCCCCCATTGCCAGTTTTAAGTTTATAGTGATAAAATTTAAGTTTCAAACTACAAAATTCATATCCAAATTTTAAACCCTAAAATTGTTGTTATTTTACATTAAAATTTACAAACTATGTAAACTAAAATTACATTTGAACCATAGATAGATAGATAATACCTCAAATGATCATCGCTCTCCTAGACACGACACTGAGCCCGGGCTTCAACATGGATTCAACCCAGCTCCCCTCTCAGATGGTCAGACTACAGCCAGTCCCACCAACGACTGACTACCACACTTCCTCTCAACACCGTTCACCTCCAGGAAAATCTGACCCCCGGCTAGAACTCAACCACCACCTCCCATCCAACTCACTTTATTGCCTTTTCAAAGTTGTCTAGCCCGACGACTCCCACACCTAGCTACTATCAGCCACATTAAAAACAGATGGGGTTTACTCTCATGTTGTGAAACCTCTGTTCTCCCTAGCTGCTCATCTTCCTCACTAGAGTTCCCAATCATGCTTATGAACGTCATGCCTTCTCTCGGGATTTCTCCATGCCGCTAGGGAGCTGGAGCCCCCGTACTCTAAATGCGATGTCTTAAGTTTTATTTTCCACTCCTTTATCGGGTAATCACTCTTCCTCTTCCCTAATCATTTTTTTTTTCTCTCTATTTTTTTCCTTTAAGCTGGCGTGGCTTCTCATCACTTGAGTGACCCTGATTTTTTTGTTGTGAATTATAAATCATGATCTTTTTGTGATGTTTTATTCGGTGAGTCAGCCTCATCGGTGTTTCCTCTACTCAAGCCTTCTTCCCGCCATGGCTTGCCTGCCTTGTTGATTTTGAGGAAGAAATGTGCTCACTTGTTGCTTCGTTTGAATTTGCTTTAATTGGGAAGTTTCTTGCTCGTCGTCCACCGCTAGATTCCATTCAAAAAAAATTCTTAATCTTAAACTGATAGGTGAATTTTCTATTACTTTGTTGAATCCTAAGAATATTTTAATTATGCTAAGGAATGATTTGGATTTGCCGAGTGTTCTCCCATCATTCTTATTTCATCTCCAACTATTACATGAAGCTTTTTAAGTGGTCTCCTCAGTTTGATGTTAATGTTGAATCTCTTGTTATTCCTATTTGGGTGTCATTTCCCAATCTCCATCCTAATCTCTTTTCTCCTCTAATTCTGCATGGTTTAGAGTCTTTGCTTGGTAGACCCATGTGCACTGATAATGCTACTATTAATGGTACTAGACCTTTGGTGGCTTGGATTCTTATTGAGTTATATATTACTAAACTGTATCCTAATTAAGTGTGGCTTGGCTCTGATTCTGTGGGGTACTTTCAGTCTGTGGAGATGGAAGTGTTTCCCCCATTTTGCTCCTATTATAAATCTTTGGGTCATTTGAGAGATGTTTTCCTGATTTTATTTCCTAATTTGGGTGGTTGCCCTTCTGTGGGGGAGGGAGTTTCGGTTGGTGCTCATTCTTCTCATGAGGTTGGTGTTAATCTGTCATTGATTAGGGTGGATTATTGTGGTGATGGTGTTCCTCTTCATTCCATTGATGCTGATGGGTGATTCTACTGGTATTAATGCTGGGGAGCAAGATAATCTACATTGGTTGAGGGTGATGATGTTTTCCTTAATACATATAATTTGGATTCTCCTAATGTGGCTTTCCTTGAGAATGTTGATGCCAATTTGATTAATGAGGGTGTGGTGGAGAATTGTATTGTTACTTTGGCTCATAAGGAGGAGGGTATCGTTGGTGGAGTAGAGAAGGTGCTTTGTCAAAATCTTGAGTTTGTGGCTAAGGTTATGTCTTATAATTTGGAAGGCTCTGCTAGCCACTTGAATCATAATGCACAGATTTTTCTTCCCCTTATTGTGGGGAGTGTTGGTAGTGAAGCTTTGGTTAATGTTCTTGTTGATCATGTTTCACCTAATATTCTTTCGTATCAAGTTATGTTGAGGTCAGGGACAGCCTATTTGGGTGGTGGCACAATTGTTAAGGCATAAATGGATTGGCTTGAGTGTTCTTCATCTTCTCCTTTTGAAGGTGATGAAGAGGAAGTGTTTGAAAAATTTGGTGGTTTGTATGATAATTTCATTCGGGTGGGTAATCGAAGGAAGAGGAAATCCTAGAAATAGTATTTTCTGTTTGACTTGGTGGCTGTTACTTTGGGCCTTGGGGTTTCGGGTTGTGTGGAAGTGCAGGTTATTGTTGTGGTGCCATTCGGATTTGGATGGCTTTTTTACTATTGGGCTTATGGTGGGTTTCCTGCTTGCTATTGATCTCCTTGGATTTGCTGGATGTAGGTTGTTGCCCTTTTGGTTGGTTCAGTCCTTGGGCTGGCTTTAATTTTTGTTTATTTTCTTTTTTAATTGTAATTGGTAGATCTAAGAACTCTTTGGTTTATTTTAAAGGCTATTTTTTAGATGAGCTTATGGATCTTTAAGGCTTGAAATTTCCCTTTTATTTAATTTGTAGGCCCCTCCGTGGGTTTTATAAAAAAAAATACAACATATGTAACCTCTTTAATGACTAACCTTAATCGAAAGTTCTCTCTCATTATCAGGAAGGATAATTAACTACAGGGACTTGCTCCTATAGGAAACCAGAACTTCGATCATAAAGTCCTCACAAAATGAGGGAAAAATCTCTGGGTAGTGCTTATCTAAACCCAATCTACCTTCTGAAAATTCACCTAGAACCTAAGCTCGTTAAAACTCTCTGTCTATCTAAAATAAGAAAAGAGACGATGTGGGGAGGTCAGGGAACATGAATTTTTGGAGCTCACATCAGCTACATTGTGGTGTCATATTTAGGGATCACCAACATCTTCTCTGTGTGTTAGTCTCTATATAATATATTGGGGCTAATGTGACTGTTGATGCCTTACAATTATAGCCCTACCATAGGTAACATCTTTAAACACCTTCTTTGTACCTCTTATTTGAGTGCTAGTCAACCCTTTTATCATCACCTTGCTCTAAACCCAATGAACCTCTCTAGGATTTGGGTTAGAATTCCCAAAGCTATCCACTAGGTTTCCCACCAGTAGTCTTTCTTAATCTTTGGAGATACGTTACAACATCCACATAGTCTATTAGATAAGATAAAACCTGGCAAGTACATACCATCCCTATCGAAATTTTTGTTGGACTACTTTTTTATTAATTCAATGATCATACCTAAACTTGATAGCTCAACTAGTCATTACACTTAAAAAGTCATCAAATGCTGCAAGATGAGTCCAACATCCAACATCTTAAAGAGTTGATGTCTTTTTTATTTCTGAGGAAAAAAGCATTTTTTTCCCACATGATGCACACTTATTTTTTGGAATGATATGGAAGACTCCTACTCATCTTATCAATATGTCCCCTTGTTAATGTGTGTGTGTGTGTGTGTCTCATCGATGGGCATTCACACAAGTTGGATAAAATTTATGTGCATGCACCCATTGGCTATAGGCAAACACCATTTTGTAACCTCGTGAAGATTTTATAGCTCTAACAGGGTCGACTCTTCAACTGCCAGATTAAATCCCACATGCCACCCATCAACTCAAAACTGACAACCCTTTGGAACTATCTTGGGGACCATGTTCCACAACTTCATTGATTGAGCTCAGTTGGTCAACAGGATGTAAACTCATTAGCACCCTACCTATGAGTCAAGTCTAAGTGGTTGACCCATGCCTGATTTAAATCAGGCCAACTACTCACTCTCCACTATGTCTATTACCATATAGGTATTTTCCCTAAAATTTACATTATATTTTTCGCTCTCTATATTGATTTGACAGGTTTAAATTAATTGCATACTTTTTTATTCTTACAATAATAGAAGTATTTGTTCTGGATGTTTAAGCTACCTATTTTATTATTTTATAAAAGTTACATAATTTCTATATTAATTTTATTATTATTATTATTTATTTATTTTGGATAACTCCATTCAATCATTCTCTGAAGTCAATGACAACTAGTACCCACTACTAGTTTTCTCAATAGGGGACAAACCCCTTAATGAATCCAAAGGCTTGAATACCCATCCGTAATCCAAAATATTCTTCGAGCCCAAAGCTCCAAATATAATTAATCACAGGATCTTACTCCCATGGAAAACTAGACCCTAAGAATCACACTATATGATGCCTCATGTTAGGTAAGAGAAATCTATTTTGATCATATATACCATTGTTTTTTAATTTTGAGAGCTACTCATAACCCCTAGGTAGTTCAATCCTTTTTTAGGGATCATATTCTAAGGATAGAGGAAAGTATAATAATAACTTTCCTTTTATTGATTATCATATCATATCATATCATAAAGACCCACAATCATTTTCATCCTTATCGATGATGTGGTCACTTTCTATATGACCTCGCCTGTTGTATGAGTCTTTATTGAAGTCCACATCCAATGGCGAAGCTATGTTGGGGGCACTGGGGGCATGTGCCCCACTGATCGGATGTATTTATTTATTTAATAAATATTTTGTGTATTTATATAATCTATCACATTATTGCTCCCAAATCTGCTTTGACTGCATTCCCTATTTCATGAGAAGTGTGAGTATCCTATCTCTCTCTCTCTAAAGCTTTACCTCTAAATTTAAAGGCTGTCTGCAATTCTTTAAAAAAACAACTTTTTTGGGAGAATAAAAATCAAAATTATATTCTATTTTAAAACATTATTTTTTTATTGTTAGTTTTTTTTAATAATTCTGTTTTTTTAAAGGAGATCTTAGAAAAAAATTGAAAAAATTCAAAAGATTTGTGGTGAAAAATTATTTGGTTTTAAAGAGTTCTAAAATTTTTAATGAATCATATAATTTGAGTTCAATTGAGCAAAATTTATTTTTTTTCATTGAAGAATAATTTTTTTAATTGTGTAATCATTCTCTGTCATTTTCTAAAAAAATTTGGAAGAAATTTTTATAACAAACTGCCTACTAAATCCTCCATCAAAATCTCTATTAATTTATGTTGGAGGAGATGATTATCTGTATATAATTTATAAATTTTTATTAATTTTTAAATATTCAAATCTCTTTTAATATAAATTTTAGAAATTATTTTATAAATTTTTCATTCCCTATTTCATGAGAAGTGTGAGTACCCTATCTCTCTCTCTGTAAAGCTTTACCTGTAATTTTAAAGGCTGCCTGCAATTCTTTAAAAAATCATTTTTTTTGGAGAATAAAAATCAAAATTATATTATATTTTAAAACATTATTATTGTTTTGTTGCTTTTTTAATAATTCTATATTTTTTTAAGGAGATCTTAGCGAAAAATTCAAATGATCTAAGTGGTGAAAAATTATTTGAGTTTAAAGAGTTCTAAAGTTTCTAATGAATCATATAATTTGAGTTCATTGAGCAAATTTAATTTTTTTCATTGAAGAATAATTTTTTACTGTCTAATCATTCTCTGTCATTTTCAAAAAAAAATTTGGAAGAAATTATTATAGCAAACTGCCTAATAAATCCTCCATCAAAATCTCTATTAATTTATGTTGGAAGAGATGATTATCTTTATTTAATTTATAAATTTTATGAATTTTTAAATATTCAAATCTCTTTTAATATAAATTTTAGAAAATATAATCCGAATCTCAATTATATGTTTCTATTTATTATAAATTTAATTTTTATGATAAAAAGTCTCATAAACAATTTTTAAAAGCTCAATACTAGTCACAAGCTTAGATTAAAAACGTTGAGAGTATCCTTAAAGATCTATAATTCGTGCCCTCATAAAAGAAAAATGAGGGCTCCCCCACTGTCCACATCAGCTAACTCAAACTTTCTCCATTACAGCACCGGATTTACTATTTTCAATAGAAGATCGAATTATGTGAAAAATCATTGATGCAAAACAAGCAGGCGCATAAGTTGGCTTCTGAAGGCGATTATGGCTCATAGAAATGTAAACCTTAGGTATTTCTAACATTTTGATAAGTGATAACTTGCACAGCAAGAATTAGCCATCAGATTTATGAATAATTATTAGGTGCGGAGTGCAGATGGGGAGAGCACCGTCTGCACAGACACAGGGTACCAAGCGGTACCTAGTGGTACCCAGCGGTACCAAATGGTACATAGCTGAATTTTATACTAGTGTGCAGACGGTTCTCCCAATCTGCACTCCGCACCTAATAATCTCTCCAGATTTATAGACTTGACTGTTAATATACAAATTCAATATAAATACAGAGCTCAAACCTCATTAATGCCTTACATAATATCACCTGATGACGTTAAATTTCTTGTAAAGAAACTTTGTTTCTTCTTGTATACATAAGATCGTGCAAAGTACAGGTAGATGACAAGTCCTACAGCACTGAGACCAGCAAGAAGCCAGTAGAAATAATCAAGATGAGCACGGTTCAGATTATCAGAGAACCAGCTCTCTCCACTCTTACTAGTTGCCTCGTCAATGACAGCAATGAGGAAGCTACTAATTAAGCTTCCAATGCCAAATATGCTAAGGTAGAGAGCAAGCCCAAGGCTCCTCAGTGCATCAGGAACCTGATCGTAGAAGAACTCCTGCAAACCCACAACGATAAAAACCTCTGCAATGCCGTAGAAAATGTATTGAGGAGCTAACCACAACAGACTCATCGGAATTGTTGTATTTGGTTGATCGATCAGCCCATAATACTGTGCTGTTTTCAATCTCCTGACCTCAACTAGGGCTGATATTGCTATAGATATTAGCGAGACAATCATTCCGACACCAATTCTTTGGAGTTGAGTCATTCCTGTAGGAATCCTGGAAAATTTTCTGGAAACAGGAACTAGGATTTGATCATAGATTGGAATGAAAACAAAAGTGGAGATGCTAATGAAGCTCTGCAAGGCAGCAGGTGGAACCAGAAAGTTTGAGCCGATTCTCCGGTTCAGGGTGCTCCCTTGTTTGGTGAAAAAGGTTGATGACTGTGCAACTACTACAGCATATATTAAGCATGTCGCCCATATTGGTACTAATCGAAGCACTCCCTTGGCTTCTTCTATTTGGATTCCATCTGGTGCTTCATCTTTCGCAAACCTATACAAAATGGATTTATGAAGGCTTTTAAATTAAAAAAGATTTAAAAATTGTGGTGCTATAGGATATAAACAAGCATATTAGCAATATTAATTTCAAAAGCCTCTTGACAATTCATATATGGCCAATTCAATTCTAGAGTATCACATTTCTCCAACTTACCTTATTGACTATACAGAATTGATCTCAATTCCGTCTCTATAAGTGATCATTTAGGATCAATTATGTATAATTGAGGGACTACATTGAAGAAATGTGATAGTTTTAGATTAAATTGAAGCATTTTAATATTTAACCCCATGAAATTATGATGCAGAAGTTCATGCGAGCATCTGCCAAAAACAATGGAATTAGAAAAACCAGAAATTGCAACATGTTATGATCAATTCCTTATGGATTAAAGAAAATGAGAGAAAAACTGTTAAAAATATGATGCCTTAATAAACCATTTCAACAAAAACTCCCTTACATGTCATGATCAATTCCTGCACCTTCATCAGATGTGGAAGTCCAGCTCCCAATCAATGCAGGAGAAGACACCATCCAACTTTTAACTAGAGCAACCAGTGATTTCCCAATTCTAAGGAATGGACTTTCACCTTCCAATTGGTTGAAGCGATATTTGTCAGTCCCAAGCAAGAACAAGACGAGAGCAAGTCCCATGGCAGTAAACGGTATCACAAATCCAAGGGTCCAGCTAATATTATCTTGCACGTAACTCAACAGTATAATTGTCACTGTCGTGCTCAGGCATAAGCCACAATACCACCAGTTAAAAAATGAGCTCCTCGAGAGGCTCTCTTCAGGGTCGTTTTCATCAAACTGATCAGCACCAAATGCTTGTGTGCAAGGCTTGTGGCCACTTTGAGCAAGTGCTACAAGGTATATAGCTAAGTAGAAGAAGCCTATTTGGAAATGATTTGGACCGCATGGATTGACGTCATCGATGGAACACTTGGGCGGACGAAGGCTTGGCAACACAGCCGATAGGGTTAGCAGACCTAAGCCCTGAAACTCAATTTGTTTAAGTCGGTGGAATGCAATACAGTGAGAATATGTAAAGCTCATCATTTTTTTCATTGAATATTTGAAAATGATGTGCAAAACATAATATTACTTTCAACTGTGTAATTTTATGTTCCTCATTAAATGTTGTATTGAAATGGGCCTTAGTGCATATCAAGAAGACAATTGTAATCCATATAGGTTCTGATGAGACAAACTATGAACTTTAGTCAAATGTGGTACGAATAAAAAATTTTGTATGCTTCTAACAATCTATTACTGTATGCACAAACGAGGTAGTGATTGGCTTGTATATAATGCAACTTATTTTAGTCTATTAGTTTGGAGCTTAGCCTGCCAAGGAAACAAACGGGATTATCAAGAAGTTCAAGTTGCTAAAAGGTAAGATGATTTCACAGATCAGACAGTAAGGAGAAGGCATACATACTTTATTTGTTGGTGAATCCTATATTTAGCATATAAAAAGATGATTAAGCTTTTCTTTTACATTTTCAGATACGAAGGGGCAACTCTTGTTTAGCATTCACAAATTCAAAGTTAACAAGTACAACTCGTGAATTTTGAACAACCATCCACTTTTGCAGGCAACGGCATATAGATTTTCACAAGCTGAATCATTTTGTTGCATTAGACAAAAAAGTAAACCTCTAATAAAACCGGAAGATCACCTGCTTTTCATTTAGCAAGCAAATTCAAGTCACGAATAGAAATAAAACTGAAGAAAAAAATCCATCAGACTTTTTACAGCAAGGTTGTAATTAAATAGGAATGATCGACTCATTAAAACCTCTTATCAAATATGCAAAGAACCAAAATCACGCACGATTCTCAATGATGACTATTCAGACCATGCACAGGTCACAAAATTCCTCAAAGAAACTTTTTACTGCAATTAGAATTAAACAAATAAGAGTCCTCTGCATTATAGTCTCATTCTGTTTCCTGGTCTAAGCCCTATATATATATATATATATATATATATATATATATATATATATATATATATATATATATATATATATATATATATATATATATTGTGCGTGTGTGTGTAATCTCATGCAAGAGCAATGATAAAAGAGCATGCATTGGCTCTCTGTCACCCCTTATTTACTCAATCATCAAAATTAGTGTTGCACAAATCCCAATAGTGCTGTCGCAACACTTTATGCTCCAATTTAACTGGGAGGTATGTTAGTCGCGTTCCTCCAACAATGCAAGGGAAGCTTAACAGTTAAATTGAAACACTTCGGCGAAGAAGTGTTGTATAAAGATAAGGAAGAGAAACAAGGAAGCCATATCCAATGAAGTTGCCTTGTTTCATACATTTCAGAAGTACGTAATGCCTCATAAAAAATAATAGATGAAAGAAGTAAAGTTGACTCTTAAAGCAACTTCTTTAGTCAAAAGGTTTCTTTGTTTGAAAAAAATTAACAGGTCAAGACAACAAAGTCTTTAACTTTCCTACCATTGTAAAAATTTTAATGGAACAAGATCCTAAAGATGACATGAAAGAAAGTCATGGCCATTTAGAGTGATGTAAAGAAAGTATTTTAAAGAGAGCAAACATCCACCAATGGTGCCTCATTTGAATGAAGAAGCTTCGAGAGTCCATTATATTGTATAAGTTATTTGGCCAACATCCCTTGAAGCCCCTGACAACTTGAATACCAGTCGAAATTGGATTGGAATCGATTGCATTGGATGATCCAACCTTTACATATGTGCGCCTAGGTAGATTAGAAGAATCAGATACCTCCGGACAAGGAAAATAGGTGAACCCCATTATCAACCCCTTAATAGCATGTTACTAGGTCTACTTCTACATAGTTGAGATTTTGTTTATCATAAAGTTAGACTAGGATGAGTTGTATTGAGAGGAACATAAGCTGATTTGAGAAAAGGCAAAGTTCATCAGGGCAAGCAGGATGTTAATAGCAAGCCAATGTCATAAGGATTTTTGTTATTTTTTATATAATTGTAGGCATAATAAATGAAATGAAATAAATTATTGTACATATTACTATTTTTTATGATCCATATTTATTTATAAGAATTTGTTATGGAAAATACCCTAAGGCAAACCTAACTGAGAGAACAGATCTTGCTCTGCCAATTGGATTCGAATTATCACCTCTTCAAGGAATCCATAGATGGTTTTGAAGCACAAGAAAATTTGAAGTGATAAATTCAAGTCATTTGAATAATTAAACCAAAACTCTAACAAAAGTTATGTATATAATCAACTAACTGCCCATGATGAGCGACACTACCTTATCTCCAATTTATAATAGGATTGAATGGATTTCAGGAAAATCTAAACAGATTATAGAAAAATCGAACAATTAATTGATAATCCAACCACATTGATTTAAACCGCTATTGAGAACGATGATGATTTAATAGAATGTGAAACACCAGGTGACATCTCGAGATCTAATCTCTTAGAGACTCTTTAATTCTTGTGATGATACCCACAGGGGTGTGCGATAGAAATTCCAAATTGCCAAGCCAGTCATCAGGCTAATCTCTTTTGTTCTAGCTCTGAACATCTCATATCTTCTCTCTCCCTCTTTTGAACAAGCACTGGTGTCATTTGCAACAATTGAACCATCCAACGACATTACAAAGTGATTAGAAACAAAACTCTTCAAGAACATGATGAAAAAGAAACACGCAGAAGCTCTATGAGCAATATAAAAATTTAAAGGAAAATAATACTTTTTTTAAAATAACTCCAACTGTGTTAAGTTGGACTTTTTCTACAAAGTCTAGGCATGTGTTAAAGGCAGCTATTGAGTTTTTCACCCAATTGAAAGCTTCTGCAAATCTGGTGTATTGATAAGGAAAGACAAAAAGAGTATTTGTGTTGAAGAATCCGTCAGTGCCAATTATCTGATTGCCTAATGTTCCCTCCTTAATAACCACACCCATGACCTCCCTTAACTGGTTAGCCATAATAACAAAGGAAGAATATATTGGTGGGCAAGAAAACTATAATATAGAGTAATCTTCATCAAGGGAGGGATGTAAAAGGAGAAAGCCAATAAAATTGGATGTGAGTGGCTTAAAAAATACATACAATACACAAATAGTTATAGAGAGATTGTCTCCACTATTGCTCATTCACATATTCTCTAACATTGCAATAGTCAATATATTTAATACCTCGTTCTTATAGAGTCCAATGATTAATAACTTTAATTGCTCGCTTCTGTAAAGTCCAAATAACAAAGTCTCCAACCACCTACTCATAAAAAGAATAATATGTTCGACATCCTCAATCAGCCACTTAAATATGATGCAGCGAACAAACATTAACTAGACTCTAGTAAGGATATCCTCTGAACCCTAAAGCCAAATTCTCCATTACTTTTCATTTTTTGGCTTGAGTTTTCAACTCGTTTAAGAGATTGCCATAAGATTTTATTGAAATCAAAGAATAAGAATGATATTTTTGTTGAAATGGAGGAACTTCGTCCATTGACGAAGATGCATATAAATTTGTTCCACTTACACATGCAAATTTGGCAATAAATAGCTTCTATCTTTGAGGAAGTTGTTGGAAAAATTAAATTAGATAGTAGTGACATACTATATATAAATTATTTGCTGCCAATATACATTATGTTTTGGAAAGGATTGCCATTCAAACCATAAGTAAATCCAACATTGTGAAGGGTTTGAAAGCAATTGGAGAAGAACATAGATAAGTCAAATAGTTTGCATTTCAGTGCATGTTATTGCCACTCATTTGATGAGAATATTATAGTTTCTCCTTATCTTTCAATAAATGAAAGTATATATAAGATTGACAGTGCGGCTTGTTAGGGTAGGTTCATCTTAATCATAGAATCAATAATGGCTGCATCATTTTTGGATCCATCTAGGTACAACAAATCAAAGAAGATAAGAAAAGCAATAATAAAAAAATAAAAAATGATTTGATCTAACTTAATAATTTTCTTGGATTAAATTATCACATGATTGATGTGAAAGGAACAAAATTAACTAGGGAATAGTGATGAATTGGCCAAAATAATCACATGTAAAACTACCAAATGAACTATTCTTACTGCAGATAAATATGCCCCCAAGGTACCAATTGGGGCATCATAATCTTTGTGCTACGTTTTGTTCATTGAGTGAAATTAGGAGTGGTATAAGAGACAGAAAGAATGCTAAGAAGGAATAAAATAGATTTTTAGCCTCCTAATACTACAATTATTTAAATCTCAAATCTATATTACCATTCCCTTGACACTTTTGCCCATTTATCTCATCTTCCAAGCGATTTAGCATGCATCTTTTTTTATTTTTTTTATTTATTTTTAGTAGTTCCTCAATTGTTCTAGCAAATCAACACTCATATTGTCAAATTATTTAAAAAATAATAAAAATAAAAATGATGAAAGCATAAAGAAAAGAAGGCCTAAATGCATCCCCCATTTCCTAGAATGACCTGCCCTCATTTTTTTAGGTGTTGTGGGCTCCGAAAATTCGGCCCCGGCCTCCCTGCCGCGCTTTTTTTTTTTATTCGGTGAGGGAGTTTTAACTGAATAAGTTCCGAGGTGAATTTTGGAAGGCAGATAGGTTTATAGATAAGACACTACCCAGAAATTTCGCCCTCATTTGGTGAGGACTTTATGATCTGAGTTATGGTTTCCTATAGGCGCAAGCCCCTATAGTTAATTACCCCTCCCGGTCACGAGAGAGAACTTTCGATTAAGGCTAGTCGTCAATCAGATACGTATAGAGATACATGTTATCTGGCATATAGTAGCAGCAATGGGTATGGAATTTTGGAAATCTGAAGATTTGGATGTTTGAGAATTTGAAGGTTCATATTTTTGGAATTTGGGTTGGGAGATTTGAGAAATTTGATATTTAAAACTGGAATTTTCACCATCTGGAACTTAAAGCGGATGGTGGGGGAATGGATGATAGACCCGATCAAGATCCCATGGTTCCGTCGTCCCAGGCCATCGTGGTCCCTGGTCTACTTAGTCAGAGGAGGTAGTCGACCCAACCTAATAGAAGAATCATTGTCGGCAGCCATGGGTTACTTCGTCGAAGGAGACGTTGTAGACCGGGGTTGAATGTTTGTCTAAGGGGACAAATTTAAATACACCTTAGCTAACAGAGGGCTTTGTGCCCTATCAATCATATCCTATTGATTCATATCTCAAGGATTTAACGCCACTAAGGAGCGTATTGGCTCTGGCCATAACCGCTATCTGTGGTGCCATTTGGCGGCAAAACCACTCGGTTCAGAGGGCCCCGGGTCATAACCGTTTACCTGCAGTGCCATTTGGCGGTGAAACTGCCGGTTAGAGGACACATACCACGTCCTTACTGGCAAGAGATTGTTAGAGAATGGATCCTAGTAATATTTTCGACTAGGCATTTGGATCTTTGTGAACTAGAGTTTATTTGAATTTGTCCACCCCGGAAGACTGTTGCGGAGGGTGGATGGGCTTTGCTTTAAGTGTTGGGATAGATAGTTTATCTTTTTTAAATATTTTTAAAATTTTGGGATTTTTTGGAGTTTGGATTTTGTGTGGACTTTTGGGAGGCATTTAAAAATGCCTAAAATTAAGCCCTCCGGTTGAGATCTTCAATCAACGCGGCCATCATCGGGGTGTCAGGGGTCATTTAAAAATATTTGCAATTTATGGATGAACCTTGTCAACTCTGTCGAGCTGTCGACAAAGGATCGGGTTTTTTATAGGCTTCGTGCCTTTATCAGTGAATTATCTTGATTATAGGCCTTGAAGGCCTAATCTAAATGGATTAAAATAAATACACCAGTTGACACAACCGTGTATTTATTTGAAGGTTCGAACCTTGTCGACTCCTATTGATTCGCATAAGAGGATCGGGTTCGAATTTGAATTCACTTGTCAACCCGCGCAACATCCCTAGACTTCACGTGTGTACCAATAACACGCTCGCCGGGGCCCATGCGGGTGTTTGGGGGCATTTCATAATTAAACCCTGTCAACTCCTTTTACCTGTTAAGGATGATCGGGTTTAAAATTTGATAACCCGTGCAGCATCCCTAGATGTCACGTGTGTACTAATAACACGCTCGACGGAGCCCATGCGGGTTTGGATTATATTTTTTTTTCTTTAGTGTACCTATGTGTATATACATTACAGTGCACGTGCAGGGGTATTTTAAAATATTTGTAGACGCCTTCTGTCTGCTTGTACAGAGGTTGCAGATCCCGTGGCATGGCGTGGCAGCTTCTGAATAGAGTTATTCACTTCTTCTTACAGGTAGATTGTCGTGCACTACTCGTTGCTTTCTGCAGGTGGATCGTAGTGCACTAACTAATCTCCTGCCTTAGATCGTAGGAGCTTGCACTTGTCATATTCTTCATATATTTTATGGTAATCTTTGATCTTTTCAGTACATTTGCCACTAGTGCATGTAGGTAGGTAGATGTATTTATTTACATATTGAAATTGACTTCAGGATACTGCATTTACTGAAGTCTTTCTGCATCTACCCATAAGTGGCATGTTATACATACATCTGTATTTGTAAAGAAATTGTATGTATTATAGATCTTTTGTAGTGACTTGTAAAAGTCCGTATTATAGCTTGACACTGAACTGTCACTTCTTGTCGTTATGCCGCCTGATAGTTCTTGCATCTCAACCATCAAGCGAGTTGTACTTGGAATCGACATTTAGTTTGAGTTAGAACTTTGTTGCATTCTCTAATTGATCTTTGCTTGTGGGTAGATCATGTGTCCTTAATCCTTGTTGATGGTTGCTTGCAAATCAAATGATGATTGAATCATTGAGTATAATAAATATTTCTATTCATTATAGCTCTTTTGTATTTATCCGTAGATAGCACGCCATACGTATGACAAGTCTTCTTTTATAATTCGTAGGCATTTACTACTGTATTTATTTGTAAGCTAGCTCCAAATCCATAGGAGACCGTTGTATGCATCTATAAGCAAGTTTAGTCCTTTGATTATTTGTGGGACGCTATGTTTCTTGTATATGGCCTCTTGGTGTCATTGAAAGTTTGTATGTCAGCTTGTGTTGGTTGTAGGAGAGCAATCTTCAAACATTTCTTCTTTGCACCACCACTCTCTTTCTTTACATGTGCATATAAGAGATATTCCCATTTGCATATGATTAATCAAACATTATGACTTGCCATTGAATTGCATTTGGAATGATAGTTCTATTCACATCTTGTTTATTCTTCCAATAAAATCCACTATTGCTCTTCTGTTAGTGTTCATTTGAATATATGCCAAATCACATGATTTCTTGAATTTGACTAACTCAAGGCCCCAAGTTCAAATTGAGTTCAATTCATGTTTATTTCTTCAAGTCAAAAGCTTGTAAAGTTCAAGCATGAGTCCATCTTGAGCTTATGCCCATGACACTTGGTTCATTTGTTTCTTTGTTTTTATCATTTGATTTTAAATCAAATGCAAGTTCAAGTGTTATGTCCACGATTTATGAAATCCTTGCAAACTCATTTCATATTCGTATTGACTTGAATTTGGTTCAATCTTTGATTTTATTTCATTTGGATTTGATTTTTTTTTTAGAAATCACTTGAGTTTTTGTTCTGATTTAGGTCCACAAGTCCTCTGTTCGTTGGAGTCCAAATGCTTGCTATATTAAGTTCAAACAAGTCCAAGTGCGTACATTCACCCGAAATTTCGGCAGCCTCCCGACGTCTCCCCCGTTTAGGGGAAAACTACGGAAAACTGGGCCTCCCGCCACGCTAGAGAAAAGCGTGTACGGTAGGTGCCCTCTTTTGAGGACACCGCGGCCGTGTAAAGTTTTTGTCCCAACCACGCCAGAGAAAGGCGTGTATGGGTCTTCGGTACCTGTTGCAAAAGAGAAATAGTTGTTTCCCCGCGAGCGGGTACTTATGAATGAAAAGCAGTTGTTTCCCAGCGAGCGAGTACTTATGAATATCTCGATCTCGTCGTATACGTCGCACCGGGTTCCCATCCCACTACGCTAGAGAAAAGCGTGTATAGGCGATTTGCCGGCTCGACACGCACATCGAGAACAGGATTTTAGGTGCCCGATTCTTTGAAAACACCGCGACGAACTTCCTCCCACCATGCTAGAGAAAAGCGTGTATAGGTGGTCGTTTGGTCGCGTTGCAAGCATCGAAAGCGGGATCTCAGAGTTTTAGAGTTTAGAAATGTTATACCTGCGCGGGGTCGTCGGCACGTTGATCGAGGGAGAGAAGCATCATCTTTTTTATTTTAACTAATTATAACTAATTTTAATTAAGAATAATTAGTTATAATTAATAATAATTAATTACTATTAAAATACTAATTATAATTAATTATGTTTAATTATAATTAATTAATAATTATTTATAATTAAAAATAAATAATCATAATTAAATTATGATTAATTTATAATTAATTAATAACTAATTATAATTAAAAATAAATAATTATAATTAAATTTTAATTAATTTTAATTAATTTATAATAATAATAATTAATTAAAATTAAAAGTAACTAATTATAATTAAATTCAATTAATTATAATTAATTCAAACATACACAAAAATTTAACTGGATTTATGCAAGATTTTGTATAAGATCAATGTAAGATTTGAGCTAATTTTAAGATAAATCCTCTGTTTCCCCCTTTAGCCACAAATCCAAAAGGATTTAAGGGAAATGGCTGAAGTAGCGTCTGAAAGGGAGAGAGTTACCTTCACAGCTATCAAGCTCTCGTGGCTACTCCGATAAAAATGTTGTGACTTCCGATCCCTCAGGAGGGAAAGTCGTCGGAGCAGGTGAAGTCGAACGACCACGAAGGGCCGGAGAAGGGGTCTCGTCGGCTGTTTGGAATCGGGAGGTAAGAGAGCTCCTTCTCTCTCTCTCTCTCTGGGTCGGAGGTCGGACAGAACTCACGAACAACGCAGGGGATCGGGACGTCGAGAGGCGGCTTCAGCTGGGATCGGAGATGAGAGGGGGATCGGAGGAGGGAGATCGTGAAGGGAGCAGAGAAGAGAAGTATCGGGGCTGTCCCGAATGAGGTGATTTCCGCCTCATTTTAAAGACGCGGGCTGGGTTGCGATCGAGAGCAGAATTTCGGCAGGGATCGCGGGAAGCGACGCGAGCGAAGCCGAGTGTACAGCAATTTGGCAGGATTCCTGGATCCTTCGGGCAAGGTATGATTTTGAGCCTTTTTTTGGTTCCTTTTGATATAGTATGTAGGTCAACAAATGTCCCCAACAAATGTGGAACGCGTCTAGAGCGAATCACGTTTGTTGTATGATGATTGACCATGTGGATCTTTAGATATTTGTTCTAGATGTCACACTAGGGATTTTATTTAGTGGATCTCCAAAAGTTTATTTGGATGTCACACTAAGATTCATTCTATAGATCTCCAAGAGTCCATCTTTGTGACTTTGTAGATCTTGTAGATGCACTTATAGTCAAGAATTTGATTGACATGTTGGTTTGCCATGTGGAGATTCATATGAGAGTGATAGAGTACTTTGTACTTAGATCTCTAGAGCATCACTCTACAGATTGACACTAGTAGATAGCATCACCACCATTTGTTTTTGGCATTTCTATATCATTTGAAATTTATCTGATTTTGTAGATTCATTAGCGATGGGACTTTGCTGCCTTAGGCTCTCCACAGTTGCTTTTGGGTTCAGGTACACTTTCTCCCCTTTTTCTCTTTATTCTTTTTTTTTTTAGTTTTGACTTTGTGCTCGTACTAATAATATTTTATATTTTGTGCAGACCACTGCGGGAAGAGGATCCAAGCTTCAGTTAGTTTTTTAACCTTGGGAGGCTTCAGTTTTGGTACGTTTTTACTTTATTTGTGCTGTTCTTTCTTTTTTTAGCTATTTTCTGACACCCCTTTTTTTTGCTCTGCACAGGTTTCGAGAGGAGCGGGATACTTGTTCGCGAGCCACCTCAGGATACTTCCTTTCTTTTTGTATCCTCTTACATATGTTCTTTATGATTTTTTTTCTTCTTTCTGTTGACTTCTCTTTTGCTTTGTGCAGGTCCTAGAAGTGCAGAATATCTGATCTTCGAAAGGAGGAGAATAAGGCTGTGGACTTCCTCTTCAGGCGTAGTTTAGGAGACAGATTTTAGTACTCTGTGAAGGACATTGTACTTTTTCTTTTCTTTCAGCTGATGTAATATTGTAAAAAGATGATATTTATAAACTTGTATATGAATTCTGAATGAATAAAATAAAGTAATTTTATAAATCCAGTTATTGACAAGCTCTCTTTTTACTGCCCTTGAGACTTCTATGGTTGTACTCTGACTTGTGCTCATAGTATTTTAAATATTTATTTGGGGATCTTGGCATGCGGCGCGATGTCAACCCAAATAAATATTTAAAGTGCCTCCAGTCTGATGGGGGATTTTGTAGTTATTATTCAGGGTGCTCATTCCATGGCTTTGACTTGAGCCCCGGGATTTTGATTCTTCTGTCCTGTGCTTTGTGCTGCGGACATTGGTGGAGGATTACCTGATTCATCAATAATGATTTGTCAGGAGATTTGTATTTCTTCGGCCCTATGCTTTTAGCTTTGGCGGGCTTGATGAAGGAGTAGATGCCGGTGACCTAAACCCTTAGGTTTGTATTAGGTCGATGTCGAAAGGTCATCGGTCCAGAGCTTCGTGCATAACGGACTTGTTGATGACAGAATCCTCTTAGTTTAGCCTTAGGCTTTTCATGAACTTTGGGATAGTTTTCTTCTGTCATTTGCTTTGTGCTTTGGCGGACTTGTTGAAGAAAAGTTCCTTCAATCCTCGCTTTGTGCTTTACGGACTTGTTGAAGGATTTGCAGATCCTGAATTCAGTTGATAGTACCGAACGTAGGTAGTATCTTGATCCTTAACCACTTGAGAAGACTTTAATCTGAGTCACTTGAGTTCATCAGATCGGAATAGCTAGAATTTAATAGCTCTTTGTCCTCTGGTTGCTGAGATGGGGGTTCCTCTACTGCAGCCTTTCTTATGGCTTGTTGAGTAGACAGAGCTGCCAGCGATCCGACCATATTTGGGCTTGTTGGATCCGACCTCTTACACCTATTCAGGCTTCAGACTCGAGTTATGGGAATTGCGCTCCCCAATGCTGATTTTGCTGAAGTTGGTAGATTTGGAATCATTCTTTGTGGTTGTAGATTTTGGAGCCAACGAACACTTGGTGGTTTCTCGAGACTCATCTTTCTACTGGAACTTTGATTCTCCAGTCATTTAGGAGAGTTTTGTAGACTACAATCACTTGAACTTGTCGAGTCAAATTTGCCTTCGTGCTTCCTACAGTCCCTACTGACGGGTTGACGAAGTGGGGGTTCCGCTACTACGGCCTTTCTTATGGCTTGTTGAGTAGACAGAGCTGCCAGCGATCCGGCCATATTTGGGCGTGTTGGATCCGACCTTTTACACCCATTTGAACCTTAATCTTCAGGCTGTCGAAAGACTTCAAGCTTCTTCGGCTCAATTTTGTAGGAGCGTGTAGCCACAAAAGTCTCTTTCTTGACTTTTGAGTCTTGGTTTGTTGTAGAAGGTGTTGTCTCTATCTTTTGAAAGATCACCTACATATACTTTGAAAAACAAATATGTGTATTCTTTAGCATAAAAGAACATTTGAATTGATAATTTTAAATATTTATTCGGGGATCTAGGCATGCAGCGCGATGTCGACCCGAATAAATATTTAAAATACCCCATGTCTCGCAGGGACATTCTAGAATGGAATAGATTTGGAATATAAAATTTTAAATATTTATTTGGGGATCTCGGCATATAGCACGATGTCGACCCAAATGAATATTTAAAATGCCCCCTGTCTCGTAGGAACATTTTGAAAAGGCTTTTTGTCTTTAAGATTTTAAATATTTATTTGGGGATCTCGGCACGCAGCGCGATGTCGACCCAAATAAATATTTAAAATGCCCCCAGTCTGATGGGGGATTTTGAAATGTGTTCTTGCTATATAAGAGAATTTCAAAATATAAATATATGCATGCTCTGATAACTATGTATATAAAACTTTGTTCATCACAAAATATATTAGTTATGAAACTTTCATGCATGATTCTTCTTTAGATGTCGGCCGTTGATAGGCGGCATAGGCCTCTGACCGTTCAGATCGATCAACTGATATGCTCCTCCTTGGTACACTTTCTCGATAACGAAGGGGCTTTCCCAATTGGATACGAATTTGCCACCGATTTTTCGGTGTGGGATTGTTGGCCTTCTCAGCACCAGGACCAATTCCCCTTCTTGAAATGCCCGAGGACGTACCATACGATCGAAGGATTTTGCCATTCTTCCTCGGTAGATTTCTAAGTTTTGTTGGGCTTGTAACCTGAGTTCATCAAGTGCGTTGAACTCTTCCATTCTGAGGCGGGCATTTTGCTCTTGAGTGAGATCATTCTGAATTGCTACCCGGAGTGACGGTAGTTCGATCTCCAATGGTAATACGGCTTCAACACCGAACACCAATGAATAAGGAGTGACTTTAGTTGGTGTTTTGTAGGTTGTACGATAGGCCCATAGTGCTTCTGCCTTCTTCGTATGCCACTATCTTTTGTTCTTAGTGAAGATCTTCTTCAACAATTTCACCAACGTCTTGTTGAAGGCTTCTGCCAATCCGTTTGCCATCGGATTGTATATGGATGAATATCGCCAATCGATCTTGTGCCGATCAACGAACTTGTAAATTTTTGTACTCTTGAATGCAGTATCATTGTCTGAGATTATTCGGCGTCGCACACCGAATCTGTAAACAACATTGTGGGTAAAGAAATTGATCACATGCTCCGATGTGACCTCTCTAAACGGAGCTGCTTCTGCCCACTTTGAAAAGTAGTATATTGCTGCCAGAATAAAGTGATGTCCCACTGATGACGGTGGATCTATTGGACCGATAATATCAGTGCCCCAGCATTCAAATGGCCAGGACGCTATTGTTGGGTGTAGTGGATTTGGAGGCTGATGTATAACATCACCGTGAATCTAACATTCGTGGCACCTCTTTGCGTGGTCAATACAATCTCTGACCATTGTCGGCCAATAATAACCTATTCTCTTAATTTTAGCGGCCATTTTGGGACCTAACTGATGTGCTCCGCAAAACCCTTCGTGGACTTCTATTATCACTTTATCAGCTTCCTTGGTCTCTAGGCATCTTAGCCACATTTGATCAAAGGCTCGTCTGTACAACGTGTTATTGACAAATGCATATCGCAACGCCCTTTTTCAAATTTGTGCGGCCATAGACTTTTCTGTCGGGAGTTTGTTTTCTTTGAAGTAGTCAATGAATGGCTGCCTCTAATCATTTTTGACATCAATATCTAAACAATGCCACCATGACTCTGAAGCTTGACTAGCTTTACGTCTCTTTGCCACGTGATATTCTTCCGGATAATTCTTCATAACGATCTGATGGAAAGGTTGAGGGTCAACTGGGGTTTCATCCTGTTGACTTGAATCTGGAATTCCTTCTGCCCTAGGGAATTGTAATAGAGCGGGCTCCAAGATCCTACGAGTGTAAACCCCGATGAATATAGGCCTCTCCTCGTTGATGTTCGCCATTTCTTTGGCTAATTTGGCTAGACAATCTGCTTTAGCATTCTGTCCTCCAGGAATTCGAGCTATTTTGACATTTGGTACTTGCTTCAAAAGCTCAAGGGCTCGTCGGTGGTAATGGGCCAATTCAACTTTGTCAACCATATAAATACCGAGGATTTGATTTATTATAAGCTGAGAATCACCAAAGATTTGGAGATGTTGGATTCTGACATCGATCGCAATCTCCAGTCCTGCTAAAAGAGCTTCGTACTCAGCTTCATTGTTGGTACGAGGTTCAGTTTAAACTGAACGAAAATCTCAGTATGCCTCCCTCAGGTGCTACGAAAATGAGACCGATGCCGGCTCAGGCTCTTGCAATATTTGGAGGTCGGACAGGTCTAATTGACGATGCCCCGTCAAAGTACATTTCCCAGAATGGTAGCCTTTCATTCTCCTCGACCTGCATTATCTGCTCATCGGGCAAATCATCATTTAGTGGAGAATCGATCGAGATTGGGTGTGCAGCGAGGAAACTGCCAAGGCCTGTCCTTTCACCATCTTCTGTGGCATGTATATGATTTCAAACTGCAATAACAATACTACCCACCTGGCTAGACGACCTGTCAACGCTGGTCTTGTCATCAAGAACTTCAGCTGATCGATCTTTGATATCAGCGTGATTTTATGGGATAACATATAGTGGCAGAGTTTCTGAACTGCAAAAATCAACGCCATACAATGCTTTTCAATTGGGGAATAATGGCTTTCTGCTCCAATCAACCTTCGACTGTTGTAGTAGAGCGCATTTTCTTTGCCCTCTTCATTATTTTGGGCCAATAGTGCTCCGAGGAACTCTTCTAGCGTAGCTGTATACAGTATAAGAGGCTTCCCCGGAATTGGCGCTGCGAGAATAGGAGGATTTAACAAGTATTTCTTGATACTATCAAATGCTTCCTGGCATTCTGCGTCCCATTTGAAACGGACATCTTTCTTCATTAGCTTCGAAAATGGCTGGCACCTACCCGATAGATTTGATATAAATCTCCGAATGAAAGCCAGTGTCTTTGCAGCTAGCGAAGCTGTCGAAGGTTCCTTGGTGGTGGCATCTCCGTGATTGCCTTAATTTTGTTGGGGTCGATCTCTATTCCTCGATGACGAACAACATACCCCAGGAATTTGCTGGAGGAAGCCCCAAAAGCACATTTAAGAGGATTCATCTTCAGATCAAACTTTCTGATTCTCTCAAATACAATTCTGAGATCTTTTAAGTGATCATTTCGGCCAATACTTTTGACAACAAGGTCATCTACATAGCACTCGACCTTCTGATGTATCAAATCATCAAATATGTGAGTCATCGCCCGCTGGTAGGTGGCACCAGCGTTCTTCAGGCCAAAGGGCATGACTGTGTAGCAGAAAATCCCGATGGGTGTCCTGAACGATGTATGCTTTTCATCTTCGGGCGTCATCTTGATTTGATTGTATCCTGACGATTCATCCATGAAGGAGAACATGTCGTAGTTAGACATATTGTCCACTAAGAGTTCGGATACAGGGAGTGGAAAATCATCTTTTGGGCACGCTTTGTTGAGGTCCCTAAAGTCAATGCAGACACGAATCTGTGCATTCTTCTTCTTCACTGGGACGATATTTGCGATCCAATCAGCATACTTTTCTTCTCGGATGAAGTCTGCCTCTAAGAGTTTTTTCGTTTCTGCGATCACCTGTTCTTCAATCTGCAGTCTCATTCTTCTAGGAGCTTGTTTGACGGGTGCTACATCCGGTTTGATTGCTAATCTGTGAACTGCTACGTCAGGGGATAAGCCAGGCATCTCAGCATATGTCCAGGCAAAGCAGTCCTTGAATTCACAAAGAAGTTTTTTTATTTCTTCTATTTGTTCTTCGGGTAGAAGAGAACTAATGAAGGTTGGGTGAGGGTCTTCCTCAGTTCCCAAGTTGACATCTTTTAGTTCATCCATAGTGGCTGCCTGTCCACCATCTTCAAGCTCTTCTGATGCAGGTTCGGCCTTTACGGGTTGATCACCATAATCATCAGCTTCGTATGTCTCTTCAACGCCACCATCATCGGATTCAATTTCCATGCATGTGATTGCCCGGCAAGTCTCTTTCCGAAGGAATTTTTGTTTGATGAATCTGATACATTTATATGCATATGTATCTTTCAATCGTAGTGGACGCGGATTCCTTCCATACCAGAGGCTCAAGCTTGTACGAAGCTGTCGTTTGATAGTAGGAATATTGATTTGCTTCCGTAGCATTCTTTGAATATTCTTGGTATTGAACCTGGGTAGCCTCGTAGGAAATAATTCTTCTGAATCGAAGAGCATGCAACACCAGTCATTATTCTCTTCTTCGCGCATTCCCGTGGAATATAACACATTCTTTGGCACAGTCCCATTTTTAAGGGGAGACAGATAGAGGGTGGCGAGTTCTTCAACTCTATGAACCTCGCGCGGAATGATTTCTTTGAAGTGTTGTAAAGGAACACGCGTGACCACGAGTACACTATCTGAAATTGATAGACTGTCTATTCTTCTAGAGAACACATTCTGCACCGTGTTCATATAAATAGAGTCGTAGTCATAATCATCATTTAAAAATTCAACATACCTACTCCATTCATCCGTGGACTGGCATACTTTCCGAGATTTAGCAGGAGTAACATCATCTTCATCTGTGTCACTTCCCAGATGAGGTACAAAATTATTCTCTTTGAGAATGATCGGTGCCTTGGGAAGAGTCGGCATTGCCTTCTTTCTCTCCACCTGCTTCTTCTCACCTTCTCGTTCAGGTCGCTTTGCAGCCTTTGAGTTTGATGCTCTAGCTTCGAGAGAGCTCGAAGACTTTTGCTTCTTTAGCATGAAGTACCATGCATCTTCATAAACTGTTGTTTCATGAACTGTAAAAGGCTGAATGTCGCCAGAGATCCTGAATTCCTCTCCATCTTTGAGATACTTCATACACTGGTGTAGTGTTGACAGGACAATACCATATTCATGCAACCAGGGACGACCTAGTAGCGCCTTGAATGAAGTATCCGCATCAATCACATGGAATTTAGCTTCTGTATGGAATTCTCCAAATACAAGAGGCAGCATAAATGACCCAAGGGTTTTCTGTCCTTTTTCGTTGAAACCATGCACCATCAACTTATCTAGCCCAAGGTGTTCCACATCAAGGCAGAGAGATCTTAGTGCTTTTAAGCTTATCAGATTCACGAAGGATCCAGGATCGATCAGGATTCGACTGATGATCAGCTTATCGCTCTCTGCAGTAACATACAGAGGACGATTATGATTTGCAGTTCCAAACATCATATTTTCTTCGGAGAAGGTAATGAACGGCTCATTACGAGCTTGTAGAACTTCAGTCAAATTACGTTCAGCAAATTACGCCTCGTATCTTTCGGGATCTTTGAGAGCCTGAATCAGAGTCTCTCGAAGGTCTTTTGACATTACCAAGGCATCATATATGCTGAGTTGTGCTGGAATTTTCCTCAGATGGGATAAAATATTATAATCTATCCCTTTAGCTGAAGTCTTCTTTTTCTTGGGATCTTCAGGAATAACATCATCATTGATGATTATCTCTTTCTCCTTGTCTTTGTTAGAGACCCCTTTTTTCGGTGGAGGCGGTAGTATCTTGCCTCTTCTTAACTGCACTTGAGCAACTCCTCGGTTCAGAGTCATTTAATGGAGCATTTTCTTCAGAATTAGTCATTATTGCATATAGGGACTCATCTGTTGATTCGGAATCACCACCCAAATTTACATGTCCCATCCGAGACGCTATGCTAGGGTCTGATTCATCTCCCTCTGGAAAATACAAATCCTCCTCCGAACTGTAATCCATTGGCAACACCATCATACAGGATTCAGAGGGTACTTCTTCAGTGTATTCTTCTTTTGTCAAGGTACTCGGCACCACTGAGATGACACGACATACTTTTGTGAGAAGAGAATTCTCATCATCTTCTTTTGGCTTCATCTATCTTAAGTTCTGACATAAAGTCAGCGAGCTTGATAGGTCACCTCACAGTCTGGTAATACTCATCCAAACTGTCTATAGCTCTTTGGGTTGCAGTCATTTTCTCCTTAGGCTTCTTTAGCTTAGTCTTCTTCTTGGATAATTTCTTCTTTCCAGTCTTTGAAGAACCAACTTGGTTGGAAAATTGTTTTGAAGTAGAAGGTCGTATCACCGGCAACACCTTCGAATCTATCATTGGCTCAATAGGAGACTTCCACTTTACACCTGGAATTCCTTCAAGCTGCTTCAACATTTTCACAGTCTTCTTGGAGACCGCAGTCTCCCATTGCTCTTCTTGAACTGGCTCATTTTTTTTTCTTCTTTCTTCAACCAGGGGTACGGAAGAGGACATGACCACCCGAGTTGATTCCTTTCTAGGGTGAGACAACACATTGTCGGACAATGTGAGTTCCCCTTTTTGATATTTTCTTTCAAGCCAATCCTTGAAGATATAGCAATCTTCAATAGGATGGCTGAGTACCCGATGATATGGGCAATAATTTGGGTCACCAGTGTGCTTCGACTGTTCGGGTCTCTTGCATTCAGGCAGTTCTAAACTTGATTTTAACACTTGTCAAAATAATTTGGCGACACTCTCCCTCTTGAATGAATATTCTTTATTCATTTTATCTTTGAGGGATTGGAACATTCTATCACCAGTTCCTATTGCCTGTCTCTGGCGTTCTCCTCCACCTTGATAAGTTCGTGGCTTATCATTTCCCCCTAATATCAGCTTCGGTTGGGGGTTGGGATTATAGACTTGCTTAGGCTTTTCTTGATATTGCATCGGCTGTTTGTCTTTGTCTACGTTGTAAATCACCTGCTTTTCTCTATCAGCTCTAGAGAAGAACGTAGAGTCGGCATCACCCCTTCTAGCACCCGGGGCCTTAGCCTTCTTGGGCCTATCAGAATGATTTTCTGATCTAGACAAGTTCAGTTTCTCAAACTTGGCCACTCTGTCGAGCAAGTCTTGAAATGTGTTGATTGTAGCCATACACAGGAAAGGTTGCATATTGTCATCAATGTTGCCCATTAACAACTGTACGGCATGCTCTTCTTCAAGCTGCTGCTCACATTTCATGCTCAAGTTTCGCCAGCAAGTGATATATTTTGTCACCGACTCTTCTCTTTTTCTCTTCTCCAGAGCGAGGTCAGCGATCGTGATCTTCTCAGTTGCACTAGCGAATATCTTCACGAACATAGTTTCCAATTCTACGAAGGTCTTCACAGAATCATTCGGTAGTTCAGCATACCATTCGAAAGCAGTTGCTGTCAAACTACTAACGAACTGTCGGAAGAGTATAGCGTCATTTCCTTCTGTATTCCCACAGGTGGCTTTAAACTGTGTCAGGTGCTGTCGGGGATTGTTAGTACCGTTGAAAGTATTGAACTTTGGTACAGAATACCCTTTTGGGTACGGCACTTGGTCGTATTCAACAGGATACGGACGACTTTTGCCCACTAGTTTCTCTGCCTGATCAACAGCTATAATAGCCCTGATCCTTCCAGTGATTATTCCTTCCAACTGTGCAGCGGTCACAGGTTCAGAAGTACTTGTAACATTCTGTGGAGTGGGCTGGCGGATGACATTATGAGCCTCGTGATCACCTTTAGGAATACCTCATACTCCTGAGACTTGAGGCATTTAGAAGTTTGGAGGATCTGGAGGGGGATTGGGCATAGCACCAACAGCGGCAGTTCTCTGCATCATCTGCATCATTGCCCCCATCTGAGCCATCATCTCAGTCATCTTCTCATTCAACTGAGAGATTTCTCTATCTTTGGCTCTCATTTGTCGCCTCATCTGCCTTCTCATGTCGGCGAGTGTGACATTCTCGTCAGCAAAAGGATTTTCCTCGGCTTCTTCTCTTTCTTCTTCTGCTTGGGAATGACCACCTCTGCCAGTGGTGGACCCAGCTTCACGACGACGTTGATAAACTCGCCTAACCGGCGGTTGTTGATCGTCATCATCTTCACCATCATCATAGTAGGCTTCCTCATTAGCATTGGTGTGTCTCACCATATAGACCACCTCCATGTCCAAGGTGTTATTTATTTCTTATATTTCTTTTTCTAGATTTTCCTTTAACAAATTCATCAATATTTTCATCCATATTTTCTTCCCCTTCAAGGTATTCTTCCTCTTCTATATTTTGATCATCTATATTTTTTTCAAGTACTCGGATCTCCGAGCGGCGACGCCATTGGATTTCCGGTTCTTGATTAGGCACGGGGACTTCTTCGATCAGTGGGCTGCGATCGAAGTTAGTCTCTTCCTTTGGAGGGGATGGAGGGCGACGGGATACCCTGGAGGATTCTCCAAGGTGTCTACCGTCTGAAAGAGTGTCATTATGGGTCCTTTTAGGGGCCCACTTCTGACGTTATTTGCTGATGAGGGCGGATCTCCGGGAAGCCTCACCGGATGTCACGCCCAAATCCGTCCTCCTTTCTCTTCTTTCTTTCTCATTTCTTCGAGGCTTTGGCCTCCAGACTTGTTTTCCTTTCCACCGGGACCTTTCAGCGGTAGATCCCTGAACATATGGTTCAGGTGTCACACCCCGATGTTCACCGCGTGGGGTATACCTTCTTTCTCTTCTTTCAGCCACAACAGATAGACGTTTTCATGGCGGGGTTCTCCTGGCCTCGATCACTGAAGGCCGTTGGAACTTCTTCTTCTTCTTAAGACCTTTCTCCTTCACGGTCTTTAGGACCCGATAGACCCAGGCTGATAAGGTCTCAGGTTCATTTCTCCTTGGAGGGGCTGAGACTTCACGTCGTTGCTCCCAGAAGGACTTCTTTAGCTCATTAGTGGAGCTATTCCTCTTCACCCATTTTAAATCAGAAAACTTGTTCCGGGTAGGAACATTGGCTTCAGGCACCTGGACTGGCAGATTGGAAGGGTGAATAGGGAGTTGTTGCTGAGCTCAGAATTCAGCATTCATCTTTCTCCTTTGTCTTCTCGTAGGCCTCCCTCCAGATGAGGAGGCTTCAGCATTGTACCCTCCAGGGCAGATAACCTGGTCGGCAAAATAGTGGTGTTGGCAGTCACCACCGAGATTCTTCCGTCAGCTAAAATCCTCTTAGTTGGTGGGGCTTCAGGCTGTGACAGCCTCTCAAACACAGAAATCCTCCCACGAGAAGTTTCAGTAGTAGGTCGTTGTACTGGCAAATGTACACGACTAGTAGGAGCTCCGACAGTTCTTGCAACAACTGCAGGAAAATCAACACTACCAAATTGGATGGTAGCTCCAGTATTTCCGGTTTCTATGACAGCATTAGCCAGCTGAATCCTAGCTCCTCGTCCCAGCTGGACGGTCATCGAGGTGTTCTGTAGATCCATCTGCATAAACGAAAGGTAATGGTTAGTAATCAGAATTTGATACATCACCCCGTACTTTCAAAATGCAGAGACTTGCACAGAACACAAAAATAAGAGAAGATAACATTAGCGAGCAATTTAAATAATATAAATCTAAAAACTGCTAAATGCATATGAATTCGCTGAATGATCGTTTTTTAGAAAATTCAAAGTTTTGAATTATTAAAAAGATCATTTTGAAAGACTCAAAATTTTGAGTACGATTTGGTATAGCTGCTACTATAGCACTGAGACGACTAGCCAAGGATGAAAAGAGAAACCAATCCCCAGCGGAGTCGCCAGAAATCTGTGGGCTCCGAAAATTCGGCCCCGGCCTCCCCGCCGCGCTTTTTTCTTTTATTCGACGAGGGAGTTTTAACTGAATAAGTTCTGAGGTAAATTTTGGAAGGCAGATGGGTTTGTAGATAAGACACTGCCCAGAGATTTCGCCCTCATTTGGTGAGAACTTTATGATCTGAGTTATGGTTTCCTATAGGCGCAAGCCTCTATAGTTAATTACCCCTCCCGGTCACGACAGAGAACTTTCAATTAACGCTAGTCGTCAATCAGATACGTATAGAGATACATGTTATCTGGCATATAGTAGCAGCAATGGGTATGAAATTTTGGAAATCTGAAGATTTGGATTTGAGAATTTGAAGGTTCATATTTTTGGAATTTGGGTTGGGAGATTTGAGAAATTTGATATTTAAAACTGGAATTTTCACCATTTGGAACTTAAAGCGGATGGTGGGGGAATGGATGATAGACCCGATCAAGATCCCATGGTTCCGTCGTCCCGGGTCATCGTGGTCGCTAGTCTACTTAGTCAGAGGAGGTAGTCGACCCAACCTGACAGAAGGATCCTTGTCGGCAGCCATGGGTTACTTCGTCCAAGGGGACCTTGTAGACCGGGGTTGAATGTTTGTCTAAGGGGACAAATTTGAATCCACCTTAGCTAACAGAGGGCTTTGTGCCCTATCAATCATATCCTATTGATTCATATCTCAAGGATTTAACGCCATTAAGGAGCGTATTGGCTCTGGCCATAACCGCTATCTGTGGTGCCATTTGGCGGCAAAACCACTCGGTACAGAGGGCCCCGGGTCTTAACCGTTTACCTGCAGTGCCATTTGGCGGCGAAACTGCCGGTTATTGGACACGTACCACGTCCTTACTGGCAAGAGATTGTTAGAGAATGGATCCTAGTAATATTTTCGACTAGGCATTTGGATCTTTGTGAGCTAGAGTTTATTTGAATTTGTCCACCCCGGAAGACTGTTGCAGAGGGTGGATGGGCTTTGCTTTAAGTGTTGGTATAGATAGTTTATCTTTTTTAAATATTTTTGAAATTTTGGGATTTTTTGGAGTTTGGATTTTGTGTGGACTTTTGGGAGGCATTTAAAAATGCCTGAAATTAAGCCCTCCGGTTGAGATCTTCAATCAACGCGGCCATCATCGGGGTGTCAGGGGTCATTTAAAAATATTTGCAGTTTATGGATGAACCTTGTCAACTCTGTCGAGCTGTCGACAAAGGATCGGGTTTTTTATAGACTTCGTGCCTTTATCAGTGAATTATCTTGATTATAGGCCTTGAAGGCCTAATCTAAATGGATTAAAATAAATACACCAGTTGACACAACCGTGTATTTATTTGAAGGTTCGAACCTTGTCGACTCCTGTTGATTCGCATAAGAGGATCGGGTTCGAATTTGAATTCACTTGTCAACCCGCGCAGCATCCCTAGACGTTACGTGTGTACCAATAACACGCTCGCCGGGGCCCATGCGGGTGTTTGGGGGCATTTCATAATTAAACCCTGTCAACTCCTTTTACCTGTTAAGGATGATCGGGTTTAAAATTTGATAACCCGCGCAACATCCCTAGATGACACGTGTGTACTAATAACACGCTCGCCGGAGCCCATGCGGGTTTGGATTATATTTTTTTTTCTTTAGTGTACCTATGTGTATACACATTACAGTGCACGTGCAGAGGTATTTTAAAATATTTGTAGACGCCTTCTGTCTGCTTGTACAGAGGTTGCAGATCCCGTGGCATGGCGTGGCAGCTTCTGAATAGAGTTATTCACTGCTTCGTACAGGTAGATTGTCGTGCACTACTCGTTGCTTTCTGCAGGTGGATCGTAGTGCACTAACTAATCTCCTGCCTTAGATCGTAGGAGCTTGCACTTGTCATATTCTTCTTATATTTTATGGTAATCTTTGATCTTTTCAGTACATTCGCCACTGGTGCATGTAGGTAGGTAGATGTATTTATTTACATATTGAAATTGACTTCAGGATACTGCATTTAATGAAGTCTTTCTGCATCTACCCATAAGTGGCATGTTATACATACATCTGTATTTGTAAAGAAATTGTATGTATTATAAATCTTTTGTAGTGACTTGTAAAAGTTCGTATTATTGCTTGACACTGAACTGTCACTTCTTGTCGTTATGCCGCCTGATAGTTCTTGCATCTCAACCATCAAGCGAGTTGTACTTGGAATCGACATTTAGTTTGAGTTAGAACTTTGTTGCATTCTCTAATTGATCTTTGCTTGTGGGTAGATCATGTGTCCTTAATCCTTGTTGATGGTTGCTTGCAAATCAAATGATGATTGAATCATCGAGTATAATAAATATTTCTATTCATTATAGCTCTTTTGTATTTATCCGTAGATAGCACGCCATACGTATGACAAGTCTTCTTTTATAATTCGTAGGCATTTACTACTGTATTTATTTGTAAGCTAGCTCCAAATCCATAGGAGACCGTTGTATGCATCTATAAGCAAGTTTAGTCCTTTGATTATTTGTGGGACGCTATGTTTCTTGTATATGGCCTCTTGGTGTCATTGAAAGTTTGTATGTCAGCTTGTGTTGGTTGTAGGAGAGCAATCTTCAAACATTTCTTCTTTGCACCACCACTCTCTTTCTTTACATGTGCATATAAGAGATATTCCCATTTGCATATGATTAATCAAACATTGTGACTTGCCATTGAATTGCATTTGGAATGATAGTTCTATTCACATCTTGTTTATTCTTCCAATAAAATCCACTATTGCTCTTCTGTTAGTGTTCATTTGAATATATGCCAAATCACATGATTTCTTGAATTTGACTAACTCAAGGCCCCAAGTTCAAATTGAGTTCAATTCATGTTTATTTCTTCAAGTCAAAAGCTTGTAAAGTTCAAGCATGAGTCCATCTTGAGCTTATGCCCATGACACTTGGTTCATTTGTTTCTTTGTTTTTATCATTTGATTTTAAATCAAATGCAAGTTCAAGTGTTATGTCCACGATTTATGAAATCCTTGCAAACTCATTTCATATTCGTATTGACTTGAATTTGGTTCAATCTTTGATTTTATTTCATTTGGATTTGATTTTTTTTTAGAAATCACATGAGTTTTTGTTCTGATTTAGGTCCACAAGTCCTCTGTTCGTTGGAGTCCAAATGCTTGCTATTTTAAGTTCAAACAAGTCCAAGTGCGTACATTCACCCGAAATTTCGGCAGCCTCCCGACGTCTCCCCCGTTTAGGGGAAAACTACGGAAAACTGGGCCTCCCGCCACGCTAGAGAAAAGCGTGTACGGTAGGTGCCCTCTTTTGAGGACACCGCGGCCGTGTAAAGTTTTTGTCCCAACCACGCCAGAGAAAGGCGTGTATGGGTCTTCGGTACCTGTTGCAAAAGAGAAATAGTTGTTTCCCCGCGAGCGGGTACTTATGAATGAAAAATAGTTGTTTCCCCGCGAGCGGGTACTTATGAACATCCCGATCTCGTCGTATGCGTCGCACCGGGTTCCCATCCCACCACGCTAGAGAAAAACGTGTATAGGCGATTTGCCGGCACGACACGCACGTCGAGAACATGATTTTAGGTGATCACCCAATTCGTTGAAAAAACCGCGACGAACTTCCTCCCACCACGCTAAAGAAAAGCATGTATAGGTGGTCGTTTGGTCGCGTTGCAAGCATCGAAAGCGGGATCTTGGAGTTTTAGAGTTTAGAAAGGTTATACCTGCGCGGGTCGTCGGCATGTTGATCGAGGGAGAGAAGCATCATTTTTTTTATTTTAATTAATTATAACTAATTTTTATTAAGAATAATTAGTTATAATTAATAATAATTAATTAATATTAAAATACTAATTATAATTAATTATGTTTAATTATAATTAATTAATAATTATTTATAATTAAAAATAAATAATCATAATTAAATTATGATTAATTTGTAATTAATTAACAACTAATTATAATTAAAAATAAAGAATTATAATTAAATTTTAATTAATTATAATTAATTTATAATAATTAATTAAAATAAAAGTAACTAATTATAATTAAATTCAATTAATTATAATTAATTCAAACATACACAAAAATTTAACAGGATTTATGCAAGATTTGGCATAAGATCAATGTAAGATTTGAGCTAATTTTAAGATAAATCCTCTGTTTCCCCCTTTAGCCACAAATCAAAAAGGATTTAAGGGAAATGGTTGAAATAGCGTCTGAAAGGGAGAGAGTTACCTTCACAGCTATCAAGCTCTTGTGGCTACTCCGATAAAAATGTTGTGACTTCCGATCCCTCAGGAGGGAAAGTCGTCGGAGCAGGTGAAGTCGAACGACCACGAAGGGCCGGAGAAGGGGTCTCGTCGGCTGTTTGGAATCGGGAGGTAAGAGAGCTCCTTCTCTCTCTCTCTCTCTCTCTCTCTCTCTCTCTCTCTCTCTCTCTCTCTCTGGGTCGGAGGTCAGACAGAACTCACGGATAACGCAGGGGATTGGGACGTCGAGAGGCGGCTTCAGCTGGGATCGGAGATGAGAGGGGGATCGAAGGAGGGAGATCGTGAAGGGAGCAGAGAAGAGAAGTATCGGGGCTGTCCCGAATGAGGTGATTTCCGCCTCATTTTAAAGACGCGGGCTGGGTTGCGATCAAGAGCAGAATTTCGGCAGGGATCGCGGGAAGCGACGCGAGCGGCGCCGAGTGTACAGCAATTCGGCGGGATTCCTGGATCCTTCGGGCAAGGTATGATTTTGAGCCTTTTTTTGTTTCCTTTTGATATAGTATGTAGGTCAACAGGTGTGTTCTAAAAGCCCATAGCTATTTTTAAGGAGGGATGTAAGGAGCAAAATATGAATTTTAATTGTTGCTTATTCACATTTTTTATCGCTTTAATAAAAAGAATTATTTTTCCTAACTCTTTTTATTTCATTTTCCTTAACAGCTACTTCTTTAAAACTATAAAGGTGATGCACAAGATTGTGCAAATTATAGAGGAATTAAGTTAATGTGTCATACTTTAAAACTATAGGAGCGTGTTATGGAGCATAGGTTGCGGCGTGATACTAATGTTTCTCAAAATCAATTTGGATTCATGCCGGGTAGGTCGACTATGAAAGCCATACATTTATTAAGAAATTTGATGGATAAATATAGAGAAAATAAGGAGGAGCTACATATGATATTTATTGATTTAGAAAAAGCATATGATAAAGTTCCAAGAGAAGTGCTACGGAGAGTTCTTGAAAAGAAAGGAGTTAATAATGCTTATATTCAAATCATTAAAGATATATATGTAGGAGCTATTACTTGTGTTCAAACACAAGGTGGTTTGACCAAGTATTTCCCTATTTCGATTGGGTTACATCAATGATCAGCCTTAAGCCCATATCTTTTTGCTTTAGTCATGGATGTTCTCACTAGACATTTGCAAGAGTATGTACCTTGGTGTATGCTTTTTGCTGATGATTTTCTTCTTGTTTGTAAGACTAGAAAGGGAGTTGAAAGTAAACTTGAATTATGGAGGTCAACATTAGAGACTAAGGTTTTCGCTTGAGTAGATCTAAAATGAAATATATGGAGTGTAATTTTAGTAATAATAGACCTAGTGAGGGGATTGTGACTTTGGGCGTTTAAGACATTAATAAGAGTATATGTTTTTGATATCTTGGATCTATTGTTAAGAGTGATGGTGAAATAGATGGGGATATTATCAGCATAATTCAAGTTGGATGGTTGAAGTGGAGGAATGCATCGGGCTTGTTGTGTGATAGAAAAGTACCCCTCAAACTTAAGGGAAAATTCTATAAGATGGTAGTGAGGCCTGCAATGCTTTATGGTGCTGAATGTTGGACATTAAAAGAAAAGCATAATACTAAGTTAAGTGTGGTAGAGATGAGCATGCTCAGGTGGATGGGTGGCTTTATCCTTAGAGATAGGATATGAAATGAGCATATACGTGAAAAGGTTGGAAGAGCTCCAGTAGAAGATAAGATTAGAGAGAGTTGCCTTAGATGGTTTGGTCACATAAAACGACGGCCTTCCAACGACCCAGTTAGGAGTGTAGAGGTATTAGATTTGAATTATGTTAAAAAAGATAGAGACAGACCTAAAAAGACTTGGTTAGAAAATATTAGGAATGACCTTTCTTTATTAGATTTAAACGAGAATTTGACCTTTAATAGGACACAATGGAGAAAAAAGATTCATGTAGCCGACCCCACGTAGTGGGATAAAGGCTTGATGATGTTGTTGTTGTTCTTAATAACTACTTCTTTGAATATATATTTTTTAGAAATTACCAAAAATCATTATCAAAATTAATCTCGTAAAATTTCCCAACAAATTATTTATATTATATATCCCTTACATGCCCCATCCCGCTAATTCATGCCCTAATCTAATCATCCCCTTCCCAAAAGTTCTCAGATTTATTGATTTACAATTTGTCTTGATCTCCCTCCTCTATATGCAATTATGATTACATGTTTCACTCAGACCCTTTTTGTCTGTATATCGTCCTCTCACGACTCACACTAAAGGCTTCAACCAACAAGTCAACTTAATGGAATTGAAAGAATGATATTTTATTTTATGCAAAGATATTGCATAACTTAATTACTTTGTATACTTTGTATAAAATTTTGAAATACTTAAGAGTTTGTTGCATCATTTATAGAACATTTAAACAACTATAGACATTATATTTGCATGCCCCAGCTGAAAATATATTCTGGCTTCACTTGGTTAATCCCTTTATTATCAGCCAAAGATATCCAGACCACTTCCTTTACATTCGTCTATTTTTCATGAAAATAAAGAACATTGCAATCTTTTTAAAATTATAAATGCTGACAATAATAAGAACTAGTAACAGCAAAGCTTCTACTATCCACAACACACTAACTAGCAAAGGGTATCGATGGATAATGAAATTATGTGAATCTAAACAGTCCAATTATCGATTGCATAAAATCATGCTTAGGCCATGGTGATAAAATTGGACTTGAAACTCAGATATCTAATTGTTCATCAAGTTTACGGGAAGAAAAAAAGCCGACCAAAATGTAGAGCAAAGAAGCTAACAAAATTGTCCTGTAACGCCCAAGATACGAATCGGCGATTAACGCGCCAGCAAGCGGCAACATCATCGCCATTCCCGACCAAGTATTAACACCAGCTGCCGCCGCTGCCGTCGACAGCTGGAGCGGCCCAGTGAGATAAGTAATGAGGTTCGAAGAGATCCCACAATACGCAAACCTCTCCGCAATCTCCACCCCTGCGACGAGGTCACAGGATCAGAGAACAGAAGCCGAATAGACGGTGGCGATGTGAACCGGGAGATGAAGGTAGGGAAATGAAGATGATATTTATTACCGATGATGAAAAGTGCGGCGGTCCACTGGCCAGAGGACGATCGGGAGGCGGGGAGTCCGCGGTGATCGACGACACCGACCAAGGCGACCGCGGAGACGGAAGGGGAGGATGGAGCGGAGAAGGGAAGAAGAGGGGATGAGTCCATCTTGAAGGATGAGCTCCGGCGATGGTTCTATGGAGGAAAGCTGAGCTGAGGTCACTGCTTGCGGCGGCGCAGTACATGGACGAAATATGTCATTTTAGATATGAGTCGGAGGTTGGTTATCAAATTATTGGTTCGGCGACAAGTTCCGAATCGTTACGAAAGAGCGTTACGTCAATTATTAATTGATATAATTAACTATTTAGAAATGAAAGATTTACATCCATATCATTTTATTGCATATTATTTATATATCTAATATTTAAAATTTTAATATTATATTCCTATCATTCACATAAAATTTTAATATCAAATATATCACTCTTATATCTCAATCCTATCACCCCTACCATCCTATAAACCTTAATATTTTATTCCATGCCCCCATAATTGTTATATGGGTGATAGGCATGTAATATTAAAATTTTAGATATTAGATATATAAATAGCATGAAATAAAGTGGTATGTATGTAAATCCCCATTGTTAAATAATCCATTTAATATATCATACAAGACTAAACACTCAAACATGTAAAGGTTTTTTTTGGACATTCAGACCAATCAAGGTAAATTCATACACACATTACATACACAAGGCTCGAATCCAAGACTTATTGATTGGTGGCCAAAATTCTCAACTAACAGATCAGGTGCAAGCTACTACTTTTTTATTAATAGAGCTATTTTTTACATGATAATTTTAATATACAGTAGTAAGTAGTTAAATGTAACATATATTATTGTGTATGTTGAAGAAATATAACATATAACATATAGCAAATGAATGAAAGATTAAAAAAAAATCATATATACACTACAAGAAAATGGGTCAATAGCAACCAAAAAATTAGAGACCAAAAAAATTTGATCGCTAAAGATATCTTTTAGTGACCAAAAGTAAGTGCGGCCTCTAAATAATAAGGAATCTAGATATTAGCCACCAAAAAGGAAAATTGGCTGCTAATTTTGTCATTAAAAGTCTAGAGATTTTTTTTTACAAATATATACATGTCATTTTAGTGATTAATTATTCTTTTTAATTGTGTACATAATACATTTTTAAAATATCATTAACATTTTATTGTTGACCTCATTATTCGAGATCAATTTCGCTGGAATTAATCTCTAGCACCTAGGTCTTTATAGCCTAGTGTAGACGTCGTCTTTAGGATTTTCCTTAGGTGGATACCCAACGCTATAGCATCGACTCAACCTTTTGACTCGACCTAAATCATCACAAATTCAAATAAATTTTACTCGGAGCAAATTTGATTTAACAAATGACAGTTTCGATTAAATATAAATTAAACTCATTTCAAACCTATTAAAATCAAATCAACATTAATTGGGATAAATTGATTAAATCAACATTTTCAAATAAAAAAATAAAATTGAAATAAATATTCATTAAACTTGCTATTTAGTGAATTTAACTTGATTAAATCGATTACAATCATGATTAGAATAATCAACTCAAATTATTTTTAAATCAATCTATAGATCACAGTCGTCGATTTAGTCATCAATTTGAATCGAGCAGTTTTAGATTCGATTAGAGCTGGTTCAGACTCCCACAATCTTTTGCTCCCATATATTCGCGAAAGTAGCCCCGTCTCCTGGGCAGTTCGCGAAAAACCTCCTTGCTTTGCCTCCTCGCAAGAATTCCCCAAGAGGAACCATCTCCCTCCAGTTTTGCAATGCCCCCCCCCCATCTCATTCTCTTTGATTCGCAAGAACCATCTCCTCAGTTGACAAGGGGTTCCAAGAGGAAACCACCTGGTTCGCATGTCTTCCCCAGCCCGTCTACTTTTTCTTTGCACGACCCCAAGGTCGGCCGCACCTTTCTCTCGCCGGTCTCCGACGTCTCTCGATCCACCAACCCTAGGATCGAGCCCCGACCCATCTCCCACTCTTAGCTTTGCTCCAAGGGAACCAGCCCGAAGTCGATCTTGCTCCCCGACCGGCTCTTGCCCTTGGTCGCCATTTCCAACAGCCGATCTCCACTCTCCCATAGGATTAAAATAGAACCAAAACCGCTAGGAAGCTGTAGCCTTGCTATGTTCTTCCGCTAGTTGACATGGAACTTCATTGCTATAAAGGTAACAATCTCCCTCTCTTTGCTTTCTTTTTACTCAAGATATGAGAAATAGATGATCATAGGGATGTCATGGCTTGCTTAATAATTACTGTGTGTAGTGATAAAGCATATTGTGCTGAAACTTCATTATAGATCTCTCATTCTAAAGGGCAGCATGTTGTCTGATTTGATCTCTTTAAGTTTGGGCATGAAAAGTTCTTTGATTGATTTATAATTTTTTGTGCGTGTAAGAAGGTAAAAAAAAAACTTTGGAAGAAAAGAATTTGTATGATAATGATAAGATTGATCTTTCTCTCAACTTTGCTACATCTCGTTGGATATGGGTTTCTTTGCTGAATTGGTCATAAGATCTGATGACTATGTGTTCTTAAGCAAATAGCTATATGCATTTGATAGAGTTCGAGTTTGTTGTATATAGTGTTTCAAAATTCAGTATATATGTCCATGTCTTCATGGAAATACAGCTTAGCCTCAAGAAATCATGATTAATGGTAATATCCTTATGCACTTTCTTGAATCTTAAATACTTCACCCTGACTTGATATCATGTTATGTAAAGGTTTGATGTGTATTTTGAAAAGTGGAGACTGAGTGTATCTTGAAAAGTGAAAACTGAAAAGTATCGAGGTTTGGAAAGGAAATGAAAATATATGTGTTGAGTGGATGAAAATTGAAAATGTTGATGGTGAAAGGAAGTGTTTTGAAAAGCACTTGAGTTAAAAAAGAAATGTTTTAAAAAGTGATCATGTGGGAAAATGAGATGTTTTGAAAAGTGCTTATATTGAAAGTGAGGTACGTAGGTTGAATGATATATGATTGTTGGAAATGAGTGTTTGTGAAAGGTATATGTGTTGGGAAGAGTTGTGGAAGTGAAATGTGTAGGAGAATGAAATGTATAAAAGTGTGTTAGGAAAGTGATGTGTGTAGGTATGAAATGTGAAGTGCATATGAAATGCAAAAATGTTTAAAAGTCAAAGTAATGTGTATTTGTGTTAAAAATTGAATTGTAGGCATTGAAAGTTGGAGTGCTTAAAATGTGCATTGAATTTTGAAGCGTGTAAAAGGGTTTTAAAATGTGAAGTATGTGTATGTGAATAGTGAAGTGTATGGATGATTATGAAAAGTGAATCATATGTGTGTGAAAGTAGATGGTGTGTTTTATGTGTAAGACTGGGAAGTGTGTCTCTTGAAAGTGCTCCTTATGTGTAGATCAAAAAGTGAATTGTGATTGTGAATGGCAAAGTAAAGCTTGATTGTTGGGGATTGTAAAGTGGTTTGTCTTTTTTTTTTAAAGAGGTGATTTGTGTGAAGGGTGACATGCTACGTAATTTGTGGTTTTTTGATAAACTATATTTCAATTTGAAAATCTTTATTTTTTATTCTTCAAAAATAAAAATCAATAATGCTCTTTTGTAGGGATATAACAAAACTTTTGTTTTAGACTCAACAGAAACTGTAAAATCTTTTCCGCATTTATATTGAACAACCTTCTATTCATTGTTGATAGAAACTGGAAATGTTTATGTAATTGTCCGTTATTTTTACTCTTCTTAGCATCTTCAATTAGAGAGACGCCTTACATTGTTTGGTCACATAAAATGGTGGCCTTCCGATGACCCGGTTAGGAAAGTAGAGGTATTAGATTTGACTTATGTTAAGAAAGGTAGAGGTACACCTAAAAAGACTTGATTAGAAAATATTAGTCATGATTTTTCTTTATTAGATTTAAATGAGAATTTGACTTTTAACAGGACACAATGAAGAAAAAGGATTCATGTAGCTGACCCCATGTAGTGGGACAAAGGCTTGATGTTGTTGTTATTGTAGCATCTTCAAAAACTCCATTCAGTAGTATTAGTAGTTTCTTCCAAATGTACATCTGTTGGTTCGTTTAAAGTATAATATTCAACATTATCACCAAATGGCTTAACAGCCTGCTCAAGGTTAATATTTCCACAAACTTCTCCATTCTCCTTATTGGTAACTTCATCGCAGGTTTTCCAGGGAAGTGACAAAGCTCATGAAAAGGCCACAATCAGTTAGGGATGGCTAGTGCAGAAATTTTCTAAAAATCAAAATTCCATAAAAACCTCCCAAAGTATTAGATCAAGCAGAAACCCTACACCTTCTATCGTTTTAAAAAGCAACTTATTTTTGAGGTAGTCACCAGAGTGAGAGTCATAGGGGAGGCTTTTAGTTGTTGGTTTAGTGGTTTAGTCCATTAAATTCTCTATAGGACATAGTTTCTGACCACAAGTGCTTCAATCTCATTCTCTTCATTGTTCAATCTTCTTCGATGAAAACTGCTTCAGCTCTTTGGTCCATTAAAAGGGTGTCAGGTCATCATTTTAAAAACAATGTTACATGAGCAATTATCTTTGGACGAGCTTTCTCAATAGCTTTCTTAGCGGTTATAAATCATTGCTTCTCAGCAGTAATAGTGGCAACAGCTCTTCTCTTCAACAAACAACAACCACAATAATAACCGTTCTTCTACAGTAGTTACAAATTTAAACCAGGCTACTTCATCCTCTCTATATTTACAGTGGTGGTAGTCTTTCTTAAAATCCTACATTATTTTTCTTTCAAATCGATCATAAGAACCAAATCTAAAGAATCAATCTTCTCAATAGCTTAAACCTTTAGTTCAGGATTTCTTACATTCATCAAATTGAGAACCATTATGACTCCATTACCCTATCTAGTGAACATCCCATCTCCTCTATATGGGCCTTTAGTTTAAAGTCTACAACAAAGGAGATGTAAAGAGTTGTTAAAAGCTTCTAGACCTTGTGAATTTCACGAAAAAATAATTGTTCTTTGAACCCTTATAGGAAGAAGGCAGTCTATACTAGGATGCCAAGGGCCTTTTTAATAAGAAGCATATTATTTCTAGGCGTCGTACCTTGAATTACAAAAATTATAGTGTTTATACACGAATTTCTTATTTCTTAAACAATCACTCCTTCCCTCTCAGCATTGCAAAGACAACGAGGGTAAGGGTAAATTGTCTCAGTGTGATCTAAAATGTCATCATGATGCCATTCAATTCTTCACTGAAAAGAATCTCTAAACCCATCACAAAGTATTGCACAAATAAGTAAAATTCCTTTGCTACATACATTTTGTTTAGTTTTTCATAGTTCATTATAAATCTCAAAGAATATTTTTCTTGGGTGTCATACTTGGATTTCAATCTATCTAAACCAAAGGCTCGAGAAATACAATCAAAATAGAAAAGTTATCATACAAATGGTATTTGCAATAAAACCAAAGATGGGTATTAGCGATAATTCCATAATATGGAGCGTCATGTATTAATAATCCATTGCATTACCACTGTTGCACGCAAAACATGAAGAATCTTAAACAAATTACCATTCACTTTGATTACGCATACAAACAAAGCCACTAGATACATTATTCACTGTGTCATTGACCCTTTGGCATTATTAGCTTCTCTACAGGTACATTTTTTTGGTACAATAATATTTTGCTTATTTAAATTCGTAAAGAAATTATTTGTACACCTTGGTTTTGATTTGCAGAAATAAAAGCTCAGAAGTGAGCTTGAAGCTGTTCTGCTAGTTTATGATGACTTTTGTGCCGAGCTTAAAAATGATGGGAAAATGTATAGATTTTAAGGTTTTGTTTGAACTTTGTTCTTCATTCAACTCAAGTTTTGATTTAGATACAAAATTTTTAGTTTATATTAACAAATTCTGCTAAATGAGGCCATTGGAGAATGTATATATACATTTTTTTGGGTATGTCACCTCTCTTTTGGTTGAATTTTGTATGCATAACAAAGAAATAAATCATGTTGTTGATCTGTAAGTGCTTCTGTGTTTCAGCTCTTTATGTTTGCTCATCCTAAGGACTAATGGAAGGTACTAAAGATGTCTTATATTATAGTATTTCTTATTACTGTGTATGTACTTTGTTATAATGAAGTCAATTTAAGGCATTTGGCAAAGTAAAAAAATAGAGTTGTATGAGGAGGTTTTGCTCAATGATAGCTAAGATAAGGGATCACACCTTCAGCACCCGTGTGCATCAAACAGCTGTGAACAATACTTCAGAATCCAAACATCGTAAATTCCATCACCTAAATGAAGCATCTTACAAATTGTTATAACATAGTGGAGTCATTTTGTTTCTGATGTTTGGATCGTAATAGAAGCCATTAATGGAGCCATTTTGTTTCTGATGTTTTGTGACAGATTTGTCTTGCCATAGAGTTTCCTTATTTGAAAAACTACAATATTTATGCATCTAACTTGATAATTCCTTTCTGTACTTCAAATTTGGAAGCTGACATTTTGGAAGCCGTTGAAGAGGAAACAGAGCTAAGCTTGTTGCATCCTTCTAGTGAGCTGTTACAAGAAAATGAAGACCTTATGGATAGAATTCCATTTAGTAGCAGCTTCTCTAAGATTTTCGATTATATAGATAGGATGGAGTGCTTTTCTCTTCCGAATGCAAAAGCTTTGTTAAATGTGATTATAGATTGATGTTGTCATTTACCTTTGATAGAGCTAAATTATATATATATATATATATATATATATATATATATATATATATATATATATATATATATATATATATATATATATATATATATATATATATATATATATATATATATATATATATTTGCATAAAGGTTGATGAAAGATTTTTATGTTAACTAGATGTTATCATTTTGTAAACATTAAGATTTTATGATTAATGGTTTCTAAGATTGCATTTTTTATGTTAATTGATGGATGTATTTGTAAAAGCATATGCATGAATATAATTTTCATTTTCTCCTAGCAAATTCTTGACAATTATACTGAGATTGAATATAATTTTTTTGGATTCTATGTTTTTTATTATTGTTAACTCAAGAAAATAAATTGTGTTATTTCTCTATTATGAAATTTATCTAACTAATTGCAATATAAAGGAGTGATTGATTGATCTTAATTGTTATAACCAAGGCATAATAATTGGATAATAATTTTTTTTACTAAATATCATAACTTTTATATTCATAACTATATATCAAAACTTCATGAAATTAATGGGGCATGTGATTTATTAGGTTGATTATTTTGCGACTAATTTTTATTTTGGTCGCTAAAGAGAAAATGTAATTAGTAAAATTAATTATTTAAATTATTAAATAGCATCCAAATAAATATTCATTAGCATAAAAATGGTCGCTAATATGTCCAATTTTAGCGACCAAGACTAATTAGTGGTCGCTAATTTAGCAACCAAAAAAAAAATTGGTCGTTAAAAGCCTCAGTGGCAAGGCTACTGTGACAAATCAGCGACCCAAATATTTTTGGTCGCTATTTGCTTTAGCGTCCAAATTAACATTTTTAGCGATCAATTTTGTTGGTCACTAATTACCTATTTTCTTATATATACAAGATCTATAAGTAAAAATTGCAAGAAAATTTTAATAAGTAATCTTCATTAAATAATCATATTTATTAGTTTTTAAGAGCATATGGCATATAATCATACCCTCAACAATGAAATCTCATATAAAGTTCGAACTAAATTTTTTTTAGTAGTAATGGTTGAGATTGGGAACACGTGATTTGAACTTTTAATTTTTGATGGCTAAAATAAGGATGAATTTATAAGGAATGTATGCCTTTAGGTTTTATTGACTTTGTGCAATTAGAATTTATGAGTGGTATATGAATACTCCTGATTATAGAGTAGCTAGACTATTACAAAATTTTGAATTTTAGTTTTTTTATGGCCAAAATATTAGTCAAATTTAGAAGGATTTATATTTTATTGACCATACATAGCTCATGTTTTATGAAATCCAACTAAGATTTTGCATAACTAATCACTAAGCATAATACTTCAAGTTATCATACATTTATAGAGGGCATCCAACATTCACCTTTATTGTTCATATGCTCATATGCCCCACCTTCATATGCCATTTCTTATGACAAAAGTCTATTTTCCAGTTTAACTTAAGTTGACATTGAGGTAGTGGTGAGCAATGATCAATCTTCGAAGAATTAGTTTGAGATCCCCATCTTTAAAAGACTTCGATTGGGCCAACCAATAAGGTGCTAGACGCATTTGAGATTTTACTAGGCTTAGAACCTCACCTTATCCAAAAGCATCAAGTTCTTCCAATCTTAGGCAAACATCATCTTCTTTTGGTTAGCATATAATGAGCTTTTTTATGTAAAATGAAATTTTATTGAGCTTAGAATCTCATCTTATCCAAAGCATCAAGTTCTTCTAATCACAGACAATCATCATCTTCTTTTGGTTAGCATATAATGAGCTTTTAGGTAAAATGAGAAAACTCAACTTTAAGTGGAAAAATTTCTTTAGGCAAGAAGTAATCATGCTAATGCTAACATAAGGCTGACACTCAAAAGTTGGCATCATGCATTGGATTCCAAAGTAAGAGCCTTCTGGATAAGCATGAGCCATTAGTTAAATGACAACAAAGAAATGAAACCAGATAGCATCGACTGCAGATGAGAATTATTAGGATTAGAATTTGTGGGGGAGTATCTTGAGTAAATATTCAAGAGGTACCAAGAAGTTAACACCATGAGCCGAGTGTTAAGGTGATACCTCTAAGGAAAAAAGTCATTTGCGAAAGTTGAAATAGGTTGTTAGACCTAATACAATTATCCCAAGTCTAATCAAAAGGGGGGTGAATTGTTAATTTAAAAAAAACTCTTGGTAATTCTAGAAAATCAATTTAATTTTTTGCACTATAATTAAAATTTTCTCAAAGTTATTTTTCAACTACAAAAATAAAATGTGCAAAAAATAAATAGTAATAAAAAGTAAAGGCAAAGGACCACCAAATTTTATAGTGGTTCGGTTCAACTAGACCTATGTCCACTCCCTGAAGACACCTTCTTCAGGTATTGCACTATACCAAAGTGACTCTCCTTTTGTTCTCACAACAATGTAGAGGAGCCCTTATCATATCCTCTCTTCCACCAACTTTGGTGCAGTAGAGTACCGTCGTCCTTTCTCATCCTTCTGGTGACGGCAGAGAAGAGGCATCCTTTCTCACCCTCCTGGTGATGGTAGATAACCATCGTCCTTTTTCACCTTCCTGGTGATAGCAGAGTATCGGCATCCTTTCTCACCCTCCTAGTGACGGCAGCGTATCAGACCTTCTCCAAAGATCTTCTCTCAAGAATCTTCAAAGAAGTAGGGAAGAGATTCGAAGAACATACAAATAGATCCTCACCTTTAGGCAACCTTGTGAACCCTTTACAATTTCCACTTGTAATATCTCTCAATCCTCACTCTTAAACAATCTCCCTAAATACTCCCACACTCACTCTCAAAAGAAAATTTAGCATAAGTAGTTGTGAGAGTCAATTTTTAGGACTATTAAATATGAAGGACAACACAAATCGTCTAGAAAACTTAAAATTTCAAGTCAAACGTATTAGGATCGTACAGTACGATCATACTTCATACGCACGAACAGTTCAAAAAATCCATGTACGATCCTAAACTATTTGATTTTGTACTCTGGTAGTCGTATGTATGAACTGACATTGAATAATATGAATAGTTCAAAATTGAACAGGTTCGTCTTGTATGATTGTATATGAACCCATTTAATTCATACTCTAGTCATCGTATGTACAAATCCCATATCATACAATACGAATTGGTTAAATCAAATCATATTTCGTATGGTACGAATATGGGCGAGCCTATTTCATACTCTGGACATCCTCTGTACAAAAGTAATTTTAAACATTATGAATAGTTAAAAAAAAATTTACCTATTCCTATGGGGTGAACTAGTTTGCGCACATTTCATACTCTAGATGTCGTATATACAAACTTCACTTAGTACAGTACGTTCAGTACAAAAATGGTGAGTTCGCTCGGGACGAACAGGTATGTAGTCGTATGTATGTACTGACATTGAATAATATGAATAGTTCAAAATTGAACAGGTTCGTCTTGTATGATTGTATATGAACCCATTTAATTCATACTCTAGTCATCGTATGTACAAACCCCATATCGTACAATACGAATTGGCTAAATCAAATCATATTTCGTATGGTACGAATATGGACGAGCCTATTTCATACTCTGGACATTCTCTGTACAAAAGTAATTTTAAACATTATGAATAGTTAAAAAAAATTTACCTATTCCTATGGGGTGAACTAGTACGTGGCATGGCCCATAAATAGGAGGAAGATCAAGGGTCAATTGGGAGTGGTTTTGATGGACGACCGATGTTATATCCCTTGATTGTGGACCATTCGCTAGCCATTTAAAGATCTTAATGATATTGGAATTCCATGATCTTAGGCTCGTTGGATTCGTCTCATCGAGCCGCTCGATACGACTATAAGCATTTTATGTTTGGAAACCGTTTGGTAATCCAAAATGAGGTTTAAACCTTCCAACAGTGCTTCGGGTCCTTGATTTGGACCCATTTGGGCTCGGATTGAGTTGATTTTGGTGTCGTCGGGTTTGTATTTGGAGACGCTTAGTTCTATTGTATGTTTGCTAAAATCAAAGTTCAAATTGTCCCATATTTAATTTTTGAAGTTTCCAACTTAATTTTTCCTTGTGATTTGTGCCCGTTCAAGATTTTTTTTTTATTTTTTATATATATATATATATATATATATATATATATATATATATATATATATATATATATATATATATATATATATATATATATATATATATATATATATTAATTATTGCATAATTAATATTATATTAGAATTATATTAGTTTTTATTACGTCATAGGATCAACCCCGGTTGAACCATGAGCCTTTCTTTCTGGTTTTATTTTCACAACATATAGCAAATGAATGAAAGATAAAAAAAAATCATATATACAAGATTTATAAGTAAAAATTGCAAGAAAATTTAATATGTAATCTTCATTAAATAACCATATTTATTAGTTTTTAAGGGCATATGGCATATAATCATACCCTCAACAATGAAATCTCATATAAAGTTTGAACTGAGTTTTTTTTAGTAGTAATGGTTGAGATTGGGAACACATGATTTGACTTTTAATTTTTTATGGCTAAAATAAGGATGAATTTATAAGGAATGTATGCCTTTAGGTTTTATTGACTTTGTGCAATTAGAATTTATAAGTGGTATATGAATACTCCTACTTATTATAGAGGAGTAGCTCGACTATTAAAAAAATTTGAATTTTAGTTTTTTATGGACAAAATATTAGTCAAATTTGGAAGGATTTTTGTATTTTATTGACCCATACATAGCTCATGTTTTATGAAATCCAACTAAGATTTTGCATAACTAATCACTATGCATGACACTTCAAGTTATCATACATTTATAGAGGGCATCCAACATTCACCTTTATTGTTCATATGCCCATATGCCCCACCTTCATATGCCATTTCTTATGACAAAAGTCTATTTTCCAGTTTAACTTAAGTTGACATTGAGGTAGTGGTGAGCAATGATCAATCTTCGAAGAATTAGTTTGAGATCCCCATCTTTAAAAGACTTCGATTGGGCCAACCAATAAGGTGCTAGACGCATTTGAGATTTTACTAGGCTTAGAACCTCACCTTATCCAAAAGCATCAAGTTCTTCCAATCATAGGCAAACATCATCTTCTTTTGGTTAGCATATAATGAGCTTTTTTATGTAAAATGAAATTTTATTGAGCTTAGAATCTCACCTTATCCAAAGCATCAAGTTCTTCTAATCACAGACCATCATCATCTTCTTTTTGTTAGCATATAATGAGCTTTTATGTAAAATGAGAAAACACAACTTTAAGTGGAATAATTTCTTTAGGCAAGAAGTAATCTTGCTGATGCTAACATAAGGCTGACACTCAAAAGTTGGCATCATGCATTGGATTCCAAAGTAAGAGCTTTCTGGATAAGCATGAGCCATTAGTTAAATGACAACAAAGAAATGAAACCAGATAGCATCAACTACAGATGAGTAATTATTAGGATGAGAATTTGGCGGGGAGTATCTTGAGTAATATTCAAGAGGTACAAGAAGTTAACACCATGTGCCGAGTGTTAAGGTGATACCTCTAAGAAAAAAAGTCATTTGTGAAAGTTCGAATAGATTGTTAGACCTAATACAATTATTCCAAGTCTAACCAAGAGGATGATGAATTGGTAATTAAAAAAAAAAAACTCTCGGTAATTCTAGAAAATTGATTTAAGTTTATGCACTATAATTAAAATTTTCTCAAAGTTATTTTTAAACTACAAAAATAAAATTTGCAGAAAATAAATAGTAATAAAAAGTGAAGGCAAAGGACTACCAAATTTTATAGTGGTTTGGTTCAACTAGATATATGTCCACTCCTTGAAGATACCTTTTTCAGGTATTGCACTATACCAAAGTGAATTTCCTTTTGTTCCCACAACAACGTAGAGAAGCCCTTACTATATCCTCTCTTCCACCAACTTCAATGCCGCAGAGTACCGTCATCCTTTCTCATCCTTCTAGTGACGGCAGAGAACCGACATCCTATCTCACCTTCCTGGTGACGGCAGAGAACCGGCATCCTTTCTCACCCTCTTGGTGATGGTAGAGTACCGGCATCCTTTCTCACCCTCCTAGTGAAGGTAGAGTACCAGACCTTCTCCAAAGATCTTCTCTCAAGAATCTTCGAAGAAGTAGGGAAGAGATTCGAAGAACATACAAATAGATCTTCACCTTTGGGCAACCTTGTGAACCCTTCACAATTTCCATTTGCAAGATCTCTCAATCCTCACTCTTAAACACTCTCCCTAAACACTCTCACACTCACTCTCAAAAGAAAATTTAGCAGAAGTAGTTGTGAGAGTCAATTTTTAGGACTATTAAATATGAAGGATAAGACAAACCGTCTAGAAAATTGAAATTTTCAAGTCAAACTTACTAGGATCATACTTCGTACGTACGAAAAGTTTAAAAAATCCATATACGATCCTATACGAATTGATTTTGTGCTATGGCAGTCGTATGTATGAATTGACATTGAATAATATGAAATAGTTCAAAATTGAACAGGTTCGTCTGGTATGATTGTGTACGAACCCATTTCGTACTCTAGTCATCATCTGTACAAACCCCATATCGTACAATACAAATTGGTTAAATCAAATCATATTTCATATGATACAAACATGGACGAGCCCATTTCATACTCTGGACATCGTCTGTACAAAAGTAATTTCATACAAAATGAGTAGTTAAAAAAAATTTATCTATTCGTATGGGGTGAACTAGTACGCGCACATTTCATACTCTAGATGTCGTCTATACAAACTTCACTTCGTACAGTACGATCAATACAAAAAAATGGTGAGTTTGCTCGGGACAAATTGGTATGTATCCATTTTGTACTCTAGTCGTTGTCTATAGAAATCCAAATTCATACAATACAAACATTACATGGAAATTTTCTAGGCATGATTCGATTAAATTTGTTCTGAAGGAACTTTTATGTCAAATCGTCTAGTATGATTCCAGAATCGTATAAAATGATTAGTTTTAAAAATATAAGTTTTGACTCACTCCCCAAGTGTGTGTGTGCATGGTTACCCAATTACAATCACACTCTCTCAAACTCAAAAATAGAAAAAGTACAAACTTTAATTACAATAAACCCTAATTAATCTAATCTATCTTGAAGTCTTCAGCAGTCTGGAGTATGATTTTCCTGAAATATATTACATAACCAATACAAATAAATTTTTTTAATATATGTTAGAAGAAACAGTAATCAACATAATAAGATTTTGGTATCATAAAAAACTCACAAGATATAAAAATATAATTTTGAAACTAAGTTGTAATAATCTCCCCCTTTTTTAGGATGACAAAATAAATATTACTCGAGTTAACATTTAAGGCCAATTTTCTCCTTAGCTCTTCCTAAATGAATGATCAATTTAAATAAGAGATTTCAACGAAAATAAAAACATAACAACTAAATAAAAAGACTCAAAAACTAAAACAAAAATAAAGAACCAAAAACTTACTAAAATAAAACAACAAACATACACACACTAACACAATACACCCATCACAAAAATCATAACAAACATTAAACAACATCAACAATAACTAATGACTCCCACTTTTAACAATAACAAAAAGAGAAGTACCTCTTGAAAAGATAAGTTTCTATTGATAAATCAAAATAGTTAATGAAGAAGAAGACTATAAAGTAATTGTAAATTCAACATTAATTTCCTAAAGCTACAAAAAACTACAATTTTAAATCAAAGAATAACTAAGATAAGAAAAGAGAACCAGGTTCACTAGAGAAATCAAATAAAAATAATTATTGCAAAAATGATAAAATAAAGATTAATTATTTTCTAATTCAATAATGAAGATGATTGCCGATTATATGGATTTGTATAAGAGATAGAATGATAAAGGAAAGAGCAATATGAACTTTTTAATTAGTGATATTGCGCATCTTTTGAATTGTTTTTGGCACACTTTGTGCTACTTTTTAGTTCTGGCTAATTTTGTGCCTCTTTTCAATTTGGTGAATATTGTGCATCTTTTTAAATTTGGCACACTTTGTGTGTCTTTTTTTTTTCACGTTCTTTTCAATTTCAATAAATCTTAACACAAATTTCAATAATAAATAAAATAAACACATTAAAAAAGAAATTAATTAAAAATAAAATATCTATCTTACAATAATTATAGCTAAATAATAATTGCCTATAAGAACATAAAATTGATTTTCTAATCTACATCCAGTCATAATGTAATTTAAAATTTTGAGAGATTAAATTTTGCAAGAAAATTAATTTATAGAGAAAAATAATTTAAAATTCTATTTTAGAGATTAACTACAAGTGATTTATCTCCAAAAATATAAATATTTCAAGAAGAGTAATTTCAATGCATGTCAAAATAACATTCCATCATTTCAAAATTCCATTCTAAACACATACAAACAACAACCATCTTACTGGAAACTGAAACCACAAAAATGACACATGAAATCACAAACAAACATAACATCTCAAGAATTAGTACAAAAGTTTCATTAGTAAGTACAACATATAAGGACAACTAATATCCTGAGGGGCCTTAATTTGGAGGTGGTGGAGGGTTGAACACTATAAAGTAACTACTAATCATAGCTATAATAGTGTTGACTGAGTTGAAATTCCCTCGGATCCACCCCATATCTTTATTATGCCTCACATCCTGCTGGTTAAGATGAGTCTCAATTTGATCAAAATGTTGATCAAAGTGTTTCTAGTATGTCAAAGCATTGGACCATTTCTTGATAATAATTTTGATCGGGTCCATGTGTAGGTGCAGGTGCTGGAGCAGGGGCTCCTTCTCCTTCGGAATCTTCTCCCTCAGTACTTTGATCTCGATCAAAAAGTGCCCAAAAAGAGGCATCAATAAAGTAAATAAGAAGTTCAATGGAAGGGTTAGGGTGTATCAGATTGTACTTCTTTTATAAGATATAAACAACTAAGTGTCCTAGGGCCATATTTTTCATCCTCCTATTGTGAGGAAGTCCAATATCAAAAAGTTTGTATGTGTAGTCCATGATCAATAGGGCTTCGTCAATAGGAGTTTCAGTCATTATCAAGTATGTGACAGAGTTGGTGTTCTCCCCTTAAGAAGTTCATAAGGTGTCTTGTTCAATTTGGATCTAATGTTCACCCTATTCAGTACATAGCAAGCTGTATTAACCGCTACAGCTCAAAAATATTTTAACAGTGAATATTCAATCAATATGACTCTAATGGCTTCTATCAAAGTTCTATTTTTTTCTTTCTACTACTCCATTCTGGTGAGGAGTTTTAGGTACTAAAAATTTATGATCAATTCCTTATTCTCTATAAAAAAATCTTCAAATTTCTTATTTTCAAACTCTCCTCCATGATCACTTTAAATTAAAAAAATTTCACATCCTAGTTTTCTTTGAATCCATGTAGAAAAGTTTTTAAATTCCTCAAATGATTCACTCTTATGAAATAAGAATTTAACCCAAGTGAATCTGAAAAAATTATCAACTATTATAAATCCAAACACTTTACCTCCTAGACTTATAATATTGACTTGTCCAAAAAGATCCATATGAATGACTTCTAACAGTTTGCTAGTTCTAAGATCCTTAATTGAATGAAAGGAGGACTTCACCTATTTTTCTAATTGACATGCATTACATAGGTGATCCTTAGTGAAGTTTAGTTTAGGTATCCCTCTAACCAACTCTTTTTGAGTAATCTTCTTAAAGTTTTTCATGCTTGTGTGACAAAGTCTTTTATGTCATAACCATGATTTATCAGTAATTATTTTGAGACCAAAAGCATTAAAAGATTTAACAAAATTTAAATCAAGCATGCACATATTATTTATCCTATTTCCATGCAATACATCAATTTCATTTTGATTTATTATGCATCTGTTGCAGTTCTAAACCCAAGTACTGTGATTTTGATAATAATAAATATTATTCCTTGACTACTATCATTAGTGCATATCTATTTTATGTGCCCATCTCACTAAACTTTCAGGTCTACAAGGTCGCTTAGAACATTAATCAACTAAAGACCAGGTATACTAGGATTGAGTCAGTCTGTAATTTCTATTTCAATGCATTTTTTACCTTTTCTTGAGTTAATATACCTTGGTGGATCCTGAAGCTAAGTAACCTTGCAAACGCACACACTTAGGCAGAGAAATTTAATGAGTTAGAGTTTTTCTATTTTTGATCATAATGTAAAAGATGATCTTATATCATCCTGGACGATCAGTCAAAAATCGAAACCATAATTAGGGCATTTGGGTCATGTAAACTTGTTTAAGCAAATCATCCTAAATGATGCTCTAATCATTCTGGACAAAATGCTTAAATAAAAAATACTCAACAGCCAAACTCTTTTAGGCAATATTTTATTTTTAAAATTTTATTCTAATCATATAGGATGATCCCATATAATCTTAGACGATTCATTACAATCATGCCTAAATTAGTCAGGTGATTAAGAAAAAAAATTAAGGTTAGACAGATAGATCATATCATTTTGGATGATTGTAGGATCATCCTGGTTAATTACTAAGAAAAATCTTAATCTTCTTCTAAATCACCTGGATATCCCAAACTATCTGCTATACGATTAGTTATATTTCTTCATCATCCAGATGTATCTCTTGGATGACCCAAACTATCTGCTTGACGATAATCATTGATTTTGAATTAATCATACAGGACGATCCAAATATAGTCCTAGATGATCATGCATATTTCTTCATCGTCCAAATTTATCTCCTGGACATCCAAAACTATCTACTGGATGATAATGTATGATTTTGAACTAATCAATGTTCACATCACCCTAGAAAATCATAACAAACATTGGTGTTCTAATCGTACAACAAAACCATATCGTCCTGGTTGGAAGGGCTGAATTCCACTAATCGTACCTGATGATATGGACGATCTTTGACGACAAGTTAAAAATTAAGGTAATTTTTAAGGCCTTCTTTATAAGATCTCTTATTTTTATTGAGAGAAGCTTTTGTTGTTATCCTGACCTAAGAGATCTTAAAGAAGGAAAGGGAGAGCTTAGGGGGGGGAGAGAGAGAGAGAGAGAGAGAGAGAGAGAGAGAGAGAGAGAGAGAGAGAGAGAGAGAGAGAGAGAGAGAGAGAGAGAGAGAGAGGATCTTGTGAGGGCGAGTTTGTGAGGTGTTCATAAAGGTTGCTCCAAGTAAGGATTCAAGTCGTCTTCTACAATCGTCGTCCCTGGTTCCTTGGTGGCTCTAGGAAGTCTTCATCATCACTAGATCAAGGTTCTCTGCCTACTTTGAAGAGGAAGCAAAAAGAGTTGGGGTTCTCTGCCTGCTTTAGGAGAAAGCAAAAGGAGTCTGGGTTCTCTGCCTCACCGGGGTCAGTGAAAAGGATTTTATAAAGGCTTCTCTGCCTTATTGTGGTAGCAAATGAGAGTCAATGTGATTTTAGTATAATACCTGGAGGAGAGGCTCTAAGGAGTGGACGTAGGTCAAGTTGACTGAACCACTGTAAAATTTGTTATATTCTTTATGTATTTATTCTTGCACTTTATTTTTTATATTTTTTCTATGGTTTATTGTATGGTTAAAATCGCTAATTTATTTTGTTAATCACTTTCACATAAAGAGTTGATCTTATTTGTTTTAAAATATTCAAAAAGATTATTCTATTTGCTTAAGAATTTTTAAAACTACTAATTAACCCCCCATCTTGATTAGCCTCGGGCTAGTTCATAAGGGCTTAACAACCCTAACAAACTTTCAAGTGCTATGTAGTCCAACATCAGCAACATGACCAAGATATGACCTGATTCGGGAGCAATTTGCTTCCATTCATAGATTCTTTTAGCCACCACCACCTCCAGCTGATCAGAGTTCCTTTTTCTAGTTTGTTTTTGTATTTATTTCTAAGTTTATACTTGTTTCTATACTATGTTCTATTTAATGGTTATTTTTCTGTTTCCTCCTTTTTGTGATGTCAAAAGGGGGAGTAATATTAGTGTTGTATCATTTTCTTTTTTTAATATAATTTACTTTACTTTTCTTATATTATTCTCCTATGTTTTATATAATTTTTTTAATAAATAAAAAAGAAAAAATATGTGATTTGAAATGTTCTAACAACAATGTTTGTCATCATAAAAAAGGGGAAGATTATTGTAGATATGGACTCAAGTACTGTGATTTTAATGATAATAAATATTATTGTTCATTGACTACTTCCATTCATGTATATCTATTTTATGTGCCCAACTCATTAACTTTTTAGGTCCACAAGGTCGCTTGGAATGTCAATCAACTCAAGATGAGGTAGACTAGAATTGAGTTAGTATGTAATTTCTATTTCAATGCATTTTTTACCTTTCTTGAGTTAAATGTACCTTGGTGGATTCTGAAGCTAAGAAACCTTGCACATACACTTAGGGGGAGAAATTTAGTGAGTTAGACTTTTTCTATTTTTGATCATATCGTACAAGACGATCTTATATCATCCTGGACAATTTTTCAAAAATAGAAACCCATATTAGTACATCTTGGTAATGTAAACTTGCTTAAGAAAATCATCCTTGACGATATGCTCAAATAAAAAATACTCAATCGCCAAACTCATTTAGGAAATATTTTATTTTTAGAATTTTGTTCTAATTATACATGATGATATATTTATTACAATCATTCCTAAATTAGTCAAGTGATTAAGTAAAATAATTAAGATTAGATTAATCGATCATATAATCCAAAATAATCAAAGGATCATCTTAGATAATCAGTAAAAAAAACCTTAGTCACCTTCTGAATCACTTGGACGTCCTAGACTATATGTTGGACAATTAGTTATATTTATTCATCGTCTAGATGTATCTCCTAGAGGACCCAAACTATCTGTTGGACGATAATCACTGATTTTGAACTAATCGTATAGGACGATCCAAGCATTGTCCTAAACAATTAGACATATTTCTTCATCATCTAAATTTATCTACTGGATGTCTAGAACTATTTGCTGAATGATAATGTATGATTTTAAACAAATCGTATGGGACAATGTTCACATCATCCTGAACGATTAGAATAAACATTGTGTTCTAATTATACAATAAAACCAGATCGTCCTGATTAGAAGGGTAAATTACACTAATCTTACAGGACGATACGTCAATTATCATGGATGATTTTTTTATGGCAAGTTGAAAATTAGGGCAATTTTTAAGGCCTTCTTTATAAGATCTTTTATTTTTATTGAGAGAATATTTTACTATTGTCCTGACCTAAGAGAGCTTAGAGAAGGAGAGGGAGAGAGGATCTTGTGAGTGAGAGTTTATGAGGTGTTCACAAAGATTGTTTCAAGCAAAGATTCAAGTTGTCTTTGTGGACCTCCGAAGGAGCACCGCTCGCGGGGGTTCGAATGCAGAGAGTACGGCCGCACTATCCCGTAGGACAAAACGATCGGAGGCCTCTACGCTCGACACGAACGGGTCGATGGGAGGGCAGATTGGATCGCGCATACGACTAACCATTGGGGATAGATGCTGTCGCCAGCACACCCCGATGGGTAGCAATATACACGACCTAGTCACGGGTTTCCCCCACCCGATACGAGAGATCGAGTGGGGTAAAGTAGATTGCGGGGCCAAGTTTCCCACGGGCGCTAATCCCCGTAGTTAATTACATCCCGGGCTGGAGCATGAGAAGACTCTCGATTAAGGATAATACATTATATTTTCCAAATTGGGATTAGCACAAGGGTATAGACTAGGAAATACTACTCAAAGGAAAGAAAGGTCTCAAAAAGGCTCAGTCAACATGCGTGGCTCATACCAGTATTCGGAGGCTCTAGGGTACTAGAGAGAAACTGGAGAAAGAAAGATAAGCAATCAATCACATGCGTGAGAGAAAGATGGAGGTGGTGTCATCCTGTGACGCGGATAAGTAGGATTTAGGGTCCCTGAAAAGAAGAGACCTACCTACTATTTAAGGCATACTACAAGACCGAATGTAATAGCCTCGAATCCTAAATCTAGTTTGGACTTAGTGTTCGACACACACTAAGACCAGTGTCCTAGCTAATGTTATGCAAAACCTGGACTTATTCCGGCCTGGATGGGGGAGCCAGCTAACCACCTAATCGATTCAAAACCATGATGTCAAGTCAATTATGAAAGATGGGTGGGTGGTACAGTTATTTGGAAGTAGGACCGACATCTAGAAAATTTCCTAAGTGGTCCTGGACTTATGTGGGTTAGATGCTCCTAGCTAATGCAATTAAATTTTAATTAGTTGGTTACTAATGCAATGCATGCTAGTTGAAATGTCAGCTTATGAATGTTATAGAGTTTTAAAAACAGGCTTATAGAAAATAATTTTTTGAAAAGACTGGGTCTCCCTAGGTCCGGCACTTCATCCTCATAGGCCAGATTATCCGGACTCAACCCACAGGCAGGGAGATGTCTTATATCAAGGAAAAGAAGGATGCGGTAATATGCATACGAGCCCGGACGGTTCCGGCAATTCCCTAGGTCTGTTAAATTTCTATATTATTTAAAATCCTAAAATTTTAAATATTAATTACGAGTAGAAATATTTTATAATCCTTAATGAGCCTAATACGATCCAGGAAAAAATAAAAGCGGAATGCAAGAAACAAACCTAGAAAAAGCAGGCAATTTCTACTGCGCAATCAGGTAAACACATCAATATAAATCAAACTAATCAAGTAATTGTCCATAGGCCAACTGCCCTTTAATTACAACCCAGGGTATGCAGAAAAGTAAAGTGGCCGGGCACCACTGCCAACAACCCGGATTTCTAAGCCTATGACAGACGCAAATGACCTTGAGTGGGATATTGGCCTTTAGGTCTTCAATCTTCTTTGGATCACTTCTCCTTGGACTCCTTGGATCTCCCTCCTTGGACTCCTTGGAAATCTCCTCCTTGGACTTCTTGGATCCGTCGTGGCTTGAATATCCAAACGAAGAGACAATTCTCCCCTTCGGGGATGATTGTCTTTTCTCTTTGGATATCTAAAGCCATCCCACTCGATTTCCCAAATGGAAGAAGACTCTCCCCTATGAGGATGCCTTCTTCTTTTGGGATTCAAGTGGGATAAGAATATCCACACTCAAGGGTCATTTTCACAACTCTTAACAAATTTATTACAAACAAATTACATTAATTGAAAGCAGTAAATCTAAGAATCCCTGCAAGGTTATCCTAATAAAAATCATCCCAAGCAGTTTATATGAAAATGAAAGTGCTAACACCATTGACCCTGTACCAAGCCATGCTCTTAATTTTGAGAGCTAAGCAACTCCATCTGTGCAGTTATAATTATTAATTTTAGCCCTCATTTTTATTCGGGGGGAAGCTAAGCAAGCACCTGCATAAAACATTATTAGAATATCATTATGATGCTCCCCCCTTTTATTAACTTGAGCATGGCCACCTGCAAGGAAGAATAATATATATATGGCGCTCCTAACCTATGGGTAAGTCTAGCGTTCACATCCAGAGTGCAGAAAAAGTAAGCAAGCATACCAATCAATTTTCAAACAGCATGCAGTGAAAACTACGAAAAGCTCCGGCACACAGCAGAAAAATAAAACCCAGCGGCCTAACCTAGGTCTAGAAGTAGTGCCCTAGCAAACAATTCTATGTGTGTGTAAGGCTAGTGTGGTTTGGATAAGTTCTAAGCAGGGTAGTTAGTTAAACTTATCTATAGTTCATGTTTGTTAGGAGTCTGAAAAGGATATTTTAGTTGAAATTCAAATATTAGTGAATTAGGGTCCATTTTAATTATTTCAGTTTGTTGATGAGTTTTAAGAACTTAGGACAATGATATTTGAAGTTTAAGTTGCATTAGCCAATTTTGAAAAGTCCCGGGTCCTCCTAGGAACTAGACTAAGGGTCAAAAAAGTCACTATGGGAAAGAGACTAAATTTGGGATTCCTAACATTTTAGGAAAATACTAGACCTTAATACGAGCAGTTAGACAGGTAGTAGGCTGAAATCGGAGTTTTCTAGACCAAGTTATGAATTTTCTAAGTTTCGGGCCCTATCCTATTGACTAGGGTTGACCAAAAAGTTGACTTTCTAATCTAAGCCAGTTTCTGGAAACCTAAAATTTTTAATAAATACTAGACCTTAATTGGAGTCTAATGCAAGTGAGTTTGTCTAATTTGGAATTTTCTACAATTAGTTATGAGTTTTCTAAGATCAGGGTATTTAAGGGAATTTCCTAAATTTCCTACTAAATAGCCTTTTTTATTGTTTTGCTCCAAATCAGCTCCAAACTGGTTGGAATCACTTCCAAAGGTCAGGAATGACCAGAGAAAGTGTTTCCAAGTGTTTGGAGGAGATTTAGGATTTTTTAATGATTTTTAATGAATTATTAGGGGCAAAATAGTAAATTCTACCTATGATCAAATTAAGGGCCAACCTAGAGTCAAACTATGGAGCCCTATTTATCTAAGGTCAAGGATCATATTCTGGTCAGTTTGAGGTATTATGGGTAATTTTCTGACCTAAGGTGTATTTATTGTATTTTTCGGAAGGTCTCGGGGCCTTAATTAGCAGGTTAATTATGGTTGGTTAGCTAAGGGCTCTAAGAGCTCCTAAAAATTCCTAGAAAATTCAGTGATGTTTTAGATGTCACTAAGTTTAAGTGTTGTAGTTTTCATGTCGTTCTGGGGTCTATCCTAGTCCCTAGAAAACTTCTAAGTTCGCTAGACGAGTCCTTAATTATTGTCCTTAGGGTGTCACTGCGTTGTAGGAGTTTAAAGTGATGTTTTTTCTAACCCTTCATGTAATAAATGCATGGGAGTACAAAAATGAAATAAACACACCATGTCCTTAGATCTAGGAGAGCCTAAACTAAGTGCTCGTGGTGCGACCTACACATGCAATCTACGAAAATAAAAAGACAGACACCTAAAGAACGGATTAGTGAATGATTGAGACTCAACCATTCACTAACCCACTCCCCCATGATTGCTCTTCATATCTAGAACCCATGTCTAAAATTTCATGAAATAGCGGGTCTCCCAAAGTTAGGATTTAGATATAAATAGTTTTAAAATAATTTGAAAGTACTTATAGATATAAATATATTTTTTGGAAAATAAAATAATTGAAAATAATTGAATTCATAATACATAAGTATAAGGAAACCCGCTGACCACCCTGACGAAGTCTCAAGCGATTTGAAAGTAGTTTGTATCCTGAAAATACTATTCTATTAACTAAGTAAATAATAATTAACTAATCAAATAGTGCTCCGAAACAGAAAACTGTCAAAACAGCCAAAACCAAGGGCTGGAAATGGTTTCAAAACATGAAGCTCGCTTTTCTGAAAAGAACGAGGGGTTACGCGTCAAAATCCGACTTAAAACTACGAAGATACGATTTTCCGAAGTTAAAACATAATAAAATAATATTTTTAAATAGTGCTGCTTCACTGTTTTGGAGATATAAGAAATTCTAGACAGCATTTTCACCCCAAAGTGGTTTCACACTGTACAGAATTTCAGATACACCCAAAACAAGGTGCTGTGCGTCGACAGCGGATTTAAAACGACAAAGTTATGTAATTTCAAAGTTTGAATACGATAACTAATTGTTTTATAAAATAAGCAATTGACTGACTTAAAACTAACTGCAGACAGGTTAAAAAAACCTGAGCCCAACCACCTTTAAAACATGCAGAATCCAAATACGATCAAAACAAGGGGTTGTGCGTCAAAATCGGATCGAAAACGAGAAAGTTATTAATTTCGGAAGATTAAATACAATAAATGGATTTTGAAATAATCAAAAATAAATAACATTTAAAATATATATATATATATATTAAAATATCATAAAAATAAATTTTTGATAATTCTGAAATTTTACAAAGTAATATATATATATATATATATATATATATATATATATATATATATATATATATATATATATATATATATATAATATAATAATAATTAAAATAATTAAAATAATATATATATATATATTTTTACTGTTTTGCTAGTAATTAAAAAAAATATGTCTTATTTTAATAAAAAAAATTTTATAGTGTAGAGAACTAAAATACGAACAAAACGAGGTATTGTGCGTCAAAATCGAACAAAAAATGAATTTTTGGCGAATTTTTGAAGTTTTCTGTATTAAAACAAATTTAAAACAAAAATTTTAAATCCAAAAATCGGGGCGGCGACGCGTGGCGGCGGCGGTCAGACGCGTGGCAAAGCGGGGTGGTTCCGCGGTCTCGGCGCAATCATTGCCAATGATTGCGCCGCCGCGCAATCATTGGCAATGATTGCCGCGGCGCTGAAATTAAGGCCGGCCGACTTAAACACGTCGGCAAAGCGCCCCGGCCGTCTGATCCCGCGCGATTTGGATGGAGGCTCTGGATGGCGCCACGTGGCCAGCGGAACAGCGGGGTTAACACCCGCGGTCGACCCAGACCGCTGAGGGCTTCGATCGCGACCGTCGATCGCGAGATCGACGGCTGCGATTGACCCTGGCTGAACGGCGGTCGGATCCGAAACCCTAACTCGATTTTTGCTTCGTTCTCTCTCGATTCTCAACCAAATCTCACGAAATTTTAAACGTAAGTCCTAGGGATGAACATAAATCGTGGGGGAAAATTTTGGTAGAATAATATTCACCGTATGAAAAGTTAAATAGCCTCAAGTGTTCTAGCTAGGGTTTGAGATTATACCGAAAATACTTGATAGAATCGAGGGATTTCTGGCTTGTTGCACTTGTAGACTGTCCACGCTCCTAGTTGTAGAAGAAACCACGAGCTTCCAACGTCTAGATCGCGCAAAAAAAGATTTGGAAGATCCAAGCTCTCGGGTCGCCGGAATCTCGCTGCCGAAGGCCTGGGGTGGCCGGGATCTGATCGGGAATGAAAGTCGGAGTCTCTAGCCATCCTTGAGAGAAATCTCAGAGCAAAAGGAGGCCTAGAGCACGAGCAAGAAAGAAAAAGATCCAAATTTTGACCTAATTTTTGATATTTAAGGGGACAAGGGTTGAGATCGACGGTCCTGATCGATTCTCTAATTAATTGGGAGGGAAACCAGCCTTTGGAGGCCGTGGTTTTCAATTCAAAACCAAGGGGGAGGAGTTATGCATTAAACATGACTTAAATGGGCTCTAAATAGGTCATAAATGACCTATTAAGACTTGGGTTGACCAAGTCAAAGATTGACTTGGTCACCCAAGTCAAATAAGTCAAAGAAGTGAAGGAATCGAGTCATGCAAAGGGTTGGATTGATTTCAAATGGATTTGGGCTCTTAATGGGCCTAATGGGTCAAAATTGACCCATTAGGACTTGGGTTGACCAAGTCAAAGGTTGACTTGGTCAACTCAGTCCCTCATGCCCAAGTCTCGGCAAAATCGAGGTCAACAGTCTTCTCTAATCATCATCCCTGGTTCCTTCGTGGCTCTAGGGAGGTCTTCATCAGCACTAGATCAAGGTTCTCTACCTGCATCAATAGAAAGCAAAAGGAGTTGGGGTTCTCTGCTTGCTTCAGGAGGAAGCAAATTGAGTCTGGGTTCTCTGCCTAACTAGGGCTAGTGAAAAAGATTTTGTAAAGGCTTATCTGCATGTTGTGGGAGAAAATAGAGAGTCATTGTGATTTTCTTATAATATCTGGAGGGAAGGCTTTAGAGAGAATGTAGGTCAAGTTGACTGAACTACTATAAAATCTGGTGTGTTCTTTCTATATTTATTTGTGCACTTTATTTTCCACATTTTTTGTAGTAGATTATATGGTTAAAATCTCTAATTTGTTTTGTTAATCGCTTCCACATAAAGGGTTGATCTTATTTGTTTTAAAATATTCAAAAAGATTATTCTATTTTCTTAATATTTTTTAAAACTATCAATTCACCCCCCTCTTGGTTAGCCTCGGGCTAGTTCATAAGGGCTTAATAACCCTAATGAACTTTCAGCAGCTTACAAGAAAAAATTTAACGCTATAACCTTTTTTATAAAGCTGAATAATACTCAACAAATTATATTTTAAGCCTTCAACCAATAAAACATTTTTAATAAAAAAAATTATTCTTATTGCCAATTATACATGTGCCTACAAGTTTCCTAGTGGTATTGTCTCCAGTGTAACCTTGCCTCCATTCCTAGCTTCTAGTGATATGAATTATGTCATATCTCCACTCATATGCTTCTAACATTCACTCTCCAGGTATCAAATACTCTCACAAGGTCTTATATGAGAGCGTTTTTATAAGATGATCAACGTTTGACTTGGGAACCCAAATAAGTTTGGATTCTCCTCTTGGCAATAATAATCTAGATGCATGTTTGATATGTTATATTTTATGTATCTTAGGTCTCCACACTATATGAGTTTTACTATGAATAGTACAAGTGTGTGAGATATGACCAATCATTTCACAAGAAAAACATTTAACACTAGGAAAAAGATTTATCAATCTACGTGAGTTATACTATATTTTCCTAAGTTTTAAAATTTTAGATTTCTGATCAGGATTAGAGAATTGTTCAAGTGTGGGGGGTATCCTTTTTTCCTCAAGAGATTTTATTTTCTCTCTAAAATGTGAGTTAACACTTTCTAAAACAACATTGACTACTCTTAACTCATGTTCTCTTTGATCTGGTTCAACCATAAACACTATAAAATTGGTTTCAAGTTTAATATGAGATGATTTCAATAATTCATATTTTTTGTTCAAATCATCAAACTCATCCAATAATGGCATTTGTTTTCTATCAATTAAAGCATGATCATTCTTAAAGATTTCATGCTCTTTTTATAAATTTAAAAATTCTAAATTTAACTTAGCATGAAGCTTTTTCATTTTCCTATATGTAGTATAAATAACTTCAAATAACTCATCATATGTTAAGTCACATATCTCATCTTAATTTGACTGATCAAGCTTGTCGGTCATTAAACACAAGTTTTTGACTTCCTTCTCTGCTTCTATTTTTGAGGAATCTAAAGCTGAGTCCACCTAGAATGCTCTTTGTAATATCTTCTTGCCCTTCCTCATATTTATTTTCTCCTCAACCTTCTCCTTGCTAGTATTAGCTTTGAGATTTGGGCAATCATATTTGATATGTCTAAGCTTCCTGCATTCGTAACAAATTACATCAATAGAAGCTTTTGTATTTTTGTGAAACTTACTCTTAGTCCACTACTGGCTTCTCCGTTGTTTCCTCCTAATGAAACTTCTGAATTGCCTTATTATGAAGACAATATCATCTTTATCCTCAGGCTGAGACTGATCACTTTCTGAGTCATCCACTTTCAATGCTATATTCTTTTTCTTCCGCTTGTCACCTGCATCAATCTGTCTTTAAGTCACTCCTTACTCATAAGCAATTAGTGACTAAGACAATTGTCAATAGAATAAACATTTAAATCTTTTGATTCCATTATAGTATTTATCTTTACATCATAAGCAGTAGGTAAATAATGAAGAATCTTATTAACTTTCTCGGAATTTGTTAGTTTCCAATCTAAAGCATGTAATGATGTGACTATTTGTATGAAACGAGTATACATATTAGTGATTGATTCATTTAGATTCATGCAAAATAGTTCATAATCGTGTAGTAGAATTTTTCAATCTAGATTATTTCATCTCATTAATTCCTTCATATATAATTCAATGTCTATCCCAAATTTCTTTTATAGTTCTACAGGTTGAGACACGCATATAGTCCTTAGATTTCAATACACAGAAAAAATTGTGTAAATATTTAGCATTTAACTAAGCTAAGTTTTTTTCTTCTACAGTTTAATCAGTAAATGATGTTTCAGTTATAGCTCCATCCACAAGTCTAGTTGGTATAGTGTAGCCTTCTTGCACTATAATCCACATGCAATAGTCAAGCGATTGAAGAAAAGTAGACATACATATTTTTTAAAAGTTAAAAGGGATGTTATCAAATATTGGCAGTCTAGTGATCGAATACCCTTCATGTGTGTTATAAGTTCTAAAAGTAGTCATGATCATTTTCAAAAAGTTATCTAAACTTTGATTTTTGAAAGTATGTCCTAATACCACTTAAAAGTTTGAATAGGTTGTTATACCTATTATAATTATTCCAAGGCTAGCCAAGAGGGGGATGAATTGGTAATTTAAAAAAAAAACTCTTGGTAATTGTGAAAAACATATTTAAGTTTGCACAGTTATTAAAAGTTTCTCAAAGTTACTTTTTAACTACAAAATAAAAGGTGCAAAAAATAAATAGCAATAAAAAGTAAAGGCAAAGGAACACCAAATTTTATAGTGGTTCGGTCCAACTAGACCTACGTCCACTCCCTGAAGATACCTTCTTCAACTATTATACTATACCAAAGTGACTCTCCTTTTATTCCTACAATAATATGGAGAAGCACTTACAATATCCTCTCTTCCGCCAACCCTAATGCGGTAGAGTACCATCTTCCTTTCTCACCCTTCTAGTGACAACAAAGAACCGACATCCTTTCTCACCCTCCTGGCGATGGCAGAAAACTGACATCCTTTCTCACCCTACTGGTGATGGTAGAGTACCGAAATCCTTTCTCACTCTCCTAGTGATAGCAGAGTATCGGACATTCTTCAAAGATTTTCTCTCAAGAGTCTTCAAAGAAGTAGGGAAGAGATCCAAAGAACATATAAAGAAATCATCACCTTTGTTCAACCTTGTGAACCCTTCATAATTTCCACTTGCAAGATCTCTCAATCCTCACTCCCAAACACTCTCACTCTCACTCTCAAAAGAAAAATTTGTAGAAGTAATTATGAGTGTCAGTTTTTAGGACTCTTAAATATGAAGGACTAGAAAAACCATCTAAAAAACTAAAATTTTCAAGTCAAACATATTGGGATCGTACAATATAATCATACTTTCTATATACGAATAGTTCAAAATATTTATTTATGATCTTATACAAACTAATTTCATACTTTGGTAGTCATATGTATGAACTGACATCGTACAATATGAATAGTTTAAAAATGAACAGGTACATTATGTATAATTGTGTACAAATCCATTTTGTACTCTAGTCATCATCTGTATGAACCCTACATCATACAGTACGAACTAGTTAAATCAAATCATGCTTCATATGGTACAAACATGAACAAGCCCATTTCGTACTCTGGACGTCGTATGTATGAAAGTAATTTTATACAGAAAAAATGGTTTAAAAAAATTTACCTATTCATATGGGACGAACTAGTACGCACCCATTTTGTACTATGGACATCATTTATACGAACTCCACTTCGTGCAGTATGATTAATACAAAAAATGGTGAGTTCGTTCAGGATGAACTGGTACGTATTCATTTAATACTCTGAATGTCATCTATACGAATCCAATTTTGTACAATATGAATAGTACATAGAAAATTTCTAAGGCATGATTCGTTTATCTTCATTATGGAGGAACTTTTATGTCAAATCGTCCATTATGATTCCAGAATCATACACTGCTATTAGTTAAAAAAAAACTAATTTTGACTCACTACCCTAGTGTGTGTGTGTAATGTTGGTTACCCAATTACAATCATACTCTCTCAAATGCAAGAAAAATAGAAAAAATACTGACTTAAATTATAATAAATCATATTTAATCTATCTTGAAGTCTTCAACAGCCTGGAGTATGATTTTCTTGAAATGTTAGTATACACAATCAATAGAAACAAAAAATTTTAATATATATTAGGAGAAATAGTAATCAAAATAATAAGATTTTGGTATCATCAAAAACTCACATGATATAAAAACATAGTTTTAAAAAGTAAGTTGCAACAATTTGGCACAAAGTGTTGTCATAAAAAAAGTTACAAAGATGTTGTTGAGGAGTCAACTTTAAATAATAACCCAAGTTTGAGAGCCCTTGGATAGTAGTCTACATTGAAGAATCAAAATCATTTAGAGAGTTGGCATTGAGAAGAGTGCTAATAAGAAGTCAACTTCAAAAAGGGTGAAATCCCCAACATTAGCACCCAATAGATGAAGTTGTTGACCATCAAATAACATCTAATGTGGAATATGATTAGTCTATGGAAGGTAAACTAGGTTATTGGTGTTCTAATAAGGGTCAATGTTTCATAGGGATGCATAAGATCAAGTTTTTTGCATAAATCAAATGGCAATATATTAGAATATATTATGTATCGATTAGTCTATGTAATGGCCCAAAATGATATAACTCTTATATCAAATGGGTTACGTCTTGTTGGATGTGCAACAAATAATATCCAAGTTCTATTTCAAAGAATTTTTTTTGATCTGATAATAATAATAATAATAATATAGAGCCACTAATGTCATTAAAATATAATAAATAAAACTATCAATATCTTTTTAGTTTATATTGCATGATTATATAATAAAAAAACATTTACAATATTCATGATACACCTATCTCTATCGATTATCATATAATATCACCATGATTGCAAAAATAGATAATAAACTAACAAAAGACATACCTATAAATGGGAATCTACTATCTCTACTCAATATGTTCATTTTTCTTTTCCTATCTTGAAATTAACACATAAATAAAGTAGAAATGAGCATCAACAGCTTAGTAGGTTAGCTAAAGTTTACCAAAAATTTAGCATACAAAATAAATATGATATTCTATAACCACATGAAAAATAGTAAAGCATGTTATAATCATAAAAACTTAAACAATAATGCTCACAAATTTAATACTAAATGCATTGGTTAACAGGTCAAATATTTTGCTATATTCCGTACAATGTCAACATAAAATTCAATATTAAAGGCATGTGTCAATGTAAAGTTTATCTTTTAAATGCCTTTATTTCATGAAAGATAATAGAAATTAAATAACACTTTAAAACCCATCATATAAATGAAATGAAACTTTTATTTGAATTCAACTTCTTATCAGCGTAAACTCTAATGGTTAGTATAAATATCACATATGCTCTCATATAATTAATATCTTCAAATCTTCAATACCAAAATATTAGCTATGAAGAAACCATGAGTATGATAAGTTTACACATACTAATTCAATTATCTAGAGGCATATGCAATTACTTTACCATGTTATTTTAACACAACTCAAATCCTTCAATGATGTTCACTTAATACTTGAAACCCTTCAATATCATATGGAACAATATATATATATATATATATATATATATATATATATATATATATATATATATATATATATATATATATATATATATATATATATATATATATATATAGAACAATCAAAATAGGTGTTGACACCAAAAAACCTTTCAATCTCTAAAAGCTATTCTAACATTTTTGTTGTGCACTCAAATGGTATTTCCTTATGAGTCAATCTAGTCAAAAGAATTAACATGCAAAAAAAAAAAAAAAAAAACCTTTAACAAACATTCTATAATAACCAGCCATACAAAAAATTATGAACCTTAGATATAGTTGTGAGCCTCAACCAATCAACAACAACTTGCACTTTCTAGGAATCTATAAATATTCCATCACCACTCATATGAAACCCTATAATTTTTTAAGAATTGTTTTGATCTACAATAGTAAAATATTATTTTAAGAGCATTATAAGTCCAAATCACAAACACCTTAACTATAGCATACCCAATTGTTTCATAATTTTTGGGCTTATGTGAAATTCCTTAAAAAATTGACACTTATTGGTACTAGAAAGAATTTTGAGACCGTTAGAATTCCGTTTTGCAAACTGATTTCTCTAGAATGCTTTGGACATGCTTAGTTAATTTATGAATATGTTTGAATAATTTGTTGATATCTAGATTTGAAGATATAAAAAGATTTTGGGTTAACAGTTGAATAATTAGTACAATTGCTTAAATAACCTTTTAATATTTTATTATAAAATATTATTACACTAAAAAAAGCTTAAAATGTCATGATATTTTGGATTTTGGTTAACAGAAGATAAGAAAGAAAAGGGAAAAAGAGATAAGAGAGAGGAGAGAGAAAGAAAAAGCAAGATTTTGGCGACTTCGAGCCATTTTTTGTTTGTCGGCCCATTTAGAAAGCTTATTCGTCTCGAGGTAGGTCACACTGTATCTATCTCAAATTTTTAAAATATAAAGTTTTTATCAAAAATTTCAATTAAAATTTTGTTTTAGTTAGCGTGAAATATGAATAACTTTGCACTTGTAAAACTTTCATCGCTTAACTTTTTATATGTTATAAAGATTAAGATTATGAATATTTTGAATATTTCTTGAAATTTTACAATGGAGGTTTTAAAATTTGTGAAATTTTTATTGAATAAAAAATTATCTGAAAATTAAAAAAATTTTGTTATAGTATGATAAAAGTTAAAATGTTATTTTAGACAATCCATGGTAATTTAGTTATTTTATATATATATATATATATATATATTAGGGGTGTCAATTTCGGGTCACGGGTCGGGTTCGGGTCGAACCCGAACTGACCCGGGTGCAAAACGGGTCGACCCTAACCCGACCCGGGTAGAGAAACGGGTCAAAAATCCAAACCCGGACCCGACCCACGGGGGTTGTCGGGTTGACCCGACCCGACACGGTACGCGGTGCTCGGCACGGTACGCGGTGTAGGCGATCAGGCGAAGCACGGCAGGCGATCGGGCGAAGCGATCCGGCGAAGCGATCGGGCGATCGCGCGTGGCGATCGGGCGTGGCGCAGGCGATCGGGCGAAGTGCAGGCGGGCGAGCGCGGCAGGCGAAGCGATCGCGTGGCGCAGGCGGGCGGGCGAAGCGCGTGGCGCGTGGCGTAGGCGCGGCAGAGCGGGCAGCTTTGCGGGCAGCGGGCAGGAGCTGAAAAATTCAAAAAAAAAACGGGTTTCGGGTTGACCCGACAACCCGCCGGGTCAACCCGAACCCGACCCGTTTTTCAAACGGGTCGATTTCTGGAACCCGAACCCGACCCGGTTCGGGTTCGGGTTGACCCAAACCCAAAATTTTCGGGTCGGGTCAAATGTTGACAGCCCTGATATATATATATATATATGATATATATATATATATATATATATATATATATATATATTATATATATATATATATATATATATATTCCCAGTAAGATTTTTTTATTGCGAACCATTAGAGAAAATTGTATAATTTTGACACTTATTGAATTATACTTTAATTGCTATAGTATGATAAAAAATATGCATATATAATTAAAAAATATCTGTTGGGAGATAAGGTATAAGAATCTTTTAAGATTATATTTATGTCAGAGAATACTTTGGTACATATAAGGAATATTCTAGTAGCTATAAGCCATATTCTAGTGCCTATGGGCATATTTTAGTGTTAAAAGCATAAAAGAGAATCATAAGAGGCCAAAATATTTTAAGATTTTGTTTGGGTCTGGGGAATATGATATGAAATACTCTATGATATAAATTATAATTATTTGTCGTCTCATTAATGTTATTTAAATAATTGAATAACTATTATACTCTTATTACATTTCTTAGTACAGTGATTTCTTCAATTGCATTTAATTATTTTTAAATATTCAGTAAAATATTTAATAAAAGAATTTGAAATTTTAGATTGACTTGTGTGGTTTGCTGAGCTGTTGTAACTCACTATGATTTTGATTCTAATTTTTAGAATTTGAAAAGAGGAAGGTGACTATTGATTAGCATTTCATTGGTAGATTTGAGTTTTTGGGTATTTCTCTATTTTGATTTTTGTACGGTTATAATGAATTTATTATTCAGTTCTATAGCTTTGCATGCAGTCATGTACTGTAGTATATATAAATTTTAATGAAATGAAAGAAACCTTGTGCATGCGTTTATTTTTAATATTTGGATGCTTTAGTAGTTCTACAATTCGTAGATTTTTAAAATAAATATTAAAAGAGAATATGAAATATTCTAAAAGTAAATCTTAGGATCTGCTTGTCATAACTCAATGCAATAGGACATTTCCTAGTTAGGTTGAATTATGATAAGCATTTATGTATCGAAGTAATAGTTTTGGAATTTAGTCATAAGATAAAGTTGTATGAGTTAATTTGTAAGTTTCGTGGGGTAGTTTAGAGTTTGTCTGGGTGTTCATTATTTTTGTTTCATTTGTATTTATGTTCAGTTGCATAGTCTGTATTATTATGGATCTATCAAACATAGGTATGACAAATATGTAGAGTGATAGTTAGGCATATCCTATATATAGTATTTCTTTAACAGTCATCCTATTGAGCCTAGAATAGTAAATAACTAATTAAGGAGCCTAAAGAAGATATTTTATGGTATGTAATGTCCTTCTAAAAGGAATATACCATTAGAAGTCTTTCTATTAGATGAAGAGGTATAGTGTTGGTGGATAGGATTATAGGGGGAGATATTTTAGGGGAGATTGAATTCTCTAATTAGCTGGGAGGAGTTCTCAAATATGCTTTGAGTCTAGTTTATACCACCTTCTGCATGATAGTAAATGCATGAGATTTTTTTGAGTCTGGTGCAAGGGAGTAGGATAATTATATAGTACGAGATAGAGTACACTGCTTTGGCCAAATATACTCTATAGTTAGTTAGCACTCTAGCAGAGAATTGCTATAAATTTATGAAGGGACTACAAATAGTCTGAGACAAACACTTGTGCCATTTCACATTTTTTATTTTTTCGAGCTTGTGAAGAGAGATTGTGTGATAGAGAATGATTTGATGGCTACTCAACTTTGTTGGACTGCTAGTAGGAAGAGGTTTAGTAGAGAAACTTGTAGAGGTTTTTTTTTGTAAAAAGAGCAAATTTATACCTAGAGATTCTAGGAGAAGTGGACAACTAATATCTACATTAGTCTCTAGTAGTAGCAATGCAACAAGTTCTAATTTTATTAGCGGGGCACCTGAATGTTAGAGTTATAGAAGATGTCATTTTGTCCAGTATTATAGGATGACTGGACCGTGCTTCAGATGCAGATATTGTTGCAAATCTAATTTTTTAGATTAGAATTTTGATGATAGCAAACATTCATATTTTTCTACGTTTGTCTTGCCTACTAACATTTCAGGTCCACAAGATCGAGTGCAACTTAAGCTAGCTCAAGATTGGGTAGATTAGGTCTGAGTCAGTTTGTAATTTTTTCTTTCTTGAGTCTATTATAAATAATATGGTTCCTAATGCTAAGTAACCTTGCACACACACATATGGGGGAAAATTTTGGTCTGATGGTTAGAGTTCTCTGTTTTGATTACATCGTCCGGGACAATCCCAACATCATCCTAGACGATCTGTTAAAAATAGAAACCCTAATTAGGCATCCTGGTTAAGGAAGTCATCATTAAGCACCTCGTCCTGGATTATATTCGTATCGGCCAGGACGATATGATTAAATAAAAAAGATTCAGCTGCCAGATCTATTTAGGTATTCTTTATTTTTGAACATCATCCTGGACTATGCAACTCAATTATACCTAAATTAATCTGGTAATTAAGAAAAGCATTTAAGATTTGATTACATGATCACATCGTCCTGGACAATCGCAAGATCATCCAGGATGATCTATTGGACGATTGACATCGGCTAGCTTCTATTCAAGGCAATGCTCAGATGATTTTCATGGATTTGAACTAGTCATCTTGGACAATCGTGAGATCGACCTGGACGATCAAGCTATTTTTTCATCATCCCGTCATCCTTTCAGGGTGATTGTCTGGATGATATTCAAGGATTTATACTGATCGTACAAGACGATATTATATTGGCCTGGACGATATGACAAAAAATCTTCTGATCGTCGCAAACCATCCAGGTTGATTGAGCAAAATTTATGCTGATCATCCAGGACGATAAAGTTGGTTTATATAAAATAAGAGCTATTCTAAAACTCTTCTATAAAAGAGCTCTTGTTCTACCCAAGAGCTCATCTTTTGCTGTTGTTTTAACCTGAGAGAGCCAAGAGGAAAGGAAGAAAAAAGGAGAAAGAGATAGAGGATCTTGTGAAGGGGACTTTGTGAGGGAGTTTACAAAGGTTGCTCTAAGCAAGGATCCATCGTCGTCTTCACTAGTCATCTTCCTTAGTTACTTGGGGGTTCTAGAGAGGCAAACTTTAGCATCTAATCAAGATTCTCTACCTGCTTCAGGAAGAAGCAAAAAAAGTTGGGTTCTCTGCCTGGTTCAGGAGGAAGCAAAAGAAGTTGGATTCTCTGCCTGCTTTTTGAGGAAGCAAAATGATTTGGGTTCTCTGCCTTTTTTAGGAGGAAGCAAAAGGATTTGGGTTCTCTATTTTTTTCTGGAGGAAGCAAAAGGAGTTGGGTTCTCTACCTGCTTCTGGAGGAAGTAAAAGGAGTTGAGTTCTCTGTCACACCTGAGTTGGTGGAAAGGAGGTTTGTATAGGCTTCTCCGCCTTGCTGTGGGGGAAAATGGAGAGACACTGAGTTTAGTGCAATACTCAGAGGGAGCCTCCGGGGAGTGGACTTAGGTCTTGTTGACCGAACCACTATAAATCTCGGTATTCTTTATTATTGCTTTCGCATTTATTTTTCGTACTTTGATTTTGTTGGTGGAATTTTGAAAACATATTTTAAAAATATTAGTTTTCTTTGGGACTTAAAATTGAATTCTAAAATCAAATTGTCTCGTTAGAAATAGTATATCACCTTAAGAGGTGAGAATAAAATTTCATAACGGTATTCAGATTTAGAATTATGAAATTCATCTTGAATATCGTGACCGGATGCTAAAGAGAACTTCATATGGCCCCGAAGGATCAAAATGAGGTTCAACTGAATATCCAGCTACAATATTCAAGAAGAGTGATCGTTAGGTTCACATCCAAAGCCTTATCAAAGAAAGATGTATCTCCCCGAAGGGGGAAAATATCATTCGATGATAATTCTTTGAATATGATAACAATGATCACTAATATTTTAAGTTTTCCCAAAGAAATCCAATTGAGTTTTGAAAAATCAATTTTTAAAATCAGGTGCGTGTGTGGTTCTAAATCTCCTACGAGCGCAAGCCCTCGTAGTTAATTACATCGTAAGAAAACAAGGTCTCCTACGAAAACTCTCGATTAAAATAACGGCAGAAATTTTGTTAGAATTTCTAGGAGTGATATCAAAAAGAGAAGTGAATTTTGGAAATTCAACAGGGAATGGATCAAAATTGAGCAGTTATTAACGGAGTTAAAGGAGGAGAGGTTGGGGACACTTTGAAATTCTAGAACCATCCGGAAGCGTCCTAACTTAATCTAAGTGTTGGGCTTTATGTTTTGGATTGAAATGATATTTAATTAGAGTTGAGCATTTTATTAGAAATTTGGGACTATATTCCCGAAATTTGGGGTCTTATAATAAAAAATCTGCCCCGGATCCTAAGTCTAATTTGGACACTAGACCACAGTCGTCCGAACCAAACTAATGTAGTGCAATGCCTGGACTTACCCCGGCCTGGATTGGGGAGCCAGTTAACCACCTAATCGAATTAAAAGAGATGAGTCCGGTCTTTTATGAAAGAGTGGTAGGGACGTTGTATTTAAGGTTTTGGAGAGTTGGGGCCGACATCTAGAGATTTCCCTAATTGACCCCTTTGACTTATGTTGGGTGCAAAAATGCTAAGGACTAATGCAATTAAAATTTTGACTCTTTAAGTTTGTATCTAATGCAATGCATGCTAGTTAACAACTTCCAATCAAGTATGCTTGAAATCTTTAAAAACAGGCTTATAAAATAATTTTTTTAGAAGACTGGACTTCCCCAGGTCCGGCACCTCGTCCTCATAGGTCAGACTATCCGGACTCTACCCACAGGCGGGGAAGGGTCTAAAACAAGGAAAGAAGAAGTGCAGAAATATGCATGCAACCCCGGGGTCGATCCCCGGCTAATTCCCTAGATTCGTTATATTTCTATGTTATTTAGACTCACTAAAATTTTAGACATTTAAGGTTATGAGTAGAAAACTTTCACACCCTCACGAGTCTCACGTATCCAGGCGAAAACAAAAAGCGGCATACAATCGCCAAAAAACTAGTAAAAGCAAGTAATCCTAAAGGCAATTAGATCATCACATCAAATATAAATTAATTAATAAATGTCCATAGGCAGAATTGCCTTGCTTATTACAAACCAGAGTTTTGCAGAAAGTAAAGTGGCCGGGCACCACTGACAACAACCCGGATTTCAAGACTAATAATGACGCAAGTTATTTTGAGTGGGATACTCTCAATCTTCAAATCTTCAAATCCTCAATCTCGTTCTTCTTTGGACTCCTTTTCTTCAATCTTCTTGGAATCTTCATAGTGGATTACCCAAATGGATAAGAGGGCACTTTCCTCTAAGGGGGAAGGCCACTCTTTCCTCTTTGGGTAAGGAGGAGGTATGATCCAAATTTGGATTTCCAAATGGAAAAGGAGTGTTCCCTAAAGGGGTATCCTTTCCTCTTTGGAATCCAAGCTTTGGATCTATGTATCCCAACTCAAAATCAACTTTCACAACACTTGACACTTACACAAATTACATTAATATCAAAATAAAAATCTAGACTCACCTGCAGGGTTATCCTAAGCAATTAATATATAAAAAGCAGTTATTCCCAAGCAGTTGTATATGAGCAGAAAAGAAAGTAAACACACTGGCCACGCTCTTTTTATGATTTGGGGGCTTTAGCAGCTGAAGCACCTGTGCAAAGAGTTTATAATATTTATGCATTTTTTTGATTTGCCCCCTTTTTATATTGCCCTGCATGAGCGTGGCCACCTGCAGAAAACTATGTCAACATCCAAATCGTACCTAACCTAAGGGTAATCTAGTCGCCAAACACATCAATTCATCCACAGAGTACAGAAAAAATAAGCAGACACAGCAAAGCAATTTCATCCACAACATGCAGTGAAAACTACAAAAAATCCGGCACACAACAGTAAAGTAAACACCGGCCTAACCTAGATCTAGAGTTGGTTGTCCTAGCACATCATCTAAAGTGTGTGTAAAAGGTCGTGTGGCTGGGGTAGGTCCTAAAGTTGGTTATTAGTTGAAGTTGTCTAAAAGTCTGAGTTTGTTAAGGCTCAAAAGGGATTTAAATTAAGATTTAAGTATTAATAAATTAAGAATTTTAATTAAACATATTTTAAAAGTTAATTGATTACTACCTTTGTTTCACACCGAGGCCGTGAAGTTTATTTCACCTTCCTTGGGGCTAAGCTAATAGCCTCGTAGGCCTGGGTTACCCAGTAGCAATCAGGGTTGATTAAGTTGATTTAAATTGGTTGGAATTAAGAGAGTGGCTTGATATTAAAGGGAGTTGGTTACTGATTTTAATGGGTTGGTTGAGAATTTTATTAGCCTATTAAGAAAATTCTAGAATTTGAAAGGGTTAATGGGTTTTAAGAGATTATCCGGATGTGTTAACTAAGGGGTCAAAAATTGACTTTCAAAATTAGAGTTAATCTTAAGGGTTTCATATTTTTAATAAATACTAGACCTAATTATGAGTTGTTAGACAGGTGGTACATTCAATTTGGAGTTTTCTATCAAAAGTTATGATTTTTAGAAGTTTTAACCCGATTTTGACTTAGAGTTGACCAAAATGTTGACTTTTTGATTTTGACCAGATTTTGAGGGTTTGAAATTTTTAGGAAAATACTATATTTTAATTAGAGTCATTAGCCATTGAGTTTGATTGATTTAGAATTTTCTATAATTATTAATGAATTTTGGAAGTTTGGGTATTTATTGGAATTATTAAATTATTTCAATTAAGAGCCATTTTAATAATTTGAACCCAAATGAGTCTTAAACTTCTTGAGATCAACTCCAAAGATAAAAAATGATCTAAGGAGAGATTAGCAAGTGTTTAAAGATTTTTTTGGATTTTTAATAATTTTTAATTAATTAAAATTGATTAAACAGTGATTTTAGCTTAAAATAGAGATTAGAATATATTTGAATATCAAATTAAAGGGATTCCAATTTTCACTGATTGAGGGATGAATTGAGGTTAATTAGGGGTATTTTGGGGGAATTTTTAAGAATTAAATCAAATTTACTAGAATTTTATTAAGGCTGAAGGGGGATTTCTAAGGGGAATTATTGTGGCTCCTACTTGGGAAACCAAATGAACCCCAAATGTGATGAAATTTAAACTGAAGGATCACCTGATCCTAAGGCCTAAACCCACAAAATTTGGGCTCAAAAGGAGTACTCTAAGATGGTTAACTAAACCACCCAAGGTGAGCTCTAAGTCACCTTCAAATCACTATAAGGATCTATCCTAGGCTTGGATTGGGGCAAAATCAGTGGCTCTACACTCCTTATCCTAAACATCATCAGCACACCAAAAATCACACCCTAAATCCCATTGGATAGGTCCATATCCCTTTTTGAATTTAAGGGTCAAACCATGACCCTTAAACTTAAAAATTAGGTAAAATGCCCTTGAACAACATAAAATGGGGAGATAAAATTTGGACATGTCAAAAACATGTCCAATTTCAACCTCCCAAAATTCCAGACCTGGTAGACATGTATTTAAAAAGTAATTAAAGAAATTCATAAAATGCTCAAAATTAAATTAAACCTAAGATTGACCTAACCATGGTCTGGAATCATAGGTCTTTTGTAGTGCTCCCTGAGACCTTTCCAATGAGCCTAAGAACACCTAATTTGGACAAGTGTGCAGGGAGTTATGAATTTTTGAAGTTCCCCTGAATTTCTGGATTTAATTAATCGGCAATTACACAGTCAGCGACCGTTACCCACGCGGCGCGCGCTGATTCGCCAGACAATGATTGGCGCTAACTGTTAACGGCCGGATTAACCACAGCCGTCGGATGGTGGATCGAACGGCTGGTATTAAACACGCTCCGGGACCGCAGGATCTAATCCGAGCCGTTGATCGAAATCAACGGCTGAGATTACGTCTTCAACCTCCGCCTTTACCCGAATCCGTGAACCTTCTCCAGCGTGATCCGAGCGATCGCGCCGGCGAACTTCGACGAAATTTCACAGGGAGGATCAGGGGGGTGGAAACCTTCAATCCAATGGTGGAAATCCGCTGGGGTGAAGGTTTCCTTCACACTTGACCGGACTACCTAGCTAGGGAGCTCGGGATGAAGGAATTATCGGAGAGAAAGCCTCAACGAATGAGCTTCTCTATCTGGGAGCTTCAGGGGACGAAGGCGAGCAAGTTTCCTTTAGAGGCTGCGACTGGAGGACGGCTGGAGGTATGACTTCGAGCGGGATGCCGAAGCCTTTCGCCGAAGTTCGCTCGAAGTGATGGAAGGGGCGGTCTGGGAGCTCGAAGGAAGATGCTGGGAGATGGATGGAGCTCTGGGGAATCGTTTAAAAAAACTGGGATCGTCTGGCGAGCTCTGGGGAGCACCAACCTATTCAGCCTCCTCCCGCGAGCTCGGACGGCCAGGATTGAATCGGAGGAGGTCTCAGATTGATGCCAAGTGGAAAGGGGCACCATTCCAGAGAGCTCGTGAGCCTCAAGCCGGCGAGCCACAGCCTTTGGAAGGCTTTCGGTCAGGATCGGCCTGGGGGGACCACCGGAGCTTGCTCTCCATTGGTTCCGACCGCCGCCGGCCATGGTCTGGGTCGGGTTGACTAGGGAAGGCCGATGGGGACATACTGGAGCCGAGAGTGGAGCCAAATTGGCCTGAGGAAGCTGGGGTCGATCGGTGGCTCGGTTGGGCTCGAACCTGCTTGGTTCGAGTCGAAGTGAGCTCGATCCAGGTCAGGTCATACCCTGGGTTCGGTATGGGAGGCAGGTCTGGGTCTGGTGCACCCAATGCAGGTGGCAATTGGGTCGAATTTGATCTGGATTAAAAGATGGCTCGGGTTGATCCAAACCTTCTTGGTTCGGGTCTATTCGGGCTCAACCCAGGTCAGGCCAGACCCTGGGCTTGAGGTGGGGAGTGGGTCTAGGTCTGGTGTACCCAATGCAAGTGGCAATTGGGTCCAATTTGATCTGGGCAGGGAGATGGCTCGGGTCCAAGTGTTTTTGGCTACTTTGGGTTAGCCTAACTCCTGACCCAAGCTAGCCCAAGGCATGGGCTGGCTGGAGGAGGTGTATTGAACCTAGGGCCACCTATGGGAGGTGTTAGTCAAGTTCAATTGGGCTTAGGTTGAGATTTGGCTCAATCCCAAGTGCTTTTGGGCACTTTGGGCTAGCCTAACTCTTGACCCAAATGAGCCCAAGGGTTGGGCTGATCAAGGAAGGTGTATTGGGTCCATGGGAACTCAATGGCACTTTGATTTGGATTCAATTTGGAAAGATCAAAAGATGGCTCAAGGGAGACCTCTTCTTGGTTACTTGGGTCAAGCCATGTGACTAACCCAAGTGAGCCCAAGGCTTGGGTCACCAAGAGGGGTCTCTTGGGTGCCCAAGGGGTCATCCCATGCATCTAAAGGACTTGGAATAGGATTGATTCAAAATTTTGAAAGGGAAGGGGTGTATGGGTTAATGGGTCAAACCTGGTTGACTTGGTCAACCAGGTTGACCCAAGGTCTGTGTTTGAGTTCAACAAATTGAATTTGACATTTGGAATTCATTGGAAGTGGTTTCGAAGAGTTTGGAATTGATTTGATTTGAAATGGCCATTTGAAATCCCACAAGGGTATTTTGGTCAATTCTGACCTATTGGTCAACTAGGGTCAAAAATGGATTTGAGAAATGCAGTTTACTGCTCAGTGGGTTAAAATTAAGAATCGGGAAGTGGTTGGAGGCTTTGATAAGGGCTCCAAGATCAAAATCTCAAAAGGGGTTGGGTTCAGTGGCATAGGCTGTAAATATTTGAAGGTTTTACAGCCTTTGGATTTTAATTCAGATTCTGGGGTTAGAGACCTCAGAATGGGCTCAAAATTGGAGGGTAGCCTCTAGAGACATGTCTTATCACTTTGTAAGTGATAGACCCTGAATCAGAGGCCATTGGACTGGGTTTTGGAATGTTTGAAAATTCTTTGAAAAAGGTCTTTAGGACAAGGCCTTAAGGCTTTGGATTTGAGTCTGGATTTATGGATTTGGAATGGATTTTAAGCTCGAGTAATTAATATTGAAGTATCCAAATCATTAAAAATCATGTGGTGATTGTTAATGAATGGATAGGGTCAAAGCTAGGTCAAGGGTAGGATCAAAGTCAAAGTTGAAGTTTGAATTCTCAATTGAACTGGGTCATGGTTTGAAGGGGTCTGAAGTTTGAATTGATTTGAATTTAAATTGAATGGAGTTTAGATTGATTTGAGGTTTGAGTTAGTCAAGGGTATGGATTGATTTGAATATGGATTGATCCTAGGATCTAGAAGAGTTCTAGGACTTGGATATGGAAGAATCCTAGGCTCTAGAATAGGCCTAAAGGTCTTAGATCTAGAAGGATCCTAAGGTCTGGAATAGACCCTAAGGTCGGGCTCTAGGAAAGGATCTCAAAATCTAGAATAGATCCTAGGGTCTAGGTCTAGGAAGGGGTCTTAAGGTCTAGAGTGGATCCTAGGGTCTAGGATTAGATCTGGATTCTGGAAGGGTCTTAGTGACCTCATACAAAAATGAGGTCAACAGATTTCTATGGTGAATCTTTGTTTTTATTTTAAGATTGTATTTTGATTAAAATATTTTTTAAAATACCAATTCACCCCCTTCTTGGTTAGCTTTGGGACTAGTTCATAAGAGCTTAACATCCCTAACAAACTTCAAGTGGTATCAGAGTGGGATTCATAAAATTAAGTTTGAAAACTTTTTTAATTTTGATTCATGGCGTACTTTGGTAATCATAACACAATGGAAGAATATTCTATTACACGTCCACCTTTGTTTGATAATTTTCCTTTTGATTTTTGGAAAACTTGCATGTCTACATTTTTACAATTGCTTGATTATCGTATGTAGATGCTTGTTAAAGAAGGTTATACACCACCTTCTCATGAACTTAATGACATTAAAATTGAAATTCCTTTTACTGAATGGACTTTTGATGAAAGAGATTTAGCACAACTTAATGCAAAATGCTTGAACTATTTTTCTGTGCTTTAAAATTTAAAGATTATATGCATGTTTTAACTTGTGCAACTAGTAAAGAAATTTGGGATAGATTGTGTGTAACTTATGAAGGAACCAATGAAGTTAAACAATCTCGATTGAATACTTTATTACATGATTACAAACTTTTTCATATAAAACCTTCTGAATCAATTTCTGAAATATATACAAGGTTTACTCAAATTGTTACCTCATTGCATGCTTTAGGAAAAGCTAACTAATTATGAAAGAATTAATAAAATTTTAAGATATTTGCCTTCTTCTTTTGATGCTAAGATCACTGCAATTATTGAATCTAAAGATTTGAATACTTATTCAATTGATAATTTACTTGGATCACTCATTGCTTATGAGCAAGGGGTGAATCAATGAAATCTTAATGCAGGTGAGAAAAAGAAAGATAAATCTGTGGTATTAAAGGCCAACAACACGAATACTGATTCTTCCGGATCTGAAAATGATGATGTTGCCTTCATCACTAGGCAATTCAAAAGCTTTCTAAGGAAGAAGCATAAAAACCATCATAAGTGGAAAAGAGGTAAATATAACAAAAATTATAAAAGTTCTTCTAATATTATTTGTTTTGAATGTAGGAAGCCTGGATATGTTAAAGCTGATTGTACTACACTTAAGGAGCACCCAAGCAAGAAGAAGGGTGAGGAGAAACCTAAATACATGAAGGATAAGAAGCAGTACCAAAAAGCTTTCTTGGAGGATTCTACATCTGACTCCTCTAAGACTGAAGCATAGGAGGAAACCACAAACTTATGTTTGATGGCCGATAATCATCTTGAACAGTCTGATCAAGAAGAGGTATGCCAACCAACCTATGATCAACTACTTGAAATATATGAGAAAATTCATGCATCATATAGAAAACTTAAGAAAATGCATGCTAGTTTGAAATTGGAGTTTTTAAATTTACAAAAAGAGCATGAAATTCTTCTTGAAGATTATTCTACAATTGATAGCAATCACATGTCTTTACTTGATGAGTTTGATGAATTGAATAAAAAGCACTCTGAGTTGGTTATTTAGCATGATTCATTAAAAGCATCCTACACCTCACTTGAATCTGATTTTAAGACATACATTGATAAATCTGAGCATAGGGAGCACAATTTGAGAGTTGATAATGCAGCTTTAGAAAGTACTAACTTGAGGTTTAAAATTAAATTGAATACACTTGAGAGAAATTAGAATACATCAACACATGTTCTAAAACCAAAACATAAGAAGAGGTATTATAACCCAAATAGATTAGTAAATTCTTTTCCTGGAGTTAGATATTTTTCATGTGGCATGCTAGGACACATTTCATGCACTTGCACTGTTCACCATAGTACACATTGGGTATGGAGACCAAAATTGCATGTGTCACAGCATAACATAAATGTATTGCATTCTTCTTTTCATAAGAAGGGACCCAAACCTATTTGGGTTCCTAAATCTGACTGTTGATAATTTTTATAGGTGTGCTCTCATAAAAGACCTCGTAAGAGCATATGATACTTGGACAGCGAAGGTTCGTGTCTCATAATTGCTTAAACTTGCTGCTTAATAAATTCTGGATTGCCTATTTACTACTCTATTGATTATTGTTGTTTTCTTTCTTCATGTTTGTTGATTTTTTAGTTGTTTCATCCCTAATATTCTTTTTGTTTTCCTTTGAAATGATATTTTGTCTTAGTTTTAGTTTTTGGATTTTTGTAGTCAATGTCTAAACATCCCTAAATCAGTTAAAGGGAGAAACACCATTGATTATTTCCCTCCCTCACTCTAACCTCTTTTAATGGTGTAATTTTCTTTTCTAAACAAAAGTCTATCTCAAATTAATAACTGAACTTTGCAATTAAGATCTTTTCTATCTTGCTACAGTAATTTATCTTATATATATAAAATTTAAAAGTCTTTATATTACTTTCAAGTTCTTTGAAATCTTGCTATTGCATTTATCATATAAATTTGATTCTGTTTTGTGGTTTATTCTTTCCTTTATTAGAGAGTGAGATTTTTTTCTCTAATAACTAGAAGATATACTCACAACTGAGAATACTTAAGAGTTTTAAAAAGGGATCTAGCTTGGAAAAATAATAATAAAAAAAAGTGGTCAATGACACCAAAAATTAAAGATGCGCAATGATCACCAAAAATTGAAAAATATACAAAGTATATCAAAAATCAAAAGATGCGTAAAGTGAGCTAATCAAATTGTTATGGCCTTTGGATTTTTTTAACAGATGCTAACAAAAAAGGGGAAAGCAGAGAAAAATAGAGGAGAGAGAAAGAACAAGTTAAGTTTTGGGCAACTTCTAGTCTTTTTTATCTGTCGGTATAGTTGGGAAACATATTCATCTCGAGGTATGTCACATTATGTCTATCTCAACTTTCAAAAATATGTAAATTTTATCAATTTTTTTAATTAAAATTTTATATCTATTAGTGAAAAAATAGATAACTTCACACTAATAGAACTTTTGTCGTAACCTTTTATATGTTATAGAGATAAAGATTATAAATATTTTGAATTTTATTTTTTTATAAATTTTACAATAGGAGTTTTAAAATTGGTGGCATTTTTATTGATAGAAAATTATCTGGATTCTAAAAAATAATCATTCAATATAATAAAAGTCTTAAATATTATTTTGCACAATCCCTGATAATTTAGTTATTTTCTGAAAATGTGCATTTTTGCCTTCTAGGTGTTTCTATTGCCTACCATCATAGAAAACTTTACAATTCAAACACATGCCCAAATGTACTTTAACTGATATAATATGATGAAAAATATACATATGTGATTAAAGAATATCTACTGGGAGTCATAAGGGATCAGAATCTTTTGAGATTTTATATGTGTCGGCGAATCCTTTGAGATTTTGTATGTGTTAGGGAATACTTTTATGTTCATAAGTAATTTTTAGGTTGCTATACGCTATGTTCTAATGCCCATGAGCATGTTCTAGTGCTATAAGCATAAAATGGAGTCATAAGAGACCATAATCATTTAAGATTTTGCCTAGGTTCAGGAAATTTGATATGAACTACTTTATGAAATGAATTGCAATTTAATTATCTACTTTGTAATATTATTTAAATAATTGATATTTATAGGTATTTCTCAATTTTGATATTTATACAATCATGAGTACTTTATTATTTAGTTTATAGCTTTTGTAAGTAGCCATATACCGTAGTGTAGATATATTTTGATAAAATGAAAGAAATCTTGTGGATGAATTTATTTTTAGTATTTGAATGTGTAGCTTCATAATCTATATTTTATTTAAAATGAATAATAAAAGAAAATCTAAAATATTCCAAAACTAGACATTAGGATTCATTTTTTACAGCTCAACACAATAGAACATGTCCTAGTTGGGTTGGGTTATGATAACTCACATCATGCCTCAAGAATGATGCACTCTTTAGTTAAAACTTGCATCTTGAGAATTTTGTATAAAACTTATGTTCCTCAATGTCTCTAATACTAATAAAATTGATTAACATGTCTATTGATCCATATATGTTATGAATACTTAATTCATCAGATCTATATATACAATTGGTGCATAGTCACACTTTAAGGCATGATTAGAAACACAAAGTGGACATAGCGAGCAATAAAAGCTTTTGCATGCAAGACCACCAATCAACTCTTGTTTCACTAGTTTTAATGATAATAAGGATATACCATAGTAAAGCTCAAACAAGGAGTGATAAACCTTTTATATTAGAGGTATAAGACATTTGTGGGATCTAAAATAATTAATGAGCTCAAGGAAATACACTCCCTTAGTCATAGAATTTATATAAGATTATTTAACTTCCCAAATATCATCCCTATATAGAATGAACTATTTATCATTTATGTTAGATTCAAGGGATAATGTTTTTTTATTAGGATATGCATATTATTCTTTGTCAACCATTATATATACATGTAAGATCATGCAAGCATGTATATCCTTTACTTATGTATACAATTATGTGTACCTCTATTTGAATTTGAATTATAAAATATTATGTTCAATTAACCTGTCTCAAAACTTACTTATGTAATTATTGTATAATTATTGATAATTCTTAGTACAATTTGGTTGTTGCATCCATCTGACCTTAATTTTATAATAATAAACTAATATATTATTCTAATATACTATTCAACACATTGAAGTTAGATTAATTACATAACAAATTTTGCATAATCAGACATGCATTATGATAAAGGTTAGGCTCACTAATCAGGGGCGGTGGAGTAACCTGAAGGATTATGAAAATGATTTAGGGCTCTATCAATCTCAAAATAATACATAAGTTTTCTTTGATATAATAATTTATAAAAACCACACTTAATATACACAAGTATACATGCCGAATCAAGTAATATAGTGATAATATAGAATAACGATCCCACGAGAAAGAATGTTTACTTACAACACTAGTATTGTCTACTAAAATTATGATAATTATCCCACTCAATAATGATAAAGGTTGGTGGAGATTCAATCACTTTTGTAAAAATTAACATCAAAATAATGGATACACTTATATGAATAAAATATTTTGGATTGATGAAATGTAAATTAATATATTTCCTAATGATTCTTTTTTTAATGTGATATTATTTAAAGTATTTTTATTATCAATCATTAATTCAAGAGTGAAGAGGCAAAGGAAGGACCTAACTCATTTCATTCTCAATACCACTATAAACACCTATATATAATCTATCATCCTATGAAAATCTTAGAAGAGTAAGTAAAACATATATTATTAATTATCCCCTTATGATAATCTATCTCTATAAATTTGATAGATAACACGCACTATGCCTATGCTTACATCATACTAATCCAACATACCTGATTGTGCCTACTTTCTTAGTCCTAAGCTCCATATTACACCTGATATTAACTACACATATGAACACTATTTGAATTAAATAAAGATATGGTATATTGGAAACATCATATCATTACTTTGAAGTTCAAGAGAAATCATTAGTACTCCATATTTAATTTACATCATCAATCTAAAACTATAGAATTTAGCTAGACATGAAGAACAAATGAAGCAAACTTGTTTCTATTAATGCATGAAAGAAAGGAAGTACAAAAGAAAAGATATCACCAAATGATTCATAATCTCCTCTACACTCCTCCTTGAACTTATAAAATTGTTTCCATAAATACGGACCAACCACTCTAATGAAGTGAATCTAGTGTTCTCTGAATTTCCTTAGTTTTCACTCTTAAAAAAATTTCAAAGAAATGCTCTAAAGTATGAATTTTACTAAGTGAATGAACTCTCTTACTAATATTACAAATGTGTTGTTTACTCTTACAAATATTACAAATGTGTTGTTTATAGAAAAAACATAGAAAATGGATTATGGTGTTGTGGTGCTCAAGACTCTTACAACGCAATGTCCATAAAATGAACTAATGCCACAGCACTGAAGGGTTTTCTCTACTGCGGCACTTGCTGACATGGACCCACTATTTAAAGAATTGACACATCACATTGGTGTAAGAACATGTCCTGAATTGTTACAACTGTAGTGCTATAAAGTTGTTGATGATTGAATATTGTGAAATCCATGTGGCATTTCCTTGGCTTGGCAGCACATACTTTTGGCGTTGCGACGCTATTTTGATAGAGACTAGCCATTGTGGCGTTGACTCCGCCAGCACTATGGCATTGTTCAAACAAAGACTGGGCGTCACCATGTCCACATTTTGCCGCTTCAGTGATGTCAATGATGGCGTCGTAATAGTATTGTATCTGATGCCTTGGTATTGTACTAGTAATTAAAATCTTTCCTATTTTCTGTATTTTTCTGCACAAATATAACTAAAATATTATATTTTCACTAACAAATTAACACATAAAAAATAACATTAATTACACTTATCATTCACCAACACTTAATTGATCTATGTAAATGGTTTAATATAGATAGCATAACATAGTCTAATTTCTAGTATAACTTACAAACATATTATCTCTTTTTCATGCATAGAATGCCTAATGGTCTTACATAAGATCATATTATATTTGCTTAAATAATTAGTTTAATCAGAGATAAAGGGAATTAGGATGAATGAGTATGTTTTTGAAATAGACAATTAGAAATTGCTATATAATGATTTAATTTGTCTATTTGTTATAATGTTATGGTTTCTTTGTGAAAATAACTTGGAAGTATAAGTAATTAGCTTATACCCAAATTTTAATGTAATTGTGGATGTCTTTTGAATAATAATGTTGATGTATAATATATACATCTAAAAATAATTTTAATTTGGTGTTGTGATTTTTTTTTCTATTATATAATACTAACTCAAGTGATAAATTAAATTATTTAGAATGTAAACACTAAAATAGTCATGACCCAACCTAATATAACCTAGATTTCTTAATATTTATATAAGGTCAACTGCGAGACAACATATTTAACCAAGATGTTTTATTAGAGATAATTTCTTTTTATCATCTAATTCAATAATAGAGTTACTAAAATCGTCAACATGCAGAAATAAAATGGATCATCCAAATCATATACATATCTCAAATTTATTTATATTAAAATATTTTATACAATAATAATGATTCTTTTAATAATCTCATTAAAATATAATTTTTTTATGATTTTGAAAAAAAAATCTATTAAATTAGAAGAAAATACCTCTAATAATGACCCAATCTCACTCAATTAGGGCTTTATCTCTTACCGTAACAAGTGAGCACATAGAATGAGTGAATAACTCAATAGGTTACATGGAACCTACAATTGTATTCAATGCATGCAAATGAAATAATATGCATGATATCAATCAATGAATAATAAATGTTGAATAGGGACTAAGTGACTAAGCCTTAATGCTGCTCATGTACATGATTATATGTTGTGCAATCATGGCCAAACTATATTTTGTAGGGTATCATGTTGTATTAGAATCTATTTATTGATGAAAATTATACATAATGGAGTTCAAATTATAAACACACATTAGATGTTCTGACTAATATGATATTTTTAGATCATATGCTCTTGAATGTTAATATATCATATGTACAATGCTTGGTATCATGTGTTATTATATCATTACAAGCATCATATCATATGGTATTAATTATATACAACCTGATATCATATCATATCATTAGGAAAATCATCATGAATGATAAATCATCATAGTATGAATCATAACGATTAATTCATATCATTATATAATAGAACATCATCAATATACTATATATTGTAAGTTTAGTTTCCTGTATAATCATGTTATGTATGGTTTTTTTTCTAATATAGTATAATATCTCATATAATATCATATTTTATCAGTAGAAATGGTCAAGTACAGTAGCACGTCATGTCATGTTACATCATCATATGAAGTAGCAGTATATATATATATATATATATATATATATATATATATATATATATATATATATATATATATATATATATATATATATATATATATATATATATATATATATATATATATATATATATATATATATATATATATATATATATATATATATATATGTAATTTTGGATAATCATATCACATGTTATTTTCCCCATACAATTCATATGAATCAAGTAAAGTATCATATCATATCATATTATGTGTAATAGTTACGTGGCATCATATACATGAGTCATAACCCCCAACTAATTAATAATCATAATCATATCATATCGCCTTATGCCTACCATCATGTATCAAGTTCACAACACTGGTCCCATTATACCCTCCTATACAGGATATCATGTCTCCACCAACTTAAATCATATAGTAGCCAGTTTTCTTGCACACATACATTACATAACATATACATAACATAGTAATTTTTTATATTGTACTCAAAATCCAATTCATTCTATCAAATTTTTATGCATTTAATATGATATGAAAATAAAAAGTAAATGTGTTCATAAGATAATATAATATGCTCATTTTCACATACTTATAATCTTAACATATGAATCATAGTAAGTGTGCATACAATAATAAAGTTAGATCAACTATGCAAGTCATACCAAATCATCTTATTAGATATGCATGTCATTCATTGTATCTAGACCAAATGCAACAATCAATTATCATTTTCCTACTATATTTATCTTACTCAAAATTGAGGGATATAGCTCAATTCATAGAATACTTGTTTAAAATCCAATATGATCATGTGAATAGGTATAGAATTCACATGATCATATCTACAACATAAAAAAATTACATGATAAAATTTTGCTAAATATCAAGATATCATAACTTGTATAAGTTATGCCCAAATTAAAATATAGGAATCACTTAAGTAGCAAAATTATTGAAATCAGAGATATGATGTAGGCATACTACTTGGAGATAAATAGTTTTTTGTAACTGGTATGGAGGATGCAAACAACTCGAAGACCCCTAAACTCCTCTTCTTTCTCCAGCTTCTCTTCTTCCTTCACCCAACCAAATGGATGAAATGAAATGGTTTTAGGTTACTTAATTGGTTTTATTAAATATATTTTAATATTTTTCCAAAAAAGTTAACCTAGCACCATCTTTTATTAGTTCTATAGTGTTGTAATATCTATTGCAATAGTGTTTAAATCCGTTCTGACTTGATCTAGTAAATCTTATATGTTAGAATTTTCTACATTTTGTTTATGTACATATCTGAGAAGGTTTACATGTATGTGAATGCATGAACTTTATTATGGAGTATGTCCCAAGGGTTTATATGAATGAACTCTAAAATTTGGATTTTTTCCATTGGAGCATTATAGTGTTGGGTTTGGCCGTGAAAGTGCCATACTCTCAAGTTGGCGGGGAATTTAAAGGTTGCATTGCTGCTCTAGGTCTCTATGTGCTACGATGCTAGCATAAAATATTTTATAAAGATTAAATTCCACTCAAATTTAAAAAATGTCAAATCATTTTTCCTCTTAAGGCATCCGAATAGATAGAGAGAGAGAGAGAGGAGGATTTTAGAGAGAGAAAGCAAATTTTACGGTGGCTTCAAGTTGAGTTCATCGGTTAGGGCTATTTGGGAGATTGTTCAAGTTGAGGTAGCTTAAATTATGCCTATCTCTTTTTAATAATTCAAAGTTTTTTGATATTTTGATTAAAATTTTGATGCAAATTTGAGTATATCTAGTTACTAAATAGAATATCACCGCACAACCTTTGATATATCATGGTTGACAATTTTCTCACATTTTGAAATTTTATTTATGAATTTTCACTAGATACTTTTAAAAATACAACATTTTATTGATTTATAACATATTCTAATGCCTATAAAAAAAATTGTAGTATAATAAAAGTTTGAAATGTAATTATGAATAATGTGTGGTAATCTAGTGAATTTTTAAAAACTAAAATTTTATATATGTGGCTTAATTTCTCTCAATTTTTTTTATTAAGTGACAGTTAATATAATACTCTGTGAAACCCTAAGAGGACTTTGACATTATGTATTATGTTTAAAATGTCATTGCTTCTAATAGTATGAGAAATTTTTTGTGTGTTATTATCACACCCCAAGATCTAATTTCTAAGTAGTTGTATCTTTTATCTTCTTCTAATAATAATTAGAACTATTTCATTTCTTTCAATAATAAAATACCATAAATGAATATATTGATCAAAATATTAATATACATTTATGTTCATTACTCCAAAAATCATATATAATACCAAGAATCATATAAATATTACATACTTCATGCCCACTCTTAAGCATAAAATAATACTAAAAGATAAAATAATAGTGAAACTTAAAGAATCCTATATTCAATCAGCCACACACTTCTGATTCCATTTCCTGACCTAAAATCATTAAACTAAATATATTGAGCTTATAATGCCTAACAGATCACTAGAACTCTACTACTAAACTTAAAGCACATGAAATGAACAATTTGCATGAAATCATTGAGTTTATAATAGTAATAGTCGATATTATCATAAATATGCAAAAAAGAAAAATACATGCTGTAGTAGAAAAAAATATGACATAATACAATACAAATGTCAAAATAATAAACCTATAAATTATCATCTTAAACCAAACATTGTAGCAGTGTTATCCAAATAGTAAGAAAATCATATCCATTAGTAAAGAAGACGTATTTATTAAAATTGCTAGAAATTTATAATTATGCATAAAGTAGTATCAAGGAATCATATATAAGTATACACATTATTATTAGTCAAGTCATATTAGTATTAAATTAGTATCTTAATGATGTGCTTAGGAATAATAAATCAATAATAGTGACTCAATACTAGAAAATAAGTACTATAAATCAGTATCGTATATGCATGTCCAAGCAATCATATGAAATAAGTATAGAATATATTCTAGCTTATGTGGTGTTTTTCTAATAACAATAAATTTATATTAGCAAGTCAGTAATAGTTGGCTTTTAGTAAATGGGTTTGTCATGCCTAGCCATAAGTATAGTATTTAACACTTATAACTCCACATTAGTAAATCATGCAAATTAGTAAAGAATAACATCATAAACTATGATATTTAAAGAAAAGTCTGTCGACCCATCATCTCATATAGGTATATATAAACAGTTTCCAGCAAACCTTACTAAATAACAACCTTTCTTATTTTCACACACACAATATTACAAAAATAATAATGACTAGTTATTACTCATTCAAATGCATGTATTTATTCATAATGCTTGCATTAACACTATACTTGTATCAAAATGCTAAAATTTTTATTTATATATAAATCATACAAAAAATAATAATTACAATTTTAACTAGTGAAAATACAAAACTATCCAATCAAAATGACCAAAATGAACAATGCTGTAATATATAAAAACTTATATGGTATCAATTTATTAAATTCAAAAATAGAAAATTAAAATCAATTTGGAAGAAATCAAACAATAGAATTTAAAAATTTTTAAATAGGTGTAGGTTAGAAGTCACCTACAATGAATTAAAAAAAAAAAACGTATAAAGCTCCATTTCTTTATCTTTCCTCTCTCCTTCTACTTTTCCTTTCTCAACAAGAAGCTAAAGTGGAGGGGAGATGGAGTGACAACAGTGATATTTAGATTAAATGAAAAAAGAAAAAAATATTAAATATTATAAAAAAATTTTAATTTAGTGCTTGGCGCCATGACGCTCATGAGGCCCAACCCAACAGTGTTGCAGGTAATACAACACTGTGCCATCACGCTGCCCCCAAGCACTATCACACATAATTAATTTTAAAATTCTAGAGAGCTTGGCACCGAGGCACCACAATACTTAGTGCCATAGCGATCAAGTTCAAAAATTTTAGATTTATCACATTTTTTTATTTTTAAATAGTTTTTAGATTTTAGGTTGTTACAATCTACCATCCTTAGAAAAATATTATCCCCAATATTTCTACTAAGAATTCAAGTAAAAAAAAAGAAATACAAAATACATTCATTTCAAAATAAATTAGTACAACAAAACTTTAAATCATATCAAAATCAAATAAAAATCTTTTAGAGAATCCAAGTCAAACCAACAATTGATTTATATCATACAATCATGCAGTTCTTTCAATATCATATCATTCATTATGTAATAAAATGATATGAAAATCAATCACTCAAAATATAATTTCTCGCCACTCAAACCCTTAGGTGGTATCAGGTCTTACGAATTGTAATTAAATTGTACACTCGTACCGTCACTAGGGTAGGTATTATTAATCCTAGTACAACAACCTCTCACTAAATGCCACTGAAAGCTCTGTCATCAAATATGTTTGGTAATATTTTATTGTATGCCTTCAATCCTGTAATTCTCTATCTTTTAGTCTACCTAAATTATTCTGCTCCAAAATAAGTTCTTCCTTCAAATCCTCTCTATGGACAATCTGCCACCTTTAGTCCTTGTTATCAACATAGAAAACATCATCCTATCAGAAGATAGCCCTGACTTGAATGTCACTTTTCATAAGGGATACAATCACTATAGTTGTTGGTAGGTTCTATTAATCATCTCCTCAAATCACCTGATATGCTTCTCTTATCATTGACACTTTCTCTATCCATGCTTAATTCATCTCTTATCCTCTTCTCTCTTACATCATGCATGCTCCCGCTCATATCATACCTAAATATTCGTACTTCTAAATCAATCTCTATGAGTCTATTCCTTTCCACTAACTCAAAAATCTCTTGTATCTGCAGGGTACTAACAGATGTCTAAACTCCAAATTCAATCCTTATAGAAATTTGTAACATTTTCTTTAGCAGTGGGGATCAAATGAGGAGTGTACATAGCCAGTGCAGTAAATTCGGCTTCATATTACATCATTGTCTTAAGTATCTGTTCCAATCTTATGAAAGCTTTCTACATCGTTCATCAAGATAAGGGACGTACAAGCAACATTCTAAACATTGCAGTAAAATCTTTCCCAAGTAATCACTCCATTAGTTTTCTCCTAAAACTTCTCCCACTGTTGTCCTACTCACCTTCTCTTTGCTTCACCTTCAAATAGAAAAATAACTAGAAGTAGCTTTTTATTCTATAAGCACTACACACTATTGAAGATCTTTTCTATTCTTAATAACCAATCTTTTATAGCTTTAGGTTCTACAACTCTTTTAAATAGTGGGGGTTTTAATTTATGAAATATCTATAAATATGTATCCCCCTCTTCTTCCTTTCTCTCAACAACCTTGCTCTGTGTATCTCTCATTAACTGTGTTATAACACTAGGTAGATGTATAACACTATCTAACAATACTGGAGCTACACTATATTATTCATTAGGTATACTTTATTCTAGTTGCCATTTCAGTTGTTCACTTGCTTGATCTTGTTTGAATAATTCACACATACAATCAATTATGTATGCAAAATAATGAATCTTAATCTATCTAACCTTACCTGATTCAAAACTTTGGTAATAATTTAATTCTTTTAACAATAATATTCTGATACCAAGTTTATCATATCCCAAGATCTAATTTGAAAATATTATATCTTATATGTTTAAAAATAATAACTAAAGCTATCTCATTTCTTTCAATAATAAAGCAAAAAATGAATATATCGATCAAAATATCAATATACATCTATAATCAATACTTAAAAAATTAAATATAATGTCAGGAGTCATACAAATATTACAAAATGCCTTCCTACTCCTCAGCATAAAAGAATAATTAAAAGAAAAAAAATAGTGAAACTTGAAGGATTATATATTTGATTAGCCTCGCACTCTCGATTCTCTTTTCTAACCTGAAATCATTAAGGCATATATATATATATATATATATATATATATATCCTCAAGTACATTAGAACTTTACTACTAAATTCAAAGCACATAAAAGGAACAATATGCATAAAATCATTTAGTTCATAACAATAGCATTTAATATTATCATAAATTTGTTAAAAAATAATAATACATGTGTTTGTTTGAAAAAGTTGAGTTGTTTGAAAAGTTATTTTTCTTTTTGAAAATTTAATTTCTAAAATTATAGTTTTAAAATCAAACACATCATTATGAAAGATATATAACCTCAAGAGGCGATAATATCATTCCCTAATAGGTTCAGATTACAAAAGTTTGAGTTCATCTTTATTATCATTGTCAAACTCAAGAATTGATATCAAAGGAATGAAGCTAGAATTTCAAATGTGAATGGATCAAAATTGAACACTTATTTCTAGATGTCAAAGGAGGAGAGGTAGGAGGCATTTTAGGATTTTGAAATAATTCAGAAATGCCCTAGGCTATCCTATTGTCAGGATTTAAATTTTGAATTGAAGATAAATTTTATTTGAGTTGATAAATTTATTAGATTGTTGGGATTGAATTCTTGAAGGGTGGGGACTTATGATTTTGAGTTTGCCCAAAAACCTAAATCTAAATTGAGCAGTAGACAATGGTATCTTGAATCTAGCTAATGTAGTGTAAAATCTGAACTTACCCCAGCATGTATTAGGAAGCCTACTAACCACCTAGGCGTTTAAAAATCATGAGTCTGGTCTCTCATGCATGAGTAGTGGGGAGATTATTAAATTCAGTTTGAGGATTTGGGGCTGACATTTAGAGCAAATTAATTGGCCCCTTAACACATGTAGGGTAATTTGATGCTTGAAATTAAAATGTTATTAATTTTTTGATTCATTTAAATTTATTTCTAATGTAATGCATATAAATTGACTCAATAAATACAAAAATTAAGTGAAGAAATTTTAAAAAAGGTTTAAAAATAGGTTTTATCCTAGGGATTGCACAACTTCCCCTTAATAGGACTGCATCCTAATAGGTTGGGTAGCTTGCCAGAACCCGCAGGAAGGGAGGTGCCTAAAAAGGAATAAAAGATTATAGATGTATGCATGAAAAACTCTCATCAATCTTGAGCACTTCTTAAAGCATTAGAGTTTCAATGTTAACTTAACAATTTTAATTTTAATTAGAGTTGAAAATGTTTATTAGTATCCTCACGAGCCTCTGATCGAACCCAGGCTAAAATAAAGACTAACCTGCTATAAAAAGACTAAAAAAATATGTCATTTCTATTGCATATTTAATTTAAATAAATCATATCAAATCAATTAAATTAAATTCAAAGTTTATGTACTAAATGCTACTTAATATTTAACTTAGGGTCTATGAAATTTAGAAGTGGCTGGGTACCACTAACAACAACCCGGATTCTACTCTTGAGACTGACAAAAGTGACTTTGAGAATGGAATTCTTCTTGTTTTCAGTTTTTCATCCTTCTGCGAGCTCCTTGTATTTGTCAAATCTGGATATCCAAATGAAAAGAAACTCCTCCTCGAAGGGGTGTTTTCTTTTTTCTTTGGATATTTAAAATTATCCAAATTTGGATCTCCAAACAAAAAGAAACTCACTTCTAAGGGATATTCCTTCCTCTTTGGATTCCAAATTAAATGTATAACATCCCATCTCAAAAGGTCACTTTTACATGACTTGATTACAACTCTTAACTTTCAATTAAATACATTGAATCTCAAAAAAATGAAAGACTATGGATCACCTGCAGAGTTATCCTATGTAGTTAACATTAAAATCAATAATCTCAAGATGATATATATATATATATACTTAAATTAAATTTACAGTCAAGCTTTGCCATATTATTTTGATTTTAAGGGGGCTTAGCATGCGTAGCTCCTGCGAAAAATCCTTCAATTTAAAAGTTTTTTTCCCCCTTTAAATTAACCCTATACAAGCATGGTCATCTACATAAAATCAAGTGAGCAATCAAATCGTTTATAACATAAGAATAATCTAATGCAAATCAAATTAATTCATAGATTATATGGAATTAACAATTAAATAAATAATCACATTAAGTAATCAATTTTCAACTAGTATGTAATAGAAATCATGAAAAAATGGCACACAACAAAAGGAAAGTAAACATCGATCTGGCATAAATCTAGAGCTGGTTATCCTAACAAATCATCTAATGTGTGTGCGTCATACTGTGTGGCATAGATATATCATATATCAAGTAATTTGTTAAAGTTGTCTAGAGTTTTAATTAGTTGAAAGGCTCAATGGATTTAAATTTGAGTTTAAGTATTGATTGTTTAAAGTTGATTTTAAAGTGTATTTTAAGTGTTAATTAATTACTACTTTTGTTTATACCAGGGCCATGAAATTTATTTATCCTTCATTGGGGCTAAATTAATAGCCTCGTATGCTTGAGTTATCTAGTACTATGTGATATTAATTATAAAACTTAATTGTTTAATGTTTGAGCATTGATAATTTTTTAATCAAATAGATTAATTGCTGAATTTTAGAGTTGGATTTTTTTTTTTTTGGAATTTAGAGTAATTATTGAATTTTTTTTATTTTTTTGGAATTATTTTAATTCATTAAACAAGGGGTTAAAATTTAACTTTTTAAATTAAAATGAATTATGGAAATATATGATTTTTTTTTTAAATACTAGATATTAAGATGAGTAATTAGACGATAAGTTTTTTAGACTTAGATTTTTTGACACTAAGTTATGAATTTTTGAAGTTTGGTTTGAAATTTGAACTAGAGTTGACCAAAAAAATTGATTTTTGGACTTTAACTTAATTTTAGAGATTTTATATTTTTAATAAATATTAGACCTTAAAAATGGAATTTAATGTCTTTGAGTTTGCTTAATTTGGAATTTTTTAAAATTAGTTATAAATTTTAAAAGTTCACATATTTAATTGAATTATTAAATAGATTTAATTAAAGTGCTTTTAATGATTTGAATTCAATCTAATTCCAATTTTTTTAGAATCACTTCCAAAGGTCAGTAATGGCCCAAGGAATTTTTCTCAAGTGATTGATAATTGTATGAAATTTTTAATTATTTTTAATTAATTAATTAATTAATTATTAAATTTTACTTAAATTTAAATTAAACTTAAAATTAAAGTTCACTCAAGGGGTTTTTAATTTTCTCTATTTAATGATTGAATTCTGGTCAATTTTATATATTATTCCTAAATTTATATTTAATTTGAATTTATTATGATTTTTAGAAGTTTTAATGCTTAATTAAGAGTTTAATTTTAAAATAAGTAAATAATTAACTTAAAATTTTTTTAAATAAAAGAAAATTTTACCTGGGTTAGAGAATGTCACAAAGTTTAAGTATTTAAAATTTCATCCCTATTGGATTTCATTTTAATTTCTTAAAATTAAATCTAAATTACATAAATAAGCCCCCAATTATTAGCCTTAGATGTCCCTAGGTTATGTAAGTTTAAATCAATGTGACTAACCTATTACATTTAAGAAAAACACAATCAAATAGCCTAGAACTAGGAGAGACCTAAAACTACATGCAAGTGCAATCCTAAGACATGAAATTAAGGCTTGATTTAAATAAATGAAAGCTTAAATAACAAATAATTAACCAATTGATTACCCATTAAGTCCATCCCGATTCATTCAACTCAAATGCATGCAAAAGATATAAGATATATATTTAAAATTAATTTTTCCAAAATTAGATATTAAAAACTTAGGTTTTGAAATTATATATTTAAAATAATATTAAATATAGCTCAAATAGTTTTGAAAAATCATAGAAGGTTAGAAATATATCAGAAGATTTTTTTTTTCAAAATTTAAAAATTTTTTAGATTTTATTTAATTAAATATTAATTAAATATAAAATATTTAAATGATTAAAATTATTTAAAATATATAAAAAATTTTCAAATAATTTTTATTTTAAATTAAAGTATTATATATTTGAGAATTTTGATATAAAAGACTTAATTTTTGGATTAAAGTTGATTTTTTCATAATTCTTTTGAATATTATAACAAATAAATACATTTAAAATAATTAAAAGTAATTAATTATTCAAAATAGTTTTAAAATAAAATTAAAATAATTTTGAAAAATCCTCTAAAAATCAGAAAACATTTTAAATAAATTTTCTAAAATTTTAAAAAAATTTAGCTTTATTTTTAATTAAATAATAATTAAAATAACATATATGGAATGTTTGAAATTATTTAAAATATATTAAATATTTTAAATAAAGTAAAAAAATTGAACAATTTGATATGTTACACTTAATTTTATGAAAAGTATTTAATTTTTAATATTTTTCTTGAACTTTTTGGAATTTAACAAATGATTTAAATTAATTAAAACTAATTAAAAACAAAGCAGAGACGCCGGCGAGCCACGTGTCATCGTTGGATTTGTTGGATCAAAACTGCTGCAATCACTGGCAGCGATAGGACGAATGGCCAGTTGTTGCATTGCAATAATGACTGGCCATTAATGCCAAATGGCAGCAGTCACAATTACTTATTCACATCAGCAGCCACTGCTAGCCATTGGTTTGCCTACATTTCGAGATCAACAGCTTAGATCGAGCTGGACGGACATATTAAATGTGGGATCGAACCTACAGTTAATCCAAGCTGTGGAACGATGTGATCTAGACCATTAATCAAGATATAAATGGTCCAGAATGAAAGTTTGTGTAGGTTGTTAAACCTAAAGGAACCAGCTTGAGGCTAACAAAGAAGGTTGGGTGAATTGGTTATTAAAAAAATATTTTTATACTCTTTTAAAAACTAAAATTAGACGATTTCAACAACGAATGCGGAAGCGAATAAATTCACAATAACAAAGTAAATTAGAGTTGTCAATCACAAAATAAACCACTAAAAATAAAAGAGTGGAATAATAAAAACAAAACACATAAAAATTTATAGTGATTCGATCCAACATGACCTACGTCCATTCCCAAGAAAACCTTCTTTCTAGGTATTGCACTAAAAGCAGTATTTCTCTTTTTTCCCCCATAGCAAGATAGAGAAGCCTTTACAAAATTTTTTTTACCAACTCGACAAAGGTAGAGAACATGAAATCCTTTTTCTCCCTTCTGGAGATGGCAAAGAACTAAGAATCCTTTTACTCTCTCCTGGAGTTGGCAGAGAACCACAAATCCTTTTACTCCATCTTTGAGTTGGCAGAGAACCACGATCTAGTGTTGAAGAATATCTCCCCGGAGTCACCCAAGAATCAAAGAAAATACTTGAAGTAGATTGTAAGGAACTTTGCTTAGAGTAACCTTGTGAAGCTCTCACAACTCCCCCTCACAAAAACTCTCCCTCTCTTCTCTCCCAAAACTCTCCTCAAGTCTCCCTCTAAGCTCCCTCTCATGCAAGCTCAATAGCAAAAGGATGACTTACAAGAGAATGTAGGAGTTTAAATAGAAAGCCTCCAAAGAAGCACTAAATTTCAATTTGCCGTCAAGGATCGTCCCATACGGTCGCGAGATCATCTTATATGATTAGTACCAAAAAACACTGCCAAATAGTATGAGCTGTATCAGCGTATGATCAATTCAAGAGATTATACTGATCATCCGATATGATCCTGTGATTCTCCGGTACGATTAGTTCAAGAGACTATATTAATCGTCCAATATAACAAGCAAAGATGGGTGACGATTAAATATCATCCCATGCATCTCTCGGGTTGTACAATACGATTGTCCTATATGATGTGATTGATCAATTAAACCATAATTAACATCTTAATCACAGGATCAATTTAGGTATGTTTGTACAAATCATCCAGTACGATGTATATTGTACTATACGATTAGAATAAAATTTGAATATTAAAATATTGCCTAAATTATGATTTATTGCTGAATATTGTGATTATACCGGCTCGTCTTGTATGATTAGGATCGTTCAGTATGATTAGTTTAATCAAACTCAATTATTAAAGGGTGCCCTAATTAGGGTTTTCTAGTTAAATGATCATCTAGTATGATGTATATTGTACTATATGATTAGTTCAAAAAATAAAAATAAAAATTAACTCACCAACTCACTCCCTTGAGTGTGTATGTACAAGGTTACTCAACTTAGTATACACTATATACTTGACTTGACTCAAGAAAGATTAAAGTACATTGAAGTTAAAATTACAAACAGACTCAACCCTAGTCTATCTAATCTTGAGCTAATTGAAGTTGTAAGTGAACGATGTACATGAAATATTAGTGAGCAGGGCAACAAAGTACATATATGACCCAAATAGCAATAAGAGAACAATAAGTTTTGTTATTATTAAAATTACAGTACTTTGGCCCAAATTTACAACACAGAAAATGTACACTTAAAGCATACTGCGAAAGACACCCTATAAATAAAAATCACTTCATCCTCTCGATACTTTTAATTAAAATCTTTAAAATTTTAAATAGAGATAGGGTTGATGAAGAGTATTCATGGGGATTAATTTTTATCATTTGAAGAGCACGTTTCGCAAAGCTAATTAAGCCTAATTGTCTTAAGCTAGAGTTACGATTTCACCTTGATTAAGTGGTCAGTTTGAACCCTAAGTGTCTTGGGATGGGTAACTTTTTGAGAAGTTACAACAATAAGATAAAACAGTGAGGCCGTTAGGCCAAAATGAACAATATATCAATAGTTAAGAGTTTGAGATGTTACAAGAACTCTGCATCTCAGTGTTATGAACTCAGCATTACGGTGTTGTAGTTCAATGCCACGATATTGCGAGATATAGAAGTTAGAGTTAAAGTGTTATAGGTATAACACCACATCACTACAAGTTAGTGGATATAGAAACTCTTGTATTCATCTATGGTGGTGGTTAACATGAGTGTGAAGTAAAGAAAAGAGTGTTAGAGTGAAGATCTATATAATTTATCTCAATATTCCTAGTGGATTTCTTAGTATGGTGTAGCTCCATGGGGTTTTTCTAATTTTTGTTTTTTCAATTGAAATCCTGGTGTTCTTTCCTCTTCCCTGCATTTTTTTTGTTTGATTTGTTCTTGATTTACTTTATAACAATTAGTATCAAAGCAACATTATTTGGTTCAAACTTAGTAGTGGCTAACTAAATAAGGTACAAGATTGAGAAGTTAAATAGTTTGAACTTTACTTTATGAAAAATGCAAATTGAAGATCTGCTTTATTAGAATAAGTTGTATTTGTTGCTAGATGAAATCACTAAGAAGCCGCAATCGATGACTATGGAGGAATGGGAAGTACTTGACCAGACATCACTAGATTTGATTTAACTTTCACTTTCATCCTTTATTGATTTTATCATTATAAATGAAAAGACTAGTACCAATCTCATGATTGTACTAACAAAGATGTATGAGAAGTCATTTGCTTCAAATGAAGTTTTCTTTGATAAAGAGATTATTCATTATTAAGATGACGGATAATAGTTCAATGGCTAAACATTTCAATAAATTAAATACTTTGACAAATTACTTATGCTCTGCCGACATCAAGTTTGATGATGAGGTGACATATCTATTACTTATATCCTTATTGCCATATAGCTGAAATGATAAAGTTATTATGGCAAGTAACTTTTCATATAATTCAAAGTTAAACATTAAATATGTTGCCAGGTTAGTATAAAATGAAGAATTTCATAGGAAGGTGAATGGTAAATGTGAATGGTAAATCTTCAAATTTTGATCTAAATGTGGGGGTTTAGATAAAAACTCAAGTAGAGGTAAATCTAAAATTAGTAGAGGAAAATCTATATCAAGAAGTTGGAAAGTTGAGTGATAGAACTGTGAAAAGAAAGGTTTCTTCAAGGACTATAACATACCAAAGAAATTTATTGCAGATGGTCAACATAAAGATTACTTTACAAATGTTTATATAGAGAAGTTTCAGATTGATCCTTTGATTTTATCGCTTGACAATGATGAATCTTAAATTGTAGATTCAGGTGCTTCATTTCATGCAAGTCCAAATAAGATTTTTGATATGTATATTCACAGTGATTTGGGAAAAGTGTATCTGGTAGACAACAAATCCTATAAAATTATAGGGAAGGTTAATATTGATATCAAGTTGCCAAATGGATCAATTAGAAAGCTGAAATATATCAACCATGTTCTATGTTTAAAAAGGAATCTAATTTCAATGAGTCAACTTACACGCTCAGGTCATGTGAAACAACACTCACAAGAGACTCTTGGAAGGTGAAAAAAGATGCTATAGTACTAGCTCATGAAAACATTGAAGGCACTCTCTATTTATTCAACAAAATATTTGAATTAGTGGAGATAGCAGGCACATTTGTTGATGCAAGTCTTTAGTAATATTGGCTTCACCATATGAGTCAAAAGAAGATGGTATTTATGAAAAGTAACCGAAGGTAAAATTTTCAAAGAGTGGTTCAAAGATGAGGTTTTGAAGCTATTGGAATTAGTGAATATAGATGTATGGAGCCTTGCTTTTGTTCTTTCTACAGGAGGGTCTTCATATTTGTTACATTTATTGATGATCACATTAGGAAAGGAGTTGGTTTATTTCTTGAAACACAAGTTAAGGTGCTTAAGAAATGAAAATTCATGATTGAGAAGAAGACAAGTTCAAAGCTGAAGTGTCTCAATTCAGATAATAGTATCAAATATGATGATAAGAAGTTATGGAGTTTTCTACTTCGAATGGGATCATACATGAATTCATTGTTCTAAGAGCACCATAAAAAATTAGTGTTGTATTGCGCAAGAATAGAAGCTCGACGAGAATATCGTTGCGGTGCCGTGGCATTGTAAATTCAATCACAATGCATTGCAAAATCTCTCTGAGATAGAGAGCACAATGTCGTAGCACCGCAGTGTTGTACTTTAGTGCTATGACACAATGAGATAGATGTTAGCACTGAGGCACTACGAATATAATGCTTCGGGTCGGTCGAATTAATTTTTCCTTCATTTTCTAAGAGTTGTATTCATTTTTAAGGGGTGTCACTTTGGCAATAGTGGATGTGACTGCTAAGTGAAGAAGAGAGTATTAGAGCGAAAATCTGTACAATTTCTACCATTTTTCATAGTAAATTTTTCGAAGTGACATTGCTCCATGGTTTTTTTTATTATTATTATTTTCACATTAAATCTTGATTTTCTTTCCTCTTCCATGCATTTTTTTTTCTTATTTATTTCCTTCTTGATTTACTTCCCGAGGGAGCCAATCCATGCATGCAGGTTACTGACCTAACCTATTGTTCGCCACTACCACTTAGCAAGTTGTCCTCTAGCCAACCAAGCAAAACTAATTAAAGTGGCATATCAAGAGGAAAGTGAATTAAATGTGCAACGAGCTCTTTCAAATTCATCAACTTACACATCTCTTACATCAAAATATTAATGAAAGCTAAATATACAGCAATAAAATCTCAATGAAAACTAATTCACTTGTGTAGATCCGAATTAAACTTTTTGTTTAGCATGACGATATATATATATCATAAAACAATTGAATTGAATTTATTTTGCCTCATTTATTTGGTTAAGAATAATTTAATTAAAAATATTAAATTGTTGGGAAAAGGCATGTAAATTATAATAAATCCTAAATTCTTTATAAGAAAAATTGTCGATATAAAAAATATATTTATTTAAATTTCTCAACTAAATTTAATGATGTACTAAATATACTGGAATCAAATATAATATACATTTACCTTTTATCTCGATTCCTTCAAACCAAACGTACCCCAATTGTTCTACAATAATCCTTCAGAGTATTTATTCATGATCGAGATCATGGATTGTGCATGCTTTTGTTCAAACCAGTTTGCTATTCTAGGCTGCAATATTTTGTTTCTTCTTGTATGAATAAGATCGTGCAGAGTAGAGGTAAATGATCAGTCCTACAGTGCTGAGACCAGCAAGAAGCCAGTAGAAATAATCAAGATGAGCACGGTTGAGATTATCAGAGAACCAGCTCTCTCCACTCTTACTCGTTGCCTCGTCAATAACAGCAATGGCGAAGCTGCTGATGAAATTTCCAATACCAAAGATGGTCAGGTAGAGAGCGAGTCCAAGGCTCCTCAATGCATCAGGAACCTGGTCGTAGAAGAACTCTTGTAAGCCGACCATGATAAATACCTCTGTGATGCCATAGAGAATGTATTGAGGAACCAACCACCACAGACTCATTGGAATTGTTGTCTTCGGTTGATCGATCAATCCATATTCTTTTGCAGTTTTCAATCTTCTGACCTCAACTATGGCTGCTATTGCCATGGATATTATTGAGAGGATCATTCCAATGCCAATCCTTTGGAGCTGTGTGATTCCCGTGGGAATCCTGGAAAATTTTCTGGATATGGGAACTAGGATTCGATCATAGATTGGAATGAAAGCGACGATGGTGATGCTGATGAAGCTCTGCAAGGCTGCAGGTGGAACTTGGAAGCTTGAACCGATTCTACGGTCCAAGGTGCTTCCTTGCTTGGTGAAAAAGGTGGATGCTGAGCAAATACTACAGCATATATCAAGCATGTCGCCCATATTGGCACCAATTGAAGCACTCCCTCAGCTTCTTCTATTTGCATTCCATTTGCTGCTTCATCCTTCGCAAATCTATACAAATGGATTCATATAAACTTTTTATTTATATATATATTGTCATGTTGTAGGATATCACATGAAATTAGGATGCATCAGACAAGCGCTGTAATAAAATAGAGAAAAAAGGTAATTGTAAAGATAAGCATTACATGATTCACATCCCAGATTAGGCAGGGGAAGATGGGTTATGATTCTAAGAAGAGATCTAACTTAGATTGAATTTGGTCAATCTAAACTTTTCTCGGATGAAATAAAAACGAGAAAAGTTATGAAATTACGATGTATGAATAAATCATTTAAACAGAACCTCTCTTACTTGTAACGATGAGGGTCTGCCCCTTCAACAGATGATGCATGAGAAGACACCATCCTACTTTTAACTAAAGCAACCAATGACTTCCCGATTCTACGAAAAGGACTTTCACCTTCCATTTGATAGAAGCGATATGTCTTGGTCCCAAGCAAGAACAAGATGAGCGCAAGTCCCATGGCAATAAACGGTATCCCAAATCCAAGGGCCCAGCTGATATTATCTTGCACGTAACTCAAGATTATAATCGTTACTGTTCCACCAAGGCACAAGCCACAATACCACCAGTTGAAAAACGAGCTCCGTGAGATGCTCTCGACAGGGTCTTTCTCATCAAACTGATCAGCGCCAAAAGCCTGTGCGCAAGGTTTGTGGCCACCTTGAGCAAGTGCAACAAGGTATAAAGCAAAGTAGAAGAAGCCTATTTGGAAATGATTTGGACTACACGCCTTGCCATCAGTGATGGAACATTTGGTTGGATGAAGGATTGGCAGCACAGAGGAAAGAGTCAGGAGACCTAAGCCCTGAAACGCTATTCATTTTAGTTGGCTGAATGCAATACATTTAAACAATATGTAAATCACAACAGATTTTCTATTTGCCGCTAAAATTTTGAAATAAATCAGAAAAGAATAATGCTGGTATTAATTGTGTATTTCTCCTTTCCTCGTAAAATGCTGTATTGGAACAGATGATGGTGCATATCTAGGAAAGGGGACTTTTGTATTCCATATATGTTCTGACGTTTCAAACTATGCGATTGTGACAAATGTTGTATGTTGTATGAAAAAGAAAAAAAAAATTGCATATGTTTCAAATAGTCTATAGCCACATGCACCAGCAAGGCAGCGATTAACTTTTATGCAAAATTTGATTTAAGAGAGTTTCTGTTCTAGATTATCCATACAGACGCAAAAGGCTACAAATGTAGGAATGATCATAGTTGCTACCCGACAGCTATATATATATATATATATATGATTCATATATTCAGAACGTAAAAAAGATGATCAAGTTTTTCTTTTGCATTTTTCAGCAAAAGAGTGACGACGTTTATGACTAGACAATTTTACAACTTCAAAGTGAAGTGCAATTCAAAAAGTTTGAATGATCATAGTTGCTACCCGACAGCTATATATATATATATATATATATATATATATTATATATATATATATATATATATATATATATATATATATATATATATATATATATATATATATATATATATATATATATGATTCATATATTCAGAACGTAAAAAAGATGATCAAGTTTTTTTTTGCATTTTTCAGCAACAGAGTGACGACGTTTATGACTGGACAATTTTACAACTTCAAAGTGAAGTGTAATTCAAAAAGTTTGAATGATCAATCTCTTCTGTATTCAAGTGCTGTGACATTTGTCAAATGCATTTTAATACAAAAACAAATTAAAGTTTCCCTAAGAACCCGAAAGTTGATTTTCATTGAGCAATGCAAAAGAAATTATAGCACCCCTAAAATCCAAAAGTTGTTTTTCATTGAACAATGAAACTTTAAGGTGAGAATAGAAATAAAAGGAAAAAAAATCACCTTAAGTTATACAAGGCAATAATTAAATAAAGATGTCAGGTTCATCAAAGGCTCCTATAAAAAAAGCACAGAATCAGATGCATGCTGCATCCTCAAGTAAGCCAACTTAGATCATGCAAAGATCACTAAGTGACTCAAAGAAATCATTAAATTGAATTATATGGAAGTAACCAAATAGAGCTATTCAGTGCTAAAGAGTCATCATTTTTCCACATATCTCTTGCCCATATGATCTCAGCGGCCAACTCACGTCTACAGGAGGTGGAAAGGGGTCCGCCTCCTTTAATGCTGCCGCCCACATGTGTGGGCTCCACTTGGAGCAATTGGGGGAGGGGGATTTGGGCGGCTAGGGTGAGAGGGAAAATTTGAATAAGGGATGTTTGAATTAGGAAATTAATTGTATTAATAGGAGGGTTTGTTTAGGGTTAAGTTTATGCATGATTTGAGTTTCTCTTGGAGTTCTTGAGTATTTTGGCTCTAGCTTATTTTGTCTAGAGATTTGGGAGAGAACGATCATCCTCTCGAATTGAGGATCACTTGTATCTTGCTTCATCTTTGTTTGGCTTTTATTCTCTTATTGCAATCCATCATTTTGGACCGGATTTCACCCAGTTTTTGTATTATTCTCGCTGTTTTCACCAATTAGTGATAGGTTTGCTTGCAAACTCAAGTATTTCCCTCAGGGTTACTTGCGAACTCAAGTATTTCCTATCAAATTGGTATCAGAGAATTATCTTGGGACCAACGGAGGCTGAAATTCTAAAATTCCAGTGGTTTATTCGCATCCGGAAGAAGCTCTCTTGAGATCCTTGGGAAGAAAGATGACCGGAAGAAAGTTGAAGTGTTGGAAGGTGAAATTGGGCAATTAAAATCAAATTTGGAGAGAATTTTTTTTATTTTCAAAATTAAATCTCCTCCAACAATGAAAGGTTGAAAGGGAAGTTCACTTTGATGGAAGAGATGTTGAAGAAATTACAAGAGGTAAAGACCAATCCAACGACATCGGAAGAAAGGGAGACCACCGGAGGCCATGGTATAGGACGAAATTCGAACCCTTTTAGGGGGAGGAAAAATCTGGAAGTGGAGATCCTTGAGGGAGAGGATGGCATGCCACCTCTAGAACAACTTTCTAGATGAGTATGGGCTATGAAAAGAGGGGTGTTGATCTTGTGGGAAGAATGAGAGATTTCCACCACCGAGGGATCGAATCTGAAAGGAGGATAGGGGAAGTTGATGTATACGGTTTTGATTGCTGGAGGGAAGATCGTGACAGTTGGGGAGCACCTCCTGTTCGTGGCATAGGAGGATATGGAGGATCCATGAGCAATTGGGGTGACCCGATGGTGATAAAGCTGAAGATGCACATCTTCGAGGGCGAGGATGGCCATGGTTAGATCTACAAGGTGGGATGGTCAACAGGCTGACAGAGGAAGAGAAGCTGACAGCGACATGACTATGTTTGGAGGGAAAGGCACTGGCTTGGTACTGAGAGTTACCGAGCATGTACTGAGCGGTACCGAGCATGCACAATCTGATGAAGCGAGACATGAAGCAAATAACGGGAAGAAAGATCATTACCTAGCCGTGAAAAAAGAACCTTCGATTACAGGAAGCTGGAGAAGAAGAAGCGAGACATGAAGCAAATGACGGGAAGATTACGAGAAGTAAGAGAAGAATAAGAAATAAATCGTTACCTTCGATCGCCTCCAGCTATGTTCGAACTCGACCGAACTGTGGTCGTCGAAGTCGGCGGAGTTCGCCTTTCAGTTCTCACCCAAAGCAGAAGCAGGTATGTTACCCTAATACTCGACTCTTATACGACTCTCACCGCTCGGTCTATATACTTACAAATTGAAGCGGTGCCTCGTTTCGCTTCGAGGCATTACGAACCGAAGCCTACGCCCCGTGCGAAATAAGCGCACGCTCCGCCGAATCCAACGAGGCGTAAGCCTCAACGCGCAAATGCTTCGCCTCGCCTTAAGTCGCGCCTTAGTGCGTACGCCTCTTCCGCCTTTTTAATCATTGGTCGAGCCCAATTCGACGAAATTCGACGCCAATTTGAGTTTAATTTCATGCAATTAAGTCGATCGGACCCAAATCGATCCAAGTCGGGTTCGATTCGAACTCAATTTCAACCCAAATCAATCAATTTGGGCTGAATTTGGTTGTCAAACCAAAATTTGAAACCTAGGGATGAGATATTCTCTCAAATCTCACATAGAGAAAGCTGGATTGGGTGTTAGAGGCGGTGAAACTACTCCCCTTGTGTTGTCCGTCCAAACCCCGAGCAGAACAAAGAGTGTGAGAGGGAGAGGGGAGCCGCATTCGACTCCCTTGTTGTTTTCGTTCGATCCGCCCTGATTCAGAGAGCCAGAGAGAGTGAGGAGAGGCGATTCTTCCCCTTCGTGCGACTCCACCATGAGAATCTCCCCCTCCACGCAACTCCACCAGGCGAAACCTGGGCCTTTGCGTGCGGCTCTACCGTGTCCAGCCGAACTCCCCCTTCGTGCGACTCCTCCAGGCGGCAAAGGGAGAAAGGGAGTTTAAGGGTTTGAGATCTTTTCCTCATTCCAAGGAAGAAAATAAAAAGTTAAGCCCTCCATTTGCTTCCTTTCTAAAAAATTAGTAAAGTCAGTGGCTTCTCCCCCCTCCTCCAACTCCGACGAGTTCGTAGTGATTTGAAGGCTGTTGGAAGGCTCCAAACAGCAAGGGAAGCTTCCTAAACCTCCCAAACAGCAATTAGGAGGCTTGGGAGCACCTTGGACAGCAAAGAAGGCTTCCGAAGCGACTTGGACAGCAGCGGCGAGTTCCGGAGCGACTTTGGACAGCGACTTTGGAGCTTGGACAGCGTGCTGGAGCTTGGATAGGAGCGCTAGGACAAACCGGGATAGATATAACACTAAAACTTAGGCAAAACCTTAAGGCTCCCTAGCCAATGGCAATGTGATTCACGATCCAAAGCCTTAGGTCCCTAGAAACTTTGATTTTTTGGTCCCCCAAAATCCCTTTGTTGGCTGTCCACTTCGCAAAACTATGAAAATTTGGTGATTTCCATTTGTTGGCACTCATGTGAGAGTCCGGAGAGGATTTCAATGCGTATGGATGTGTTGGATTGGTGTCCAACACCTTCCAAGTTGTATGATTTCACATTCATGCATCTTATCTATCACCTATGATTGAACAATAGGCTAGGACATTTCATTTGACATAGAAACTAAATGTTAAGGTGTAAATTTTTGTTTACAACGTTGCATGCCATGTTACCTATGATGCACCGACGCTTCTCCTCAAAGACGCGTGCAGTGTCCGACACCGTGTCCGACACGACACTCGTCTGACACTCCTCCGAGACGTGTCGGACACGCCGAAAACGTGTCCGATTAAAAAAATATTAAAAACAAATTGGACACATGTATCTTAAATATTTTATAATTATTTTAAAATATAATTTCTTATATTTGACGAGATTTAAACTAAATTTCTTATTTCATATTCACAACATCATATAAACGTCTGCATTTAATACCCATTCATCGAATATTCTCATTTTCATTTCTCTTTGGCAATGAAGGTATTTTCATCTCCTCTCTTTTTGCGCAATTACAAATCTTTCTCTTGTTGAATCAGAGTTGAAAGTAGTGATATTCAATGATGATGATATTGAAGGCCAAAAACAAACCTCTAAAGCTAATCCTAGTAGTTGAAGCTTGAATGCTTGATGTTGTAGTAAGTGATTATTTACTTATATTTTTACTAAATATTTTATATTATAAGCTAGACAAGTTATCATGTCATTCATTTATTATTGTTTGTCATTTTTAATATGATATTACATTAATATATATACACTATATAAAAAAATATATTGCCATGTCCGCGCCGTACCCGTGTCCTATATTTTCAAAAAAAGTCGTGTCCGTGTCGTGTCGTGTCCGCGTCGCTGTGTCCGTGCATCATAGCATGTTACATTCCTTAGATTGACATGTTATGACAAAATTGACATGCAAGTGTAGGAACTTACACTTAGGGAAGTCTAGGGAAATGATGATGGCTCATCCTTTCCCTAACTCTTGAAATCCCTCAAAATTTGAGGGGTTTCATTCTTGTCTCTATCCCCCAATCACACCCAAAATTGATTGGGATCTATTCCAAACTTTGTATGTGCATTTCCTATATATGCATAAGTGGGATTCAAACATGAGATTTACATGTGTAGTTATCTGATTCGAACTGTCACGACAAAATTGACATGTGTTTAGGGTATCTTACATATGCTAAAATTCTTTACCTTACAAGCTTGGTGAAGGTTTTAATAGAGGTGTTTGATTTAACATAAGCTTATATGATATTAAGTTTGTTAGGAGGTTTACCATAAGTCTTTAGAGACTTATGTTGTAAACCCCACAACATGCATGATCAAACAAATTCGTGACAACCCTTTTCATCAAGTTTAAATTTGTTCAAAATGGTGATTATCACTTGCCTAGAACAACCCCCAACCTCTAAAGATTTGGAAGACGATCATATAGGCTCATTTAATTTTAAACAACTTTGAGGTTACAATTATATGGAACCAACTTTGAGGTATTTAATTTTACAACTTTGAGGTTACAAAGATATGAAGGCTCATGAGTGCCTATGTTTGCAATTATCTAATCCTATTTTTGGAAATTCCAAATTAGAGGTTTGGAACGAAATGTTTGAAATGCATGTATTTGTCAAGGGTTGTTTGTTCGCTTTTCCTTTTTATCCTAAATTTACAAATTCATAAGCATGCTCATTTAATTTTCGAATGCTTTTGAAGCAAAGGTAGTGTATTCCATGACATTCAAAGGTCTAGGGATCATACTCCATCATGCATTGAAATTACTTACGCATGATTAGTTGAATTTATAAATTGAGGGATTCAAATATAATGATAATCGAACTTAGCATATGTTTGTCCCCCTTAACATACAAACTTCATTCACGTTTCTAGGTTTCTTAGATGATGTTAAACTCGATTGTGAGACCTCTTAGAAATCATAGGAGATCAATTCTCTCCTCTCCTAATGAACCCAAAACGTTCATTCAAAACTTTAGGGAACCCTCTTCCCTATGTAATTCCTCTTCATGCATGATGTTTGGAGCCCCCTCAAGGCTCCAAATGTTAGATTGTGTTAATTCTAGCTCTACCCTAGAAGCTACAAATCATTACATATCTACTTTTAGGTTTCCCCTAGATCTTGCCAAGACGGATCATTACGATTTTCCTAGAAACTCCCAAATCCCCAAAATCATATCAAATTTGATTTGGGAAAACTCCCCAACGTATTAGTGTTAATCTTCTCTCCTTCAAACGAACCTAAAACATTTGTGGGAGAATAGGAGGTTCTCTTCCTTATGTATATGTCCCTCATGCATGGTTGTTTGGGTGTTCTCTAGCCCCAATTATTGTAGCGCATGAATCGAGACTCTAGGATCAAATCCTAAGTCCCCATTCCGTTTACTAACAACACAAAGTTAGCAAATGAGCATTTCTCCTCTCATATAGAATGATTTGGAATCCCCTAAAATTCCAACTTATCATTATATGAAAATCTTGGAGCTTAGAGCCAAAATCTAAGCTACTTCTTTCTTTCGTTTGAGACACAAAGATCAACAAGAGAATACCCTTCTTAGGCTTAGGAGTTTAAATCTAGCCTATCTCATTTGCCTAACCTATATAGGTAGATGACCTTCTCAATTTGTAGTCCCAAAACTACATATTGTACCTCTCATTCGTGATTGTTTGGAGCTTCCTCTTAGGCCCAAACACATCTTTCCATGAATGGGAGGAAATATGGAACCAACTGCCAAATTCTTTTACCTCTTTTGTTGGAACATGAAACAAACAAATGCCCTCTCATGCATGGTGGTTTGAGACTCCTCAAGTCTCTAAATATATCACTAAGTGTATCATTTAAACCTAGAATCAAATTCTAAGGTTTTCTTCTCTTTTTATTTGTTAGAATACAAAACTAGCAAATAAACTTTTTTTCTTCTTGCATATATGATGATTTGAAACTTTCAAGGGTTATAAATAAAATCATCATATGAATCATGTAATTCTAAGATCAAAATCTTAGGTTTATTTGACCTTGTTTGTTGAGACCCAAAACCAACAAACGTTTGCCTCCATATTCTTCATGCATGATACTTAGAGCATTCCCAAAGCTCTAAATATTGGATTGCATGAATCTCATAACCTTAGGATCAAAATCCTAGGTGTTTTATCTCTTGTTTGTTGAGACAAAATCAACAAAATAATCTCGATATTTCATGCATGATTATTTGGGACCTCTCAAGTCTCCAAATATAACATTGTATGAATCACTTGGAGCTTAGGGCCGAATCCTAAGCTACATCCTTCATTTGTTGAGTCACAAAGTCAACAAATGAGCGATCCTCTTCATTCACTTGGCTTCAATTAGGTGAATGATCCTCTCTTTAGATACCAAGTATTCAAAGAGACATTCAAGAAATTTTATAACTCTCAAATTACATCTCCTTCCCTTATCCTCAAGTTATGGCCTTATGGGAGAGTTTGCATCCAACAAAATCCTCTTTTTGGGTAAAAATAACTCATATCTCTGTATTTCTAATATAGGGATATTATTCTCATATCTTCCTCATTCTACTAACCCATGTTAAGTGAGTGAACCCCTTTCTTAGGGCACCTAAAAGCCCAATGAACTCTCACGATGCGTAGTGCAAATCTATGTGTCTCATTCTCATATTTGTCCAACACAAATTGGGTAGATATCCTCCTTTTTTGAACACCAATTGTTCAAAGAATTTCCTCCATGTTGCAACCCCTAAGTTACATTTCCTCCATCTTTTCCTATAAACAGAAATTATGGGAGAGCATATGAATTGCCTTCTCATTCTCCTAAATCCAAATTTAGGGGAATAATTATCCATTTTGAACACCAAATGTTCAAGGGCACTCGAGAATGTGTAATCTCTAAGTTGCACATTCTTTCCCTTCTCTACCAAACAAAAAGTGGAGAAAATCTCTCCATTCACCAAGCTTAAAAATGGGTGAATATGTGTATGTCTCTCCTTTCCAACAAGCTAAGGTTGTGGGAATTCTCCAAATTCTTCCCTCTTTCTTACAAGCCAAGATTGTAGGAAATAGTAAAGTCCTTACTCACCCTCCCAAACTCAAAATTGAGAGAATTTACATCTTCCACTTGAATATCAAACGTTCAAGGGATTTCCCTTCAACTTGCAACTCATAAGTTGTTTGTTGTCTCTCTCTTTCTACAATTCAAATATTGTAGGAAGGCAGTCTCATTCTCCCAACTTGAATTAGAAGAGTGTAGAAGAGTGTACTTTCTTCTTTGAATGATTAAATGTTCAAAGAACTTTTAAGAGTTTGCAACCCAAGTTGCATCTTATTCTCTTCCCTTCTACTATTCTAAACCCAAGTTAGGAGAGTGTACCCCTCTCTTTGAACACCAAATGTTCAAAGGGGCATTCAGAAGTTTGCAACCCATAAGTTTGCACCTTCCTTTCTCTTTCTACAATTAAAAAGAAATTGTAGAGACCCCTCTCATCCCACTAACTCAAGTTTGAGGGGTAAATGTTCCTTTCTTTTGAACACTAAAATTTTTAAAGAAATCTTTCCACCTTGCAACTTTCAAGCTGCATTTTATCCCCTCTTTCTTCTCTACAAACCCAAAAATTGTAGAGAAATTTTCACATTCCTACAAGATTCAATCATGTTCCAAATCAACTTACTTATTGAATCAAAAGCAACAAGTAGTTTCATCCCAAACATAGGATTCAAAAGTCATATCTCCCTCCATCCTTCCAACTAACTCAAGTTGGAAGGGTGCAACCCTCTATTTGAACATCAAAGTGTTCAAAGAATTTAATGAATTTGCAACTCATAAGTTGCATATTCTTTCAACTCTCCTCCAACTTCCAAATTATAGGAGATTCTCCCTCTCTTTAGCTCCAAAAGCTAGAGAGAATTCTCCAACATTTAGCCCAAAAGCTAAATATTGGATTCTCACTTTCTCTTCTTAGCTCCAAAGCTAAGGAGAATTCTTCAACATATAGCCCAAAAGCTATGTGTTGGATTCCCTTTCTCCTTTTTTTTTAGATTCGAAGCTAAAAGAAACATTCATTCCTTTTGTAGCTCCAAAAGTTAGGGGAAATTCCTCCAACATTGAGCTCAAAAGCTACAAGTTGGACATTTCTTCCTTATATCCAAATTTTAGGATGACCCTTACTATGACATACCACACAAGCCTCACCCACTTAGGTGCACAACCCCTTAGGCATACTAGGATTAGAATTTTTTTTCTTTGTGTGCGCATGTGATTGATGTTGTGGAGTGATTACCTTTTGAATTGTCTGCGTTGTGGGCACTTGCCTTTAAGTGGTTAATTTAGAAATATATACATGCTTTTTGTGCAAGTGGCCATGTCCAAGAAGGGGGCAAGTTAAATCATGATTATCATAATATTGTTTGCTTGCAGACGCTGCTTAAAAACCCCCAAGAGGCATAGCCAATAGGGTAGAAGCAGGTGCTTAGCACTCAAAGTGCTAAGACAATTTTGGGATGATATGCAATTATTATATAAACTGTTTCTAACTTTATTTTGCAGGATTGAGTCTTTTATATTTTTCAAATGTATTTGATAGAAGTAGGATGTAAAACTTATGGGGTTTGGAGCAAAAGAAGGGAGTGGAATATGAGGGATGTGCCTTTTTGGAGATGGAGCCCAAAGATCTTTTTGAAAAGCTTGAATACCCCACAAGTAGAGTCTGTAAATTTAACTTGGTTGTATAATGACAGGCAAATCAGCTGCCAAACATGTTTATAATAATTTGTACATTATTTACACTTCTGTTTTGATTTATATACAAGCATGTGTTAATTGTTTAATGGGTGCACATTAAAACAGCATGTATTTTTTCTAAGTTTCTTCTATTGCTTTGTTTGGGTATGGCCTGGACTTTGTTGCGGTAGGCTCTTAGGATAAAATAAATATTCTACCTCTTAACATGTAAATAATCTAAAAAAATTGAAATTAGGCTTCATATTTTCTAAATAAGAAACTTGCATGGTTCTCTTTCAATGAGCCTAAGTTTTCCAAAATTGAAAATAAACATGCATAGCCTAACAAGTGTCTCATGTAAAAAAGCCCTCACTTAAGGACTAGATAATAAAAATCTTTCTTTTTTGTGAGTCAGCATCTGCATACCAATCATAATTAGGCACCTTGGCCTCAAAGCCAAGTTATAAGCCCTACTTCTTAAACAAAAATAGCATTCCACTCTACATTAGCATTGAGACCAAGATACATAGTTTTAAAAGCGATTAGGAGGGTCTAGCTAGTGGTCCCTTCTAGGCGGGACAGTAAATTCAGAAGTCGGGTAGGCTATGCCTCATGTGAGGTGTAGCTTATAAGTCCCTTTTGCATTTCTTTAGACTTAGGTTCGAGGCACTACCTCTTAGTAGTCCACACCTTAACTTTAGGATCTGAGGCATTGGTTGATTCCAAATCACCCTATAAGCCATCACCTTTCGGGCAGTTCCTTCAACAAGTATTGTTGGAATGTAAGCCCCAACTTTCTAATAAAAATATCAACTTAAATCAAAATTAGATTCTTAAAATGTAAAGCCCAACATAAGATAGTTTTAGCACCTCTGAGTTTCCCTCAGAATCAAGTGCTCCTACTTCACCTCCATTGGCCCTCATTCCAAGAAATCTAATTCTAAGTTAACCTCTTTTTTCCTTGAATCTCCTAAAGGCCAAAACCTTTTAGCTAAGACTTTCATGGACTTTCAAAAATCAAATTTAGCCAACATTTAAATGACTTTCAAACAAGAAAATCACTAGTTTAATCAAAAGTCATCCCAAGCCAAAGCTTGGGATGTAATTAACCAAGGGGCTTGCCCCTGTGGGACGTCTGTACCCCAGAAATAAAATAAACCCTACTCGATCAAACATCCAGTGGGGGAATCTCTGTTTCAAATTGTAAATTTTATCATTGAGTCCATAAGGAAATGATATTTTTACCCTTCGGGGTAATATATCATCATTCTTATGCCATACTCAATCATAAAGTGTGCAATCCGTTCGATGATACAAAAATTCTCCAACAAGCCATAACAGCATTTGAGAAACTAAAGAAGGCTATGACTACGGTACCCGTCTTAGCTCTACTAGACTTCACTCAAGCCTTCATAGTGGAGACAAATGCTTCAGGATATAGATTGGGGGCAGTACTCATGCAGGATCGGCGACCATTGCCTACTTCAACCAGGTGTTGGCAGCTAGAGCCAGACTGAAATCAATCTATGAGAGGGAGTTGATGGCTATCTTTTTAGCCATCCAGAAGTGATGACCCTACCTGCTAGGTAGATATTTCATTGTCATAACATATCAGAGGAGCCTGAAATACTTGTTGGAATAGTGGATGGTGAATGAAGAGCATCAGAGATGACTGTCAAAATTGTTGGGGTATGATTTTGAAATTCAATACAGACCAAGAGGGGAGAATAAGGAGGCAGATGCCTTATCCAGATGCATGGGGGAGCTACAGACAGTGGCAGTGTCTGTTCCTTTGATGCTAGATTGGGAGGCCATTAAGGAGGAGAGCTATATAGATGAGGAGTTGGGGAAGATCAAGGCGGATTTATTGATGGAATGTGGTAGTCACCAAGGGTACTCAGTAGAGGGGGCGGGGGGGTGGGGCGGACTGTTGTATCAGGGGAGGTTTGTGATGCACAGGACCTCAATCCACATCCCAAACTTACTCCAGGAATTTCATGGAAGCGCGGTTGGGGGCCATTCAGGAGTGCAGAAGACCTACAGGATGTTAGCTGCCGAGCTTTACTAGAAGGGAATGCATAGAGATGTAGAGGAGATAGTGGCAAGGTGTGAGATCTGTCGGAGGGACAAATACCTAGCTATGTCACTAGGAAGACTATTACAGCCGTTGGCGTTACCAAAACGGGTATGGGAGGAGATATCCATGAACTTCATAGATGGGCTGCCCCATTAAGAAGGCTTCACGGTGATTTTGGTAGTGGTGAATAGTTTGAGCAAGTATGCTCATTTTATTCCCCTCCGACATCCTTACACCATGATGAAAGTGGCTTAAGCTTTCATCAAAGAGGTAGTCAGATTGCATGAGGTACCAGAGGCAATCGTGTCAGATAGAGATAAGGAATTCCTCAGTCATTTTTGGAGGGAGTTGTTTAGGTTACAGGGGATAGTTCTGAAGATGAGCACCGCTTACCACCCACAGAGAGACAGCCAAACACAATTGGTAAATAGGAACTTGGAAACCTACTTGAGATGCTTTGTGTCGGAGACACCCAAGCTGTGGGCCAAGTGGCTATCATGGGCAGAGTACTGGTACAACACCTAGTTTCAGTCAACTTCATGGATAACTCTATTCAAGGTGCTATACGGAAGGGACCCTCCTCACTTGGTGCACTTTGAGAGTAGCAGTACTCCAATTTCTTTAGTGGAGGAGTACTTGGAGGAGAGAGATCGAGTGCTAGAGGAATTGAAGAAACATCAACTGAGAGCTCAACAGATTATGAAGAAACAAGCTGATGGGCATAAGAAGGACATCCAGTTCGAAGTAGGAGAGAGGGTGTTCTTGAAGCTTCGACCATACGGATAGAAGACAATTGCCAACAGGAGAAATGAAAAGCTCGCTCCAAGATACTTTGGACCTTATATAATATTGGACAAAATTGGAGCGGTAGCATATCGACCGAAACTACCACCCACAGCGTCTATTCATATGGTTTTCCATGTGCCACAACTGAGAAGATCCATTGGAGATTATACAGCGGAGTTACCAGAAACACTTACTGAGAATTTGTAGGTGATTCTGGAACCCTTAGAGTTGATGGGGGTTTGTCAGAAAGAAGATGGAGCTAAAGAAGTGCTAATCAAGTGGAAGAATCTGCCTGACTATGATGCCACATGAGAACCATACGAGAGGGTGAAATAGCAATTTCCTAGTTTTCATCATAAGAACAAGGTGATTCTTTGGGAGGGTGGTATTGATAGGCTGATTCACCCTGAGCCGGCCCAAGAGCCGGCCCAGCGGCTCACGTCAACAGGAGGCGGAAAGGGGTCTGCCTCCTTTAATGTTGTTGCCCACATATGTGGGCCCCACTTGGAGCAATTGGGGAGGGGGATTTGGGCGGCTAGGGTGAGAGGGAAAATTTGGTTAAGGGATGTTTGAATTAGGAAATTAATTGTATTAATAGGAGGGTTTGTTTTAGGGTTAGGTTTATGCATGATTTGAGTTTCTCTTGGAGTTCTTGAGTATTTTGGCTCTAGCTTGTTTTGTCTAGAGATTTGGGAGAGAACGATCCTCCACTCGAATTGAGGATCACTTGTACCTTGATTCGTCTTTGTTTGGCTTTGATTCTCTTATTGCAATCCATCATTTTGGGGCTAATTTCGCCCGGTTTTAGCATTATTCTTGCTGTTTTCACCAATTAGTAATAGGTTTGCTTGCAAACTCAAGTATTTCCCTTAGGGTTACTTGCGAACTCAACTATTTCCTATCACCATACTAGTATGTCCCACTTTGAATGTCCCACTTTGATATCTGTGAACACATATTATTAACAGAAGGCTTCATCACTAGCTGAATAATATGACTTAAAAAGAAAATGCAAAAGGAAAATAGTGAGAGAGAGAAAATTAGTTGTATGCTAACGCAAGGCATTAATGCAAGAGCATAGCACTGGCTTTATGCCATCCTCATAACAACTCAGTCATCAGATTAGTGTTGCAAAGATCCAATAATATTGTGGCGGCACTTAGTGCTCCAGTTTAAGTAGAAGTCATGTTGGTCACTCACCTTCAACATGTCAAAGGCAACACGTCTCTTCCCACCATTTTTAGTAAAGCAGGCATGCAGCATTATCACAAAATTATAAAGACCGTGTTAATCAATTCATTCTTAACACCACAATGACGTTAAAGAACTACTTCTAAAGAACCGTATTGCTCTATAACAACCTATAGAAATGGCTGAAGCCCACATCTCCATTCTGGCTATAAATAATAAACCGTGAAGAGTCCTAAATCATTCTAAACTTTGACAATTATTAATCAATTAGCTTTTGGGAGTTTCTGAGTTAAGAATAGACCAAATCTACAATGAGCCATCAAAATGATCGAAAATGTCCATTTAAAGTTTAGAAAGAAATTAAAGATAATCAAGCTGATTTATTATTAATACACAAGTAGAGATAAACATCCAAGGAGGTTACATGGAGACATCATATAAATTTAAATTGTTCGGTAATGTGACCTACATTCATTGAGTAGAAAGGGAGGAAGTTTTTATTAGGTTTTGATAAAGAACAAAAGCATGTGAGTCTCAAAATCCCAAAAAAGGTTCTTGAAGAAGATCTAGAAGCAGTAAAAAACCAAAAAGAAGAGATATATCCAAGATAAATAGAAGATCCAAGAAAAGAGATTCATAAATTTCCTTCCGTTCCATTTTATAGTCTCAATAAAGCATGTTATAGTTAGATGAAGATTGAATAATTGGACCTTTCTATGCCGGAAGTTTCATTTCAGCAGTGGCTACGACTGAAAACAATCATATCTTTATGTTGAACTATAATCATGTATTCAACGTGCAGAGAGTTACATAATCAAGCAAACTTACTTTGAAAATTTGGTGTGATGTTAACAGAACAATACAATTTGGGCTAAATGATATATCGAATCAAATTATGAGAGGAATCAGAATCAAATAAAATCTAGCAAGATTTATACCAAACTAACAATCTATATTTTGTGACAATGAGAGTCTTTTTCATTCATAATTAAATATTATTGGCAATGAAACACAATTGGAAGAAGAGAGAAGATTAAATTAAGGAAAATCTAGCAAATGGCACTCCAGCTAATTGCACCTTTGATAGCTCAAGTCATAATAATCTTATTCTTGATTTTTTTTTTTTTTTTTTCAAGAGCATTGTTTGAAGATAATGGAGACAAACATTGAAGCCATGTCCAATGAAGTTTCCTTGTTTCTTTTTTTTCTCTTAAATTTTATTACAAAGTATGTATCAGCCCTCCTAAAAAAATTTGATAAAAGAAGCAAGTTGATTCTCAAAGCAACTTCTTTAACTAAAAAGGTTCCTTTGGTTGAAAAGAATCGACAGACTGAGATGGAAAAAAAACTTTAAATTTCCTACAATCCTGAAAGCTTTTATTGAACATGCTCTGAAAGGACGATGAGAAGGAAATCTACAACCGCCTACAGTGGGTGAAAACAAAATAAGATTTGAGAAATATAAGCATCCATAAATGGTGCCTTGGTTGATTGGACAGGCTTTCAGAGTCAATTGCATTGAATAAGTTATTCACCAACATCCCTTGAAGCTCCTAACTACTGATTGAATGTCAGGAATGATGAAATAAAGCTGGGATTAACTACGCTAGATGATCTATAATTGACTACAATGGATGATCCTTCCTTCATATTTTTGTGCCAAGCCAAATTGGATGATCACATATCTCTAACAAGGAACATAGTTGAACCTCATCAAAGAAGATGATTAATCCTTTATCAGCATGAGTCAATTGATTAACATGGTCAAGATATCTTTCATCAGAGAGATGAATTACATAAACCTGCTACGCCAAGAGGTTCGCAAGATGATCTGACATGTAGCAAAGTTGATCCGGGTAAGCATGATAGTGGACCAACTACCCAAGGCCATTAGGATTACTGTAGTGATTTCTATTGGTTTTTTATGTAATTACAAAATTAATGAAATAAAATAGATTTTTGCCATCTTATCATTTTTATTATACTTATTTCATTGATAAGAATTGTTATGTGCAATAGTGAACTTTAAACCAGAGGAACTACCTCTGCTTTGTTAGTAGAATTCAAACCATTTGCTAACCTTAACTGATAGGAACTAATCCTGCTTAGCAGCAAGAAGATTGAAACTATCACTCCTAAATAAATTCGTAGACAATTCGAAATCATAACGCAATATGATGGAATAAATTCAAGAAATACGAATAATTAAATAAAAAAATTAACAAGAATCAAATAGTTAGTCTACTAACTCCCTACAAAGAGCTGCACTACATTACCTGCAGTTCATAATAGAGCTGCATGGATATTAGGAAAAAATGTGTGTGGGCTCCAAAAATTCTTGCCCCCGCCTCTCTGCCCCTTCATTTTTTTAATCGGGTCGTCGAGAAGAGTTTTAACAATTAAGTTATGAGACAAATTTTTAGAAGGGATATTGAGTTTGTCGATAAGTCATTACCTAGAGATTTCGTCCTCATTTTGCAAGGACTTTATGATATGAGTTATGGTTACCTATAGGCGCAAAACCTTATAGTTAATTACCCCTCCTGATAACAAGAGATAACTTTCGATTAAGGCTAATCTTCAAACAAATACGAAGTATCTGGCGTATAGTAGCAGCAGGTTTGGGTATTTGAGAATTCAATATTTAAGATTGAAAATTTCACCATCTTACACTTAAAGCAGATGGTAAGGGGAATGGTGATAAGCCCAATCAAGATCCCATGGTTCCGTCATCCCGAGCCATCATGGTCACTAGCCTACTTAGTTAGAGGAGATAGTTGGCCCAACCTAATAAAAGAATCCTTGTCGACAACCATGGGTTGCTTCGTCCAAGGGTACCTAATAGACCTGGAGTGGATATTTGTCTAAGGAGATAAATTTGAATCCACCTTAGCTAAAAGAGGGCTTTGTGCCCTATAGAATATATTATATTGATTCATTACTCAATGAATTGAAGCCGTTGGAGACATATGAGTTCTAACTATGACCGTAATATAATAGTGTCATTTGTCGGCAAAACCACCCGATCAGAGGGTCTCGGTGATAGCCATTTACCTGCGGTGCCATTTAGCGGCAAAACCATCAGTGTGGTGCCATTTGATAGTGAAACCACCAATTAGAGGACACGTACCACGTCCTTGATGGCAAAAGATAGATTGAGAATGAATCATAGTGATATTCTCAACTAGACATTAGCTCTTTGTAAGCTGAAGTAGTTTTCATATTTGTCCACCTTGACAAATTGTTGCAGAGGGTGGATGGTTATTTGTGCTTTAAGTGTTTGATAATTTGTTTCAATTTTAAATATTTTAGATTTTGGTATTGGAATTTTGAATTTTCATGAACATTTGGGAGGCATTTTTAAACATTTGAGCTCCACTCCGATTGGAATTTTCTGTCAACACGCCTATCATCAGGGTATTTATGGGCAATTTCATATGATGTATTTTGCACATGCTTCAATGATATCCTCCACACTCGAGAGGTCATTTAAAATGTAGTTGTAATGTCAAACAATATGCTTGAATAAATTTCTCTGCAACATACAAATGAAGGTGAGAGGTCTTTTTGGAATGCGATAGCAATGTCGAATGACATACTCGCATAATTTATTCTGCAAGTTACGATACATGCATGTGCATCATACTGGCACGTAAAAGCAATGCACTGTTACAATAAAATGCATCTTTCGATGTATGTATGAGGGCTTTTTTTAAAATATTTGCAGCAGTGCAATGGGTATTTTTGTGATTATCAATTATAAAAAAAAACCACTGTTGATAAATGCACAATTTTTTATTTAGGAATCTCCAAACGCCTTCTTTCCACTTGTATGAGTGTTGCAGATCCGAGGGCATGGTCTTGTAGTGAACTTTCATTCAGCTTCACTTGCAAGATTTTGTATTTATAGGAAGGTTTGAAAAAGCCGTTGAACTGGGAAGATGATACATTGAGAAGGCTTGGGGACTTTTGCATGGCTTGAATTACCCCACTTTCTGGGTCATTAAAGCCCATAGGTATAATGAGTAATCTCATAATTACCTTTGCCAACGAAATGTTCGACTTCCAAGCAAATTTTGATTCAGGCCACATTTAAAACCTTTCTATCATCCATAATAGCCATATAATATCTCATTGTTTTGATATAGGCTCCATTTTCTCATTCTTCAGGAGATTAGATCTACAAGTCATCAAGTACTTGCTTAGACTAGATAAGGACACTCAAATTGCATGAAGATTTTTTTTGATAGATGAGGTATTATAATCTGGTGAAACCAAATGCTAGAATGATGCATCGTTAGGCTTCTTTGGCTTATGACGAGAGGTAGCTCCTCGAAGTAAGGGCATAATAAAATGCAAGATCATCTCCAATGTTTTAATAACATTCTTATATCTGATATGCACATATGAGCTTCTTTTGCAGCCCTTTATATAGAAATCAAGAATGGCTCCTTCCAGTCCACTGTTGTGACATTTAATTGTATATGTCTTGATGTGCATATATGACGCTAAGTTGTCAGACTTGATCTCCAGATATTTGCTCTCCATTCAAACGATACAGCATTTTTCTAGGAGTCTTAGTATTTTTTAAGAGATGTTAGAATAAGATATTTTTTTTTTCAACAGCTCATTCTTTGACTCTACCAAATCATTCATATAATCATTAAATTTATCATGCTTAGTATCATAGTTGGGACCCTCCTTTGATAACTTACCAGCAGGCTTTCTCTAAACATCAAGTTACACTTATACCCAACTGTCATTATCAGGATACTTGGAACTATCACTTGAAGGATTTAGTTATACTTAATCAACAAAATATTCAACTCCAATATGAGATGAGCGCCCTTCTATGTTCATAGGGGATCTCCTACACTCGCAACATCTCTATCATCGCTTCTTGTACGTGTCCATAGGGAACACTGTTGTATGCATTGGAAGCCTTTCATTGCCACCTGCAAGTAAGCTGCACTAAGCACATATCTTCTATTGACATCCATAAGTAGGTTGTTATAGCACAATGCGTCATCTACTATTATTTGTAAGTGGTATATATATTTGTATCCACTAGAGATTCGTCATACTTGCAATATATCAACCTATCAACTATTGTTATCAACAAATAGGTCATATCAACCGTCTTTTCTTGTATTCAAATCAGTGCATTTATCTATACTTTGATGTTGGGTGCCAGCTAAGTTATACTCATCACCAACTTTCTTATGCATGTTGGTTGGCAAGTTGTTATTCAATGCATGTTGACCTGTATGCTATATCCAATGGAAAACAAAAAAAAAAAAAAAAAAAAAAAAAAAGAGAGAAATTCAGAATCAAACCTTACCCGATGGATCCACTATTTCTGCCGAAATCCCTGCTGAAATTCCGCCGAGGAACTGTAAATTCGGCGCCGATCGCGTCTGTCTCCGCGATTCCTGCAGAAATCCCGTCGGGGAGTACTCATTTTGCGTCGTTAAATAGGAGCCGAAGGCTCTTCATCACGACGGCTTCTCCCTTCAGCTCACACACGCGAACTACTCACGATCTCCTCTCGCACGAAACTCTCTCCACGCACGACCTCTCCCACAACACCTTCACTGTCGACGCTGCTTCTCCAACTCCTTCCACGCTCTCTGCTTCCGCCCGGCTTCTCCTCCCGAAACCCCCTTGCTCCTCCCGTCCGACTCCAACAACCCGCAACTTCTGCGGGTTCGTCCGATCCAGAGAAGCCGAGAGAGAGAGAGAGAGGGAGAGAGAGAGAGAGAAAGAGAGAGATCAAACCCCTCTCATACCCGAGCCATCCTCTTCCTTCCCCGACGATCCCTTCTTTAGGATCGGAAGTGACTCCATTTTGATCGGAAGTAAGCACAGGAGCTTTTGCCGTAAAGGTAATTTCTCCCTTTCACGTGCTACTTCAGCCAAATCCAATAAATCCTCTGAACAGAGGAAAAGTGTAGAAGGGTTAGTATTGGGTTTTAACTAGTGTTAATGTTAATTGATTATAATTTTAATTATAATTATTTTTAATAAATTGTATTTATTGTATTTAATTATAATTAATTTTGATTCAATAATTATAATTAATTTTAATTAATTATAATTATTCTTAATCAAAATTAATTTTAATTAATTATTTTTAATTATTTCTAATTATTATTAATTAGTTATCATTTATTAAAGTTAATTAATATGAGTTAGTTATAATTAATTAAATTTAATTATAACTAATTATCTTTAATTAATTTTAATAAATGTAATTAATTATTTTTAATTACTTATAATTAATAAGAATAAATATAATTAATTAGAGATAATTATAATTTATTATAATTAATTAATATTTAAAAAAAAAAATGCTTCACTCTCTCTCCTAATGCTCTCTTACCTCGTGCCGACACCGACGAAAGCGAAGGTATAACACTCTAACCGTAAAACTCCGAGAACTCGTTTCAACGCATGCGTCGAGACAAAACGACCACCTATGCACGCTTTTCTTAGCGTGGTGGGAGGGAGTGCGTCCCGACGCTTGCGACGAAGCGGGTAATCACCTAATTCCTTCTTCGAAGTTCGTATCGCCTTGGAAACCCCGCCTATGCACGCTTTTCTTAGCGTGGTGGGAAGGGATCCCGGTGCGATGCGCACGACAAAGCGGGGATACCCGTAAGTACCCGCTTGCGGGGAAATAACTGCCTTGCTTACAAAATATTTTCAAAAATAAAAAATAAAAAATATATACTTTTTTACAAACAAAAAATACCCATGCACGCTTTTCTTAGCGTGGTGGGGGATCGAAAAATATTACGGCCGCGGTGTCCTCGAAAGAGGGCATCTACCATGCACGCTTTTCTTAGCGTGGTGGGAAAGGCCCAGTTTTCCGTAGTTTTCCCCTAAACGGGGGAGACGCCGGAAGGCTGCCGAAATTTCGGGTGAAAATGTTGCTACACTCGGACCCTTTTGAACTGCGAAGGACTTGTATTTGGACTTGTGGACTTGATTCAATTGACCTAAACAATATGAACTCAAATTTAAAAGAAGAAAAGAAAAAGAAGAAGAGCACATAACTTGAACATTCAAACTTTAACTTGGACTATCATTCGAACATGAATAAGGATTCATTTTGAGCTCAAACGAACTCAATGGACAAATTTGAACTTGCACATTGAACTCTCATTTGAAACTCAACTGAGCGTAATTCGAACAATGGTGGACTCGAACAAGGGGAAGAAGCTCATCTTGAGCTTGAACTATATTTCTACTCAAACTTGTGCTAGACCTTGGAATGCAAGATTGAATTTATTTTGGAACTTGAATCTGAATTGAACTACAAAAGGCTTAATCAAATTGAACCTAAATTTGAATCAAATGAGGAAGACTTGTATGTTTAGACATACATGGAATCAAGCATAGTGGACAAGAATAGAACTTGGACTTGCAAGTGGCACATTATAATTACAAAGACTTGAACTCAAAAGAGCTTGGTGAATTATGACTTGAACTTGAACATGCAAAGTTTACTACAAAAAGATATGACATGAACTCAAACTTGGACTTTACAAGATCACAGGAGATTTTGATTTGGGACTTGAGATTGAACAATTTGAGCAAGGATTTAAACTTGCTAGTTAAACATTTGGGCTTGAACTTGGTATTGAATATACCTCAAATTTGTTCAAATCAAAAGATTTTAAGCCAAAGGCATGAGAATTTGAATCTTAACTTGATAAATGTATGATCATAATGAGGTATAACTATGAGATGATAATTCTTATCATCCAAATGAGCATCAATGAGCAAATTAAAGGGGACTCAAATATATATTTGAGCATGGAATGAACATGGACTTGTGAATTTTCAACATAACTTTTATCAACATATTTTCAAACAAGGGTCAAATAGAGAAATGCAAGAGTATTTTCATGATTAACAACACAAAGTCTTCAATGAGCATTAAAGAATTTTCATTTCAATTGAGAAGTAACTTCATCATGTATGGCTCGAGCCATTTTTTTTTATATGATACCAAGGGATTTGTCACATCCAAATTGGACAATCTACAAGTAATAATATCATTATGAAGATCATGAATTACTTTGACTAGTGCAAGTAACAATGTGCTTATAAGTGACTACAAGGAGATTGTGAACTATAATAAGTTCGCTGGCAAACATGTATGAAGTGCTTAGTGATAGATGTAGCAGTGCTGTTGCAATCGATGATAAGAGACTACAAAAATGGTCCGTACTTCATAAATATAGATGCACATATATTATGTTATTTGCAAGATTTCAATAAAATATGTCCATCCTCTACAAGCAATAGGGGTGTAATAGATGTGCAAAGAATAACATGAAGAATACGACAAGCACAAGTTCTTACGACCCAAGGCAGGAGATTAGTTAGTGCACTATGACCCGCCTACAAAAATCAACAAATAGTGCACGACAGTCTACCTGTACGAAAGTAGCGAACAAGTCTATTCAAAAGCTGCTACGCCACGCCACCGGATCTGCAACATTCGTACAAGTAGACAGAAGGTGTCCACAACTATTTCAAAATACCCCTGCACGTGCACTATAAATTGTATACACATAGGTACACTAAAAGGGGTAAAAATAACTATAAAACCCGCATGGGCCCCGGCGAGCGTGTTATTGGTACACACGTGACGTCTAGGGATGCTGCGCGGGTCGATAAGTGAATTCATGTTCGAACCTGATCCTTCTATACGGATCAATAGGAGTCGACAGGGTTCGAACAATTGAACAAATATACGGTTGCGACGACCGGTATATTTATCTTAATACATTCATATTAGGCCTTCAATGCCTATAATAATGAGAATTCACTATCAAGGGCATAAAGCCTACAAAACCCGATCCTCTGTCGGCAGCCCGACAGAGTTGACAAGGTTCAATCCAAAAGAGAAATGACCCCGAACACCCCGATGATGGCCGTGTTGAATGCAGATCTCAACCGGAGGGGTTTCCAAATATTTTCAAATGTCTCCCAAAAGTCCACAAAATCCAAAAATCCAATAATCCAAAACTCCACAAAAATCCAAAAATCCCCAAAATCCAAAGCTCCACAAAAAGCCCAAATTCCAAAAATATTTAAAAATGAAATAAATCCATCAAAAACTTAAGGCAAAATCATCCGCCCTCCGCAACAGTTTGCCGAGGTGGACAGATTTAAATATAACTTCAGCTCACATAGAGTCAAATGCCTAGTCGAAAATATCACTAGGATCCATTCTCAAACAATCTCTTGCCAGTAAGGACGTGGTACGTGTCCTCTAACCGGCAGTTTCGCCGCCAAATGGCACTGCAGGTAAATGGTTATGACCCGGGGCTCTCTGAACCGAGTGGTTTTGCCGCCAAATGGCACCACAGATAGCGGTTATGGCCAGAGCCAATACGCTCCTTAATGGCGTTAAATCCTTGAGATATGAATCAATAGGATATGATCGATAGGGCACAAAGCCCTCTGTCAGCTAAGGTGGATTTGAATTTGTCCCCTTAGACAAACATTCAACCCCGGTCTACAAGGTACCCTTGGACGAAGCAACCCATGGTTGCCGACAAGGATCCTTCTGTCAGGTTGGGTCGACTACCTCCTCTGACTAAGTAGACCAGGGACCATGATGACCCGGGATGACGGAACCATGGGATCTTGATCGGGTCCATCATCCATTCCCCCACCATCTGCTTTAAATGTAGGATGGTAAAATTTCTATTTTGAATATCAAAATCTTCAAATTTCCAACTATTTCCAAACTTTCCAAATTCCCAAATCCAAACCCAATTTCCAAATCCAATTTCTACCAATATCAAAATCCAAACCCATTGCTGCTACTATATGCCAGATAACATGTATTTCTATACATATCTGATTGACGACTAGCCTTAATCGAAAGTTCTCTCTCATTATCGGGAGGGGTAATTAACTATAGGGGCTTGCGCCTATAGGAAACCAGAACTCAGATCATAAAGTCCTCACAAAATGAGGGCGAAATCTCTGGGTAGTGCCTTATCTACAAACCCATCTGCCTTCCAAAATTTACCCCGGAACTTAGTCCGTTAAAACTCCCTCGCCGAATAAGAAAGAAGAAGAGCGAGCGGAGGCCGGGGCCGAATTTTCGGAGCCCACAATGCATATTTATCCTCTCTACTTGCAAGGTGCTATTGATGTAGGCATTGTACCTTGATCACATGATCATTGCGTACGAGGGGGGATCAGTGCATATTTTTGTCATCAAATAATTATTGGATGTAGGAATGATCTAGCATTCGCTACACGTTCGCTTCCACCCATAGATGGGTTGTTGTAGCTTGATGGGTCTCCTACAGTCGCTTGCAGGTGTCCATGTTCACGATGGACTCTAGATTTCAACTTGAATATGTATTGCCACATTATGGATTCCTTGCTTGTAGATCCACCACAGTTCTCTAAATATACTTATAGGGAAGCCACTATATTTACATCATGTCCACCCACACAATTCATAGGTGGCCTAATGTATTCATTTGCAGTAACACTAGTTGTATGCAAGATGCTAGTGCTAACTGTAGGGCATTGTTGCATGTTATTCATTATTATCTTTAGATGACCTATTGCAGCCTGCTAGGCTTCTTATAGTTGCTTGCAAATGTTTATTTTTGCGGCAGACTCTTGATTTCAACTTGCAGATGATTTGCATCATGTCCACCATCATAAAATATAGGTGGCCTAATGTACTTATCAACAGTGACAAGTTGAATGCAAGATGTTGATGTTGCCTGCAAGACATTGTTGCATTCTTCATATGTGATCGTTAATGAATCACTGTATTATTATCGTTTTTGTAAATTGCCTATACGGAGGCTAACATATCTCTTAGCAATTAGGCTACATTGATCACGTGTAAACTGTATTTTGCTTTGAACTCGTGTAACATATCTTGGTTAACAAGTCAAGTCATTGCATTCATCACTTGCAAACCTCTCTTGTTTGCTAAAAGCTAGTGTATTTTATTTAGCATAAGTTGCAGGAGGTTGATCATTGCTAGGAGTTTTGTTTAACATAAGTCCCTTACCTGTGAGTGAGTTATCACGCTCATTTACAGACTCTTTGTTAATGTTCATTTGCAAGCTAATGTATCCACTGTAGATCCCCAGCTTGTTAATTTATATTTATTTGAAGGCGGTGAATTATTATTTGACCTCTGTATTTTTTTTTTTAAATTTGATTGCGCATTTTAGAATTTAAAGTTCAATTCTCTATTATTCAGTTTGATGGTCATGTTCCCTATCATTCAGCTTGAATTAGGTCCCCTGTTGTCCATTCAGTCCTTATGCATTTTAATCTGAATTTCGGTAGAATTTTGACGTATCTCCCATTTAGGAAAATTTTGGGAGTCATGGCCTTCCTATCACATCAAAAAATATGTGCATAGTCAGCATTGTGTGACACCTCAGCTGTAGTCTTCAATCATGCCACGCCAAAAAAGGCATACACATTGGTCTTTAAGGGTACCTATTTAAAAATGCATAATTGTTTCCTCGCAGGCACTGAGACACATGCATGGGTACTTAATTTTTACCCTGTCATGATAAGAAAAGCGTACACAAGTCTTACCTGTCTCATTACAAGCACTGTGATGAGTTTCCTCCGACCGCACAAAGAAAAATGTGCATGAGTGGGTGATTGCTCTCCTTGCTGCAAGCGCTGAGGGCAAGGTTTGGGCTTTGATGGATTATACCTTGGCGAGGTGATATGGGTGATACCATTGGCGTCGAGGGCAACGACGATCGAAGCATACAAACATTTTTCTCATTTTCATTATTATTATTAATTATAATTACTCATAATTAACCATAATTAATGATAATTAATTATAGTTGATGATAATTAAAATTAATAATAATTAATTATGATTAATTATAATTAATCATAATTGACAGCAATGGATTATGATTAATTATAATTAATGGTAACCAATTATAATTAATTATAATGAATTATGATTAATGATAATTAATTATAATTAATAGTAGTTAATTATAATTACTTACCATTAATTATAATTAAATATAATTAATGGTAATTAATAGTAATTACTCATAACTAATGATGACTAATTATAATTAATTATGATTAAATATAATTAATGATAATCAATTAGAACTAATCATATTTAATTACAATTAATTATAATTAATAGTAATTCATTATAATTAATGATAATTAATTTAATGATAATTAATACAATTAATGATAATCAATTATAATTAACTGGTAATTAATTATAATTAATAAGAATTAATTATAATTAAAATAATTAAATATAACTAAGTATAATTAATACAATTAATGAAATAGGGAATACTTAAAAAAAGGGATTTACCTACTTTTTAGGTTGGGGTCAGCATAATATAGAGTTCACCTAAGCTTGCCGAGAGAAAGAGATGGGTGAGGGATTCGAATCGGAAGTAGCATACGAGGGATTGAAAGTCAGGTTGGCTTCAGGCAGAGACGGAGAGAGGAGAGCAGCTCGATGTCTGTCTGCGATTGAGCTGGGGCCGACGGCTGTAGATAATGCAAAGGGTTTGGCTTTGGTAGATCTAAGTATAGGGCATAGCATAGACTCGACTTGATTGAAAGTCCAATCGGAGAAGATCGGGCACGAATCTGGTCGGTATTGGCTGGACGTGAAGCTCAGTCGGCAAGGAGTTCGACAAGTGGTTGTTGTGCCGTCTTCGACTTGCTTGTTGCAAGTTGAGGAGAAAACGAGGCTGAAGGTGTTAGAGCCAGGCATTCGCTGGGTCAAAGGTCAGGTTCGATCATGTTGTGAGAGTCATGGACTTTGACTGAGGAACAATTATTACGTCCTCCGGCCGGATACAGAGGAACATCTGGTTATAGGCAAAATCCCGCCTATACCGAGGTGTACCGAGTTTTTCCAAAAAACTCGGTACACCTTGGTATATGCGGGATTTTGCATACAACCGAATGTTCCTCTACATCCTTACACCGGACCAAATAAAAGTTCTTGGAACAATTATTACGTCCTCCGACCGGATACAGAGGAACATCCGGTTATAGGCAAAATCCCGCCTATACCGAGGTGTACCGAGTTTTTCCAAAGAACTCGGTACACCTCGGTATAGGCAGGATTTTGCCTACAACCGAATGTTCCTCTGCATCCTTACACCGGACCAAATAAAAGTTCTTGGAACAATTATTACGTCCTCCGACCGGATACAAAGGAACATCCGGTTATAGGCAAAATCCCGCCTATACCGAGGTGTACCGAGTTTTTCCAAAAAACTCGGTACACCACGGTATACAGAGGAACATTACTGAGGGAGGAAGTAGGGTGAGGGATTCGGCAAGAAGAGGCGGGTTGGAGGTTTTGAGCATAGAAAGACAAAAGCCCGAAGTCCTTCATTTCGATCTCATCTAACAAAGAGCGGAAAGCGTGCATCTCGACATGGGAAGCTCGTCATTATCATGGGGAGATCGCGTCAAGCACGTCGCTAGACGGTTGCCGAACGTCCGAACGGTACTCAGGTAATGTGAGATTTAATCCTTTGATTTTTAATTACTACTACTAATAATAATAATAATAATAATAATAATAATAATAATAAATATTATTATTATTACCGAATTATTATTATTATTATTATTAAAATGACGGGGATAAAAAATGTGCTCTTTGCCTCAATTTTTATGTGATTTTTCTTGAAATTTGTTCGCAGTCACCTTGGAAACTGAGCCAATTTTGTCACGCATTTTTTTGAGCGAAATTATAGTCATTTTTAGATGACTTGGACGTTTCGAACGCAACAGCGAAGTCTGTTATGTGATTAGACGTCATTTTGGCATCGTCGCACGTCATTTTTGGGTGTTGATGGCCGATTTTGACCAGTCTCGTCCGATTCGACTACGAGGCAAAGCCCTACATTGAGTCCTGGTTGGGTACCCATGCTCTGCATGGGCAGGCTTCTCACACCCACACCCACTCACGGTGACTTTTGAGATGCCGTAACCAGTACCCAAGCTTTGCACGAGCGGGCTTCTCACACCCATGCCCACCCATGGTGACTTTCGAGATGTCGTACCCACCAACTTTCAACACTTTTTGAATGCAGTCCTCCACAGACTGATTTCCTTAAGGCTTGTTGCGCTTTGATCTGATTGCAAACTTTCATGCCACATATCAAAATTTATCATGGTTGCAGTGCGGTTCAGTGTTACTCACTGCATAGTGAAAATTACGGTAATATACAATATACGGTGATTAGCAATGTAAATCAATTTATCCTCCGATGTTGAGTACCCACCCATACCCACCCATAAGGTCATAGGCATACCCATACCCATTAGGTATGGGTGGGGTATGTGGGCTGGTGTGGTTATGGGTACCCAATGCAAGGCTCTTCTACGAGGGGCAAGGAAAATAGATGTTTTGATCACAACGGCTCTATCCGTTAAGCGATTGAATGTTGTTTAAACATTCAAGTGACGCATCGTGCCGATGCTCGCGTCGCTAAAATCATCGGATTTGCCTCTTTTTCACTGGTATTTCAATGTAGGAGTCAACAATGCGGTGATTGTAGAAATTTCAAAAAGATTGTTGATAACCCAACCAAAATGCAATGATTGAACAACTGAAATTCACAATGATTTGATGGAATGCTACACATCATGACATTTGGATGGTAAATAGACTCCTTGATTTTTGTGAAAACACATTTTAGGATAGCAAGATGAACTATTTGTCAAGCTCATAATAAAGTAACGCTCTTTCGTTAGAGCTCCTTACAATCTCACCTCTTCACTTCCTCTTCACTTCTTACTCTGGAAACCTAACAATGGTGTCCTCTGTTACAATTGCACTCTTCAGCAACACAACAGATTTTATGGCAGCAAATCTTTTTTAAGAACACAATGAGGGTGGAATTGCAAAAAATTTGTAAGCAATACAAAATTCTGAAGAAGTATACTCAGATATTATCAAAGGAAGAAGAGATGTTGAACACCTTTCTGGAGAGTGAACTCTCTTTCTTCGCTAATTATTTTAAGAACGGATTGTCCGTATTACTGACTTAAAGAGTTTGTCAATATCTACAGAAGTTTCTAGATGGTGCCCATAGAGTTCATTCCAAATGCATTCTCTTGTTTGTTGGTTGTACTCTGACCATCAAGAATTTTATGAGCTTGTTTTAGATCAGTATGTTCAATGCTTTCAACTTCTTCACCCCTCGTCATCAAGAAAATTCAATACTAAAGGTTTTGCCAATCTCTATGTGCAGATAAATAAATACATATATGCATCGACTCTGACTCTAAGTAGATGTACTTTTTGAACAAAGCTTAACATGTCCCGGTAAAAACTTTGGTAATCTAGTTTCTTCGTATGGAAACAAGCAAAAGAATATTAAAATACTAATTTTCGAACTGATTAACGTTCCTTATTTAATAAACATCCCATATAAGACTTTCCTCTATTGAGCGGCAACAAAGCGTGTAGGTTGACATAGGTATAAGATTTTGGTGAGAATGTAGCTCAAATTGCAAAGTTAGAATCTTTATTAAAAGAGGAAGATGATAAAAGAGCAAAGACAATAGTTTTAGATGTGAGCAACTCAAAAATCACATCCATTAATGGTTCCGGTGCAAATATCTTAGTCGTTGCTTTTGAACACGGTGAAAAAATTCTTCGAAAAATGAGAACAACTTTTGCCGAAAAATATTCAAGAGGTATACCTGCAAATAGGTTGTCACAGTCATACTTGTCAAAGATGAATGACGCACAATATTAAATAATTATGAATAAAAATGTATATTAATATGAAATACCATTAAGTTGAAAGATAAATCATCGTAATAATAAAAACAACTAAAGTGATGCTTAAGTTCCCAGTACCTCAATCACTCATCCTCTTCGTCACCCTCATCATTCTTATTTTCAGTTGCAGCAATGTGAAGCCTAGATAAAGATTTCTTCTCTTTGCCTTTAATAGCTCTCGAATATTGTAGTTTTTGCATAAAAACCAATAGCTTTTACAACAATACTCATGTCAAATCTTCTTCACTAACAATTAATTCATTCTCTTAATCTAACTCAATATCTATTTTTCATATCAAACCCTCACTTGCATCATCTATATTATTCAAAGAAATAGGATTTCATCAGATAATGATGGTTGTATCTGCAAACACATACCCTATTATATTTTATATAAAATAAATATTTGAGGCGACCATGATCCATTTTACTTCTTTTTTTTCAATGAAGTTGCAATTGAAAAAACACTAAAATTACAAAATTAGAAACATTAATGAAAAAAAAATCAGTGCATACTATGTTATTGTACTTACAAGTTCAAATATATTCCAATTACGTTCACATTCAGATGAACTATAGGTCAGGCAAGGGATTCAATCTCAAAACTTTATAAGTGTAAAGCTCCTTGGCCATACACTAGTCACCAATTAGTTGGAAATAATGAAATAATTAATTTCTTGTTAATTAAATATAAAAATTTACTCGCATTAATTATAAGTTTACTCAAATTATATTATTTGGTGACCAAGTATTCCTTTGTCTCACAACTAGAGTATCAAATAGCTCTTCACCTCTATTATATACATTTAAGTCATTGCTAATTTTGTCTTCTTCATCTACATTCTCAGCCAATCTTCCAATACATGCATAAAGTTCATCAGCTATTTCCTTATCCTTTGTAATGTTAGAGCTCCTAAAAAATTTTAGAATTAAAAAATGTAAATTCTCATGTAAAGGTTGATAGAAATGCACTTCTCATCTTCTATAAATAATTTAAAATTTTTGTTCATATTTATCGTTGTTGTTAAAGATTGCAGCAACTTGTGCTTTCACCCTATCCATTGATTCTTATATATAACTCGTTGGAAGGCTTACTTTCTCCATCAACCAATCTAAGGAACTTCAATAAAAGGCCACCTACATTTAGGGAATATAAAATAACATTTGAGAATGATTGTTGTAAGATGGTTTGTTGAGTGTGCTTTGACTTTGCTTCTTTTGCATGAAGACCCAAAAAAAATTATCTCATACACAAATATTTTCTTCAAATTCAATTAGTGTTGATGAAAATTGTTGTAACTTCAAGAAAGTAGAAGTGAAAAGAGCCTCAGCAAACTTGACGAATAATCATTGATTTGTACATCTTCTCATTAAGTCAAGCAACTGAGGTCTTGAATATAAGAAACTATATACCGCTTCCACTTTCTCAAAGGATCATCTTAATCTTTGAATTCTAAAAATATATTCAATCATTAAATTAAAATAGTAAGCAGCACAAAGAAGTTCAATATATGTGTGGATAGTTTTCCATCGATAAATTTACAACAATAATATTAAATGTCATGAGAATAATTTAATAACTTAAAATAGTATACAAGTAGAAGGAAATGGAAATTTATAATGAGTGACACAAGGACATTCGAAGAAGCCTTATCAATAACCGCTTGAATTAGACTATGTGCCTCAATCTCCTCAATAAAATTGGTCAATAATTCCAACATCTTCACTCATTCTTTTAGAAATATATGACATAAATTCACTTATGAATGCAGTTGATCTCGGAAAATTCACCAAAAAATTACCTAAAATTTATTCATCATGGGATGTCCACCCATATGCCATAAAAGAACAACCACATCTAGAACATTATTCTTTATGGTGTTATACTAATTCTTGTGAGTCAAACCTCTTTTTTCAATCAAATGATCCATACCTCGTAATTGCTATAAGAGGTCTCATTCAAGGACAAAAATATCAGAATGCCTCAACTGCAACAAGGAAGCTATCATATTTAATAGCATTGACTTATATCCCAACATCATACAATCATCTACAAAATATTTAAATTGCCCTTCCTGACATTTCTTTTGTAGAAGCATCCTTCTCTTTTCAGACTTGACCACTTCTCTGGTTCACCACATCATCAGGATTTGTGATAAGATATGTATCTAATGGTCCTTTAGCCCTTACTGTTTTAAGCAAAAATGTTGATGTTAAACTTTGATTTGATGCATTAAAGTTTGTTGTCCAATATCTTTTGGATGGTCCAATACCTAGAATATCATTATCCACCATCACATCAAACTCATCACTTACGTAAATATTAATTTGTTCTTTTAACTCTTTTCAATTTCGTAAGGAACCTATATCTCATCTTTCAGAAGTTTATGAGAATTATAATAAACTCTAGTATTTATAAAACCCTAAACCAAATGTTGCATGTGACAAGCAATTCCATCCTTTTGTTATTGTCCCAAGAAAATACACGTCAAACAATTGTTATTATCTTCATTTGCCAATATTGCATATATCCATGCAAGATCCTTTTTTGTAGTTAAAACTAGATTCAAAATTTTGTTGAATAGTTATAAGCAAGCATGCATTCAAACAATTTTACTTGTTATTAGATGTGTAAATGGAATGAATATCAAATAACACAAATGTTCCATCATTTCAATTGATGAATCATAAAAGATATTTAACAAATAAATTATTGCCTTTTTTTTTTAAAAATTAAGGCATACTTATTTTTCACAATGAAACCTATTGATTGTCTCAGCATGTTGTTCACTCTTTGTAGACATGGAGTGGGAGAGGAAGACGCGAAAAAACTTTTTCATTGTTTGAAACCACCATCGTCGATATCGATAGATGCATGCCAACACGATCAACCCCAAAGGGTTTGAAGCCACCGCCACTGAGAGAGAGGGAAACTCACAATCGGCCTGCTCATCACATCTCAAAGCTATTCTCGCCTTATGGAGAGGAGATGCAATTTGCTCAAATCCATCACGAGAGGTCAAATTCATCATGGGGCAGAAAGAATGCGCGATATTTTTTACTCGTTGCTATGCCAACATAGCCTTCAAACACTTAATTCCACCACACAACTCATGACCGAATGCTTGTGCAAAGCCATGAAAATGCAAGGTTTGTAATGTTCATGGCATTTGAAGTTTTCTTACATGAGATAAAATGAGTCATCTTGGAAAATCTGTCCACAACCACCATAATGGAATCATTTCCATGTTTGGTTCGTGATAAACCCAGGACGAAATCCAAGCTAAGGTCTTCCCAAATGGATTCAAGTACTGGCATCGGCATATAGAGGCTCATATTCTGGGCTCCTCCCTTGTACATTTGACAAACCATGCAGCTATCCACTAGTTGGAAGACATCTCGTCCTAGCCGCGGCCAGAAGAAGCGCGTCTGTAAGTGACAGAGAGTGTTGTCACGTCCGACGTGTGCTGCAAGACCTCCACTGTTTGCTTCCCTTGTGAGTTATTGTCTCCAAGAGGAGACCAGAATACACAACAAGTTCATCTTAAATAGGTACCCATGTTTGATCAAATATCCATCAGCACATTGTCCTTCTTTACATAACTTCTAGAGCTATCCGAAATAAGGATCAGCTTCATACAATTCCTTAAGGCATTCTAAGCCGGCTGTTTTGGTTTGGAGTCTAGTGAGCAATGCAGTTTTTCTGTTGACAGCATCCGCCACCTTGTTGTCTTGTTCCGGTTTGTGCTTAATTGTAAAAGAGAACCTTTATAAGAACATGAGCCAGCGTGCATGCATATGGTTTATGGATTGTTGGTTGTTGATATATTGAAAAGCTTTGTTATCACTACATATAACAAAATCTTGATGCAATAAGTATGACTCCCACTGCTTAAGGGCACAGATGGCGGCATAGAGCTCTTGTTCATATGATGACCACTTCTGACGAGTGACGCACAATTTCTCACTGAAAAATGCTATTGGTCTTCCTTCTTGCAATAGGACTGCTCCGATTCCAATAGCAGAAGCATCGGTTTCAACAGTGAATACCTTGTTAAAGTTTGGAAGGGCTAGCACAGGAACGGAGCTTATCACTCTTTTGATTGCCTCAAAGCTTTGTTGTTGATCTTAGCCCCATTGAAATAGTTTAGATTTCAAGCAATCGGTCACTGGTGCCATAAGAATGCTAAATTTTTTTATGAATTTGCGGTAAAAATTTGCTTGCCCGTGAAAACTCCGAACTTCGAAGAATGATTTGGGTGGCGGCCAATCAAGAACAACATTTAACGGTCCATGTGTACACCTTCTGCGGATATGACAAATCTCAGGAAATGGACCATGGAAGTAGTAATCTCACACTTGGGAAGTTTAATGAACAGTTTTTGTTGTCTTAATACCTCAAAAAGAGTTGCTAAATGTTGTATGTGCTGGTGTCAATCATTGCTAAAGACTAAAATGTCATCAAAGTACACAATGCAGAATTTTCCTATGAATGGATACAAAACTTCAGACATCATCCTCATGAAGGTGGAGGAAGCGTTGCATAGCCCAAATGGCATGACTTTACACTTATACAGCCCATGTGGTGTCTTGAATGCTATTTTTCATTCATCTCTAGGCCTTATGCGAATCTGATGATACCTACATCCCAAATCTAGTTTGGAGAAATAGAGGAACTTGAAAGTGTATCAAGCAATTCTTCCATGCGAGGTACCGAAAATTAATATTTTACTGTTATTTTATTGATAGCTCGGCTATCAATGCACATCCTCCAATTGTCATCTTTCTTAGGCACTAACATCGCAGGCACGGCACACGGATTCAAACTAGTCTGAATAAATTGCTTCCTGAGTAAATTCTCAACCAATTCTTGCAATATGAGTTGCTCCTTGGGATTAAGCCTGTAGTGAGGCATGTTTGGCAGGGAAGCACCCAGCATCAAATCTATTTGATGCTGAATGGCTCGGACGGCGGGAGTTCTTCAGGCAGCTCCTTTGATGTGATGTATTTGTATTGCCTTAACAGTTTATCAACCTCAGTGTGTCTCTTCTTCAATATTGAATTCGGATTGGGCTCTGTTACATACAATGTGAATAAGGGGGCAGGTTCTCTCCAGCAATGAAGTAACCCAGGATCGATTACTACATGCATAGCAGCTTGTTTGGGTGATCCAGGAGTCTGTGATTTCAGTTCAGCTGAGCTGGGTAGCAAATAGAGGCGACAACCCTTCCACTCAAAGGAATAAGCATTGGCCCGATAGTCATAAATGGCACCTACATCGAACTGCCACGGTCATCCAAGTATTAGGTGACAAACATCCATATTCAAGACATCACACAAAACCTCGCATACATAGTGTTTGCCTATAGAAAAGGTTACTCGGCATGACTCGGAAACTACGATTTCCATGCATTTCTTGACCAAGCTTATTTTATAAGGGTGTAAATTTTTAGTGGTTTTTAAGTTTAGGGCTTGAACGACGGAGCGGTCAATTATATTTTCAGTACATCCATTATCAATTAAGATGTTACACACCTTGCTGGTGAAAGTGCAGCGAGTTTTGAAAATACCGTGGCATTGAGACCTTATGTTTTGCCGCGAGGCTAATAGTAATTTCTCCATGACACAGATCAATGATTCCCCTTCATCAGCTTGGAGGTCTTCGGTATCACAGTCCTTGTCGATTTCAGCCTCGGCATGCTCACTGCCTTCCTCACATTATGCAATGTATTCTTATTGTCTTTGCGAACATTCGTTTGATTTATGCTCAGGTTGGAAGCAACAAAAGCACTTCAATGTAGTTAGCTTTGCATAAGGATTTTCCTTGGCCATTGGTTTTTATTTTTGCATATTCCTGGGTTCAACATTAGCATTGCAAGGTGCATTGGGCACAGTCACGGGACTGAGGTTCTTAGATGACTTCGTTGGTGGTGCATTGCTTTTGTTGTTTGAAGCAATAGGCTCTTGCCAATGACGCCTGTTATAAATGACTTTGGACTGCCTGATTTGTTGCATTTCGATCTTCAAGGCGAAATTCACCGCTTGAGCCATCGACCAAACAAATTCAACTCAAGTCGGTCTTGAATGTTATCCTTTAAACCTCCAATATAGCATGCCACCAGTTGATTTGCGGATTCATTGAGGTTATTTCTAGCAATCAAACAGTTGAATTCTTCTGTATAGTCGCTTACAGATCTTGTCCCTTCAACACAATGCTGGTACCTCATGTCTCATGTACAATATTTGTTTAAAATCCGTAGGCAAAAATTGAGCTCTTAACAGTTGTTTCATTCTACCCCAACTTCGAACCTTCCCCATAACTTCTCACTGGCGCATTTGTATAATTTATTTCCCACCAAGCACTCACACCACCCTTCAACCTGCACGCCACATACTTCACTGATTTTTCTGGATCGATTTCCATGTATTCAAAAAAAAAAAAAAAAAAAATTCAACAACTTTTTCCCAATCCAAATAATCTTCAATATGCATATGTCCGTCAAAAAAAGGGGTGTCTAACTTAACTTTGAATTCTCCAGATGGTGTTTATAATGTGTCGGCCGTTTGTACCTTCGGTAATGCAGTGGGTATGCGTTGCCTAAATCCTCGTCTTCGCCTGACTCCATGAAGTCCGTTCGCTGGTAAGCTTGTCTGTCGTCCTCGGAATCCGACACATCTAGGGGGTTTGCATGAATGCGATTGAAGTCTTTGTTGTTAGCTAATCCATGATTCGGTAACGGCCTGTTTACGGGCATCTCTTCTCCTCGTAGTTGCTGGTGAGGTTGCCTCGTCCTGTTGAGCTTGAACTCATGACATAGCTCCACCGTCGATCATTGCAAATCTGTAGCCAACTCATCTAGCCGACGATTCACATTGTTTTGTTTTGCCCAAAGCGCCTCAAGGCTTAGAGCTCCTTCGGTCACTGGTTCCATGCCAAGATCCGCCAACTTCTCCTTCTGCTGGCTCTGATATCAACCTGATAGAACCTTTGCAGCAGCAGATGGCACCTTGCAACAATACAGCGAGAGCAACTTGCAAGACAATAGAATGCAAAGGAAAACAGGACACCAAAATACCTGGAGCAAGAAGTTCTATATTTTTCTGTATTCATGATAATCAAAAGTTGTCTAAATTGTTTAATGGAGAATGTGAGAGTTGATTAAGGATGTTTAAATTGTTCTGCTACCATCCGAAGTTAATGTGCTCGGCATCAATATTATTGCTCCTACATAAGGCAAATAGTGCACGTCATTTTGAAATAGTGTGTTGAGCCAAATAATGACGTTGGGGGTGTGCCACACTACTCTATGTGCCATTGCGAGTATCATTTTGAGTTATTGACATGTAGGGATGTAGTACTGATTGAATGCCACAATCCAAACAACTCATCAGATTTCCTTCATGTATCTCAATCCTAATAGTATAAATATTGTAGATGCCATTCATTCAGACTCAAACTAAAATATGTTGAACAAACTTGAGAATTCTTTAATGCTGGAATAACTTCACAATTAACTTTTGGAAATACTGAATACCTCTCACGATGTTGGTAGAAAAATTAAAATCAATAAGAACAAAATCCGAAAGATACTGAAGAGTTGTAGAAGATAGTTGAAAAGATGATAAATTTGACATAGATAGTGATTATTTTTTAAAAGGAACAAGTTAATCTAATGGATAAGTATATAGGTGCTGACTCTCAGGGGCTGTTTGACTCTAAGGGGCTGTTTGGAAAGGATGCCTTGGAGTAGAACCAACATGACATGATCTAAATGCCGCATGGATTTCCTTATGAATTTCAATCTGTCTGATCGAAGTGAATATTGCTGACGTCAATCGTTCGGACCCCAACTGAAATATGTTGAAGAAACTTGAGGATTCTTTCGCACTAGAATTATTTGGCAATTAACTATTGGGAGTAACGAAGGCCCCTCTTAATGTAAGTAGCAAATTTAGAATCAATAAGAACAAACTCCATAAAGTTATGAAAGAGCTGCAGAAGAATACTGAAAAGATACAGAATTTGACACAGCCAATGATCAATTTTGAAAAGGATCTAGACAAGCTAATTGATAAGCATGCCTGCGTTGAATCTAAAGGATGCCTTGGAGTAGAACCAATATTTGTTATATGAGCTTTATGAGAGCAACACTCAACTATAACAGCAAAGACGACTGGAGAAGTTACTAATGAGAAGAATGTGAAGTTGGAGAAAGAAATTGTTGAGCTCCACCTACAAAATTAGAAGTTTAACAAAAAAAAAGGAAGGAAAAAAAAAAGGAGGGTTAATGTTACGAAACGAGAAGAACCGACCAAAATGTAGAGCAGAGAAGCGAACAAAACTGTCCTGTAACGTCCAAGATACGAATCTGCGATGAACGCGCCTGCAAGCGGCAGCATCATCGCCACTCCAGACCAAGTATTCACACCGGCTGCCGCCGCCGCCGTCGATTCCTGGAGCGGCCCAGTGAGATAGGTAATAAGGTTGGAAGAAATCCCATAATACGCAAACCTTTCTGCAATCTCCACCCCTGCGACGAGGTCACAAGAATCAGAGAAACCCAAAGGTCGGCTGCGATGAGAGGAAGTTAGGTAAATGGATTGAATATCTCCTACCGATGATGAAGAGAGCAGCGGTCCACTTGCCGGACGAGGATCGGGAGGCGGGGCGGCCGCGGTGGTCGACGACGCCTACCAAGTCGACGGCGGCAGAAGGGGAAGGGGGAGAGGTGAAGGGAAGCAGAGGCGATGAGTCCATCTTGAAAGATAAGCTCCAGCGATCGTTTTAAGGAGGCAAACTGAGTTGAGCTCACTGCTTCAGGCGGCGGTCGACCTGGGCATGTAGGAGGAAGGGATGGTCTATTGGGTTTTTAGCAGTGGAAAAGCATCAGAGCTAAGTTCCTGATATATTTTCCGAGAAAAAAAAGTTCCTGCTATTTCGGAAGCTGCATCACAATTAAGATACCAATAAATCAAGTAGGGTCAAACACTCAAATGCATGAAATATATGAATAAAAATTATATGATGCTGACGTGTGAGCCATTTATGCGTGCACATACCAGATTTGAGCATGCCGATTTGTGCACATACCAGATCCAAAAAGCAGGGCCATCACAGCTTCCCAGCATCGAGTGAAGAGATTAAAGCCCAGTTTGCCTTGGTTGCCATAAAGACCATCCAAGATAAGGGTGGAGTAATCCATAGCTCATCATTGTCCATCAAAATCTTATAACCAAATGGATCTATCAGCCACCAAGATGTCCCAGCCAAAACTCTGGTAACCAAAGAATACCAGGCAGAATAGAGCAAAAAGAAGCCAACCGTGGGGCAATCCAGCAGCAACCGATCCAAACAAAAAGCCCATATATGCAGTCATAGCAAGTCCAAGAGTTTGGAAGCATTCTTCCAATTGACAACTTTCTCAAAAACAATTTTTTTTAATGATGAAAACATTAGCTAGACTGTTGGAGTAAGAGTTCCCAAATCTCATACTATTTCTTTCTTTCCATATATAATAATTGCAGCATCAAGAAATAACAAAATAGAACCTTTTAACTGGTTGGGATAAGAAATTATCCTCATCAATCCATTCAAGAAGTTGAAGAATATTATGTCTTAAAAGAAGATGCTTCGCAGTGGGAATGACCTCCAAAATGATGTCAAAAGAATAAGAACATTCAAAAAATAAATGAGAATCTGATTCAAGAAAAACATGACATAAACTACAAGTTAGTGGGACCAAGATATTCCTTTTATGCAACGCATCCGCAGTTTTCATGCCACCAACTAAGGCCAGCCAAGCAAAGCTAGAGTACCTTAAAGCATATTTCGGGTGCCAAACCAGATTGGACCATGAGCAACATGGCAAATTTGTATAATACTCATAAATATAATCAGCAAATTTACTATTGATCTGATTCCCCCATAATAAGTAATGATTAGAACCATCTAAAATGGTAATACCTTGTATGGCTTCACGAACAGGGTCAGGAATAGAGGTAGGCATAGCCCAATTAGAGCTCAAAATGAAATCCCTGATGAATGAGTTGAGGGGAGTGGCTTGTAGGACATAATGTCCATCAGAGAAATCATCTAACCTTCCATTATAACACCAATGATCTCAGTGGAGGGAGATAGGAGCATTGGCAGTGATTCGAAAGGTAAATTTATACCTAACTGTAGCAGTAGTGGAACATACCAACTTCCAGAATTTAGTAACAATGGACGGGGGAGGGCACTAAGGGGATAAATACCGAGAACTGAGCCAAGAGGAAAGAGGGGAGTTCAGGTTATACATCCTCAGGATAACTGAACAGTTGAAAGCAAAACGAATACCACTCAGAGAGGGGATACCCAATCCTCCAAATTGCTTTGGCCTACATACTTTGTCCCAAGAAACCATGTGAATTTTCTTGGAGATCCCAGGATCCCCAAAAAATAGAAATTTTGAGCATACTTTTTTAAGAAGTTTGAAGACTGTCTTAGGTAATATGGCTCCCCGTATCCAGTAGATAATAGAATTTAAAATAGTGAATTTTAAAAATTGTAGACGGCCAACAAAAGAGAGGAGGTTGGCTTTCCATCCAGAAAGTTTTTTGTAATATTGTTAGTGAGGGGCAAGAAATCAGCGAACTTTAGCCTATTAAAAGACAGAGGAATCCCCAAGTAGATTATCTTGAGACTGGTATTGTGAATAGATAAAGCTTGACAAAGGTCGTACTAGTTAAGCACATTCCTAGGGAACATAACATAGCTTTTATCTAGGTTCACATGTAGCCCAAAAAAGTTGGCAAAAGTTGTGAGGATATTAGATAAGGCGTTGTAGTTATCTATAGTAGCTCACCAAAAATGAGCACATCATCAGCATATAAGAGATGAGATAAAGTAAAGTCATCCAAGCAAATCCCTTTGAAGCCACCATTATCAAGCAGAGAGGAAAGTGCATCCATCACCAGACAAAACAAAAAAGGGCTCAGAGGGCAACCTGGCCTTAAGCTAGCAGATGATGAAAAATACCCCTCAAGAGCACCATTAATAACCACAGAAAAGTTGACATCAAAGATGCAAGCTTTAATCAAGCTAACAAAATTAGGGGGAAATCCCTTCTGTAGCATCCTAGTAATCAAAAAATCTCTAGAAACAGTATCAAAAGCTTTTCGTATATCTAGCTTAGCACAGAAATACTTGGTGCTACCTCTTTTCTTAGCAAGAGCAAGAACCTCATTAGCAAGAAGGATGGTATCTGTTGAGACCCTTGACTTAACAAAACCAGATTGATTTTGTTTAACAATCAAGGGCATGACAGGCATAAGCCTATTGGATATAATTTTTGCAATAATTTTAAAAAGAGAGTTACAGAGAGCAATAGGTCCGAAATCAGAAATATTTTCAGCATTTTTGTGCTTAGGAATAAGAGTAAGGGATGTAGCCTTTATACCAGGGGGGAGGTAACCTTTAGAGAAAAAGGATTTGACAGCTGTGCATACTAAAGGACCAACAATATGCCATCCAGTTTTATAAAAATGCGAGTTAAAACCATCCGGCCCCGAAGTAGAATTAGATTTCCCTTTAAACACAGCCTTATAAATCTCTAAATCAGAAACAGGTTGAGTGATAACCTCTAAATAGAAATCCGGAATAGTGATGCCCACAGGAAAAGACTCGACATCCAGAGAGGTGGGTGGGGGCGGATTGTACAAAGCTTGGTAATGTTGGTTGATTCCTTTAATAATATCTCTCTATCATAGTTCTAGAATTGCTTTGCCGACTCCTAATTTTAGCATATAGAAATTTGAGGTCTTCCTCACCATGCTTGAGCCAGTTTACTTTAGCACGTTGAATGACCCAAGAAGCCAGAATAATGGAGAATTGAGAGACTTTCTGATTAACTTCTTTAGAGAGGCATTAAGAGAGGTATCAGTTGGATTACCATGAATCAAATCCAAGATAATCTTTTGTTGTTGCAGAAGCTCATCAAGATAAGAGTTGATTGTGGAAGAACTTGCCCAAGATTCCTGTTTAATACAAAGTTTAACCTGCTTAAGAGAGTGGCATAAAAAGGACAGAGGGTTACCATAAATAGGATTGGAAAAGGCCTTCAGAAGAATGAACCAATACTTATCAAACTTGGTCCAGTAATTTTTAAATAAAAATCTGTGATGAGAATTGAGAATGATTCCATCTTGCAATATGAGAGGACAGTGGTCAGAGCATGAGGGACTTTGGATAGAGCAGAATGATCTGGGGAAGGCATTCATCCAAGCATTGTTGATCAAAGCCATATCAAGCTTGATATGAATAGGGTGGTCAGTTCGCTGATTGAACCAAGTATAGAAAGAGCCCACAGAATTTAGATCACTAAGGCAGTTGTCAAAAATCATGTTATTAAATTCCACAAGTGATCCATTAATTGGAGTAGAGCCTCCCAGCTTTTCAGATTCAAACCTACAACAGTTGAAGTCCCCCATAAGAACCCAAGGGGTGTTTGGTGGAGGTGCAGTATGTGAAATGAGGGTCCACATGTCCTTTCTCTCAAAACTGCAATTGGAGGTGTATATAATAGAGAGCTGGAAAAGATTAGTAGAGCCAACAGCAATGGAGCCAGAGATGAGTTGCGGGGAGATGTGATGAGGAGTGAATTGAACCTTATTAGCATTCCATCTGACCCAAATGCATTCCGAAGAACTAAGGTCAAAATTATTGCTGCTGTGTTCATTTGAAAAAACCTCATGAGCCTTTTCAAAAAAGGATTTTTTAAAGATGGTTGATGAATCCTAGTTTCCAGAATACAGATCATATCCAGCTTGAAAGAACTAATTAGACATTTACAACATAAGACTTTGTCCAAACGGTTGAAACCTCTAACATTCCAGGCTGTAATGCTCGGCAAAGACATCAAGAAAATTGGTGATAAGGGGCCTGTCATGACCCAACCCGACCGGGACGAATCCCATCGCGTTGAGTCGTGACGGATGAATCCAAGATCTAGCTTTGGAATTTATTTTCAGACTTTCTTCCAATAATCAGACATACAGAAAAATTACAGAGCTACTATAAACGTCCAAATATATAGAAAAGCTCATCCAACATTTTCTTCTTTCTTTCATCAAAATAATCATGTACATTAATGTGAATGGCTCTAAATAGAAAGTGCATAACATAATAGAAAAGCCATGACTGTACAAAAAATTAAAAGTACAAAAATACCTAATCTTAGATCAGATACTGAACTGCTAGTTCAAATCCTCCTTCCCTTTCCCAGAACCTGAAAACTATGAAGATAACCACAATGAGCTAATAGCTTAGCAAGACTTCACTAGCCAATCAAAATCTCCAGAAACTCTCATATCAAAATACTCACAAAAAATTTTAAAAATAGTTTATTCAAATAGCCGTACAAAATTCAGATAATCATATAGAAATCATATAATCAGACAGAATGCAGATATTCGTACATAACAGATAAACAAACAGACTTTAGATATTCACACTAAACAGATAAGCAGATGAAAATCAAATAACATATACATATCATATATCAAAGCACATATTCAAATCAGATTGCAAGTCATATATCAAATCATGTATCAGCTCACAAATCCCTAACACAGACAGAATCTCAAAGGATTCATGCCTATTATGCCTCCCTTCCCTGACACAGATAGAATCTCAAAGGATTTTGGCCCCTTATGCCTCCCTTTGTGCAAACCAGAACATATCAGATATATAGAATTATCATATCAAAATTCATTTTCATATTCCCTAACACAGACAAAATCCTTTGAATCTCAAAGGATTATGGCCCCTTATGCCTCCCTTCCCTAACACAGATAGAATCTCAAAGAATTCTGTCCCTTTATAACTCCCTTCTGATATCATTCAAATCACATCAAACATCAAATCATATCAGTTTCAGAGAAATCAGATTCATATAAAAAATCGTCAGAGAGAATAACGGCAGACAACAGAAATTCAACGAATCAAAATATCACAGTTTCAGGAAATTATCAAATTAACAGAGATAGTGCAAAACATCATTTTAAGACTTTCATTGTACTGAAGCAATATTTTCCAACATCCTGATAATTTTCTATTCAATAAAAACTCCGCAAAATTCAAAATACCAGGTGAAAAACTTCTAGAAAATACTCAAAATGTGCAAAAATATCATCTATACAACATACCAAAAGTTACGTGGTTAAAGTTTTACCGGTGCAAAGTTATACCCGTTTTTCGCTAACGGAAACAAAATCTTAAACGGAAAATCCGTCAAAAATCATATTTCTAAAAATTGAGAAAGGCATAATGTGCCTTACCTCGAGTAAATTAACTTCCCCAACTGCGACGACGGACGAAAACGAACCAAAGTCACCTAAAATCCAACTTTTCTTCCTCTTCCTTCATTTTCTCCTTCCTGCCCTTTCTCTCTCTTCAAAATATCTTCTTTCGGATACTTAAAGAACTCAATTTTCAGATACTTAAAGAACTCGATTCGTCCGGATGATTTCTATGGTTCGTCCATGGATGATCTCCTCGGTAGCTGATCTTACAGACGATAATTAATTTTGTCCCTGGACAGTGCCCTCGGGTTGCCTTCGTACAAACGATAATTATTTTCATCCTGGGATGATGCTCTCGGGTTGCCAATGTTTCAAATGTCCGTCCCGGATGATCCCAACTTCATCCGGACAAACCTGGAAGGAAATCTCAAATTAGACCAAAACATAAAAGAAAAGAAAAAAGAAGGCTTTCACATGGCCTTTTTGTTTTGCTTACCCTGAGTAGATTTTTTTGTCACTATTGAAAATGAAGATTGATCCTTAGCCTTACTCAATTTATTATTTATTTTAATGTTGGCTTTGCTGTCAGGAGGTCTGACCACCTCCTCCTGTGATTGTAAAATATCGAACCTGTTAGGAGAAATGACTCAAACTGATGAAGCAACAACTATAGTAGAGGGGACACGGGAGGAGCTAGAAGTGGATGTTGAAGCCTCATCCATAGGAGAGTTAAAGTTAGGGATGTTTGATTGGGCTAGTTCCAGAGCATCGGGAAGATCTGGGATGTCGGATGGTAAGGGTTGAATAGGTTTGGATGATAAAGGAGGGTTTTGGTTTAGGTTATGAGAGTGGATCAATGGAGAAGGGGAATGGGGCTCATAGTGAAGGAGCTTACCAATGCAATTGGTAGCAGGGGCTAGTGGGGAAGTGATAGGATAGGAGGAAGGAGGAATGCATAGAGTGGGAAGGGACTCCCGATTTGGATTTGAAGGAAGAAGATGAGGGAGGGGAGGGTCTTACAGGTTGGGAAGAGGGCTTTCGCATCCTAAAACGACTGCGACTACGTCCCCTCAGAGGATTAGGAGTCGTAGAAGCGAGTTCAGTCAAAGGAGGCTTGAAGGGAAAAAAGAAGATAAGTGTACAAGAGACTTACAGTGATCACATGGAGTGGGCCTCGATTTGTACTGAACCTTCAAGTTGACAACATCCCCGTCCAAAGAAACAAAAATTTCCTCTTGGTATTTAGCATTGTTATCAACCAACATACAAATGCGAGCATATGTGAGGCAAGTTTTCTTGGTAGTAAGGGCATCAGCTGCAATAGGAATACCGACCTTACTAGCAATCCTAGAAATGCCTTCAGAGTTCCAGCAAGCCAAGGGAAGGTCATGGATTTTTATCCATATTGGGACAGAGGAGAAATGTTCCCTCTTTGGTTTGAATTTAGGATGCCACTTTTGAAGTATAAACGGTTTACCCAATAAAAACCAAACTCCTCTAGACCAAACTGCTTCCAGGTCGTCGGCACAGGAAAAGCGAAATAGAAAAAAGCCTTCACTAAGGGATAACATTTGTAGCGCACCTTTTAGGTTCCACGTTTTGTTGACAGCCGCAAGAAAAGCATCATAAAATGGCCGTCGACCGATGGAGTAACCTACCAAGCAATGGAAGCAGTCTCCAGCTCCAAGAGAGAGTTTTTCCCCGGAAAAGGGAACAACATCTGGTTCAAGGGGAAAATGAGAAAGATGAAGAGCAGAAGAGTCAGATTCCTCTAGACCAAAAATAGACTTCCAGTTGCGAGCTGGAGGAGGAGAAACCCTGTCAGCAGGCACCAAAGGGGGGAAATCTGAGAGGGGGAAATTATCTATAGAGGGAAAGGAGAGAAATAAGTTTATGAGGAGATGAGGACCTCTGGCAGAGCCGAAGCAGGAAGAGAAGTAAGGGCAGTGCAAGCACAATAGGAAGGAAAAACCCTAGCTTAGATCATCGCCCTTTCGAATCTTTAAATTTGGCTAGGAGTAAAATGAACAAGGTGAAAATTTTATCAACTAAATTAAATTATACAAGTAAAATGAATGAGATGAAAATGTTATGGTTTGAGCATGTTTATTGATTATATTATACGTATAAGTATGATTTAAAAAAATTTAAAACTAGGCAAAGCCGCCCCTTTGAAGGACGACTTATGCTGACTAGGCATAGCTAAGTCAGCTAGCCGTTATCCATAGAGAAAATTAGGACCAACAAGAAGTCATCAGATTAACTGGCGACTTATATAAGCCGCCCGTTGAACTTGTGACTTACATCTATTATCTTAAAAAAAGGAAAAAAAAACTAATTATTTTGCAACATTTGATACTGAAGTAAGTCACCTGTTAAAAGGACGACTTACCTCAATGATCTTTTTAAAAAAAAAATGGAGAAAATGGTGTTTTGGTGCCATTGGATACTTAAGTATATGCACCAGGTATAATTGAAGGCATGTTACTTGAGTTATAAAGATGTGTTGTTCCATCAGGTAGTCTTGTCAGCGTCATCTTTATTATTTTTTGTCATTACATTTATGACATTTCTGATATGTTACTCAGCAATGTTTTATTTCAATATGAAATGTAGTGCAAGCCCCCCCAAGGGTTAAAGTAGTTTGAAAATATTTTATGCAACTTCTTATACAACACTTCACATTGTATTCATTGGTTATGAATTTGATTTGGATAACTCCCATGAAGCAGATGATTTAATATGGATGCATTCATTTGAAAGAGAGTTTGGAGCTACCTACTAATTAAATTCTTGAAGCGAAGGCAAAGCTAATGAATACTTTTGGTGTTGTATGTATTTTTGGAGCAAAGATAAAGATTGCACATTGTAGCATGTGCATGATGAGATTATAAAATTAAGCTGTACAGGACGGCCGATGATCTCAGAGATGTAGGACAGAGATATCTATAATAGATGTTCGAGGAGAATAGTCAGTATTGGGCTCCGTTGCACTTCCTCAAGGGCCATATTCGTGAGATCAGATGTGACATAGAAGGTTGTGTTGAGGTGATCATTAAAATGTCAACTATCGATGAATATCACTATATTCTTTATCACACGTGGTGTCATAGAGAGGATCAATTCCTGTTAGAGTCCTGCAAGACCCTAATGGGAGTTCTCATGTTCGAAGAAAAAGGAGTTTTTGAATGCAGCAGGCTGGTAGTATATTCAGCAAGAGTTTGAGTTCAACTTCAAATGCTATCCAACTTAGACATAACTCTGAGCTCACCTACGTATGATAATATGAAATGTCTAACTAAATGTTTTTGTAATGATGTTTTTGTAATTCTTTAGGTTTGTTTTATCTGCAAGTGTTAAAACCTTATTTTATTGTTATTACTGTTTGTTTTTATTATGTGTTGTAAAAGTTCTCCCATGGAGATTTGTATACATATTTGTATGGTATTGTTAGTAAGTTTTATTTATGTTGCATTGACTTTAAAGTTAGATTTTTATCAATTAAAATTTAAAACCTAAAGTCCATAGCATAACAAAAGCATAATGAAATACATGATTCATGACAGTCATCCATAATAAAAGCACAATTAAATTCATGATCCATAACAAAAGCATAATGAAATACATCATATGTAGTATAATCACAGGCTTAGCTAACGTGACCTATGTGGCATATAGGGCAATGCATCATTGTTGAGAGTGTAATGCTGCGGTGGTTAGAGAGGACTTTCATGTAACACATAATATTCCTCCACAACAATGTCATCCTTAGGTATGTCAGCTGTCTGAAAGGTGCTTGGTACAAAAGCTGGGGTGAGGTATAAAAGTAAATCTATTGGCAGATTGGTAACTGAAGATATCCTCAGAGGGCTTTTGATCAGGATACAAAGAGGATCTAATAAATCCACTATAAGGATGAGGAGAATCCTTTGTCATAGAGAGTGGTGTATCATGTCCAGTTGTATCATCAAAGTATCCTTGCTCCTCAATATGGATCTACCAACACAAGCTAAGACAAAGCTCTGCCAACATGTTTATTTCCCTCTGCTGTTGTGTATCCTCTATCAATACAATCTATAGATAAAATCTATAGATATAAAGAAAATGACATAGCAAAAGGTTAAGGAAGCATTTGCTAAGTCTCAGTGAACTTTATCTATATCGAAGGGTTGGTCATATCTAGAAGAATATGACTTGATCTCTTATCGAAAGATTTTTATCTTTGTCATCCAAAAGTTTTGATGGTATGCGGAACCCTAAATAACATCTTGCAAATTTTAGAGCAAGTTATTGTAATGGTAGAGGAATCAATGTACGATTGTTAAGACAATTTATTAGTAGCTTGTCCGACATTATATTTGTCTGGTATGCTGAACTATCCAATGGGACGATCTATACTTTCAAGGAATTATAAGGGTTGTTTTTAAAGAGGTTCATCGGTGCAAAGCATTACATCACAACTAGTGATCTCATAGTAGATAAGCTAAGCAAAAGTTTAATAGATTACATCTGAAAATGGGGGAACCTTAGTATGAGATGTGAGCCACAGTTACAAGAACAACATGCTATAGAGATCCTCCTAAAAAATATTCATGAATTTGTTTTCTATTGAAAGGCTTTATAATAAGGACTTTTGAGAAGTTATTAGTTAAAGCTTCAAACCATCAAGAGGAATTATCTTAGCTTCCATTTCTAAAAGATCATTCTCCTTTAGAGATGTGAAATTAAAACATCAGAAGATGTTGGAAAAAAATTAAAATTAGTGCATGTAGTTGACAAAGGAAAAAGTTGATATAGATTCAGGTAGAGAATCAAAGTCAACCTCCTCAATATCAATACTATAATAGATCCCAGTGATCAACATTCGAGACCCCCATCTTATCTTACTCTAGAATGGAGAAAGGAAAATTTTGATTACTTTAAGATTAAAACATACCCATTCAAAAGAAAGGTCATTAAGAAGATATTTAAATTCCTTACAAAGAAGCTAGGATTTAAGCTTCATGATTCTAAAAAACCAGATTAAGCCGGTAAGAAGGGCAACTTAATTATTATATGTATCACCGAATGCCTAGCCATGAATTGGAAGATTGCATAACTTTCAAAGAACGGCTTGAAAAAAATTATAGAGATTGAATGGTTATGATACCCAAAGAATATTTAGTGGATTTAAATCAAGGATTTGCTAAATATATAATTGGTGAGTCTTTTGTACCTTCTCCCATTTCAAAATCTGATGATAGGAGGGATGTTTCTTTATCTCTCTCTTCTAAGATAATCCTTAATAAATTATATCGTGCATCTTTCTAAGAACCCCCAAGAGCACATAATCCCATTCAAGTTAATCTGGTAGCTCATGAGGAGAAGTAAAATAAAGTTCTGACCGAATAACCTAAGGAAGTATTAGTTTGTTAAGCTTCTGAAGTCTCAAGGGAGGAGGAGAAGAATTAAATAGAGTTAGGATTTGATAAAATAGTTATTTATGCAAATAGTGAGCACATGTCTCTTAAACCATTAACTATATATTACTTTTATTTAGTCCCGCCTAGGACTAAGAAAGTAATGAAAAAGAATTCTACATACATCATGTTTACTTCTGCTGATGAATATTCGAAACAAAGTTTAAATAATGATAAAAATAATTCTCAAAAAACACCTTTAAATGATGTAGATGAACAATTCCTGAATTAATATGATAGTGTTTCCCCTGTACTTGATGTGCAAGGTGATCCTAACAACATCGAATTAGAAATTTTTTACTCATATAGTCCACCAAAAGATAATCAAATGATGATCAATGATAAATAATCAAAACCCAATGAAAATCCTTCCCTTGAATAAGTAGTACAAGTCAATCTTCTTAGTGGTAAGTTTGACATCCATGAACTGTAGCTACTAATAAAGGGAAGCAAGTTGCAGATAATCCAAAAGCTTCCAATTAACCTCAACAAGCTAAGAAAGAAAATGTGGAGAATACAACATTTCTAAAGTGGAATATAACTTGTTAGCACATCTTAGAAATTTTCTTATAAAATTGAGTATATACAATGCTTTGGATATTTCTAAAGAAATAAGGGAGGCTTTTGTCAAAGCTTTTTACTCAGACTAGAGATCTGTATGGCTCAACTAGCATTAACAATATTGAAAGAATAAGAGATATAATTCAATGATGTCCCCGGGATCACATTTTCAAAAGAATATTTGAGTTTAGAAATTGCAGATCGTAATCATCCATTGTATATTTCTTTAAACATAGACAATTTGTGGCCTTGTCGATTCAGTTGCATCAGTCAATAAAATGACTATTAAAACTCTCACATACGTAAGGGTGGATACTCGCAAACTTAGTTTTGATAATATGGTATTACAAGGATTCAACGAGAAGGGTGAGAGAGCTTTTAGTTTGATAAACCTCTTATTAGATATAGAAACCTTAAAAAAAATTTAGCCAACTTTCATATAATAAAATTTGATTCTTCTTTTAATGCTCTTCTATGTAGACCTGACTACATTAATATAGACTTGTGCCTTCTACCTTACAAATATATATATATATATATATATATATATATATATATATATATATATATATATATATATATATATATATATATATATATATATATATATATATATATATATATATAATGCTTCATATTAATTGCCTAAAAACATCTCTATTTTCTCTAAAAATTAAATCTGGCTTAAGTAGAAGCAAAAGAAAAGAAAGAAAAGAGAGAAAAAGAAGAAGAAAAAAGGAAAAAGAACAACATTCTGATCTTGAACATGACGCTTATTGGTCACCTACCCCTCCTTCACAAAGATGTTGTAGAATGACATAATGATCTAAAGGAGGTGGTCTAGGATGGCTAAACCAAATGACACAAGAAAAAGAAAAGGCAATATATGAAAATAAGGGAGCCTATAATACATATTGATTTGGAAACCAATTCAGATGAAGAGCCTTATGTGTTTGAGAAAGACCCACAAACTATAGAATATAAGAAATTTATCAATCAGTCAATGTTTAACATTTTTATAGAAAGTAATAACAATGAGGATATGGTACAAGTCACAAGGGGGGATAATTTGAATTTATCTTCCATGGGAAGGTTAAAAAGGTATGTGAAAAAAGTTACCTTAACCCCACTATTCCAAAATGATGCAAATAGGTTGGAGGTGAAAGCCTCCCTTCCTCTAGATCCAAATTATAAACCCAATACCTTTATACCTTCCACCAGTAAACCCCAAAAATTGATGTAATCTTCAATGATCCATTTATGGGTGATATTATAGAACTTCCCTTTGATTTATATTTAAATTGTGTAAATAAACTTGCTAAGAAAGGTTTAAAATCTACAAATTGGACTAGAGGCAAAGCCCAGCCATTTGAACACTTGTGGACTACAAAATATTATAAATATGCATCAAGATCATGTGTTGGCTACACTACTCTATGTTTATTTGATGATGAGGAATATTGTTTTGTTATATCAAATAATATATAGTCTGAAAGTCTCTTTCTGGTGAACATTAAAACTTTTAATGAACTCTATTTTATAAACTTTAAAAGAACTGGATAACTCTAAAGTTAGGGATGCACCTTTAAAAATTGAAGAGGAGATTAAATCTATTATTGATTCTTTAAAAGAAATAAATTTGGGGCATAAAAAAAACTCTCTTTTGATTTTCAAAAGCTCTTTGTTGAATGATGAGGTGAATAGCATGATCGAACTGCTATAAATATTCAAATATTACGTTGTTTGTAGTTATGTAGAGATGCTTGAATTATCCCATATATTGCGGTTCAGAAGTTAGCAATCCAACCAGAGATGATTTCAGTGAAAAAAGTGCATCGATGGATGCAACTCAACATCGTACATTAAGTCATAGTTGAAGTCAAGAAGTTAATCGATGCTGGATTTATTAGGGAGGAAAAATATCAAAGTTGGTTAGCTAGCATCATCCCAGTTAAGAAGAAGAATGGCTAGATATGCATTTGTATCAACTTTATAGATTTAAATAAAACTTGTCCTAAAGATGAGTTTTCACTTCCTATACCAAAATTCATGGTTGATATCATTTCTTTACATATGATATTTCCTTTAATAGATGGCTCATCTAGATACAATTAAATTAAGGTGGATCCCAAAGATGAGAATTATACAACATTCAGAATGCTGATATGGATCTACTACCACAAAGTCATGTCGTTCAGATTAAAGAGTGCTGGAGTAACTTACTACCAAAAAATAACAAGGATTTTTTATGAACTTATCCACCACCTGGTGGAGTATTATGTGGTTGATATAGTCAGTAGAAGACTAAAAAAATATGATCATTTATATGACTTGAGAATTTTTTCCAAATATCACTGCAAAATAATTTTAAGATGAATGTTTTGAAATGTACTTTTGGCATCACTTTAGGGAAATTTTTTGGTTTTGTGGTTTGAAACCACATAATCAAAATTGATCCAAATAAAATTAAATCAAGAATAGAAATACCACTACCTAAAATCATTACCTAATTGAGATTTCTCCTAGGTCGATTAGTGTATATTAGAAGATTCAGATCAAACCTTTCAGGCAAATGCTAGTTGTTTGCAATATTATGCAAGAAAGATGTACTATTTTGCTGGGATTAGAATTGCTTGAAAGAGTTCAACAGTGTAAAATATTATCTAATAAACCCTCCAGTTTTAGCTATTCTCATACCAGGAAAGTTGCTAATTCTATAAACAATAGCCTTAAGTGAATTTCTTGGTGCTTATTAGTTTAAGCCAATGAGGAAGGAAAAAAGAATGCACTTTATTATCTAAGTAGAACTTTACTTCCCCCTAAAGTAAATTATCCTTCGATCGAAAAATATTATTTAGCCTTGATATTTTTTGTACAGAAGTTAAGGCATTACATGCTTTCTCACAAACTAAATTTGATATCTAGAGTAATTACGCTATAATATTTTATAACTCAACTAACATTATCAGGAAGATTAGCTCGATGGTTAATGATTTTGTCACAGTTTAAGATTACATCCATCCCTTTACGTGCAGTGAAAGGACAGGTTATTGCAAATTTTGTAGCAACTCATCCAGTATTGTATGACTACATGATAAATGATAAACTTCTAGATGAATAAATCATGAAACTCTAATCAAATAAAAAAGTTCATATGGGAATTCTTTTTGACGGTGCTTCTTCCTGTCAATAGGGAGCATCAAATGATAATTTCCAAGGGCAAGCTAAAATTGGATAGTATTCATTGCTCTAGATAAAGATATCATGTATTAGTCTTACTGTATGTCTTAACCTTGTACGAATAAGAAAGCTGAGTATGAAGCATCAATAATTAGCTAGTTGACAATCTTAAATGAAATCGAAGAGATCAAAATATTTGGAGATTGATAACTTGTCATCAATTAGGTAGCTGGAATTTACAAAGTTTTAAAATATACTTTGATTCCATATCATTAGTATATGATACATTTTCTAAAATAGATTATAAATGTGGCATTATACAAGATTACCCATGAACAAAATTTTACAACAGTTGCCTTATCAAAGCTAGCCAAAGCTTTGGCTTGCCAAGAAGGGGATTTTACTCAGGTAGAAGTACAAGATTATCAGATCTTATCATCCATTAATTTTCAACATATAAATAAAAAATCATCAACTAAGGTGAAAATTTCTGTAGAAGTAGAAGATAAAGTGGTGGATTGAAGAAAACCCTTCCTTGAATACTTGTGAGAAAATAAGCCCCCTCTTGATAAATCTATAGATCAAATCAATAGAAATTGTTATCATATAGCTTGATTAATGACACCCTATACAGAAGGTAATTCGATCAGATGTGGTTGCGGTGCGGTGCTTAGATAAATCAAAAGTGGAGAAGATCATAAAAGAAGTGCTTTCTAGATTATATGATGTACATATCTCTAGATTAAAGATGAAGATGGAAATTAAATGAATGGGATATTACTAGACATCAATGATAGATAACTGCATGAATTTTGCATGTCGTTATCATCAATATCAAGTGTATGGTGTAGTCCTACATCAACCATCATATGTCCTACATCCAATAATTACTAACATCTATATATTACTACATCAATGATAGATGACCGCATGAAAGTTAGGATATGGATATCATCAGTCTGATAGATCTGTACATCCTCCAGAGGTCATAGATTCATACTAACATCTATATATTACTTATAAAAATGGGCAGAAGCAGTTACTTTGAGAGAAGTCAAAACACATCACATTATGAAATTATTCAAAGAAAATATCATATATAGATTTGGTGTTCCTCGTAAAATTATCTCAGATAACAGTCCTTCATTTAAAAGTACTAAGATAAATAGATTTGCTAGACATCATAAAACATAATGGAGATACTCTACCATTTATTACCCTCGAGCAAATGAATATATAGAGGCCTTCAATAAAACTTTGGTTCAAATATTAAAGAAAATCTTAGATGAAAATAAGTGTTAATGGAATGAGAAGTTGGTTGAAGCTTTATGGGCATACTGAACCACATATAGAGCTCTAGCTTAATTTATGCCACACGCTTTAGTCTTTGGTGTAGAAGCTATTATTCCTCTGGAAGTACAACTACCTTCACTTAGAGTTGTTATAAATTACAACATAACTTCATATTAGAATCCACAACTCCAATTAGAAGAACTTGAAGGTTTGGAAGAGAAACTTCTACAAGCTAAAATAATCCAAGCTCATGACAAATTGGTTCATTTGAGAACTTTTCAAGTAGGTGACTTGGTGTTAGTTCTATGAAGACCCATATTATTTTTTTTTATTTTTTTTTTATTTTTTTGAGAAAATGCATAGAACAATTTTATTAATCAACTAGGTACAAATAGATTCCTCCAACAAATCAAGAAAAGAAGGAGGAATGTTAATGTCACTAACATCTTGCCAAAAAAAATCTGAAAAGTAGCAATGTTAGCACAAACATCGGCTAACTTATTACATTCTCTTCTAGAAAAATGAAAAATAACTTGCTTATCCTTTAAGAAAATCTAAATCCTTAAGATTTAGAAATTCTTCTGAAATAAAATTGTTTTGAATAGCCTTTTAAAAAAGACGAATAACATTATTATTGTCTCCTTCAATCACAATGCCATTCACATCAAACATCCAATCTTCAACATAATTTCTCAAAGAAAGAACTGAAATTACCTCAACTTGTGCACTATCCCAATGTGTACAGCTAAATCTGAAAGCTCCAAAGAATCGCCTCTTGTAGTCTCTGAAAACACCACCAATTCCATCTTTATTGTTCGTGCTTAAAGAAGCATCAACATTACATTTAATCCAACCAGGAGGTGGAGGAAGCCAAGAGGAATGATCCAGCAAATCATGCTGATTAGCTTCCCAGTTCTCCCAAATAGGATTATTTTGAAAAGATCCAACTGCATAGCTTAGAGCATTGGCTGCAATAAAAGAGCTACTATCCTCATTATTTCAATGTATTAATTTGTTACCTGCTTTTCCAACAACAAAAAACCAATGAACAATAAAAGTTTCCAATGAGGGGATTATGTACTGAAAGTTTTTGTAAAACATTCAAGCATTCTTCCAATGAGTATGGACTGGCATTCAAAAATTCCATGCTTCAAGTTTCACACAAACTTTCTTGATCATTACATAGTTCAGAGCTATATGTTCAGCATTTTCCACACCTTCACATCCTCTCTGTCAGCCATCAAAATCAATTATTCTCCTATAATGAAGAAAGCAGTTAGATGGGATAGTATTCTTACAAAGACACCACCAAAACAATTCCACTTTTGGCCTTAATTTCAATTTTTTGTCCATATCCAATTTAAGTCTTCCATATCATCTTCCATGGTTTTTTCATAAGCTAATGCAGCCATGGATTTTCCAGAGTGCTTCACAGTGAGTTCCATACAGTCTTTTTCACGTTCAGAGTAAATTGGGACATGTTGAATAAGGTTTACTAGCTGCAGACCGAAGCATTGATTCAGCTTCTGAACATTCCATTCTCCATTCATTATAAATGCTGAAAGATTAAAGCAATCTTGATCTAAAACTGAAGTAAATGTTGGCCATTTGTCAATACATTTATCAAGGATCCATACATCACCTGTGGTATTTACCTCTTGACCGTTACAAATATTCCATCTCAATAAAGGATGTAGAAATTCAGCTCCATTCACAATAACTTTCCATGTTGAAGAGAAATGCTTCTATCCCGCCGCTCCATTCAAAAATATTATAACAATATTTAGATATTAATGTCATGTTCAAAAGGGATGATGGTTTTGTGATAAAATTAAGAGTAATTTTGGCTCTTAATGGACCAATACTGCTTAGCACCAAATGGACCCCTCTACCTCCTTTATTTTTTGATTTGCACAAAACATCCCAAGCCACATAGTGAATACCAAAGCTCACATCTTTTTTATTCCAAAGAAGATTTTTGCACATTTTATCTACTTCATTTAAAATTCTCAAAGGAACAAGAGAATGAGTAAAAATAAAGATCGACAATGAAAGAAAGGATGCATTCAGCAATATTAGCTTTCCGGCTAGATAAATAAACTTATTTCCCCACATATTCAATCTTTCAGCAGCTTTTTATGAAGACCCATATTGGCTCATATAAAATTGGTGATAAATTTGAACCTATATGGGAAAGTACATTTTCGGTAGAGGCTCTTATCAATTCACAAGTTATAAAGGAGACCATCCTATGTTGCCCATCAATGGATGATATCTTAAGAAATATTATAATAGTTGATGCATTACATTAATTTTGTAATGAAATAAATCTCAAAGTTTAAATTATCAATACTTTTTAAAATTACACAAGTGAAGAAAGTCTAGATGACAAAACTGGGTCTAAAGACCTTCTTCTTCTTAAATTCGCACATTTGAGAATTGATATCCCATTTAGGTATCCATCTTTGTTTGGGAATAAATCTCCTATTTAAAGTTTAAATTATTCTCTATGAGAATTAATATCTTGGTTAGGTTCAAAATTCACTCATGTTCGACAATCGATCTCTTGTTCAGGTATCCATCATTATTTGAGAATTAATTTCCCATTCATAGATTAAATTTTCCTCTACAAGAATCATTCTTTTGTTTAGGTTCTAAATTCACTCATTCGGGAATAGATCTCCTGTTTGAAAATTCATCTTTATCTGGGTATCAATCTCCCATTCAAAGATTAAATTTTTTTCTCCTAGAATCTATCTCTCACTTGGGTTTTAAATTTGCTTGTTCGGGAATCAATATCCCATTTTGGCATCCATCTTTATTTGAGAATTAATCTCCCATTCAATGTTTAAATTTTCTTCTCCATGAATCAATCTCTTGGTTGAGTTTTATATTCGTTCATTCAGGAATTGATCCCCCGTTTAGGTATCAATCTTTGTTTGAGAATCCATCTCCTATTAAAACAATAAAATTTTCTATACGAGAATTGATTTCTCAATTAGGTCCTAAATTTGCCCATTCTAGAATTGATCTCCCATTCTAGTATCCATATTTATTTGATAATTATTCTCTTATTCAAAGATTAAAATTTTCTCTCTAAGAATTGATCTTTTGGTTAAGTTATAAATGTACTCATTTGGGAATTGATCTCCCATTTAGGTATCCATCTTTGTTTGGGAATCAATCTACAATTCAAAGTTTAATTTTCCTCTCTAAGAATTAATCTCTTATTTGAGTTCTAAATTTGCTCGTTTGAAAATCAATCTCCCATTCAGGAATGCAACTTTATTTGTGAATTGAACTCTCATTCAATGTCTAAATTTTAATCTCCGAGAATCAATCTCTCGGCTGGGTTCTAAATTTGCTCGTTTGGGAATTTATCTCCAACTTGGGTATTCATCTTTGTTTGGAAATTGATCTCCTATTCAAAGTTTAAATTTGTCTCTCTGTGAATCGATCTCTCAATTAGGCACTACAATTGCTTGTTTGAAACTTGATTTTTTAATCAAGTATACACCAATATTCTTCTATTTATTAATTAATCTCCCATTCAGATTCAAGTTATCCATCTTTTCATACAGCCACTTCAGTAAATGGTCTAATTCAGTTAGTCACTATTTGGTCGAGGCATCATCTAATTTAAATTCATCAATCAATTTTAATTCCCAATAGCTTTCTAGATTCAGTTGATCACTTCGGTCAAGGCAAACATGCATTATTTGCTCCTTGAGTTCTTCACACCTACTTGAGGTCTCATCTGCCACAAAATCCCCGATTTTTAATCCAATGATTAATAGTCACCTAACTATCAATCATACAACCTACAATCATCTAATCTACAATATTTGAATTTCAATCACCTGCAATTAAACTACCTTTCAATCAGCAGTTAATCAACTCAGACTCATTTGAGCTATATTCATTTGATCTACTTGATCATCTTGTCTATAATCATCAACCCATAATTACCTTAATCTATGATCACTCAAATCACATTGAATTTTAATCTACCATACAATCAACATTCAATCAGACTTCAAATGTATTACGTCAAAACTCTTGGAGTACCCTCACCAATATATATATCCCCATACTCCACCTCAATAGTCAACTTGACCACTTGACTGGTCAAATAGTCAACAAAGTCTTCAAATGAGTTCAAATGGTCAATTTAGCTAAATCAAATGCTTTCCCTCCATGACCAACCATACTAATAGCTTAATCCTATTCGAAAACATTCATAAACATCATTTAAACCATCTCTAAACCTATTATTATCCCAAAACCTCCAAGTTGTCCTATCCTCCATGATAGGACAAAAATGGCTTTCTATGTCATTGTCCTTTCCTTGATTGATACTCTGCCATCTAACCACCTAAAGGACACTTGGCAAGCATCAAGGCATCCTCCAAAATGATCCTAGTCATCCCTTATATCTCTAGGGTTTGAATAAGGACAAATGAGCAAAAACATTGATTCCAAGCTACTCTCAACTCATAACCTCTTAGCTCCGAATCCTTTTTCATTTTAGATCCCATTAATCCCCTCTACACTTCCCAAGTTCAAATCCACTGTTCTAAAGTTGTTTGTGGCAGGATTTCAGCCACCCCTCACCTGAAGTTAATCCAACTCAAATATCTTTTAATGTAGAACTTTTTTGGCCGTAGCTTCTTTTAGAGTATTATTCTAGACCTTGGAACATGCAAAATGAACTATCACATAGCTTCTAAGTCCCATCCTTTTGAGGTAATGAACTAACCCTAGCTTTTAATATATAGGGTTAATTTTTTTCTTTTTAGACAAAAAAAATTATTCCCCACTCTTTGTTTGCATTTCCTTTACCTCTGTCTAAAATCTCAAGTCATTTGGTTGAGTTGATTGCAAGTTTGAGCCGTTCTTCATCATAAATCATAGAAGAACCCTAATGTATGCACTGTGTGTTATTTAAATCGTTGATCTTCATATCAACAATCAAGATCTTGTCATTCCATGTGATTTTCAAACCACGGATAGCCACCATACCACTATGCTTCCCATTAAACTATATCATAACCATTTATCAATAAAATCTGTGGATGAGCGATAAGATTTGACCTTAAAACTAAATTAATAAAAAATTTAACCTCTATTTAAAGGCTAATTTTTGCAAAATTCATAAAAATATAAACTCACCTTCAATCAGCTCTAAATCAATCCTACAATTAAAGAAAAATAAAATCTAGAGCCAACTTTGATTAAAATTTAGCATAATTAATTATCCTTTAAATAAATATTAATTGAATAAAGTCATAAAACTATATTACACTTCAAATTAATCCCTAAATTTCTAGGATTGATCTATTGGTTATCATCAACCAATATTATTAATTTCATGAATTTTGGAGTTAGTTTTCTATCAATACTAAATAACCTAAGTCTATGTAATGAAAGGGCTATTAAAATAATTTATTAAACAATCAATTTCACTTATAAATAAATAAATATAATAAATATAAATCAATTATAAAAAATAAATTTAAATAAAATTAAATAAAATTTAAAGAACATTAATTTGAATTTAAATAAAATTTTTGAATCAAATGTATAAATAATTCATTAATAATTATTTAAAAATATTTAAAAATTTAATAATTATTTAAATTTCGAAATAATTCAAATAAAACAATTATAATTAAATTTTAAATCATTCAAACCATATTAATTTAATAATTTGTTTGATTAAAATTTATTTTTGTCAAATAAATTTGATAATTAATATTAATTAAATAAATGAGGGCCTTTATGCTTCATACTTAACTCCATTTGAAGGGCATTTTACCATTTGATTTGAAGACATCTAATATATTTAAATAACCAAAAGTTCCCTATTTTTAGTGCATAACTCCTTTAGGGAAATCATTAACACATTGGATTAGGGGATCTTCAACTCATTAATGAAAAAAATCATTTGACCTTATACACCATGCTTGACTCCACTTTGAGGGCATATATATTATATTGAAGGGCCTCTTTTCTATCACTAATGAATCAAAAAAAAATCTTCAAGGGATTTATATACCTATCTATTTTATACAGGGGAAGATAGCATTGTGATTATAAGTATTAGGATTTGTAGGTTGGTGGCTTCTACACTTTGAAATTACTAACTTGCAAATTATTCAAAATTAAATGATACTTCAATATCTAAATTTAAATAATAAAATCCAAATTCATGCAAGATAAACTTTAACTAAATAATCCCTTTCAGCCTTGATGAACATACACTTTAAATACAATCAACTTGAACACTAAACTCCTATAGGATATATCAAAATCACAAAGCCTCTTTCACACACTTAGATGGTTTGCTAGGGCAACCAACTTTAGCCTGGGCTAGGCCAATGATCAGAATTGCTTGTTGGATGCTTTGCCTGGAGAGCATCTTGTGTTTATTTATTTGCTTTCACCTCTCTGGATGTCTTATTTAAATTTTTGTTGGTGCACTTAGGCTCTTTAAGGACTACATTAGAAGCATTAATTACACAACTATCCCTTCACATTTTATATCAACTGCCTAATACTTTCATATTTTTTATTTTTCTTGTAAGAATCAAAGTAGAATGTACTTAGGAAAGATGTATATTTACAATTCCTTATTAATTTATATTATATATAGATTGAGTTGTAGAGTGTCCTGAGTTGTAAAAGAGTCAAATACAACTGGTTATACATACAAATGGGGTTCCAAAAGATGATGTCCTCTCATTTGGAGGATAATCTCTTTTAAAATTCCATAGAAGATTTGAAGCTCGAACTTAAGCAGATGCATCTAATTATATACATATGCTAGGCTTAGAATTTCTCATTTATTATGGTGGAGCCTAACCACCTTACTTTCTTGTAAGTTTGAGTCTGGTTATAAATAAAAGTTCGTTAAGGATGTTAAGCCCTATAGAACTTGCTCAAGGATAATAAAGAGAGAAGTGAATTCGAAAAGAAGAATCTTTAAACCAAAACTCAAGCTAAAAACCAATATCACCACATAGAAAATCAACGATGCGGAAATTAAAGTGCGGAAGTAATAAAGAAAGAACACACCAGATTTATAGTGGTTCGGTCAAACCTTGACCTACGTCCACTCCTTGGAGGTACCCTCCAAGTATTGCACTAAAATCGTGACTCACCTTTAGCCCCCACAGCTAGGCGGAGAAGCCCTTACAAAATCACTTCCACCTTCCCTGATGCGGCGGAGTCGCCGGGTCCTTTGAAGGAGATCTTCTTCTTTGGTGAACTTACCTCAAGACAAGCCTTAAATCCGATGGTACTAAGGTGCGAGTTCGCCGGAGCAACCGTGTGGAATCCCCTCCATACTCCCTTGAGTTCCCCCCCTCACAAGATCTTCTCCCTCTAAAACTCCACCCTTTCCTCTCTCCCTTTCAAGCTCTCTCTTCAAGTTTCCCCCGCAAGAACGAAGCTACAATGGCTGCCTAAGACTCTTACAAAAGTTGCCATGCCATAGCTTAAATAGAAGCTCTCAAAACGAGCTCATTAATGCAAGTTGGTGACATTATCGTCCAGGACGATAGGCATATCGTCCTAGACGATTAGTTCAAATATGAGAAAAATCATCCTGAATATCGCCCTGAAATGAAGCTGGATGATGTCTAATCGGCCTGGACGATCTGGAGATCGTCCAGGACGATTTGACATGTAATTGCTTTCCTTAAATTCCAGAGAAATTTTGGAAAAATTGACCTGGATTGTCCTATATGATATTTTATAGTCTTGGACGATCCTCTGGATGATGTACAAAAATAGGTTATTTCTAAATAGATCTGGTGGCAGATTCTTGCTGAATTGAGCCTATCGTCCTGACCGATACAAAATCGTCCAGGACGATGTGTTTTGCATAAGGACGGCTGCTTTAATGAGGATGCCCTAATTAAGGTTTCTACTTTTGTCAGATCGTCCAGAACGATATAAATATCGTCCCAGATGATGTTACCAAAAATAGAAATCTTTTAGGGCACAACAGAAAATTTTCCAAGTTACAAACCATTAGATGCCACACCAAATTCAATAGACTCAAGAAAGGAAAAAGATTACAAACTGACACAGACCTCGTCTACCCAATATTGAGCTGGTTCCAAATTCCAGTCTGATCGTGTGGACCTGAAACGTTAGCACATAAGACAATCGTAGATAAATAAGGAATGTTTGCTATCATCAAAATCATAAACCATAGATCTGCAATAATCTCCCCCTTTCTGATGATGACAAACAATTCAATTTAAATTTTCAAAAAAAGTAATATCTCCTAATCTCCCCCTCACTAGAATAAATCCTTTTAAAAGAATAGGGGAGATAAAAATATTTTTGTTGTTTTAAATTTTTTGAAAAGAAAAAAAATGATATAAATTCAACATTACGTTCTCCTCCTTTGACATTATAAAAAAGAGAAGAGGCACAAAAAATAAAATGAACAAAAGCTAAAAGCGTTCCCTGATCTAGTGAAAAGTAAATATTCTTAAAATGAAAAAGTTACCTCTCGGTTTTAATCAAAAACTTAGTAGAATTGGATTGAAAATGCATAATCCAAAAAGGTTAGAAATTCAGAGTTTGATAATCCTAACTCAAGTTCTTTTAAAGGCTCAAAAAACTTTTAATCCAATATCCAAATCAAGGAATAAATGGGAAAAAGAAACATTAATTTTTCGAAACTCCTTTCATAAGACATATCTAATAGAAGAATAATGCACGAATTGCTGAATCAGGAACCTAGATTTTTAAGCACAAGTTTCGAACATATCAAGGATTTTCTTAAGTTTTTAGTAGTATAAGAAAAATAAGCATATTTTTTTGTGGGCTCATTTTATGCCCTTTATCACTTGAATGGCTCTTTGAGCATCTTTTGATTTTAATACACTTTGTGTATTTTTTTTTAATTTGGCGTCATTGCGCATCTTTTGGTTTGGCATCATTGGCCACTTTTTTTTTAATTATTTTTAAAAAATATGCTTTCTTTCTTATATTTTCAAAATGAAAGTAAACCCAAATTATTGACAACACGAATAACTTGATTAAGAAAATTTTATGGTGGATTCAACAATCTTGTAAAAGATTTCTATGGGATAGAAAAAATGTATGGAGATAAAAAAAATCAGTTTCAAAATCTAATTTAAAATATGATGAAGATTTTGAATCAAAAGTAAAATAACATCTTTAAGAAGAGAGAAAGAGAAACAAAATCATGAGTTCCCTTCCTCTAACTATTTTAGAGAAGTCAAACACAACTTACCAAAGATTTTAATAAAAAATAGGAAGTAGATTTTTCATTTTTAGAAAAGTGAATGTGTGTGTTGATCAGAGAAAAACTTTCACAAAAACAAAAATGTCAAAGAATAAATAAAACAAAAATACAAAATAAAAATAAAAAACATAAAAACAAAAACACAACACAAAAACACGAAAGGCTTTTAACCATTATCTCTCTCCTGGTCCGATGCTTCAGAAACTAGATCTGCCCATGATATTTTTTGCCTTTCATTATTTCCCCAGTTTAAATTTTGCTTCGCTTTGCTCTTTTCTTTCTTAGGAAGAATTTTTAAATTAGGGCACTGATTTTTCATATGTCCAGGCTTCCTGCATCGAAATCAAATAACGTCAGAAGAAATATGGACATTCTTACCACTTTTACCTTTTTTCCACTTTTGCTTATGATTTGGTGAGCTTTATGATTTGCTTGACAAGTCATTGCATTTGTCACCAACTAAGAAATCTTTTTCCGTATCTTCAATTTTTAGAACAATCGTTTCACCTGCTTCCAAAAGTCTTTGACCCAAACCTTGCTCGTAGGAAATGAGTGAGATAATCAAATTATCAATAGAATAATCATTCAAATCTTTTGATTCACAAATAGCAATAACTTTGGCATCAAATTTTTCAAGTAAACAACGAAGAATTTTGTTAACTTTTTCAAAATTTAAAAAGTCTTTCCTAAAGCATGCAATGATGTCACAATTTGAATAAACCTAGTATACATGTCTAAGATCGTCTCATAAGGTTTCATGGAAAATAGTTCAAAATCATGCATTAACATATTCAACTTGGATTGCTTGATTTCACTAGTGCCTTCGTATATGCTGTCTAGTTTATCCCAAATTTTCTTACCAGTAGTGCACGTGGATACTAACATAAAATCTTCAGAATTTAAAGCACAAAAAAAGAAATTTAAAGATTTTGCATTCAATTGAGCATCGATTCTTCTTCTCTAATCCATTGACTAAAAGGAATGTTAGTTTTAATTACATTAATAATACGTGACGGTGATGAATAACCAGTTAAAATCATATGCCACATACAAAAATCTATCGATTGCAAGAAAATAGACATGCGAGTTTTCCAAAAATCAAATGATATATTTTCAAATAAAGGAGGTCTGGTGATTGAATAACCTTCCGCAACATTACGATTAACCATGGATTGAAAAATTCAAAAAGCTTTTAAAAACTTATTTTATGAATTCTGCTCTGATACCCCTTGAAAGTTTGTTAGGGATGTTAAGCCCCATAAAACTGGTATAAGGTTAACAAAGAGAGAAGTGAATTCAAAAAGAAGAATCTTTAAACCAAAACTCAAGCTAAAAACCAATATCACCACATAGAAATCAATGATGCGGAAATTAAAGTGCGGAAGTAATAAAGAAAGAATACACATGATTTATAGTGGTTCAGTCAAACCTTGACCTACGTCCACTCCTTGGAGGCACCCTCAAAGCATTGCACTAAAATCCTGACTCTCCTTTAGCCCCCACAGCTAGGTGGAAAAGCCCTTACAAAATCACTTCCACCTTCCCCAGTGCGGTGGAGTCACCGGGTCCTTTGACACCCAGGAGATCTTCTTCTTTGGTGAACTTACCTCGAGACAAGCCTTGAATCCGATGGTACTAAGGTGCGAGTTCGCTGGAGCAACCGTGCGGAATCCCCTCCACACTCCCTTGAGTTCCCCCCCTCACAGGATCTTCTCCATCTCAAACTCCAACCTTTCCTCTCTCCCTTTCAAGCTCTCTCTTCAAGTTTCCCCCATAAGAACAAAGCTACAATGGCTGTCAAAGACTCTTACAAAAGTTGCCATGCCATATCTTAAATAGAAGCTCTCAAAATGAGCTCATTAATGCAAGTTGCCGACAATATCGTCTAGGACGATAGGCATATCGTCCTGGCCGATTAGTTCAAATATGAGAAAAATCATCCTAAATATTGCCCTGAAATGAAGCTGGACGATGTCTAATCGGCCCGGACGATCTGGAGATCGTCCAGGATGATTTGACCATGTAATTTCTTTCCTTAAATTCTAGAGAAATTTTGGAAAAATTGACCTGGATCATCCTGGACGATATTTTATAGTCCTGGACGATCCTCTGGACAATGTCCAAAAATAGGTTATTTCTAAATAAATCTGGTGGCAAATTCTTGCTGAATTGAGTCTATCGTCCTGGCTGATACAAAATCGTCCAGGACGATGTGTTTTGCATAATGACGGCTGCTTTAATGAGGATGCCCTAATTAGGGTTTCTACTTTTGTCAGATGGTCCAGGATGATATAAATATCGTCCCGGACGATGTTACCAAAAATAGAAATCTTTTAGGGCACAACAGAAAATCTTCCAAGTTACAAACCATTAGATGCCACACCAAATACAACAGACTCAAAAAAGGAAAAAGATTACAAACTGACACAGATATTATCTACCCAATCTTGAGCTGGTTCCAAATTGCAGTCTGATCGTGTGGACCTGAAACGTTAGCACATAAGGCAATCATAGAGAAATAAGGAATGTTTGCTGTTAAGATAGTTGCTATTTGCATGCTTTACATTTTTGCAACTTGTATAATTTTGATGATTCTAAACATTATTGTTCAAATGTGTAGTTATCTCCTAACAATTTTAGAAGATTTGTATTTACACTTGTGTGTACTAACATTTCAGAAAAATCGAACTCCAGACTATGAAAACTTCAAATCAAATTCAATATGAGATACTTTGTGAATTTGAAGCTTGTACTTTTCTTTGAATTAAATTTGAAAGGGAGTGATTGTAAATGAGTGAATAAAAACATACACATACACATAAGGAGATCATATAAAATTTATACTAATCGTACGGGACGATATCAGATCGTACGGGACGATCAGACAATTATCTCCTATTGAGCACATGGAACGAATAGGATCTGGCTTGAAAAATTTTTTAAGTCCTATTCTTCCGGGACGAAATTAAATATCGTCCGGGACGAAATTAAATATCGTCCGGGACGAAATTAAATATCGTCCGGGACGAAATTAAATATCGTCCGGGACGAAATTAAATATTGCCCGGGACGATCTGGTCTCTGTAAAATTTTCGTCAAGATGAAATTAATTATCATCAGAAAACGAGTTGCTCTCGGTAAAATTTTCGTCCAGACGAAATTAATTATCGTCTAGGACGATCTGGTCTCTATAAAATTTTTGTCTATATGAAATTAATTATCGTCAGAAAATGAGTTGCTCTCTGTAAAATTATCGTCCAGGATGATCTGGTCTCTGTAAAAATTTCGTCCGGACGAACCAATTTTTGTCCAGACGATACAACCGACTTATGACAGTTTTTCTGCATTTTCTAGAACCGACATAGTAATAACCGTTCGTACGGGATGATAAGCTTGTACGAAGACATTTCGTACACATATACAAATAGGGTCATTTCAAAGCTTTTAAGTAATATCGTCCAGGACGATCCACGATCGTACGGGATGATCCACTGCGTACAGAATTGAATACTTGCAGTTTTTGGGCGGTTTTTCTTGTCTTTTGTATATATAGTCCAAATTAAACTGTCACCCAATCTTTTTGTCATTTGATCTTCGTGCCTTTTGAGAGAATAGCCAAGGAGAGAGTGTAAGAGTGCATTCAAAGGAGGATTCCTAACACTGGAGCGTGAAGGCTTCACTTGGAGTTTAAAGGTAAGAATCTATACTTGTGAATTGGGATTACTTCACTCATTTCTTTCTTCCTTCTAGATTCTTGTGAGAAGATATATCAAGGAGATCCGGTTAGCTGCCGACACTTGGAGAGTGTGAACAGCCGAAGGGTTCGCTGCCTATACTTGGAGACTGTGAACAGCCGAAGGGTTCTCTGCCCACACTAGGAGAGTGTGAAAGGTCGAAGGGTTCTCTTCCCACACTAGGAGAGTGTGAAAGGACGAAGGGTTCTCTGCCCACACTAGGAGAGTGTGAAAGGACGAAGGGTTCTCTACCCACACTAGGAGAGTGTGAAAGGACGGACGGTTCTCTGCCTACACTGGGAATTTTGTAAAAGGACGACGGTTCTCTGCCGTACCGGGTAGTGGTGAAAAGAGTGTTTTGTAAAGGCTTCTCCGCCTTGCTGTGGGTGCAAAAGGAGAGTCACTATTGGTATTAGTGCAATACTCAGAGCGTGCCTCTAGGGAGTGGATGTAAGTCTGGTTTAGACCGAACCACTATAAATCTGGTGTCATTTACTTTACTGTTTTTATTTTTCCGCATTTTATTTTTAGCTTTAAAAACTCTGTGGTTGAAAAACGCTTTCTACAAAAACTTAAAAGAAAAATTTTCATTTCGGTTCAACTCATTTTAAAGAGGGATTTAAATTTTTAAACTACCAATTCCCCCCCCCCCCCCCTCTTGGTAGCCTTGGGACATTAACTTAGGTCTAACAACCTATTTACTAGACTCAACAAGTGGTATCAGAGCATCGTTTCAAAATTATAAGTTTGAACTACTTTTTTATTAACGTAGATGGCTACATTTGGAAACGGAAACACACCTGAGGGTTACTCTATTACTAGACCTCCACTGTTTGACAATATTCCTTTTGTTTTTTTGAAAACATGCATGTCTACTTTCTTACAGTCACTTGATTATCGTATGTGGATTCTAGTCCAGGAAGGTTACACAAAACCAACTAGATTAGTTGATGGAGTTAGGGTAGAAACACCTTTTGCAGATTGAACTATAGAAGAACGTGACTTAACACAATTAAATGCCAAATGTCTAAATAGTTTCTTTTGTGCTTTAAAATATGAAGACTACATACGGGTTTCCACTTGCAAAAGCAGAAAGGATATATGGGATAGACTTTGTATAACTTATGAAGGGACAAATGAGGTTAAGCAATCAAGACTCAATATCTTGTTACATGACTATGAATTGTTTCGCATGAAACCTAATGAATCTATTTCTGACATGTACACAAGATTCACACAAATTGTCACTTCTTTGCATGCACTTGGTAGGGAATTAACTAATGCTGAAATGGTTAATAAGATTCTTCGATGTTTACCTACTGCTTATGATGCTAAAATTACTGCAATTACAGAGTCTAAAGATCTTAACATTTACTCTATTGATAATCTTCTTGGTTCACTCATTGCTTATGAGCAAGGAGTAAGTCAAAGAAAGATTGATGTAGGTGAACCTCAAAAGGAGAAGAATATTGTACTAAAGGTGGAAGAGTCAGAGAGTGAACACTCACAACCTGAAGATGAAGACGATATTACATTGATGACTAGACAATTCATAAGCTTTTTAAAGAGGAAGCAGAAGAGACGCCAGCAATGGAATAGAGGTAAGTTTAACAGAAATGACAAGGTTTCTAATGAAGTGATTTGTTATGAATGCAGGAAATCAGGTCATATCAAGACTGATTTCCCAAAACTCAAAGACACTCCTAGCAAGGAGAAGGTAGAGGAGAAATCAAATGTAAAGAAGGGCAAGAAGAAGTTTCAAAGAGCTTTTTGGGCGGACTCAGCTTCAGACTCATCTGAGACTGAAAAAGAAGAAGAAGTCACCAACCTTTGCTTGATGGCAGACAATGTTGATCAATCAGATCAAGAAGAGGTATGTGACTTAACCTATGATGAATTGTTTAAAGTTTCTGAACACATGCATGATGCATATATGAAAATGAAAGAGATGCATGCTAGTATAAGTTTTGAATTAGAAGAGTTTAAGAAGGAACATGAAATCCTTAGGAAATATCATGCATTAATAGATACCAACCACATGAAACTTCTTGACGAATATGATGACTTGAATAAGAATTTTGTGAATCTAAAATCATCCTATGCTGATCTTGAAAGAGATTTTAAAAAATTTAAGGATGAATCTAAGAGAAAAACATATCGAATCAGTTATACAAATCGAGTCTTGGAAGAAATGAATTCATTTTATAAATTGACAATAAGAGCTCTTGAGGATAATAGGATACCCCCCAAAATTGAAAATTTTACAAATCCTAAATATATGGAATCCCTTAGAAAACAAACAAATGGATGAAAACTTAGGAATACTTTTCCTAATGGTAAATGTAATAATTGTGGATTTTTGAGACATATAGCTCACACATGTACTTTGAAGATAAAAACTTATTTGGTGTGGAGACCTAAGATGCATAAACCTAGACATATCATACATGCATCTGATTATAAATTGCTAAAAGGTGAACCCAAACTTGTTTGGGTTCCTAGGTCTAACATTTGAGAGTTTTTGCAGGATTGCTCTTACACAAGACCTCATGGAAGAATATGGTACCTGGACAGTGGATGTTCAAAGCATATGACTGGAGATAAAGCTCAATTCATAACGCTGGAAGCCAGGAGTGGAGGCAAGGTTACACTTGGAGATAATACCACAAAGAAAGTGGATGGATCAGGTATGATTGGAAATTTGAAAAACTTTTTCATAGACAATGTGTTATTAGTTGAAGGCTTAAAGCATAATTTGTTAAGTATAAGTCAGCTATGTGATAAGGGATATAATGTTAAATTTTTACCTACTAACTGCATATTAAGCCTAAATGGGAAAAATGTTTTAAATGGTAAAAGGGTAAACAATGTTTACATGCTAGATTTGAATTGTATTCAATCTCCAACTGCTTTTGTTTGAAAACTGTTTTTGATGAATCATGGCTTTGGCATAGGAGACTTTATCATTCTAGTATGAAAAACCTTAGGAGAATTACCCAAAAGAACTTAGTGAGAGGTATACCAAAACTAGACTTTACTAAGGACCACCTTTGTGATGCATGTCAATTAGGAAAACAAGTGAAGTCCTCTTTTAAGTCTAATAAGGATTTTAGAACTAGTAAACCATTGTAAATTCTTCAAATTGATCTTTTGGACCAGTAGGAACTGTAAGTATAGGAGAGAAGGTATACGGATTTGTTATTGTGGATGATTTCTCAAGATTCACTTGGGTTAGATTTCTTTTTCATAAGAGTGAATTGTTTGAGGAATTCAGAAAATTTTCAACTTGGATTCAAAGAAAACTATGGATTGAAATAATTTCTATACAAAGTGATCATGGAGGAGAATTTGAAAATGAAAGATTTAAAAATTTTTGTAAAGAAAAAGGGATTGATCACAATTTTTCTGCACCTAGAACCCCTCAACAAAATGGGATAGTTGAAAGGAAAAACAGAACATTAATTGAAGCTGCCCGAGAAATGTTGGCAGAATACTCACTTCCTAGATATTTTTGGGCTGAGGCGGTTAGCACTACATACTATGTTCTGAATAGGGTGAATGTGAGATCAAATTTAAATAAAACACCCTATGAGTTGCTAAAAGGTAGAACACCTAATTTGTCTCATTTGCATGTTTTTGGTTGCAAGGTGTTCATTCATAATAATGAAAAATCTGCCTTAGGAAAATTTGATCCAAAATCAGATGAAGGAATCTTTGTTGGATATTCAAGTGTTGGAAAATCTTATAGGGTATTCAACAAAAGAACTTTAGTCATTGAAGAAACCACACATGTTGTATTTGATGAATCTGGAAATTTAGAAGAGCCAAATGTTTTTAAAGATGAGATTGAAGAAAACTCCCAAATGATTGATAGATTAAATTTGGAAGAAAATGTGAAAGAGAATTTGGAAAGAGAAAACCCTTTGCCTAGAGATTTAAGATTTTCTAAAAATCACCCAAGAGAATTGATTATAGGTGAACCTATGAGGGTGTTAGAACTAGACGTGGATTAAACAAAGAAGTCAATCATTCAGCCTTTATTTCAACAATAGAACCCACTAATATTGATCAAGCACTTTCTGATGAATTTTGGATATTGGCCATGCAAGAAGAGTTGAATCAATTAGTAAGAAATAAAGTTTGGGAATTAACTTCAAGGCCAAAAGATCAAAGTATTGTTGGAACCAAGTGGGTGTTCAAAAATAAAATGAATGAATCAGGAGTAGTCATTAGAAATAAGGCTAGATTAGTTGCTAAGGGGTATAATCAAATTGAAGGAATTGATTTTGAGGAGACTTTTGCCCCTGTAGCTAGACTTGAAGCAATTAGGGTTTTACTTTCCTTTGTCTGTTTTAAAGGTTTTAAATTGTTTGAAATGGGGTAATTGAAAAAGATGTTTTTGTAGAACAACCTCCAGGTTTTGAAAATTCTAAATACCCAAATCATATTTTCAAGTTAAAAAAGGCATTATATGGATTGAAACAGGCACCTAGGGCTTGGTATGAGAGGTTGAGCACCTTCCTACTTGATAGATCTTTTGAAAAAGGAAGTGTGAATACAACTCTCTTTTTAAAGAAATTTGAAAAAGATATACTCATTGTTCAAATTTATGTGGATGATATCATTTTTGGATCTTCAAATAAAAATGTTTGTGATGATTTTTCTAAAACAATGAGTAGTGAATTTTAAATGAGTCTAATGGGAGATTTAAATTACTTTCTAAGTTTTAGCATTAAGCAACTTGAGGAGGATACATTTCTTAGTCAAACTAAATATATTAAGGACATCCTCAAAAAATATAAAATGGATAATGCTAAACCTATTAGTACACCAATGAGTTCCTCAGTTCAGTTGGATAAGGACCTTAAGGGAAAATCTGTTGATCAAAAGAAATTTAGAGGGATAATTGGATCTTTACTTTACATGACTGATAGCCGACCAAATATTATGTTCAGTGTTTGCTTATGTGTTAGATTTAAATCAGATCCAAAAGAATCACATTTGACAGTAGTGAAAAGGATTTTAAGATACTTACTACGAACTCAAAACTTAGGAATTTGGTATCCTAAGTTTAGCTCTTCATTTGAAATTATTGGTTATTCAGATTCTGAATTTGCAGGATGTAGAGTGGATAGGAAAAGCACTTCTGGAACATGTCAATTCATTAGTTTCTTGGTCCAGTAGAAAATAACATTCAGTGGCCCTATCTACTACAAAAGCAGAATACATTGCATTAGGAAGTTGTGTGGTACAAGTACTTTGGTTAAAACAACAGTTGATTGATTTAGGATTAATTATAGGCACTATTCCAATTTATTGTGACAATACTAGTGCTATTTGCATTTCCAAAAATCATATTCAACATTCTAGAACCAAACACATTGATATAAGGCATCATTTCATAAGGGATCATGTATCCAAGGGAGAAATTGAACTTACTCATGTTTCAACTGAAAATCAACTTGCAGACATTTTTACAAAACCTTTAGCCTTTGATACCTTCAGTACATTAGAACAAGGCTTGGTGTTATTGATTTGAATGCTTAAATAAAAATATTTTTGCAACATTGATATTTATGTTTTCGTAGTTTATTTTTCTTTATTTTGTTTTTGTGATTTTTGTCTTTTTTTTAGTGATTTTATTTTAGAGTCTGTGGATTTGTCATTGTTTTCTGTGATTTGTATGTTTAGTTTGTTTTTGTATGATAAAAATTCAAAAATCCAAAAATTTGTGGAGATCGTCCGAGACGAAATTTTTCGTACTGAACGATGTGTGTAAAATTAAGTTTGCATGATATGAAACGTTTTGAGAACAGTATTTAATGTAGTTCGTCTGTACGATCTGATGATCGTCCAGGACGAAATTTTTTTTTTAAACGTCGGGACGATTGAATGCAGCGGTTGAGTGGATAAGACAGTTTTAATTGTGAAGTTCGTATGTACGAACTTTTTGTTCGTCCAGACAAACAGACGTCGATTCATATTAGGGGACGGTTTTCAACTGACATTAAAACGAAATTACTTGTGATCGTCTGTACGAAAATATTTCATCTGTACGATCGGTCAAGTCAAAAAGTCTGTACGAAAGGACGTATCGTAATTTGTGTTGATTACGAAATGCCGTTACATTTTGGATGAATTGGATCATCTGTACGAATTTTTTTTCGTCCAGGACGAACGTATCGTTTTCCTTAAATATGAAGGATTTCTAACTCAACAATCACATCTCCAAACTTCTCTTTCAATCCCTTTCGACTTCCAAATCATCAATGGCCTCCTCTAGCAAGAGACAAAAGGTATTAGCGAAGAAACCCCACAGGAATTCCTCTGAAAATTTTCTTTCAAAAGCAAATGACGAATCGTTTCCTCGCTTTGCCTCTGCCAAAATAACTCCCTCTCGCATTCTGATTCAAAGCGAGATGCACTTCAAGGTAATGCACCTTTTTGCTTCCACCCAGTTTGGATTTATTCTTTCTCTCGTCCACCTCTACAACAAACAAACCTTTCTCTATTTCCTAGCCAATATGAGTTTCAATTCCGACCACTCCTCTATAAGTTCTTTTATTTTCAAACAAAAAGTTGAAATCACTAAGCACGACATAGGTGCCTTTCTAAACTTAAGAACTGAAGGACTTAGATCCCACACCCTTATGAATGAGAACACCTTTAAATGGTATGAAGTCAATAGGGTGATTAGAGAAAATGGCCTAACATATCATATTGTTAGAGTTTCACGAATGACCAAAAATGCTCGAATCATCCAGCACATTCTTCGATCTTCAATTATTTCTAAAGCTGGTGATAGGATCAATATTACCCCACTCCTTTTTGTTGTGACTTTTTTGATTATGAGTGGTAAGCCTATCGATGAAGCCCAACTTATCCTAGACCATCTCTATGGGCTTTCAGAAATTGGGCATGCATAAAAGAAAAGAAAAAGGAATATCTCATTAGGACACTTAGTTACATATGTTTTGGAAAAGAAATACAATTTAGTGCATCTTGATGATGAATATGAAGAGCCTATCTACTACAATGATGCTTCTTTCAGAGCAATTTTCAAGGAGGAAAAAGGGAAAGCACATGTTAGTGCTTCTGAAGAAGAAGAAGAAGGAGAACAAACTTCTGCAGCAACAACAGGACATTGGTAGTATCAGAAATGAAGTTCATTAAATCAATACCAATACTATGTTGATAACTTCCTACTTCAACCTATTTGGTGGCATTCCTCCTCCTCCTCCAGAAGAATAGAGATATGAGTGATGATTTTCTTTATGTTTGTTGTATTTGTGTTTGTATTAGTGTTTGTTCTAGTGTTTGTTTTAGTTGTGTTTGTTTGTGTTAAATTTTAAGTTCAGTGTATTTTTCTTTAGTTTTGATATTATGAAATGATTATGTAATCTTTTTCATAAATATCAATACATGTTGTAGTTGCTTTAAATTATCTTATTTTTGAAATGTGTTTAGTTTTTATGAATCTCATTAGTCTTTTTAATCTTAATTCTGCTTAAATTAGATTGTAATTTGAGATTAATTTCATTAGAAAATATAGACTTTGTAAATTTAAAATTTATTTATAACTTGTCATAATTAGAATTTTTAATCTCATGTCTATTCATTTAGACTACATAAAAGTTAATATTATTATTGCAATTTAGATGTTTTCTTATTTTGTATTTCTTTGCTCAAGTGATATTTATGCACTTAAAAAAATTTGAAATTTTAGATTATTGATCTTGGAAAGAATTTGTTTCAATTACTCTTGAAAATTGTCCAAAAATCAAAAGGAATGCGCAAAGGTTCGCAAATGTGAAAAAGAGGCACAAAATAAGCCTAATGTAAAAAGATGCACAAAAAATGTGCCAAAAATTTGAAAAAGATGCGCAAAGCGCCACATGTGGTAATTCTCTTCTTTTCAAATTCTTTCAATCTCTTAATTCAAATTGATCTTATGTTCATTTATATTCTATTGAACTTTGAAATATAGAATTTTTTATTCATCTCTCTTGTAATGATTTTCTATATTCAAATGTCTAAATTGAATCATGTCTTTGATAAATTTTTCTTACTTACAATGTTATATCACTTCTTAAATTCTATGAATTTCTATGATTTACCTAATGTTATTAGTTTTAGATTGCATACCTTATGTCAATCACTATTTAGATTATATTTTCAAATGAATTTCATATAATTACTTACATTTCTTGTCTATTTCTTCTTCCTTTTTGTTGTTATCAAAAAGGGGGAGAAATTATTGTGTGTTTGTATGCTTGTATTTTGATTTTGTCTTTTGACTTGTGGTCTTGTCAAGTCTTGTCTTGGTCTTTTTTAATTTTTTGTTAAAAATTTTTTAAAAACAAAAAATTATGTTCTTTGGTTCAAAATACCTCCTTATTTTTATGTATTCATCAATTCAGGGGGAGTTTAGGAGATTTTTTTAAATTTAAACCATACAAACAATAATTGTTTTGGCATCATCAAAAAAGGGGAGATTGTTAAGATAGTTGCTATTTGCATGCTTTACATTTTTGCAACTTGTATAATTTTGATGATTCCAAATATTATTGTTCAAATATGTAGTTATCTCCTAAGAATTTTAGAAGATTTATATTTGCTCTTGTGTGTACTAACATTTCAGGAAAATTGAACTCCAGACTATGAAAATTTCAAATCAAATTCAACATGAGATACTTTGTGAATTTGAAGCTTGTACTTTTCTTTGAATTAAATTTGAAAGGGAGTGATTGTGAATGAGTGAATAAAAACATATACACACACATAAGGAGATCATATAAAATTTATACTGATCGTACGGGATGATCAGACAGTTATCTCCTATTGAGCACATGGAATGAATAGGATTTGGCTTGAAAATTTTTCAAAGTCCTATTCATCCGGGACAATCTGGTCTCTGTAAAATTTTTGTCCAGACGAAATTAATTATTGTCCAGGACGATCTGGTCTCTGTAAAAATTTTGTCCGGACGAACCAATTTTCGTCCAGACAATACAACCGACTTAGGTCGGTTTTTCTGCATTTTCTATAACCGACCTAGTAATAACCGTTCGTTCCGGACGAACTTAGTTCGTACGGGACGATCGGCTTGTACGAAGACATTTCATACACATATACAAATAGGGTCGTTTCAAAGCTTTTAAGTAATATCGTCCAGGACGATCCACAATCGTACGGGATGATCCACTGCGTACAGAATTGAATACTTGCAGTTTTTGGGCGGTTTTTCTTGTCTTCTATATATATAGTTGAAATTAGACTGCCACCAAATCTTTTTGTCATTTGATCTTCGTGCCTTTTGAGAGAATAACCAAGGAGAGAGTGTAAGAGTGCATTCAAAGGAGGATTCCTACCACTGGAGCGTGAAGGCTTCACTTGGAGTTTAAAGGTAAGAATCTCTACTTGTGAATTGGGATTACTTCACTCTTTTCTTTCTTCATTCTAGATTCTTGTTAGAAGATCTGTCAAGGAGATCCGGTTCGCTGCCGACACTTGGAGAGTGTGAACAGCCGAAGGGTTCGCTGCCTACACTTGGAGAGTGTGAACAGCCGAAGGGTTCTCTGCCCACACTAGGAGAGTGTGAAAGGACGAAGGGTTCTCTACCCACACTAGGAGAGTGTGAAAGATTGAAGGGTTCTCTGCCCACACTAGGAGAGTGTGAAAGGACGAAGGGTTCTCTGCCCACACTAGGAGAGTATGAAAGGACGGACTGTTCTCTGCCTACACTAGGAATTGTGTAAAAGGATGACGGTTCTCTGTCGTCCGGGTAGTAGTGAAAAGAGTGTTTTGTAAAAGCTTCTCCGCCTTGCTGTGGGTGCAAAAGGGGAGTCACTATTGGTATTAGTGCAATACTCAGAGGGTGCCTCTGGGGAGTGGATGTAGGTCTGGTTTAGACCGAACCACTATAAATCTGGTGTCATTTACTTTACTGTTTTTACTTTTTCGCATTTTATTTTTAGCTTTAAAAACTCTGTGGTTGAAAAACGCTTTCTACAAAAACTTAAAAGAAAAATGTTCATTTCGGTTCAACTCATTTTAAAAGAGGGATTTATATTTTTAAACTACCAATTCACCCCCCTCTTGGTAGCCTTGGGACATTAACTTAGGTCTAACAACCTATTTACTAGACTCAATATTTGCTATCATCAAATCATAAACATTAGATCCACAACAATAAACATTCAAATTAATAAATGAATAAAATTTACTTTACATACACAGTCTCTTTTATTTATATAATTTCATACATTACTTTCATATGGGTAGTAACTTACACTAGTGGGTAGCTATTTTCCTAGATTTTTTTTGGTGTGCATGTTCAGGACTTTGAAGGAACATGTATACTAGTTCTAGGATGATAAAGTGTTAGGTATTGTAGACACCAACCGCTATACTTATTCATAAATTCGTACAAATTTATTTTTATGTTTGTTATGCACGCTAGATACTAGGGCTTTTATTCCCATCTTTGGTAAAGTAGCAGCATCCCAATTATGTTCGGGGATGCTACACTTTTCCTATTAGTATAGGTCCATTATACAACCAAAATTTCTAAGAATTTTTGGGAGTTAGAAAATTTAGTTAAGACAATTAAATAAGATAAAGTATATAATTTTTAGTGAGTCATCTCATTAGTGTAATTTAAGCATATATTGTAAATTATTTAGTATGAGACATCAATTCATTGTCGGATTTAATCCTTCTATCTTTTAGGATAGAGCTGACCGTATCGTACACTGCATCTAAGATGATTAATTGTGTATTAGGTTGTTAGCTGGAAGTGCATTCCAACCAAGCTTAAGCCTAAAGGTATTTGCACACCTCACATTCCTTGTAGAAAAAGTATAAGGAATTCAATTGTATTTTCTATATAATTTAATAATATTTTTTAGGGAATGATTGGTATTTTTAAAGTACATAAGGAAACTTTTATCTATTTAAAACTCAAATGAGTCTAATATCCACTTTAATCAAAAGTTTTCTCTATAGAGATGTAATTGAATATAGGGTCTTTCCTCTACAGGAACCCATAATTCAAGTATAAAATAAAATCTATCTTAGTTCGCTATGATAGGGGAAAAATCTTCTTGGTGTAGATTAAATCTTATCCCTTGGTTAATTTCCTAATTAAAATGATAGGTGAATATGAATTTTATCGTTTGAAATGATTCCACATTCCTTATGTTGAATTTGATTATGAAAATAAATTGTTTCTTCTCAAGTTAATTATGCGGCATTAGTCTATCTTTCAAGGTAGCTAATGTTGACTTTGCAGATTTATTTAAAGAAACACTAAAAGTAAAATTAGTGGTAAAATAATCATTTATCTTGTCCACGCTAGTGTATTCCTTATGATCTTCCTTAAGACATCAAAGTAATAATTTCTTAAAATGCCATAATTGATAATAATGAAAGTGTTATTTCCTTGAAAGATAATCCAAACCCTAATATTAAAAAGTTTCTAGAGGATTATTATCATGATCACCAATTCAACTCCAGGCATACGTTTATTTAGCACAGAAAGTTTTTACATAGATTTTCTTCAAATTTATGATTGTCCTTGATTAGGGGCATTAAAAATAGCTGATGTTTTGCTTAAACATATACCTTCTAAGCCTTTATGTTCATTATGCTTGGAGTTTCAAGAATCATCATATCACTTATTTTCTTAAAGTCACCATTCTTTTAGCATTATTTGCTACTTTCTCCCATGGGCATTAAATTTTCTTTTTAGGCCCACTATACTTCAACAGTGAACTAGCATATCTGAAATGGTGCAATATGAGAAGGATGAAAAATAATTAATATTTTTTATTAGTTCTTGTTATCTTTATATTTGGAGAGAAAAAAATGCTAGGAGGTATGGTGGTATTATTGAAAGCTAATATACTACTGGTACTAAAATATAAAAAGTACTATTTTATAAGACACTCCTAAAACAATTCTAGAGCTATTCAGCAGCTTATTTCCTAATTTTGGTTATGGTTCTCTTGATACATTTATTCTTCGTGTTGATGCCTATTTGGGTGGCTTGTTCATGTTTGTTATGGGCTTTACTGATTTAAAATTGTTTGGATTTCGTTCTTGCTTCTATATGGAGTTTTGGTGGACTATAATGAATATATTGTTTCCTCACTCATCCCCTAGGGAGGTCCCTAGTTAGCCAAGGGATGTTGGACTATTCTTTGGAATGATTAGGATCATGTATGTTGGGTTATGATATTCTATATTATTATTAATCCACATTTTGAGATACCTTCAAATTTCATTTGTCAAATTGGTCTTTTAATTGAGCATTACTATTTTTTTTTAATTTATTTGTTATAGTATTGAGTTGTAAATTTTAGTTTTAGCTTTGTTGTAATTATATTTTCATAGAGTAAAAAATTGCGCATTGCCACCAACTTTACCCAAAAGAAAAGAGCAAGGTTGTTTAAATTTAATCAAACATCAAACCAAAAATATGAGGTTCAAATTTCAATGATTTGACTTGGGTTGAGCAAAAGGTTGAATTAGATGATATAATAAATATTATGATTATTTAAATAAAAATAAAAAATATAATAATTATATAATAATATAACTTTGTGGCTTAAAAAATTAGTTTATATACATTTTAAATTTAATATAAATTCTTACTAATTTATGTTAAATTTAATATAAATTATTGTTAATTTATGTTATCACTTTAGATTTTCATATAATCATAAATAATATATTAAATTCACATTATGATTTTGCATCTATAAATCATTCATGTATGATATTTAAAATTAATAAATAGATAGAAATTTATCGAAGGGAGCCAATAAGGCTATCATAAAAAGTTTGAACTATTAATTAATTAGGAAGAGCATTATGAGGATATTTTTTAAGCAGTTCCTTAAATATTTCTCACGATTCTAAGATAAATTCCCCAACTAAATTGGTGGGTAATTTAAGTGATGTTATTTCTAAGTTTGACAGTTTTAGATGTCGAGAAGTATTTGGCTAATTATTTTTTTGCAAGATCATTCCAAGTGGTGATTGAGCTTGCAAGAAAGGAATTTAACAATATTTTAGCTTTATCTCTAAGAGAAAATAGAAACAACTTAAGTCTAATACTATTATATTTAAAGGTTGCATAAATGGCCAGGAAACTAGCTATGTATAAATTAGGATCTTCTAAATGTGCCCCCCTAATTAATAGGTTTGCACCATTTCAATTATGTAAGGTTTTGTATTAAAAATTATTGGCTTGAATAATAGGTCTGTTTATACTTTGATGAATACTTCAACCAAATGGTTAGATTATTCCTTAAGCAATCTAGGTTGGACATTTTAATTTCATGTTTTGGAATTAGATTCTCCGCTCTTTTATTACAAAAATAACTTCCCTCATCAATAATGATGACTCGAGGTACTCAAAATCTTGATTTTTTTTTAATTAGTCACTATTTGAGCATCAATTTTGGGTGTTTAACTCTCTCAATCTACTTGAATATATAGTCAACTGCTATTAATATATATTGATTCCCAAAAGAATAAATATGAGGACCCATGAAGTCAAGTCACCAATCATCAAATATCTTAAATTCTAACATGTAATTTAGGAGAATTTCATGTCTTTTTGACATATTGCCTACCCTCTAGTACTTATCATATTTTTTATGTATTCATTCACATTCATAAATATACTAAACTTGTAGAATCTTGATTGAAGGATCTTAGAAGTAGTTCTACATCCTCTAAATCACAAGATTGTTTAATGATTTCAAACTCCTCTTCTAAGATACATCTTCTAGTAATTTGATATTTGCATATCCAAAATAAATATGACTCATTCGAAAAATAGAATTTGGCAAAGATAAATTTGTTTCTTTAAGTATATGTCAAATAAAATGGGATCCCTCCACTCATAATGTAGTTAACAATGTTAGCATACCAAGGCACACACAATGAATATAATGTGAACAACTTTTCATCAGGGGAAAAAATATTAATGATAACATCATTATGCACAAATTCCCCCTTATCTAATCTTGACAAATGATCAGCCATTTGATTCTTAGAACCTTTGTTATTTAATATCTATACATCAAACTCCTAGAGTAATAAAATTCATCTAATCAATCAAAGTTTAGCATCTTTTTGGTTAAAAGGTGTTTAAAAGTTGAGTGATCAGAGAGAATAATAACTTTGGTGCCAAGTAAGCATGATTTAAATTTATCAAATGCAAAAAACTATCACAAGAAACTATTTCTCAGTAGATGTATAATTAATTTATGTTTCATTCAATATTTTATTATCATAATTTATAGCATAAAATTTTTTATCTAGCCTTTGTCCTCGAACTTCTCCAATTAAATAGTCACTAGCATTACACATCAATTCAAAATTTAATTACCATTGAGGTGAGATGATGATAGGTACAATAACTAAGCACCTCTTAAGTTTTTTAAATGCATTTAAATAATATGAATTGAATTCAAATAGAATATCCTTTTCAAGTAAATGGCACAAGAGCTTTATAATTTAAAAAAAATCTTTTAAAAATCTTTAATAAAATTTAACTACAGACTCCTTTACAAGAATAGGAGGTGGAAAATTCTTAATCACTTGGATCTTTTCCATATCAACCTCCATGCCCCTTTCAAAGATTTTAAGTTCAAGGATAATGCCTTCCTTAACCCTAAACTAGCATTTTTCCAAATTAAGCACAATTTTAGTTTTCTTGCATCTTTTCAAAATAAATTCTAATTATTTTAAACACACTTCAAATGTTGTTCCAAAGATAGAAAACTCATCCATAAAGATTTTAATGCCCTTCTCTTTTAAATCAAGATGATAAACATCACACATTGTTGAAATTTTAGAGGGATATTAAACAATATAAAATACATCCTCCTAAATGCAAATGTACCATAATGACTAGTGAATGTAGTTTTTTTTTGTCTTCAAGTGCTATAAGAATCTAGTGGTAACCATAATATCCATCTAAAAATTAGTAAAAGGGGTGCCCTGCTAACCTATCTAAAATATAATCAATAAAAGACAAAGAAAAATGATCCATCATAATAACTTTATTTAGATTCTTATTATTTATGCATATCCACCAACCTGTAAAAATCCTAGTGGGTATCAACTTATTTATCTCATTAACCATAATAGTTAGGCATCCTTTCTTCGTGACACAATGAATTGGACTCACCCAAGCACTATCTAAAACAGGATAAATGATACATGCATTCAACCATTTTAAAATATCCTTCTTCGCAACTTCCTTCATTATAGGGTAAACTCTTTTTTCTGGGTTAACTTTTAGAGGAGAGTTTTCTACCATTATAATCTTATATGCATAAGGATTAATTGATTCCCTTAATATTAACAATGGTCCAACCAAAAGCTTTCTTATATATGTTGAGATCCTGATCAACTTAACTTAATATTATCTTAACTTAATAAAAATAATGATAGGTAAGATTAACTCTTCTCCTAAAAAGTCATACTTTAAGTGGGCAAGTAATGATTTTAACTCTAAAATAGGTGCAACTATAATAATGGTTTTATGGTTTCCCTAGAGATGATGCTTCTAGAACTTTATATCTCTCCCTAAACAATTTAGAGGCTTCACTAACCATATGAATATAATCTTCTTCTACTTCCCCTATATCATCCTTGCATAATGAACTCTCTGAAGAATAATCAATTAACACTTCTGCCATAAGATACTCCACATCTCATTGCAAAATCACTTAAGTAAAAAGAAGCTAAACTCTTAAAATCGAGGCATATTTTTGTGTAATGGTTGAAATTTTATTTAAAAACTCTGTAACTAAGCGTGATCATCCCAAAGAAATCTTAAGATGGGTGACCTCCTAGGAAGTTATACCAAAAGGACAAAATTGTGACGCCCTTAGGCTAAAGCATACAATATCTCAATAGTTAAGAGTTTGGACTTCTACAAATGGTAATAGAGCAATATGCCGCCCAAAAGATGGGAATTAAGTACCATACAAGACAAAGTGCTACATTATGGTAGCCAGCTCTTGAACCTTTTGAAGTAAAAGGAGGCTAAACTCTTAAATATTGACATGCCTTTTGGTGTAATGGTTGAAATTTTATTAAGAAACACCACAATTAAGCATGTTCATCCCAAAGAAATCTTGATATGGATGACCTCTTGGGAAGTTACACCAACAAGATAAAATCATGAATCTCTTAGGCCAAAATAGATAATATCTTGATAGTTAAGAGTTTAGGCTATTACAAACATCAACTAAATCTAATCTATGAAATTCCTCATTATGATCCTTAGGAATCTTCATATACTTTAGAATATTAAAGGTCACTTTCTAGTCCTAAACCCTCGTAGTTAACTCTCCCTTCTACACCACAATCATAGCCCTACAATTGGCTAAGAAAGGTCTATCTATGATAATATGTATCTTTCTATTTTCTTCTATGTCTAAGATAATGAAGTCAACTAAAAAAATAAATTGTTTACATTGACTAACATATTCTCTAACAGCCCCCTTAGATAAGTGAATGAACATTCTACTAATTAAAGGGTAACAATAGTGAGTTGGACTTTTTCTAGGTTAAGTCTCTTAAATATGCACAAGTGAATGAAATTTATGCTAACTCTTAAGTCACATAATGCTTTCCTATAAAGTTTATCCTTTGAAGAAATAAGAATAGTAAAATTATGAAGATCCTTAAGATTTTAATGGAGTTTCTTTTATACAATCACACTACATTTCTCAATCAAGGCAATAGTTTCAAAGTCTCTTATCTTTCTCTTCGTGCTCAAGATGTCTTTCATGTACTTAGCATAGGTAAACATCTACTTTGGGGCTTTAATAAATGGAATATTACTAATCAATGTTTTAAACACTTTCAAAAATTAAGAGAATTGTGTATCTAAATTCTACTTCAACAACCTTTAGGGAAATGATGGTGGCAATTCTCAATAATCTTTATAATGGGGTTCCTTACTACTATATCAAGTTGAGATTGTTCTTCAAGCTTGGTGGGTTCTACAGGTGTCTCCTCCTCAGATTGATCATTATTCCTAATCATTTCTTCTAACTCTCATAGAAACCTTGAATAGCTTTGTAATGCTCCTTACCTTTTTCCTTGGGGTTTACCTCACAATTGCTAGGAAAGAACTATCAAATTGCCATAATTGATTTTCCATTCTCCTTATTCCAGTAGCATGACTTTGTAATTAGGTCATCATTCGTAAAACTAGGTCTTATGCAAAAGTTTTCTTATTTTAATTTTATTTTTTATTTTAAATTCAGGAGGTTAATTAGGCTTTAGGTTTCTATAATTCTATTAAAGTGGGCTCAAATTTCCTATAAGGATGGTTTGGTTAAGATTCCAATGATTCCCCTATTAGGATTATCATTATATTGAAAGTTGGAATGACTATTCTAACTTAGATTATAAGTGTTGGAATAAGGTTGTTTTTTTCTATTATTAATGACATTTAAAGATTATATCCTCAAGGCATTTTAGTCGGTAGATGTTTATAAACACTCTCCTCTAATAAAATGGGTGTTCTTTGGGATTTACTAATACAAATATTATGTAATTTTCTTTGAGATTGCAACTACTTGACTAGTTAAAATAGTTAAATTATTTTTTTTTATAAAGAATTAGATTCATATATGCTAGCAACTTTTTTAGGGTTCAATCTCTTCGAAGGACATTGGAAATTATTAGTGTTCATTTCTTTAATCAAAGTCTATGCTTCATCGAACGGTTTGTTCATCAAAGAATCTACAATAATAGCTTTAATAATTGAATTGAGAGATCCTATAAGTCTATTATAGAAGGTCTGGATAATAAGCCAATCAGACAAGACATGATGTGGACATTTCTTAAGAATTTCTTAAATCTCTCCCAAGCTTCATATATTGATTCTCCATCTAATTAAGTGAATAAATTGATGATATTCCTAAGTTTTATAGTTTTGGATGGAGAGAAGTATTTGGCTAGGAACTTATGAGCTAAATCATTCAATATGGTAATCAAACTTGGAGCTAAAAAGTTCAACCACATCTTAGTTGTATCCATTAATAAGAATGAAAAATATTATAAGTCTAATAGCATCATCAAAAACCCCATTATACATGAATGTTGCTCCAATCTCAAAGAAATTAGTTATATGCAAGTGGGATGCTCTATAGTGGTTCCCCAAAATTGAGGATTTGTACCATTTGAATGATATACATTTTTAGCTTAAAATTATTAGCTTAGATATTGGTCTTATTAATGTTTTGATGAATGCCTTCAATCATTAGGTTGGCCTACTCTCTAAGAAGTCTATATTGGTTTTCTTCTTGCACTAGGTTAGCTATTTCTAAATCTTTGTGTATTTTTTTTTAATTTTTAATTTATTCAAGGTTTTCTCTATCTTAGTATCAAACAAGACTTCTCTTAATTTATCTCTATTATGCATAAAATAATAAAACACACTAAATAATCATACAAATCCAAGTATAATTGAACAATTTCCAATGCAATAATATACTAAATATAATAAAAAATAACAATACCTATACATAGCATGATAGATAAAGATAATTATAACATTAAACCAACAATTCTTTGAATAATATAAAGTTAGTATAAATATAATTATCCAATAACCCTAGCAACATTGCCAAAAACTTGACCAGCCACTACACAGTTAAGATTAAGCTACTTTATGTGTACTCCAATTCTACACAAGTGCACATATCATGTCAAGTAATAAAGTAATGTGTAGAGTATTATTCCCACAAGGATAGGAATTATCCTAAATTCACACAAGTACTACTTATGTGATTCACCATATTTATCTTATAGATAAAAAATTTAATGGTGCACTAACGAAAGCTATCAGCTACATTTTTAAAATAAAAATTCTATATATTTGTGTATTAGAACATATAATAGTTAAAAACTCATTATTACAAAATTTAAATTTCTCTTAACATTATTGTGAGCTAGAGCATAAAAACTCCTCATCTTTTTCAAGCTCGTTGGAGTGTGTTGCTAAGATTTCTCTTAACAACAATTATTATATCTCTTTAAGATTCTAGGACCATATCCACCATATGTGTATGCATGGTAGATTCTCACTTTAAATCACCTAATTGTTCCACTATTTCTTCTTTAATGTTATATTTCACACTATGTTTTAAGTTTATATAAGACCTACATATAAAATATACTAAGTATGAAGACTTAAAAATATATATATTTTAAAGAATCATGTAATTCAATATAAGCTTAGAGAACATGATTTTTAACATATAATAAGATCAGATATATAAATTAGCCAACCATAGCAATTAAAATAAATTAAACCCCATTCATTTCAAACAAATTAGAAGTATAAGGGGTTAAAAAAGAAAAGATAGTACTAGAAAGTTATTTACAAAAAGCTTACAAACTCTCCTTCCATTGGAACTAACTTCCTTGATTTGCTCTCCCTCTATTCCCCTTGTTAGACTCAAAATAATAATAAACCATAGAAGCCCCCAATCACTCACATCAACTCTCCTCCAATTATCAGCTCCTACATAAGAAATAACCTACCTATTTATAACTTTAATAAATAATTGTACTAAAATTGTGGCACTGACCTAGGTAGCATTGTGGCACTACTAGATCAATTGTTTATTTTTTTGTCATCATATTGGTTCGATGTTTTAACTATCAGTAACTATAACCTTCTATGGCACTATATTGATTTGACTTTGCGGTGCATGGTCTAGCGATATGGCGTTTCTTCCTTGGTGCTTTAGCAATTTGTTCTCTGACTTTTTAACACTACAAAACTGCCTTCTAGCACTTCCATGATGAGGAAGAATATAGCACTTCGGTGCTTAGTCTATGGAACCACAACATTCCTTTAATTATGAGTATTTTACTTCCTTCCTACACAAAAAGATAGATTTAAATAGCATTTTTAAGAAATAATCATAATTTAAATGATACATTTTTTACTTATCATATATCTAGTTGTTTATAAGTAAAAGTAACTTGGATGACCCTTTTCAAGGCAATCATATATGTTTTTAATAAAAGAACTCCTTTTTTGAACTTCAACATTAAGTCTAATAATTTTTAATGTTGTATTTTATCCTTTTTTTTATATCTATTATACATTATATTACAAAAAAAAAAAAAAAAATCAAACCATAAAGCATAGATGGAAACTTCATAATACAATGAGGGACTAAATGATCTATGAATCCTACATGTGCATATCTAAAATAAATATCTTAACTAGATAAATTCAACTAGGCTAAGATTACCCAATTATGATGTCATGTAACACTTTAATGCTCAAAGAATTTTAACTGTTCAAGGGAGTGTTTGAGACTGGTGCAAAAATTTTCAAAATGTTACTTTAAAAAATTATAAATAAATCTCCATTCTTCACATGAAAGGAATCTAAAATGGAAGCTTAAAGCTAGAATTTAACTTTGAATTATAAAGAGCTCTACCTCACAATTGGCACTACAAATCACCACCAAATTACCATCACCTAACACCCAACTATAATTGCCTGATTATTATCCCCTACTTATAATCTTTTAAGGTTGAGGGAGAAGTTGCGAGAATTTAGAGCTGTGGGATTTTAGAGAGAGAAACTATAAGATTTGAATTTTTTTAAACTGCCTAGTTCATCTATTTGATGGTGGAGGCTGGCCGCCAGTCACCTTCTGCCGGTGATGATTCATCAAGGATAAATGTTGATTCTTCAAATGGATATAGATATGATAATCAGATATCAAAGTTTTGTTACAATGGCATTTGAATTAATGAAGGCGTCAATTTTGCCACTTCAAAAAATTCCAAATTCATTTTGAATTCTTCAAAATTTCCTAGCTTATCGAAAGGAAAAGAGAAAGTTACTCATGTTCAGGACTCTAAATATTGTTGGAAGAAAGGAATGACTTTCATAAGAGATTCTGAAGCATCTTCTTCTAAACCTATTAATCTAAATGAATTGTCATCCAGCATCATCCCTGATTTTGAAACTTCTGCTTGCAATAATTCTAATATTGATGCTAATCAGCAGGAGAAGAATAATGAGTTAAATATTGCTGATCCTTTTATTGATGCCTCCCTAGATGATCCACAAAATCAATCAGTGAAGAATGTGGAAAATGATCTCTGTGAAAAGCCAAAAGATATATTTAAATCTCATACAAACTTCAATAAAGCTTGGAGGATTCCTGAGCATATTCCTTTAAACTTCAATGAAGATCTTTCATCTTTCTCTAAAGATGGAACTACCATTACCTTGCACATGCAATATAAGGAAAAAAATATGCTGCACTTTGAAAATGTGATTGTTATCAAGGTTCTCGGTAAAAAACTTCCTTTATCAATCTTGAACAAAGAGTTCCAAAGACTTTGGTCTAAATTTGGATCATTTCAAATGACTGGAATAGGAATAGATTGGGCCCTTTGTAACTTTCAATTCAAGGAGGCCATAGATAGAGTGTTAAATGGTGGTTCTTAGTGGACACCTTCCTTTTCTTCTTTTTCTATGACAGGTATTTATTCACAATTTTGGATTAGATTTCTTCATCTTCCACTCCATTGATGGGATCCAATCAACATTGCAAGAATTGCCTTAAAATTTTGGCATCCTTTTCTTCTAGATTCTTAAACTTTCAGTTGGAATACAAGAGAGTTTTATAGAGTATGTGTTAGACTCAATCTTAAAGAGAAACTCCATACGGGAATTTGGATTGAAGGTTCAAATGGCAAATTTTTTTAACATGTTGAATATGAGAGAATCTCCAACATTTACTTTAATTGTGGCAAGTTAGGCCACAAGTAGACATCTTGCAAAATGATTAACAAGGTATCAAAGGGAGATAATACTACTAAAGAGACATCTATGATTCCTCCTCATACGTCTGTCGATCTTCCAAGCCAAGTTCTTTCTTCTAAAGATTTATTGATTAACTCTAATGTACCAGTTAAGGAATACTCTTATAGTAGCAGGATTATTGTAAATAATAAATTCAATAAACCAAAGCAATTTAAATCAAATGCCTTGGCAAAGAATGATCGAAAAATCAATACTAGGGGATCCAGATTTTCAGTTCTTCAAGAGGACAAATCAGAAGCAGGTTAAAATCTGGCAGAAGTTAATCTTCATTTAGCAAAAAAATATTGATTCAGTAGCTCCTATTCTTTCAGAAGATATGAATAATTTGACTAATATTTCAAAAGTAAATTGTTTAGTGGTTAAACCCGATCCCCTTAGTATTGAAGTTCCTATAGTGACTACTGATAAAGCTAATGGTGTGTAAGCTGATGCTGATACTGTTAATGATTCCCATTTGGATGTTTCTAATGATATTGAAGCTGATGCATCTGTTAAACTTATTTTTACTACTGAAAATGATCAAAGTGTTAATGTAGAAGATGAAGAAACAACAATCAATTTAGTGTGGCCGCTGAAGTTGATAACTGTCAGATTATCAAATTTGAAGCGATATGTGGAGGTATGATTCTCCTTTTCAGAAATCTGATTCAAATATTGATTAGGTTTTTAATTCTAATTCTTCCTATTATTTGAAATAGAATTCTTCAAATAATAAAATTAAATGTAGTAAAAAGATGAGGCAATTAGGACCTATTATTTCCAGAAAAGGTCCACTATTCGGGATGGATCACCTATTATTAAATAAGCTTTCTATGATATTTTGGAATTGTAGAGGAGCCTATAAGAAGCATGTGGGCTTCCATTTAAAGAATTATATTAATCAACATAATGTTTTCTTTTTTTGGTTTACAAGAAACAAAGATTGAAACTATTTGCATAGAAGATATAAATAAATTTATAGGTGATGATTGGTTGTTTTTTCATTTGCCAGCCATTGGAAAATCGGCGGGAATTTTAGCCCTTTGGAACAAAAGGTTTGCTACCTTTTCTATCTTCTTATCTTCTTCTCAATTTATTTTGGGAAATCTTACATTAACAAATTCGTCTTGTTATAAGATAGGCATTGTTTACGCTAATAAAGAAGCTTATGTTAGAATATTTCTTAGGAAGGATATTGAAGGTTTCTTTTCTCTCAAGGAACCTTGTATCATAGGTGGTGATTTTAATTATTTTATGTCAAAGCAAGAGAAGAAAGGTGGTAAAAGTTTTCTTTATCTCTTGGACCTCACGAAATGAAGGATTTTATGTCTCTTAATAACCTTCATGATATTTCCTTCATAGGTCCTCATTTTACTTGGTGTAATAATAAGGATGGATTGAGTAGAATTTCGGAGAGGCTGGATAGGATTTTGTTAAATTCCTCAGCTCTTCATTTAATCCACTTTGACATTTCTAAGCATTTGGCAAGAGATTGCTCTTATCATTGTCCTTTGTTATTGAACTCGTCCAACTTGACTATGAAAACCCACAAATTTATTAGCTTTGAAAACTTATAGATTTCTTTTCTAGCTTCTTGGTATATTGTTTCCAAGTCTTAGGGGAGGAAGGATTTTGGTTCTTCTCCAAAAATTTTGCAAAAGAAGCTTAGTAGAACACTTAAATCTCTTTTTTTTTTTGGAGTAAAAACAAGTTTAGAGTGCTCTCTCTTCTCAATCATTCTCTCAATGAGAGTATCTTTTCTTTATAATTAAAAGAATATCAATGTGGTCTTTCTAATGAAGAGCTTCTTGAATTAGGAATCAAGGTCAAAGAGCTGAATTCAAATCAAGCTAGATTAGTTACTTGTTGGAGGCAAAGAGCTAAAGCTAATTGGTTGGAGCATGGTGATTCAAATTCTCATTTTTTTCATTCTTATGCTTAAACTGGACAAAATGCTAACAAAATTATACAAGCAAAGCTCTCGGATGGATCTATTTCTGATGATCCAGCTTGTATTTATGATATTTTCTCTCAGTTTTTTAACATGAAGTGGAGGCATAGGCATTGTTCTCTTGTTGATTGGCCTAAATTCAAAGCTGAGGATATGTTGGATTCAAATATGCATCAACCTTTAGAAGCTGGATTTTCTATGGATGAGCTAAAGATTGATGTCTTTCTAATGGGTTTAATTAAATCTCCTGGCCTAGATGGTATTTCCCATGCTTTTTTAAATTATATTGGGATATTATCAAAGTTGAAGTTTGGAATGCTATGAACTTGTTTTTTCAATCTAATGCTATGTCATCTATACGGAAAGACACTCTTGTTATTCTTATACCCAAAGTAGATAATGCTTGTGAACCTTGCAAATTTAGACCTATTAGTCTTTTCCAAACAACTTATAAGATTGTAGCTAAAATGATTCAAAATAGGCTAAAGATTGTGTTACCAAATATTATTTCTGAGGAGCAAGTAGCCTATGTTCCTAATAGATCTATTTCAAATCATTGTCTTTTGGCACATGAAGTTTCATAAGCTTCGTTTCTCCAATTCCAAAAGGGGTTTTTTCACTTTAAAAGTTGATATGGAACAAGCTTATGATAGTATGAATTAGCAAACCTTGAGACAAGTTATGACTTTGATGAATTTTCCATCCAAATTTATAAATTGGGTTATGCAATGTGTGATGTTCCCTAGATTCACGGTAATGATTAATGGGATTCTTACTGACAAGACTCTTACTGAATGTGATTTTAGAAAAGGTTGTCCCTTATCATCCTTCCTCTTCATTCTTTGTTATGAACTTTTTCCAATGATTCATACAAATTGATTTGGAAGTTGGAATTAAAATTTCTCCAAATGCAGAAATAATTTCTCATCTACTTTATGCAGATTATGTTTTGATTTTTGTTGAAGCTAAATCACATTCATTAAAGCTTATTCAAGGTATTCTTTCAAAGTATTGTTCTTGGACTAGACAACATGTTGTCGTAGCAAATCAATGATTCTTTCTTGTTGAGATTCGTTCATAATGAATTAGGATGTTAAACACAAGCTTATGTCCCAGTGGCTAACAAAGAGGGGGTGAATTGGTAATTAAAAATTTTGAACCCTCTTTTTAAACTTTGAAAATTAAAACTTAATTGTTAGTGAAATTTTTAGAAAAAAGATTTCAACCACAAGTTGTAAATGATAAAAAAAATAAAAAGCAAAAAAGTAAAGAACAACATATTTATAGTGGTTCAGTCAAAACCAGACCTACATCCACTCCCCGGAGGCACCCTCCGAGTATTGCACTAATACCACTAGTGACTCTCCTTTAGCACTCACAGCAAGGCGGAGAAGCCTTTATAAAAACTCTTTCCACCACTACCCGGTGCGGCTGAGAACCGTCTTCCTTTTACACTTATCCCCAGTGTTAGCAGAGAACCGTCCATCCTTTTACACTCTCCTAGTGTGGGCAGAGAATCCTTCGTCCTTTCACACTCTCCTAGTGTGGGCAGAGAACCCTTCTTCCTTTCACTCTCTCGTAGTGTGGGCAGAGAACCCTTCTTCTTTTCACACTCTCCTAGTAGTGTGGGTAGAGAACCCTTCTGCTGTTCACACTCTCCAAGTGTTGGTAGAGAACCTCATCTCCTTGACAGATCTCCTCACAAGAAATCTAGAAGGAAGAATAAAAGAGTGAAGTAATCCCAAATCACAAGTAGAGATTCTTACCTTTGAACACCAAGCGAAGCCTTCACACTCCAGTGGTAGAAATCCTCCTTTGAATGCTCTCTCACACTCTCTCCTTGACTCTTCTTTCAATAGGCACGAAGATCAAATGGCAAAAAGATTGGGTGGCACTCTAAATTGGACTATATATAGAAGAGACAAGAAAAATCATCCAAAACTGCAAATTTTTCAAGTCAACATGAAATGAATCGTCCCGTACGATCGTGGATAATCCTGGATGATTTTACTTAAAGTGTCAGAAATAATCATAATGAATATTGGTATGAACTATGTTCATACATGATCATCGTCCCGTACGAACTAGGTTCGTCCAGTACGATCTGTTATACCATAGGTCGGTTCCCAAATAACTGCAGGACGTAACCAACTTTGGTAAGTCGGTTCACATCATCCTAGGACAAACAGGACTTCGTCTGGACAAAATTTTACATAGAGCAACTCATCCTGGCACGATAATGAATTTCGTCTGAACGAAATTTTTACGTAGAAGAATTCATCCTGGGATGATTTATATTTCGTCTGGACAAAATTTTTACAGAGAAGAATTCGTCCTAGCATGATTATAAATTTCATCTGAATGAAATTTTTACAGAACTCAACTCATCCTGGGACGAAAATAATTTCGTCCTCGACGATCAGGACATAGAAAAATTTTCTCAACTCCTATTCGTTCCATTGCTCCTACGACGAGATAACTGATCTGATCGTCCCGTACGAACTAGGTTTATCCCGTACGATCAATACAAATTTTGTAAGATCTCCTTAAGTTTGTGTGTGTGTGTGTGTTTATTCACTCAATTACAATCACTCCCTCTCAATATAAAAAATAATTTATAGGTTAAATTTGCAAAGGATAGTATACTGAATTCGATTTGAAGTCTTCATAGTTTGGAGTTCAATTTTTCTGAAATGTTTGTACACACAAGAGCAAAAAAAAATCTTCTAAAAAGTGTTAGGAGATAACTACACATAAAATAATAATATTTGGAATCATCAAAACTATATAAGTTGCAAGAATGTAAAACATGCTAGTAGCAACTCTCTTAACAATCTCCCCCTTTTTGATGATGGTAAAATAATTATTATTTATAGGATTTCAAATTCTAAGGATCTTCTAAACTCCCCATGAATTGATGAATTCATGAAAATAAGGAGGCGATTGAATTAAAAAAAATTTTGTTTTTCAAAAAAAAAATTTAAATAACACAAAAAGATAAAACAAAAATAATCAAACATACATACAAAAACATACGATAAAATAAATAAATAAATAAATAAAATAAAAAAATACACTTGACACAAATACACAAGACACAACAAACAATTTCTCCCCCTTTTTGACAACATCAAAAAGTGAAGAAGAAAAATACTTGAAATGTAAGTAGAAATATGAAAATCATTTAAAAATTTAACCTTGAAAGTGATTGAAATAATGTATGCAAATAAAATTAAAATATTAGACAAATCAGAGAAATTCATACAATTTAAGAAGTGATATAACATAGATAATAAAAATAATTTATCAAAGACATGAGTCAGTTTAGACACTAAGATAGAGAAAATCATTGCAATAAGGATGAATAAAAAATTATATATTTCAAATTTCAATATCAATTATAAATGAACATAAGATCAATTTGAATTGAGAGATTAAAAGAGTTTGGAAAGAAATATCTATCACATGTGGCGTTTCGCGTATCTTTTTCATAGTTGTGGCACATTTTTGTGTATCATTTTTACTTTGGGCTTATTTTGCGCCGCTTTTTCACATAGCGAACCTTTGCGCATTCCTTTTGATTTTTTATTGTACTTTTACACAATTTGTAAGAGTAATTTTATTCTTTCCAAAAATAATAATCTAAAATTTCAAATCTTTATAAGTGCATAAATAATGATTGATAAGTGAAATATAAAATAAAAAACATTGCAATTGCAATAATAATATTAACAATAATATAGTCTAGAGAAGAGACATGAAATTGAAAATCCTAATAATATAAAGTTATAAGCAAAACTTAAACTTAGAATAATTAGATTTTCTAATGAATTTAATTTTTCTTGCAATTCAGGTTATAGCACGATTAAGATTAAAAAATATGATGATTTACATAAAGTTTAACAAACATTTCAAAAGTAAATTCAAATCAAAACACAAGAACTTATATTGATATCATTTTAAATATTACAAGAATTCATCAAGATATCAATACAACAACTAAAATAAAGAAGAAATACATTAAACTACTAAAAGCAAACAACAACTAACACATAAATAATAACAATACAAACACAAAACATCAAGTGCAACAATCACTCAGACTGTCCCTGATCTGGAGGAGGAGGAGGAGGAGCAGTACCAAAGAGATTAAAGTATGTATTCAATATAAGTACATTGGTACTAATATCATTCATTTGTCCCCTCAAATAACCCATGTCATGTTGATATTGAGCAGCCTGCTGTTGAAGATGAGTCTCAATTTGATCAAAGCGTTGATCGAAATGAGTCTCTAGCTGATCAAATCTTTGAACTAAATCCTAATAATTTGGTTCATTAGCAGGAGCAGGTGCACCTTCTAGCTCTTCTTCTGTATCACTTATGACATGTGCTTTTCCTGATTCCTCCTTGAAGATCGCTCTAAATGATCCGTCATTGTAATAGAGCGGTTCTTCATATTCTTGATCAGGATGAACCAAGTTATACTTCTTTTTCAGAACATAGGAAACTAAGTGTCCTAAAGTAATATTCCTCTTTCTTTTCTGTTCTGCATGACCAATTTTAGAAAGCTTACAAAAATAGTCAAGAATAAGTTGGGCTTCATCTATAGGTTTATTGCTCATGATTAAGAAGGTCACCATGGAAAGAAGTGGGGTAATATTGACTCTATCACCAGCTTTTGGAATGATTGAATTTCTAAGAACGTGTTGGATAATACGTGCATTATGGACAAGACCGGATACCCTAGCCACATGCTCAGTTAAACCATTTCCTCTAATCACCCTATTGATTTCATACCATTTATATGTATCTTTGGTGATTAAGGTATGGGCTCTACTTCCCTCAGTCCTTAAATTTAGAAAAGCTCCTAAGTCGTGTTTAGTGATTTCAACTTTTTTGTTTGAAAACAAAGGAACGAATCACAGAGTGGTCAGAATTGAAGGACATATTGGCTAGAAAGTAGTGGAAGGTTTCTTTGTTATAGAGGTGGACTAAAGTAAGGATAAAGTGAAACTGAGTCGAAGTAAATAAAGGCATTACCTTAAAGGTAATATCTTCTTGAATTAAAATTTGGGAACGAGTGATCTTGGCAGAAGTAAATCTAGGAAAAGAATCCTCATTTGCTTTGGAAAGAAAGTTTTCGGACGAATTCCTATATGGCTTCTTCGCTAAGATCTTTTGACGCTTACTTGAATTGGCCATTTTAAAATGATCTAGAGTAAGAAAGGAGTTGAAAGTGATATTTAGCATGTGACAATTGAGTTGAAAAGATCGCCTATTTATTGAAAAATGATTTGTTCGTACCAGACGAAAATATTTCGTCCCGTATAAAATTTTCGTTCGTCCCGTACAAAAATATTTCGTACAGACGATCCAATATGACTAGAATGAAATGGCTTTTCGTAATCAATGTGACTTATGAAGCATCCTTTAGTACAGACTTTTGGCCAGTCTGATCGTACAGACGAACACGTGTTCGTCCCGGGATGATCAGAACTTATATCGTTTTAATGGTAGTTGAAACCGTCCCCTACATCAAACCGACATGTGTTTGTCCAGACGAACCAAAGGTTCGTACGTACGAAGCTTGTATTAAAAACTACCTTATCCATTCAACCGCTTCATTCATTTGTCCCATCGATTGAAAAATAAATCGTCCCGTACAATCACAATGATCGTCGAGACGAAGTGACCATTAAACACAGAAAAACTGCATGTAAACGGTTTAAAATCTGACATTTTGACACATTACACAAATCGCCCCGTACGAAAAAATTTCGTCACAGACGATGATGACTTAAAAAAAATTTTGCACTCAAACAAAAACTACAATTCAAAAACAAAACAAAATAAATACCAAAAACAATGATGAAACACAGACTCTAAAAGGAAGAATCACACAAACAAAATCATAAACACATAAAAAACATTTAATTAATAAACAAACATCAATGTTGCAAGAACATTTTTTATTTAAGCATTTAAATCAATCACACAAAGCCTTGTTCTTAATGCACTGAAAGTATCAAAAGCTAAAGGTTTTGTAAAAAATGTCTGCAAGTTGATTTTCAGTTGTAACATGAATGAGTTCAATTTCTTCCTTGGATACATGATCCCTTATGAAATAATGCCTTATATTTATGTGTTTGGTTCTTGAATGTTGAATATGATTTTTAGAAATGCAAATAGCACTATTGTTATCAAAATAAATTTGAATAGTGCCTATAGATAATCCTAAATCAATCAACTGTTATTTCAACCAAAGTACTTGTGCCACACAACTTCCTAATGCAATGTATTCAGCTTCAGCAGTAGATAGGGCTACTGAATTTTGTTTTCTACTGGACCAAGAGACTAAAGAATTTCCAATGAATTGCATGTTCTATAAGTTCTTTTCCTATCCACCCTACATCCTGCAAAGTCAGAATCTGAATAACCAATTATTTCAAATGAAGAGCTAAACTTAGGATACCAAATTCCTAAGTTCTGAGTTCCTAACAGATATCTTAAAATCTTTTCACTGCTGTCAAATGTGATTCTTTTGGATCTGATTGAAATCTAGCACATAAGCAAGCACTAAACATGATATCGGGTTGACTAGCAATAAAGTAAAGTAAAGATCCAATTATTCATGTAAATTTCTTTTGATCAATAGATTTTCCCTTAGGGTTCTTATCTAACTGAACTGAGGAACTCATTGGTGTACTTACAGGTTTAGTATTATCCATTTCATACTTTTTGAGGATGTCCTTAACATACTTTGATTGACTTAGAAATGTTCCTTCCTCAATTTGCTTAATGCTAAAACCTAGAAAGTAACTTAAATCTCCCATTAGACTCATCTCAAATTCACTACTCATTATTTTAGAAAAATCATCACAAAGATTTTTATTTGAAGATCAAAAAATGATATCATCCACATAAGTTTGAACAATGAGTATATCCTTTCCATACTTTTCAAAAAGAGAGTTGTATCCACACTTCTTTTTTCAAATGGTCTTTCAAGTAGGAAGGTGCTCAACCTCTCAGACCAAGCCCTAGGTGCCTGTTTCAATCCATATAATACCTTTTTCAACTTGAAAATATGATTTGGGTATTTAGAATTTTCAAAACCTGGAGGTTGTTCTACAAAAACATCCTTTTGAATTACCCCATTTAAAAAGGCACTTTTGACATCCATTTGATACAATTTAAATCCTCTAAAACAGGCAAGGGCTAGCAAAACCTAATTGCTTCAAGTCTAGCTACAGGGGCAAAAGTCTCCTCAAAATCAATCCCTTCAATCTGATTATACCCCTTAGCAACTAATCTAGCCTTATTTCTAATGACTACTCCTGAGTCATTCATTTTGTTTTTGAATACCCACTTAGTTCCAACTACACTTTGATCTTTTGGCCTTGTAGTTAATTCCCAAACTTTATTTCTTACAAATTGATTCAATTCTTCTTGCATGGCCAAAATTCAAAATTCATCCAATAGTGCTTGATCAATATTTGTGGGTTCTATAGTTGAAATGAAGGCTGAATGATTGACTTCCTTGTTTAATCCATGCCTAGTCCTTACACCCTCACTAGGTTCACAAATAATCAATTCCCTTGGATGGTTTTTAGAAAATCTCAAATCTCTAGGCAAAGGGTTTTCTATCTCCAAATTTTCTTCCAAATTTATTTTATCAAACTTTTGGGAGTTATCTGCAATCTCATCTTCTTCAATATTTGGCTCTTTCATATTTCCAGATTCATTAAATATAACATGTGTGGTCTCCTCAATTACCAAAGTTCTTTTATTGAATACCCTATAAGATTTTTCAACACTTTAGTATCCAACAAAAAATCCATCATCTGATTTTGGATCAAATTTTACTAAGGCAAATTTTCTATTGTTATGAATGAACACCATGCAACCAAAAACATGCAAATGAAACAAATTTGGTGTTCTCCCTTTTAGCAACTCATAGGGTGTTTTATTCAATTTAGATCTCACATTCACCCTATTCAGAACATAACATGCAGTGCTAACCGCCTCAGCCCAAAAATATTTAGGAAGAGAGTATTCAGCCAACATTGCACTGGCGGCTTGTATTAATGTTCTATTTTTCCTTTTGACTAACCCATTCTGCTGAGGAGTTCTAGGTGCAGAAAAGTTGTGATCAATTTCTTTCTCCTTACAAAATTCTTCAAATCTCTCATTCTCAAATTCTCCTCCATAATCACTTTGAATAGAAATAATTTCACACCCTAATTTTCTTTGAATCCAAGTCAAAAAATTTCTAAATTCCTCAAATGATTCACTCTTATGAAATAGAAATCTAACTCATGTAAATCTTGAGTAATCATCCATAATTACAAATCCGTATGCCTTCCCTCCTAGACTCACAGTTTCAACATGTCCAAAAAGATCCATATACAAAATTTCTAAAGGTTTACTAGTTCTAAGATCCTTATTGGACTGAAAACAGGACTTCACTTGCTTTCCTAGTTGACATGCATCACAAAGGTGGTCCTTGGTAAAGTCTAGTTTAGGTATACCTCTCACTATGTTCTTTTAGGTCATCATCCTAAGGTTTTTCATGCTAGAATGATAAAGTCTCCTATGTCATAGCCATGACTCATCAGATACAATTTTCAAATAAAAAGTAGTAGGAGAATTAATGCAATTTAAATCTAGCATGTAAACATTGTTTACCCTTTTATCATTCAAAACATCTTTATCATTTAGGCTTAATATGCATGTAGTAGGAAAAAATTTTATACAGTAACCCTTATTACATAGCTGACTTATACTTAACAAATTATGTTTTAAGCCTTCAACCAATAATATATTATCTATGAAAAAATTCTTAAAATTTCCAATCATATCTGATCCAACCACCTTCCTTGTGGTGTTATCTCCAAGTGTAACCTTGCCTCCACTCCTAGCTTCCAGCGTTATGAATTGAGTAGTATCTCCAGTCATGTGCTTTGAACATCCGCTGTCCTGGTACCATATGTTCTCACGAGGTCTTGTGTGAGAGCTATCCTGTAAAATTATTAAATATTAGACTTGGGATCCCAAACAAGTTTGGGTTCACATTTTAGCAATTTATAATCAGATGCATGTATGTTATATCTAGGTTTATGCATCTTACGTCTCCAAAAAAAATTAGTTTTCATCTTCAAAGTACATGTGTGAGCTATATGTCCAAACAATCCACAATTATTATATTTTACTTTAGGAAATGGATTCATAAGTCTTCTAACATTCATCTGTCTTTTCATGGATTGTATAAATTTAGGATACATAATAGGATTAGTAAAATCTTCAAGTTTAGGAGGTATCCTATTATCCTCGAGAGCTTTTATCGTTAATTTGTAAAATGAATTCATATCTTCCAAAATTTGATTTGTATAATTGGTTCTATAAAGTTTGCTCTCAAATTCATCCTTAGAATTCTTAAAATCTTTCTCTAGTTCTGTATAGGATGATTTTAAATTCTCATGATTTTTATTCAAGTCATTAAACTCAACAAGTAATTTCATGTGGTTGTTATCAATCAAAGCATGATCTTTCCTAAGGATTTCATGTTCCTTTTTAAGTTCTTCAAATTCTAGACTTAGACTAGCATGTATTTTCTTCATTTTTCTATATGCATCATGCATGTGTTCAGAAACTTCAAATAATTCATCATAAGTTAAGTCACATACCTCTTGTTGATCTAACTGATCAAGACTGTCATCCATTAAGCACAGATTATTGACTTCCTCTTCTTTTTCAGTCTCTGATGAATCTGAAGTTGAGTCTGCCCATAAAGCTTTTTGAAACTTCTTTCTGCCCTTCTTTACAGTAGGTTTCTCCTCTACCTTCTCCTTGTTATGATTGACTTTGAGTTTAGGGCAATCTGTCTTTATATGTCCAGGTTTCCTGCACTCATAGCAAATAACATCATTTGAAACATTGGTATTTCTATTGAATTTACCTCTATTCCATTACTGGCATTTCTTCTTCTTCATCTTCAAAAATCTTCTAAATTGTCTAGTCATCAATGCGATGTCTTCTTTATCCTCAGGTTGTGAGTGTTCACTCTTAGACTCTTCCACATTCAGTGCTATGTTCTTCTCCCGTCGTGGTTCACCTGCATCAATCTTTCTTTGGCTAACTCCTTGCTCGTAAGTAATAAGCGAACCAAGAAGATTGTCAATAGAATAAATGTTTAAATCCTTAGACTCTGTAATTGCAGTAATTTTAGCATCATAAGAAGTAGGTAAACAACAAAGAATCTTATTAACCATTTCAGCATTCGTCAGTTCCCTATCAAGTGCATGCAAAGAGGCGACTATTTATGTGAATCTTGTGTACATGTTAGAAATGGATTCATTAGATTTCATGTGAAATTGTTCATAATCATGCAACAAGATATTGAGTCTAGATTGTTTAACCTCATTAGTCCCCTCATATGTTATACAAAGTCTATCCCATATGTCATTTCTATAGTCTTCCGATTTTAAAGCACAAAAGAAACTATTCAAGCATTTGGTGTTTAGTTGTGCTAAGTCACGTTCTTCTACTGTCCAATCTGTAGAAGGTGTTTCAACTCTAACTCCATCAACTAATCTAGTTGGTTTTGTATATCCTTCCTGGACTAAGATCTACATACGATAATCAAGTGACTGTAAGAAAGTAGACATGCGTGTTTTCCAAAAAATCAAAAGGGATATTGTCAAACAGTAAAGGTCTAGTAATAGAGTAACCCTCATGTGTGTTTTTGTTCCCAAATGTAGCCATCTACGTTAATAAAAAAGTAGTCTAAACTTATGATTTTGAAACAAGGCTTTGATACAACTTGTTGAGATTCATTCACAATGAATTAGGTTGTTAAACCCAAGCTTATGTCCCAGTGGCTAACCAAGAGGGGGGTGAATTGGTAATTAAAAAATTTGAACCCTCTTTTAAACTTTGGAAATTAAATCTTAATTGTTAGTGAATTTTTTAGAAAAATATTTTTTAACCACAAGTTATAAATGATAAACAAAATAAAAAGCGAAAAAGTAAAGAACACCAGATTTATAGTGGTTCGGTCAAAACCAAACCTACATCCACTCCCCGGAGGCACCCTCCGAGTATTGCACTAATACCACTAGTGACTCTCCTTTAGCACCCACAGCAAGGTGGAGAAGCCTTTATAAAAACTCTTTTGACCACTACCTGGTGCGGTAGAGAACCATCTTCCTTTTACACTTATCCCCAGTGTTGGCAGAGAACTATCCGTCCTTTCACACTCTCCTAGTGTGGGCAGAGAACCCTTCATCCTTTCACACTCTCCTAGTGTGGGCAGAGAACCCTTCTTCTTTTCACACTCTCCTAGTAGTGTGGGTAGAGAACCCTTCTGCTGTTCACACTCTCCAAGTGTCTGCAGAGAACGAGATCTCCTTGACAGATCTCCTCACAAGAAATCTTAAAGGAAGAAAGAAAAGAGTGAAGTAATCCCAAATTACAAGTAAAGATTCTTACATTTGAACACCAAGTGAAGCCTTCACGCTCCAGTGGTAGAAATCCTCCTTTGAATGCTCTCTCACACTCTCTCCTTGACTCTTCTTTCAATAGGCATGAAGATCAAATGGCAAAAAGATTGGGTGGCAGTCTAAATTGGACTATATATAAGAGAGACAAGAAAAATCGTCCAAAACTGCAAATTTTTCAAGTCAACACGAAATGAATCGTCTCGTACGATCGTGGATCGTCCTGGATGATTTTACTTAAAGTGTCGGAAACGATACTAATGAATATTGGTACGAACTATGTTCGTACACGATCATCATCCCATACAAATTAGATTCGTCCAGTACGATCTGTTATACCATAGGTCGGTTCCCAAATAATTGCAGGACGTAACCAACTTTGGTAAGTCGGTTCACATCGTCCTGGGACGAACAGGACTTCGTCCGGACAAAATTTTTACATAGAGCAACTAATCCTAACATGATAATGAATTTCGTTAGAACAAAATTTTTATAGAGAAGAATTCGTCCTGGGACGATTTGTATTTCATCTGGACAAAATTTTTAAAGAGAAGAATTTGTCCTAACAAGATTATAGATTTTGTCTGAAAGAAAGTTTTACAGAGCCCAACTCGTCCTGAGACGAAAATAATTTCGTCCTAGACGATCAGGACTTAGAAAAATTTCCTCAACTCCTGTTCGTTCCATTGCTCCTACGAGGAGATAACTGATCTGATCTTCCCGTACGAAATAGGTTCGTCCCGTACAATCAGTACAAATTTTGTAAGATCTCCTTAAGTATGTGTGTGTTTTTATTCACTTAATTACAATCACTCCCTCTCAATTCAAAAAACAATTTAAAGCTTCAATTTGCAAAGGATTGTATGCTGAATTTGATTTGAAGTCTTCATAGTTTGGAGTTCAATTTTCCTGAAACTTTAGTACACACAAGAGCAAAAACAAATCTTCCAAAAAGTGTAAGGAGATAACTACACATAAAATAATAATATTTAGAATCATCAAAACTATATAAGTTGCAAGAATGTAAAACATGCTAGTAGCAACTCTCTTAACATTTCCTCCAAAAATATGATGAGAAGGAAGAAGAAACATATTCCTGATCAAAGTGGATTCAGAGTTTTTCAAGAATTAAGTTATCTTAGAATTCAATTTGTTTAAGAAGGAAGATGATGGGAGATTTTCAAAACCTGCTTAAGCACTCTCTTGATAAGCTGAATTCATGGGGGCGCAGATTTTTATCCCTTGCTAGAAGAGTAACTTTAATTATTTCATCTCTTCTTACTCTTCCAACATACGTTATCACTCATTCTATTGTTCCCAAGAGTATTTTCATTGAGATTGACAAGCTTAGAAGGAATTTTTTGTGGCATAAAGATAATGGTAAGCAAGGCATACAATACATCAGCTGGATAGAACTTTATCTTCCTACTAGGAATGGAGGTCTCAGTTTTCACTCAGCCTTGACTTGGGAAGGACCTCAAAGAGCTAAGCCCGCTTGGAACTTCATCCAAAAGCCAAATTCTTTAGTTAATAAAATTTATAGAGCTAAATATGGTTATAACATTTGGACTTCATCTCAAAAGGGTAATTCAGATTTGTGAAAAATTCTATTGGATGGAGCAAATAACTTGAAGTCAATTGTTAGATGAAAGAGTGGTAATGGCACTAAAGTTAGTATCCTTAATGATATATTGATTGGAGACAAACCAATTTGTACTTGGCCAACCTTTGTCAATGCAAACTTATTGGAAGATTGTTTGGTAGACTTACTTTTTCCAAAAGTAAGTATTGTGATCTTAATATTTGCAAAGATGTATTTGGTGAAGACTTAACAAGTGTTACCAAGCAAGTTCAGGTGAATCTAAGACAAGAGAATGATGTATTAGAACTTATCCATCAATATTCTAGTAAGACCATCTCAGTATTAGCATATGAAGAAAAATACAAGATGTTTGATGTGGATGACATCAAATAGCTGAGGAAAATTAAATTACATCCCAGAATTTTTCTTTTTTGGTGGAGTCTGAAGAAAGATGCTCTTCCTACTAATTCTTAGTTGAATTATAGAAGATTTAAAGTATCAAATAATAATAATAATAATAATAATAATAATAATAATAATAATAATAATAACAAAATAAAGTATGAAATCAATGTCCTAGAGGTTGTTGTCTTGAAGAAGTTATTAGTCATACTTCTATTTCCCGTAAGAAGCTTATTGAGGTCTTCAATGTTTTGAAACGTTGGAAAATTCATATCCCGACATTTCATTCAATTTCAGATATGTGGAATAATCTTAAAACTCTTTCTTCCAAGAATGTTGTATTGATTAGGATCTATTGTTATTCGATTTTCTATTGTTGGAAGGATAGAAATGCCTTAAAGCATGGTAAACCATATTTATCTTCTACTTTTATTTCAGTTGAAAATACTTTCTAATGCAATCAAGCCATTCTTAAATCCTACTTTGGAGAACGAGGATGCTAATCAGTTTGGAAAACTGAATTGTAAATTTTGGCATCCTCCACCTCCAAAGTGGATCAAATTAAATGTTGATGCTTCTCTATTGAGCTTGAACCTAGCTAGAATTGGAGGTTTTGTTAGAGATGATAAAGGAAGATTTCTTGTGGCTTTTGACAAACAACTTTATCATTGGGATGTTACTCAATTGGAGCTCTTGGCAATCCTCTCCTTAAAGGATGTTCTTAAAGATTGGATGACTGAATATGAAGGGATTTTGATTGAAGGAAAAAACATCAATGTCATTAAGCCATTTCATAAATCTTTGATTAATAATGTAAATTCTTCCTCTTTGGATCTATCTTTTCTTTATGATTTTAAGCAGATTATTTGTCATTGTATTTCTAGAGAGAATAATGAGGTTGCGAATTTTTGTGCAACCTATGCTTTAGAAGGTAGCTTCTTTTGGGACTTTTTCATAATGATCTTCCTTCTCTTTTTTATCAATTTGTTAAAGGAAGATTTTGATAGGTTAGCTATAACTTAGATTGTATTTTTCTTTTTATTTTAATAAAATATGCTAAATGAAATTCTTCAAAAAAAAAATATTCTTATAGTCTTTTAATGCCTTTGCTTGATTATTGTAGCTTGGTTAGTCCAACTATCAGCACATGAAAATTATTACCCAATCATATTGTTAACCTCAAGAGTCTTTGTCATTATTATAATATTTTGATGATTACAAAAATATGTTAATTGAATTGGTTATATTGATATGTCATTGTATATGTTTGAGTACTAACATTATGGGTACATATTAGAAGAGAAAATTACAATGTTGGATATACTCTAAAGAAAGTTTACAAATTTTAGAGGAGGCTTTTAGCTCAAGATGGTAAAACTAGCTCATAACCAAAGCAATTAAATAATTTTACAAGTCAAGAAAACTAAGTTAGTTGAAGAAAGTCAAGAGTGGCCTACAAATAGTAAAAGAGTATTTTATTTTCTTGAGTCTTAATGTGATGCATTTCAAGTATAGAGGATCTAAGACAACTAGACATGCAAAAGAAAATTAAGAAATAAATAAAAGCTTAATTAATATTAAATCCAAATTGATTATAATATATCATACTATAAGATATAGATCACACTATATAATAAGCCTAAATTTGGTGCATCATGATTAGATCAATTTGTATCAATTAAGGAATTCAAATTTGAACTAATTATACTATATAATGAAGATTTTATTGTACTATCAGTATTTATTTTGAATGGCTAAACTACCTAATTAATTTTGCTAATTAGACTAATTTAAAATTTGAACTAATCATATTATATGATGTACGTCATACTTTATGATCAATTTTTTAATTAATCAAATTAAGCTATTAGAATTAATGGCTTAGAGATATAACTAAGATTTTATTGATCGTACAATGCAATATAGATTGTATAATTTGATCAGTAAATACTCTATTTTAGTTCTCAAAATTAGGGTTTTAGCCTAAGAAACTAAATAGATTTCCTTTTCAAACCTTACACATTAGAGAATGCGTGACTAATGGGAGAATAATGAGAGAAGACTTTTTCTTGAGAGAAACTCTTCAAGTTTTGATTTGCAAATCCTAAACGAGAGTTTTACAATTGAATGTGAATAATGAAGTTATTTTCTTCTTCTTTTTACCTTGTAGTTATTTGACCTGAAATCATGGATACTATGAATGCTAGACTTTTTCATATTTAAGTGATCCTTTCTCAAGGAGTTTTTTGCATGAATGGTTGACTAGTGGCTTTCTATTTATAGTGTAAAAGAGGTGCAGGGTTTCTCCAATATCTATTAAGGAGAGGCTTTTTTTTCTTAGCTGTTTCTAAGAGAGAGATGAGAGGAGACTTAAGTATTGGAGGATAACCAAGATAGGAAATGTATTTGCATATATTTTACTCTTTTCATGTTCTTGCATTGTTATCTTGATCTACCTTACTTAAATGCCTTTCTAATTACATTTACTTCATGATATGATGGGGTATGATATATCAATTTTCTGTGACTTGTAAGATGATTTGAGTTTTTGGTTAGATCAATCATAACTATTGAATTATTTCTTATGATAATTAGTTGAAAAAGGATATCAAACATTTAATTCTTCATTCTTAAAGTTTATCTTTACAAGTTAAAATCCCTTATTACTTCTATAAATGAAAAATTAAAATTTATTTTTACTCAAAATTTTAAAATTAATAAAACTTAAAAATTACTTTTAGATTTTAATTGTTTGATTTTAAAACACACAGATTCATCCTCTCTCTCTCTCTCTCTCTCTCTCTCTCTCTCTCTCTCTCTCTCTCTCTCTCTCTCTCTCTCTCTCTCTCTCTCTCTCTCTCTCTCTCTCTCTCTCTCTCTCTCTCTCTCTCTGGTGTGCCATACTATGTAGCTAGTATTAGAGTAAGATACTTTATTTATAATATTAATCAACTAAAATAGATCCTCTTTGCACACAATAGACATATAGGCAACACAAAAAGGTATTATATTACTTGACTTCCATTATTTAACAACATTCCTTTTAGTTTTCTGAAGTGCACATGACTATATTTATATTGTTTATTAATTATCACACGTGGAACATAGTTTCAATAGGATACTAATCTCATCATAAGATTAAGAATAAAAACTATATAAATATCCCTTTTGATGAACGTGAATAAGACGGGATTAAACTAGAATAACTAAGTTCTGATTATCTCAACTAGTTTTTCTTTGCTTCCAAATTCTATGACTACATATGTATCTATTTATATACAATGGGGAAAAATATATGGGATAGACTTTACATTGCTTATGAGGGAAGGTTAAATATATAGCATCAATATTTTTGTGCATGATTATGAATTATTTTATACGCAACACAAGCAAATCATTGTTGACATATATATTATATTTTCTAAGATTGTCATATGATTACATGCTCTTGGCAAAGAATATTCTAATTTACAGAAGCTAAATAAAATTCTTAGCTATTTTATTAAGTCTAGTGAAGGCAATTTCATGCAAAATTTATCTACATATTCTATTTTACTTAGCTATCTTATAGATTATGAATATAAATATAACTAAAGGATAATGGGCAAGATTGAAAAGGAGGAGGAAAAGCAAATTGATTTGAAAGCCATTGAATCTAAAAATAGCGAGATGGATAATTGTAATGAGTACGATAGTTCATTATTGATATGGTAGTTTAATTTCTTTCTTAAAAATAAAGAAAAAAGATTTAAAATAAGAATAATGGTAAGGAGAAAGGTAAGTCAAGCACCATGTTAATATTGACATAATTTGCTTTAAGTGGAAGAACCTAGGGATACTGAGTGGGAGTGTCTAGTACTTAAAGCACAACTCAGAAGGAGAAATCCAAGGACAAAGGTAACTACTCTAGAAAATTTAAAAATGAGACTAAAAAAGCCTTAATGATCAATTTAGCTACAAATTTAACTGCTAGCGAATCTGAGAAGGTCTCTAATAACTTGAGCTAAAGGGCTCAAGATGGACTGGAAGACTTAGATTTAGAAAACATATCTTCACAATATAACCATTGGAGGCATGTGGTATTTGGACAGTGGGTGCTTGATGCACATGGGTAGAGAGAAATCAAAATTCATAATACTAATGTCTAGGGAATAAGGTAAAGATACTCTTTGTGATAGCATTACAAAGAAAGTGATAGACATAAATGACATCAATAAGAGAAATTATTTCATTATTGAAAAGGTCCTCTTAACTAATGATTTTAAATTTAACTTACTTAGTATGTCAATTATATGGTAAAAGCTTTGATATGAAGTTTTTATTTAACATTTATTTGATGTAGTTGAGTGAAAAACTTATTCTAGAAGGGTTTAGAATAAGCAACACTTACATGTTGGATATTGATAGCATAAGTGAATCTAGTAAGATTTGTTATACAAAAATTATATTAGATATGAGTTGAGGTTGTCGTGTAAGAGATCATTTCATTCCATCATGCATGTGCATAGATAAAGTACTCATATAGATCTACACTACAGGAAAAATGCCCTAAACCGGCAGTTCTAACCGGCGGTTTTAGGACCGCCGGTAGTACCGGTGGCACCACCGGCGGTTTGGCCGTCGGCTTTTAACGACGGCTGCACCGATGATTTTGCAAATATAAGCGGCGGTAAACCGCCGGACTCAACAAGAACCGGCGGTAAACCGCCGGACTCAACAAGAACCGGCGGTAAACCGCCGGACTCAACAAGAACCGGCGGTTTACCGGCGGCTTAGACCGCCGTTGATAAGTGACTTTTTACCGGCGGTCAAAACCGCCGGAAAACCACCGGTTTAAGCCCTAATACATCGAGCCCCGCGTCTGGCATTTCATTTTAACTCTTTCCTTCTCTCTCGGTCGCTCGCTCTCCCATCGCTCGCTCTTTCCTAGGGTCGCCTCCACTCGTCCGACCGCCGCCTCCGCTCGTCCGACCGCCGGCTAAGAATCTCCTCCGGTCGCCGCCCCCAATCCGACGCCGCCGAAGACGTTTGTCCGGCCCAAATCCGACCGCCGCCCCCAATCGGAATCGCCTCCGCTCGTCCGACCCCAAACAGTCTGATTTCTATTTTAAGGTTATTTTTTATGATTTTTCTTTGATTATTGTTTCTTACTACACATTTGTAAGGATTAGAAATATTTTGGATGATTTAGGTAGTAAGCATTAATGTAATGTTCTAATCGTTGTGTTAGATCTATTTTTTTTTTATTAAGCATTATTTTAGTTTAGGTGGAATCTATTTTGTTGATTATTACTTTTAGTTAGAAGAAGATAGGAAGAGAGAGATTGAGGGAGAGAAAAGAGAGGGAGGATTGCTTGTTTCGCGCCTTTCCCGCGAAGCTAAAAAATAGAGCGATTTTTTGGCGTAGGGGAACGGTCCGATGCAAATATTGGTGGCGGACTGTTCACCCGCATGCCATTGACGTATTTTTTGAAGATCAATTGGTGCAAAAAGCCACTCCATACACCCGAATGCAGTTCGACTGGAGAAGCTCTAAGGAAGAAATAAGGAGGATTGCTTTGAGCTTGGAGTCGGCTTATATAATAATAAGGGGAGTCAAATCCAAGGGTGATCTTTTAGAGTTTTGTGTTATAAGGGTATGTTAACATGTTATGATATAAATCAAAAGTCAAGAGAAGAGGGAGAAATAAGCACACAAAGGGTAACTTAATACTCGCCGAAGTATCAATGGAGGGATCAGCCATTAAACTCCATTACAATTTTTCAAGCAAGTGAAAGACTTTAATTATTTAATATTATTCATTTAAAAGAGTATAGTATAACTTTTATAGATAAAATAAAATAAAATGCATGAATTATTATATAGATGGATTACTATAGATTGTTAGGAAATCGAGTGGTCTGCATCAATTATGATCCCTCCATTGATCTCGTGCTGGTGTTGCATCATAGATAACCGGCCGACTTGGGAGGCACAAGAGAAGCCAAAGAGTTGGTGGGTGACGGGACCTTCAAGGTGGCTAACTTGGTGGAGCAATTGCTACTATTGTGGCCAATGAATCCACAAGGAAAGCAAAAGTTTTATAGATCCTCATATTCCACTTTTTGGAAGAATTGAACATGCAAGCCATTAATCAATACCCCAGTCATTAGTTTTTTGATATGGGGTTAATGCCCAGCTTTGCCTAAATTATAACACGTTTGCACATGCACGTATTCTAATAAATGTTTTCATAACTATGTAGGGTGACGTTTGCTTCAACGTCCAAATGACTATCCAAGAAGAGAGATATTGGATGTATAACAGATTGTTGCCGGGTCGAAAGGATTGACAGTTGAATTTATAGAGGGAGTTGAAACTTTCATTCAAGTTGCATCTCAACTGCCTTCCTTTCAGTTTGATAAAATGTTTAGATGTCCATGCTTGAAGCATAAAAATCTAGCATTCCTCAAGCCCGATGATGTGAAGCTTGATTTATATCGTAGGGGATTTCTTCCAAACTATTGGATTTGGACATCACATGGCGAGTACGAGCCACATAGAGATGCTCATGCCGGTTCATCTACAGCTTATGAAACATTTGATGAAGATCAAATGAGTAGACCCTATGAAGACCTTATTTTTGATGTAGTAGGTCATAATTTAAGGTCAAATGTGGAAGAGCCACCAAATACAGAGACACAAAAATTCTTTGAGATATTACATTCAGCTCAAAAGCCAATTTGGGAAGGTTGCAGTACACATTCGGAATTATCCATTGCAGTGAGGATGCTAAGTATTAAAACTGAGTATAATATTTCCCGTGAGTGTTTTAATGACGTTATTGGTCTTATGAAGGAAACTAATCTAGCTGGCAATTTAATTCCCTCAGACTTGTACCGAACAAAGAAATTAATATCCAAGCTGGGTCTCACTGCTACAAAGATTGATTGTTGTATCAATGGATGTATATTATACTATAAGGATGATGCAGCAGAAGTTGTTTGTCGCACCTGCAATGCTCCTCGGTTTAAGCAAAACTCAGGAAAACAACGTCGTCCAAAGAAAGATGTGTCATATTCCCGTTTGTTTTATTTACCAATCATTCCAAGACTTCAGCGGCTCTATGCATCAATGAGTTCAGCAGGCCATATGAGATGGCATAAGGAGAAAATAGCAAAAAGTGATGTTCTTTCTCATCCATCAGATGCTGAAGCATGGAAACATTTTGATCGAGTGCATCCTTTATTTGCTGCTGAACCCCGCAACATAAGATTGGGATTATGTACTGATGGTTTTACTCCTTATAGTCAAACAGCTACACCGTATTCTTGTTGGCTAGTTATATTAACACCATACAACCTTCCACTAGAGATGTGTATGACTACTCCGTTCATGTTCTTAACTCTGATTATACCTGGACCACATAATCCGAAAGCAAAGATTGATATCTTTTTGCAACCATTAATTGATGACCTCAAATTATTATGGGAAGGAGTGCTCACATATGACATATCAACAAAACAAAATTTTCTCCTTCGAGCTGCTTTACTGTGGACTATCGGTGATTTTTCAGCTTATGGTATATTGTTTGGTTGGAGCACAGTAGGGAAATTAGCATGTCCTTACTGCATTGAGAACAATAAAGCTTTCACATTAAAACATGGAGGGAAAAATACTTGGTTTGATTGTCATCGTATGTTTCTAAGTGCTAATTATCAGTTCAGAAGAAATAAGGAAGCATTTGTTAAAAATAGAATTAAGCGATCACCTCCTCCACCCAGATTAAGTGGTGATGATATACTACAGAGACTTTCCGACATTCCAACAATTATTGATTATCCAATGCTATCCGAATCTAAATTTCTGGGTTATGGTGTTCAACATAATTGGATAAAAAAAGTATTTTCTGGACATTACCTTATTGGAGAACTAATTTGATAAGACATAATTTGGATGTTATGCACATTGAGAAGAACTTCCTGGATAATATTTTTAATACAATTATGGACGTTAAAGGCAAGAGTAAAGATAATGTCAAAGTAAGGATGGACATTAAAGAGTTTTGTCGGCGAAAAAATCTGGAGTTAGTAACAACAACTGACAGTAAACTAATGAAGCCCAAAGCTCCTTACTCTTTCACGTTAGAGCAAAAAAGAATGATATGTCAGTGGTTTAAAGGTTTAAAGATGCCTGATGGCTATGGATCAAATATAAGCCGATGTGTTGACTTGAAATCTGCAAGGTTATTTGGACTCAAAAGTCATGATTGTCACATAATTATGGAGGTTCTTCTTCCGATCATAGTCTGTATGTTACCTGATTACATATCAAATCCGTTGATTGAGCTTAGCATTTTCTTCAAAGATTTATGTTCATCTAAACTAAGTGAAAATACTTTACGGATGTACGAGGATAACATACTAATCATCCTATGCAAGTTAGAGAAGATATTTCCCCCGGGTTTTTTTGATTCTATGGAACATCTTCCAGTCCATCTACCTTACGAAGCTAGAGTTGGTGGACCTGTACAATATCGTTGGATGTATCCTTTCGAAAGGTAAATGTGTTAAGATTTTTATTAATCCTTCAATATTTTTGAATCAGTAGAGATAACATATTTTGATTAAATTTATGATGATTGTAATTGATTAATAGATATCTGAACAAGTTGAAGAAATATGTTAAGAATAAAGCACGACCAGAAGGATCGATATGTGAAGCATATTTGTCTCAAGAAACAACTCACTTTTTCTCCTACTATTTCGAGCCACATGTAAGGAGTACAAGAACAAAAATTGGTCGTAACATGGACTTCGATGTAGAAGAACAATCACATGCTACACTATTAGTATTTAGAAGGAAAGGAAAGCCTAGTGGCAAATGTGTTAAAAGATATCTCAACGATTTAGAAATAAATACAATGAATTTGTATGTACTACTGAACTGTGAAGAAGTTGAGCCAATCTTAGAGTAAGTTCTAACATAATTTTAATAATTAATTAGTAATGTTTATTTAAAATACTAAAGTATTATTTGTCACCAGGTATTTCGTAAGCAATTTGCCTTTGACAGATTCAAGGGATATTGAGAAAGCTGTTGCAAATGAATTTCCAACTTGGTTCAGATCATATGTGAGCACATTTTTTTTATAAATTTAAATATTATTTATAATCAAAAATACTAAAATTTATCATGTTTTTAGGTACAAAACCCTGATAACAAATATTTTGATAAAGGTTTGCAAGCATTAGCATGGGGTCCAATGCGAAAAGTTAAAACTTGGTCAATATATATAGTGAATGGGTTCAGATTTCATACCAAATCGTGGAGTAAAGGAAGAAAAACTAAAAATTGTGGAGTATGTGTTAGAGGGAACACTCATGAAGAAGATGAGTGTGATTATTATGGTATTCTGAATGAGGTCCTTGACTTGGAGTACCCAGGCGAAGATGAGAATTTTGTATGCTTATTTAACTGTCAATGGTATGATCCAGTACAGAATAGAGGCACAAGGGTTCATCCTGCATATGGTTTAGTAGATGTTAAACATAGTAGAAGATACGGAAAGTTTGATCCATTTGTGTTAGCAAGTCAAGCTATTCAAGTTTATTTCAGCAAATATCCCAGTGGTCGTAGAGACAAACAAGATTGGCTAGCTGTCATAAAAATAAAAGCACGGGGAATAATTGATCAATAATACATTGTAGCAACTACACATCAAGAGGATGAGATGTCAAGTTGTATGCCTGTTGAAATTGAGGAGATGACAACTACAACCTCTACTATTGAAATGGAGTTAGAAGATGTGAATAGTTCAACTAGTTCAGGCGAAGAAGAGAACGAGGATGAAAGTGAAGATACCCTTGAGAGTGATGAAAATAGTTTTGATGATTCTGATTAGTTTTTGTAATTTAGAATTGTATAATTTAAATGTTTTGTAATATTTTTACTGCTTAAAAATGATATTGTATTTTGCCACCTTGTCTTTTATTAACTGCTTTTTGTAATTCATTAACTGTTTCATTAACTGCTTCTCGTAATTCATTACTTGCTTCATTAACTGCTTCATTAACTGCTTTATTAACTACTTTTCAATGGTTTAGTAATTATTTTTTTTTTAATATTGCAGATGGCTTCAGGCGACGATCCTCCTCGTAAATCATTTGCCTCAAAGTTCCGCCGGAAGAAGATTACTACTAGTAGACCCACACAGGCTGAGGTAGGTGAGGGGCCTTCAGTTCCACCAGATCTACCTGCACCACCACCGCCACCACCTGCCAGGAGCCAGCAGCATTCACTAGAGCAGGGTCAGGGACAGTTAGATCCACCTCCTGTTGTACCTCCATATTTCCCTGGCCACTTCCCTCCCAGCTCGACGAGTCCTCGCTTCCCCTCTCCAGATCAGACACATGCTTCTCCATTCTATCCATATTACCCCCAACTATCATCACAGGCATCTGGTCCATCCACTAGTCGTCACCCTCCTTACCCTTACCCATATTACTACCCCTATCCGATGCAGCATGAACAGGGTGGACCATCACGATCACCAAAGGTTGGCGCTAGCGATCCTGCAGCAGCAACAGATAAGCATCAATACATCGAGCCTGACGGCGATAAGTAAGTTCAATTTAAGTTATTAAGTTGTTTTTATTTTGATATATTACATGTTATTGATAAATAAAGTCACTTGCAGCTTCAATCCTTCAAGGCCACCTATACATATGATCCGGGATATAATAAAGAATAAGTATGATACTCCTTACTTATCCTGGAAGAAGATCCCAAAGCCAGTTAGAGATATGTGGTTTGGAGAATTTCAGGTATGTTTTTTTTTTGTATGATTTCAAATATATGATTTAATTTGTACTAATCTTTTTGATATTGCCTAAATTTTTACAGAAAGAATTTAGATGGTTTCCTGAGTACAGCACGAGGATCAGATCAAATTTTGAGAGGAGAGGAGCGACCCGTCTCAGAGACATGTTCACGGACATTAGAAAGTTCGGGCAGCATCCTAATTGGATTGGAGAGGGCGTTTGGGCAGATTTGAGTAGTGCTTGGGCTACCCCGGAGTTTATAAAAATGAGAGAGCAGAATAAACAAAATAGAGCCTCTGACTGCGGCGGTTTAGGAAGCTCTCTTCATACTGGTGGATCTGTACCTCATACGGAACATAGGCGGCGACTGGTAAGTGTTTTGAATTGGTTTATTACATATATTTATGTTAGTATAACTAAGCATCAAATTTTCAGAAAGAGCACCTGGGTCGGGAGCCAACACCATTGGAGTTGCATACAAGAACTCATCAACATCAAGCTGACCATCAGTGGGTTGATGAGAAGTCTAGGAAGGCTCATGTGAGTAAAATTTATTGGAGTTTTAGAATAAAAATTTATTTTAATAAAACTAATTGTTACTCACAGGATGATTTCGTACGAGTTAGAGAAAGTCGGCAGTCCACTGGCGAGGGATCATCTTCTGGATCAGCCCATATTTCTGAGTATCAGACATGGTCAGAAGTTGTTGGTGGAAAACAGAGGGGGAGGGTATATGGCATGGGTTCACAGGCTTTTGCTATTGAGGGCAGTTCATACACCTCTGCATTTCATGATCCAAGTGGAGCTGAAGAATCTGTAAGCGAGAGGGTTGCAGCGCTTACTAGAGAGATTGAAGAGATGAAAAGGGTTCAATCTAGATAGATTGAAGAAATGAGAAATGTTCAGAATGAAATGCAAGCAGAGTTGCAATCCTACAGAGCTGAAAAACAGAGGAAGAAGGACCAACAGGAGCAGCCATCTGCAGACAGTGAGGATACAGATGATGATTAGATCTATTTTATGTTTGATGATTGTATTAATTAGAACTTGTGAATTTCAGAACTTGTGATTGTAACATTATCATGAACTTACTTGTGAACTGTGATTGTAATGTTATGATGAGCTTGTGATTGTATTTATAATTTATGGTTATGATGAATCTAGCGGCGTGTTGCCCAACATATGATTGTGATGAATATAGCGGCATGTTGCCCAACATATATTGCTCTTTCTGCAGGTTTAAACTTTAGGGTGAACCTCCCTCAAATAGAGGGGATGCTGCCAATTTTTTTTTGCAGGTACTACAGGTTTCCGGCGGCTAACCGGCAGTTGGGCCGCCGGAAACTACGATACCGGACGGCCAATAGCCAGCCGACGGTAATGGCATCACACCGTCGGTTTATTACCGGCGGTTACCGACGGCCACCGGCAGTTATACGGTGGACATCCAGCGGTTTAGACCGCCGGAAATACCAACGGTTAGACCGCCGGCGTTCGCCGGTTAAGTAACCGGCGGTCTACCGGCGAAGGCCGGCGGTTTTAAAAACATACGACGGCTAACTAAACCGCCGGAGAACCATCGGTAAAATGACCGTCGGTAGGTCGTCGGTCAATTAACCGGCGGCGTCACAGCCGGAAAACCGCCGGCATAAAATCCGGTTTAAACCGGCGGTCAGAGCCGCCGAAAAACCGCCGGCTACATAAACCGCCGGTAAAAAACCGCCGGTACTAGTTTCCTACGCGATTTTTTCCGGCGGCACAAAAACCGTCGTAAAGCCGCCGGTAGTTAAAAAAACCGCCGGCTAATATAAGCTAACCGCCTGAAAAAATCGCCGGTTTTCGGCGTTTTTCCTGTAGTGCTAGTTAGAAGCGTACCAAGTTTAGATTACTCATGACCTTTCGGAATGGGGCCAAGATGACGGATCCAGTCGTAGGTGCCTCTACATGGGCTTCGGGTAACCAAATATGAACCGGTACCATAGGCACTTTGACGGCGAAAGAGGCGAAAGAAGCAATCCATAGAAAGATTTGGCGCCGGTCACTAAATTATGCGGTTAATAAGATTTGTGAATCGGTGGTTCCTGTTTGGAGAAAAATCAACTGAATAGTTAATAGAATAAAAACATATCCAAGTGAAGTATATAGGAAAAACTGATATGCTGCCTTGATCTTTCTCTGTCTCGAACCCCATACCCCTATAATAATGGTAGAGTAAGGGGTGGCCCCAAAGCAGAATTGATTGGCGCTGGTTGGTCGAAGCTCCAGTGGGTAGCCACTCCCTTCTTAGGGAACCGTACATGAGACTTCCGCAACATACGGCTCCGTCCCGAGCTTCCGTCGTCGGCCCTTGTCATTATATATATATATATATATATATATATATATATATATATATATATATATATATATATATATATATATATATATATATATATATATATATATATATATATATATATATATATATATATATATATATATATATATACATATGTCTTATAGTATAATCTAATTATACTATAAAAAACCGCTTCATATAGTACCTCTTAATTTGATGAAAAAATTAGCTCTTTGTAATGAAAAACAATTTGTGGTATATTTTTTTCATAAGTTTGTGCACTTATTTTATCTCGTTTTTTTCTTCTACACATTATATCCTGTGAATTGATTATTGTGGTTGTTATAAGAGTTGTTGATATGTATTTATATTGGATCCGTGCATGAGCGGAACCCCATATAGCACATTTGTCCACCCTAAAGAAAAAGAGTCTATATGAAGGTTAAATTTGAAATTTTGACCTCCCTAGAAAAATATTTTGCCCACCGTTTTGGGAGAGGAAGAAGCATTGGTTGAAGACACTATAATATGGTTCGGTACTTACTAGTTTGTATAAAGTGGGAGTGAAACTTTATTCAATAGAAAAAGAAGCATCTTATGGTTTATAAGTTGGGTTTAAAGAATCTCTAAGAAATAAGAGAAAAAAATATGTAGTTTCTATACTAATAAATCTTATTTTTTGTTGGCTATTTTTCTAATAATTTTTAATTGCATTGGACTGCATTAAAATCCATTTATTTCTGAAGCATCTAATTTTTATCAAAATAAATTTTTTTTTTCATTGAAGTCCAAGAGATGGTGATTTTTCCTATTTTTTTATTGATTTATGATTCCTGAGGGAGCGATTCTTAAATCCATTAAATATTATACATAGTTGATGGTTTAATTATCCATTTTTTTTCTTAAGTTAGATAACATTAAGCTCATTTATAATTATTTTTCTCTAAGTTAGGGTACTCTAGCCCAGCATAACGGATATGATTATACTCCAACTTATATTTTTACTAAATTCAATATTAAATTGAAAAATAAATGATAAAAAATTTCTCATATAAATTTGATAGCATTATGTTGGTTAAATTTTTTTTTATTATAATTACTCTTTGATGTTATTATTATTATTATTATTATTATTATTCTCTATATATATGCTTGATATTATTATTATTATTTGATAAAATGGTTTTGAATATTCAATTTCTATATGATTGATATTATATACATGTTGTGATACAAATTAGTATGTAGAATCAATTAGAATTGTTTGTTGGTTACACCACCATTATCTCAGAAATATTGTAATATGTTGACCGTGCTGAAAAACAAAAAAAAAAAACATTTGTTTACTACTTTGTACTTTTATAAAATGATAAATTTCATTTTATTTTCAAAATTTATTTATTAAGATTTTAAATTACGCACAAATTCATCAACAAACCAAACTGCCTCATAATCTTCCTTGAATAAGATATTGCCACCATCATTTAGTTTTACTACATTTAGCAAAACCTTTCTAGAAAAATTATCATTAATGCCCCAAAAATTTAGTAAGCCACTACAGAAGCCCTTTGAGATTTAACAAAGATAAAAACTATCTCCTTAATTATTTTTTCATAAAACTTTTATTAATTTAATATTAAAATAATTTTACCTTTATAAATGAAAATTTTGATTTTATATATCTTATAATTCATGTAATTGGGTAAAAAATGTTTGTCCTATTGTTATTTGGAGAAAAAATAATTAAAGCTTCATTTGAGTTAAAAAAAAACTCTTGCTCACAAATTTGAGTCACACCCCCTCGTTATCTCACTAATTTTTTAAAAACTTAACTCTTCGAAGGGCCTCCATCGCAAAGTTAGTGCTTCACTGTAGTCCCATCGAATGGAGAGATTATTAGGTGCGGAGTGCGGACGGGGAGAACCGTCCGCACACAAGTATAGGGTACCCAGCTAGGTGCCACTGGGTACTGCTGGGTATCGCTTGGTACCCTGTGCTTGTGCGGATGGTGTATTGACAGTCCACACTCCGCACCTAATAATTTTTCCATCGAATGCCACTTCCTTGCCCACCCTCCACTAACATTCTATTCCAAGTATAATTTTGATTTTTTTTTTTTTCATTTTTTTTTATATTAGAATGCATTTATCGTTCATTTAAATGCTGACAATCCTTTATTATAATAGGAAGAACAATGAAGGAGAACCTTAAATTCGAGAATAAATAAGGTTCGAACCACATATTTAGTGTTCAATACTTGTTTGAACATTGAAAACTAGAGTTCAACCTCTCTATGCAAAATCATCTTTGAAAAAAACCTTGTCTTTCAATTTCTTCAAGTCCAGGCGATTTCTCATCAAATGATCATGTGATTCTACAACGATAACACTTTCTCTTTGTCTTCAATTTTGATCCATTCTTACTTAATGATTTGATTTCTTGCTTTGCTTTTTTTGCCTTTGGCATTTGAAAAAAATCACCATAATTTTTTCCCTCTTTTATTTATGGTCTCTTATTGAGTTCATTCGAGTTGAAACCTGCGTACACATCTTTCGGAGAATGAATATCCATAGATCTTAGTTTCCTCGATGGAAGTGAAACTAGCAAGAGAACAGCTTGATCTTCATCTTCGAATGTGATATCAAGTATGATTTTGTTAAATCATCAATATTTGCTTCCATAGACTCATCTGCAGCATGAATATATAGAGTTGTCTCTAATAAATGATATGACTTATTTGATAAGTAAATTGGAACCTTTTCATCCGTTGGCTTGCCTCTCCATTTTCCCTGTACATCAAGCATTACCTCTCTGAGAAGAGCAATCATAGCAATTGTTGATCTGTTGCATATGGAATGTCAACCGTTCACTGCTAACTAACTCTGTCATCTTCTTCTATTTAAACAATACACTGTAGTGGAGGTTTTCCATGGTAGATAGTTTTGTAATATGAATTTCCTGCTTCTTTGCATTACTTGTTCTCTCTAACTTCGTGTGCAGGTATCAGAGCTTCTTCATGGTATCACAGCTTCCTCGCTATCAATGAACTCATCATCTTCCTCGCTATCTCCCACTCCCAATGTTTCTAGCAAAATGAATGATACATAGATTCCCTTACAACTCAATTTTCTCATGAACAATGTCAAAATTGTGATCAGCACACAACTTATGGTAGAAAACCATCCTATCTAGCAATCGCAGATAATTAAGCTATTTTCTACCAACGGGTTTGATGGATATTTGAATGACACCACCATCAAACCACATAAACAAATTTCAGCATAAGATGGAACTATAAGCATAAATCCTCAGTACCAAACCTCGATATTAGTTGATCAAAATTTAGCTGCATCTTTGTATTCTACCATTTCTCAGTCGCTGATACCATACATACTCAATCTGGACTCCAGCCATGACATATGGAAAACCATCGAACGCCGACTTCAATATACAAATCACTCCCGCTAACTTTAATTAAAAAGTGAACTTCATCACATACAAAAGAGCGACAAATCAATGGTACAATACCCGTCGGAGATTAAATAGGTGGATGTCATTACTGTAGAAAGATCAACCATTGACTTTGAGGACATACTACTCTATACACTTAATGGTTTGTCATCAACTTATTATGCCTTTAAAACTGCTATACGCACGTAAATGTAAACCATAAGCCATGATGATTTTTATTTGCTCCTCATCAATGAGGAGCTTGATGTTTTGTCGGAACTTTCTGCATACTCTGTTTCTGTATCCAATGATATTGCCTTTTCTTCCCCCATTATTCATGGTCATTCCCGTGGATGTCAGTCCTCATCCAACTTTAGCAGTGGGTGCACTTCTTCTACTCAGCCTTGCGGTGGTCGCTCATCACCTTAGAACATTCGAGGTGGTTGTTGTCCACTATCATCTATACAATGCCAGATCTGCTCCAAAATGGGACATTCAGCCTATCAGTGCTAGTATCGCATTGATCTCTCTATTCAACCCTCACTAGCAAACCTACATTGCTTCAAACTCACCACCAACTGAGGACTGGTTATTGGACTCCGAAGCCACTTCTCACTTGACATCTAACCTGCAACAACTCTAGTCCCCGCAATCTTACACTTGTTCCTCTCAGGTACAAGTTGGAAATGGTAAACTCTTGCCAATTGCATGGACAAGGCATTCTACCCACTCCATTGCGTAACCTGAGACTTCTTCATCTTTTACATGTTCCTCACTTATCTCATAATCTGTTATCTATTAATAAACTCATAATTGATAACTCTTGTTTCATTTTGTTTGATGCTAATGGTTTCATTATAAAGGATAGATGGAACTATCTCCAGTTCCATCTACTCCTTCCCGCTCCGACCTTACACTTCAATTCACCACTATCACTGCTAAACACTGGCATCAGCGTTTGGGATACAAATTAATTTCAATACAACAACTTTTGTCCTCTTTTATTCCAGCCAACAAATTATCTTGTTCTAGTTTTCTTTGCTCAACCTGCGTGCAAGCTAAATCTCATCATTTGTCCTTTAGTTTATCTTCTCCAAAAATGATTATGTGTTTACAATTATATAGATGTTTTGGGGCCATCTCCCATATTGTATTTACAAGGTTACAAATATTACTTACTCTTTATTGATGACTATACTCGATTTAGTTGGGTTTATCCTCTCCACAACAAATCTAAAACATCTGAGATTTTTGTGCAATTTAAATCAATGGTTGAAAACCAATTCCAAACTTCCATTAAACACTTAAGATTGGATGGAGGCAATGAATATCTTAATCAATCCTTTTATAATTTTCTAAAACAATGTGGAATTATTCATCAGGTAACATGCCCTTATACCCCTCAACAAAATGGCATAGTAGAGCGCAAATGCAAACACCTTCTCGAAACTCTTCGAGCCCTACTGTTTCAATCTAACTTACTAAATCATTTATGTCCTGAAGCTCTATTGGCAATTGCTTATGCTATTAATAGACTTCCATCCAAGCTGACTAAACACAAATCTCCTTATGATTTACTATATCATCAACTACCAAATTATTCACAACTTGAAGTATTTGGCTGTCTTTGCTATATGTGGTTTCCTCCCATACTTCACCACAAATTTCAGCCACGCTCTCAAGCCTGTGTTTTCCTAGGATATGGAGATACTACCAAAGGGCACAAATGTTTTAATTCCATTACAGGATGCATACAACTCTCTCGGCATGTTAAATTTTTTGAATCAATATTTTGCTATCAAAGCATCCCCTGAACCATTGTCTAGTCCATAATCTGCATCATTCCCCCCATTTCTACTCATACTACCTTCTATTACATCTATATCTATAAATCCACCTAAACCCACAACAAAACTTCCACCAGCTACAACTTCATCTCAATCACATCCTGACACCGGACCGGAGGGGGCTCGACGAATCCATGTCGATGATCTGGTGGTCGTGGCCAGATAACTTCAAGAACTTCTTGGAGGAAGAATCCACCACCTAAGAATCACTCTTAGGATACATGAAAGCAAACAAACTAAACTCAACACAAATTTTATTCCAATCCATCCCATTATAAGACACTCTCCTATATTTATAGACTTCAAGTAGCCACAAAATAGGCTACACAAGAGATATAGCTACACCAATCACTAAAAAAAATACAATTTATTTATATGAACTCTCCTGCATCATTCTACCGGGGTAGGAGGGAACTTTGAGCTCATAAAAAGAGGTCCGGTTGGCCACAATAAGGAGGCGGTTTTGGTTGGCTGAACCAGTTTGGATAGATCCACCCGGTGTCATTAAGCCTTCGATAGCAATCCAAGTGAACATCAATTTTGCAGCTATAACAAACATCACAAAATAATATTTTTTTCTTTGCTTCTTGAACTTCACAAAAATATTGCTTGACAAGTACCATCTCCCATCTTTTCCTCTGGAATCCATCAAGTTTTAGAGAAAGCTGATTGATCATCATATTAACCAACTCTTCACAAGAATAATTTATTGAAGCAGCCCCATCAAGAAATCAGTTTTGCAAGTGCAACAACTCTCCTTCAATTTCATTTGTAGGTGAAATATCCAAGAAAGAAATATTTTTAACTTTTGCTAATTGGCCCAAAGAGGCGGCAATGGATGGAAAAACCTCAACATTCTTAGTTTCAGTGGTTTTTAATCCATGATATGTGGGTTGATCAAAATGAAGAATTATGTCAAACATGTCATCATCATACACATCATAAACGGGATCATCTTAGAGAGGAAAAAATGAAAAATTCTGCAAAAGATCTTTAAATTCTTCGAAGCTAGACTCGATTGAGGGTGGTCCTTCAAACATGTCGTTTCAGAAAGAAGGGATATAATCATCTAAGATACCCCCTCCGTCATTAGTTCGTAAGCATTCGGTCTAAACAGATAATCAATAAGTCATCAATGGAACATATTTTTCCTGTGGTCGGATGCCCACCATGGCCCCGCCAAGGGGGCTCATGTCTTTCCTTCGTTCAATCCTTGACAATCGTAGTTTGAGTCAGGCAATTTTTTGTAGGAGATCTTTGATTTCTGCTTCTTGAAATAATCTTTGATGATTTTGAAGATGTGACATCTTGTTGAGGAAACAATCACCACTTAGACTGAACAATAGGAGCTGAAAACAGCCTTCTGTTTAAGGCAATTAGCTAGCAAGTAGACTATAACTCTTCTTCCTTCCAATCCACTATCCCATGGTTCTTGTCAGCTGGCTGGAAGGCATTGAGTGCAGCAAGAAAAAGGCTAGTTGCAGTGGTTGGATGATCTGACTATTGGAGATGTTCGGGCTTCTGGATAAACTGATGCCTGAAAATGCTCCGCCTAGGATGGTCGGCCTAGAGGCCTTGGAAGAGACAAGATAACATCAACTTTCTTATGTGCACATGATATGGATAGCACCTGACACCAGACACCGTACAGGCACAACAGGTCTCAACCAGCAAGATCAACAAGATTTTCAAAGCAATCAATAATTTCCAAGGGAGATGGGATGTGTAAAGCATGCAAATAGCAACTAGATACCAATTGTTAAGATAGTTGATATTTCCATGCTTTACATTTTTGCAACTTATGAAGTTTTGATGATTCCAAACATTATTGTTCAAATGTGTAGTTATCTCCTAACATTTTTTAGAAGAATTGTATTTGCTCTTGTGTGCACTGACATTTCAGGAAAAACGAACTCCAGACTACGAAGACTTCAAATTAAATTCAGCATGCGATATTTTGTATAATTTGAAGCTTGCACTTTTCTTAGAAATCAAATTGAAAGGGAGTGATTGTATTTTGAGTGAATAAAAACATACACACACATAAGGAGATCATATAAAATTTATATTGATCGTACAGGACGATTTCCAGTTCGTACTGGACGATCAGACAGTTATCTCCTATAGAGCATATGGAACAAATAGGAACTTGCTCGAAAAATTTTTCTAAGTCCTATTCGTCCAGGACAAAATAAATTATCATCCAGGACGATTGGCTCTCTAGAAAATTTTTGTCCAGACGAAATTAAATTATCGTCCATGGCGACCGATTCTCTGGAAATATTTCGTCCAGATGAAATTAAATATCGTCCAGGACGATCGGGTCTCTAGAAAATTTTCGTCCAGACGAAATTAAATTATCGTCCGTGGCGATTGGTCCTCTGGAAAATTTTCGTCCAGACGAAATAAATTATCGTCCAGGACGATCGGTCCTCTGTAAAAATTTCGTCCAGACGAATAAATTTTCGTCCAAACGATAAACCGACTTAGAACAGCTTTCAGCAGTTTCTAGAACCGACCTTGTAATAACCGTTTGTACTGGACGAACCTAGTTCGTACAGGACGATGAGCTGTACGAAGACATTTCGTACACATATTCAAATAGGGTTGTTTCAGATCGTTTAAGTAAAATCGTCCAGGACGATCCACGATCATAAAGGACGATCCACTGCGTACAGAATTGAATACTTGCAGTTTTTGGGCGATTTTTCTTGTCTTTTGTATAAATAGTCCAAATTAGACTGCCACCCAATCTTTTTGTCATTTGATCTTCGTGCCTCTTGAGAGAATAGCCAAGGAGAGAGTGGAAGAGAGCATTCAAGGGAGGATTCCTACCACTGGAGCGAGAAGGCTTCACTTGGAGTTCAAAGGTAAGATTCTCTACTTGTGAATTGGGATTACTTCACTCTTTTCCTTCTTCCTTCTAGAATCTTGTGAGAAGATCTGTCAAGGAGATTCGGTTCTCTGCCGACACTTGGAGAGTGTGAACAGCCGAAGGGTTCTCTGCCCACACAAGGAGAGTGTGAAAGGACGGAAGGGTTCTCTGCCCACACTAGGAGAGTGTGAAAGGACGAAAGGGTTCTCTGCCCACACTAGGAGAGTGTGAAAAGATGGAAGGGTTCTCTGCCCACACTAGGAGAGTGTGAAAGGACGGACGGTTCTCTGCCAATACTGAGGATAGTGTGAAAGGATGGACGGTTCTCTGCCAATACTTGGAATTGTGTAAAATGACGGACGGTTCTCTGCCGCACCGGGGAGTGGTGAAAAGAGTGTGTTGTAAAGGTTACTTCGCCTTGCTGTGGGTGCAAAAGGAGAGTCACTATTGGTATTAGTGCAATACTCAGAGGGTGCCTCTGGGGAGTGGATGTAGGTCTGGTTATAGACCGAACCACTATAAATCTGGTGTCATTTACTTTACTGTTTTTTTACGTTTCCGCACTTTCTATTTTAGTTTTAAAAACTCTGTGGTTGAAAAACCTTTTTCTACAAAATTTAAAAGAGATTTTATTTCGGTTCAATAATTTTCAAAAAGGGGTTTTAAATTTTAACTTTGTTTTTTAAACTACCAATTCACCTCCCTCTTGGTAGCCTTGGGACATTCACTTAGGCTTAACAACCTAATTACTAGACTCAATAAGTGGTATCAGAGCTCCGTTTCAAAATCATAAGTTTGAACTACTTTTTGATTAACGTAGATGGATACTTTCAGAAACCAAAACACACCTGAGGGTTACTCTATCACTAGACCTCCCATGTTTGACAATATTCCTTTTGATTTTTGGAAAACATGCATGTCTACTTTCTTACAGTCACTTGATTATCGCATGTGGATGTTAGTCCAGGATGGCTACACAAAACCAACTAGATTAGTTGATGGAGTAATGGTAGAAATACATTTTACTGATTGGACTGTAGAAGAACGTGACTTAGCACAATTAAATGCCAAATGTTTAAACAGTTTCTTTTGTGCTTTAAAATTAGAAGACTACATACGGGTTTTCACTTGCAAAAGCGGAAAGGACATATGAGATAGACTTTGTATAACTTATGAATGGACAAATGAGGTTAAACAATCAAGGCTCAATATCTTGTTACATGACTATGAATTGTTTCGCATGAAACCTAATGAATCTATTTCCGACATGTACACAAGATTTACACAAATTGTCACTTCTTTGCATGCACTTGGTAGGGAATTAACTAATGCTGAAATGGTCAATAAGATTCTTCGTTGTTTACCTACTGCTTATGATGCAAAAATTACTGCAATTACAGAGTCTAAAGATTTAAACATTTATTCTATTGATAATCTTCTTGGTTCACTCATTTCTTATGAGCAAGGAGTAAGTCAAAGAAAGATTGATGCATGTGAACCACGAAAGGAGAAGAATATAGCACTAAAAGTGGAAGAGTCAGAGAGTGAACACTCACAACCTGAGGATGAAGATGATGTTGCACTAATAACTAGACAATTCAGAAGCTTTTTAAAGAGGAAGCAGAAGAAACCCAGCTATGGAATAGAAGTAAGTTTAACAGAAATGGCAAGGTTTCTAATGAAGTGATTTGTTATGAATTCAGGAAACCAGGTCATATCAAGACTGATTACCCAAAACTCAAAGCCACTCCTGGTAAGGAGAAGATGGAGGAGAAACCTATGGTAAAGAAGGGCAAGAAGAAGTTTCAAAGAGCTTTCTGGGCGGACTCAGCTTCAAACTCATCTGAGACAGAAAAAGAAGAAGAAGTCACTAATCTTTGCTTGATGGCAGACAATGTGGATCACTCAGATCAAGAAGAGGTATGTGTGACTTATCCTATGATGAATTATTTGAAGTTTCTGAACACATGCATGATGCATAAAGGAAAATGAAAAAGATGCATGCTAGTTTAAGTTTAGAATTTGAAGAGCTCAAGAAGGAACATGAAATCCTTAGGAAAGACCATGCTTTAATAGATGACAACCACATGAAACTACTTGATGAATATGATGACTTGAATAAGAATTTTGAAAATCTAAAGTCATCCTATACTGATCTTGAAAAGGAATTTAAAAATTTTAAGGATGAATATGAGATGAGAGCAAAGCATATAGAATCAATTATACCAATCGAATCTTGGAAGATATGAATTCATTTTACAAACTAACAATAAGAGCTCTTGAGGATAATAGGAAACCCCCCAGACTTGAAGATTTTACAAATCCTAAAAATATTATCATAAATTCATGAAATCCCTTAGAAGACAATCACATGGAAGAAAACTTAGGAATATTTTTTCCTAATGTTATAAATTGTAAAATAATTATGGATTTTTGAGACATATAGCTCTTACACAAGACCCTGTACTTGATGATGAAATCTAATTTGGTGTGGAGACCTAAGATGCATAAACCTAGACATATCATACATGAATCTGATTATAAATTGCTAAAAGGTGAACCCAAACTTGTTTGGGTTTCCAGGTCTAACATTTGATATTTTTGCAGGATTGCTCTTACACAAGACCTTGTGGGAGCATATGGTACCTGGATAGCTGATGTTCAAAGCATTTACTAAGGACCATCTTTGTGATGCATGTCAATTAGAAAAACAAGTGAAGTCCTCTTTTAAGTCCAATAATGATCTTAGAACTAGTAAACCATTGGAAATTCTTCACATGGATCTTTTTGGACCAGTAGGAACTGTAAGTCTAGGAGGGAAGGTATACAGATTTGTTATTGTGGATGATTTCTCTAGATTCACTTCGGTTAGATTTCTTTTTCATAAAAGTGAATCATTTGAGGAATTCAGAAATTTTTCAACTTTATTCAGAGAAAACTAGGATGTGAAATAATGTCTATACAAAGTGATCATGGAGGAGAATTTGAAAATGAAAGATTTGAAAATTTTTGTAAAGAAAAAGGGATAGATCACAACTTTTCTGCACCTAGAATCCCTCAACAAAATGGGGTAATTGAAAGGAAAAACAGAACATTAATAGAAGCCGCCAGAGCAATGTTGGTAGAATACTCTCTTCCTAAATATTTTTGGGCTGAGGCGGTTAACACTACATGTTATGTTCTGAATAGGGTGAATGTGAGATCGAATTTAAATAAAACACCCTATGAGTTACTAAAAGGTAGAACACCAAATTTGTCTCATTTGCATGTTTTTTGTTGCAAGGTGTTCATTCATAACAATGGAAAATCTGCCTTAGGAAAATTTGATCCAAAATCAGATGAAAGAATTTTTGTTGGATATTCAAGTGTTGGAAAATCTTATAGGGTATTCAACAAAAGAACTTTAGTTATTGAAGAAACTACACATGTTGTATTTGATGAATCTAGAAATTTAGAAGAGCCAAATATTGTTGAAGAAGAAATTGAGGAAAACTCCCAAAAGATTGATAGATTAAATTTGGAAGAAAATGTGGAAGAAAACTTTGAAAGAGAAAACCCTTTGCCTAGAGATTTGAGATTTTCTAAAAACCACCCAAGAGAAATGATTATAGGAGAACCTAGTGAGGGTGTTACAACTAGGCATGGATTAAATAAGGAAGTCAATCATTCAACCTTTATTTCAACCGTAGAACCCACTAATATTGATCAGGCACTTTCTGATGAATTTTGGATATTGGCCATGCAAGAAGAGTTAAATCAATTTGTAAGAAATAAAGTTTGGGAATTAACTACAAGGCCAAAAGATCAAAGTGTTGTTGGAACAAAGTTGGTGTTCAAAAATAAAATGAATGACTCAGGAGTAGTCATTAGAAATAAGGCTAGATTAGTTGCTAAGGGGTATAATCAAATTGAAGGAATTAATTTTGAGGATACCTTTGCCCCTGTAGCAAGACTTGAAGAAATTAGGGTTTTACTTGCCTTTGCCTGTTTTAAAAGTTTTAAATTGTTTCAAATGGATGTCAAAAGTACCTTTTTGAATGGTGTTATTGAAGAAGATGTTTATGTAGAACAACCTCCAGGATTTGAAAATTCAAAATACCCAAATCATGTTTTTAAGTTAAAAAAGGCATTATATGGATTGAAACAGGCACCTAGAGCTTGGTATGAGAGATTAAGCACTTTTCCTACTTGAAAGATCTTTTGAAAAAGGAAGTGTGGATACAACTCTCTTCTTAAAGAAATTTGGAAAGGAAATACTCATTGTTCAAATTTATGTGGATGATATCATCTTTGGATCTTCAAATAAAAATCTTTGTGATGATTTTTCTAATACAATGAGTAGTGAATTTGAAATGAGTCTAATGGGAGATTTAAATTACTTTCTAGGTTTTAGCATCAAGCAACTTGAGGAAGGGACATTTCTTAGTCAAACCAAATATATTAAGGACATCCTCAAGAAATATGAAATGGACAATGCTAAACCTGTTAGTACACCAATGAGTTCCTCAGTTCAGTTAGATAAGGACCTTAAAGGAAAAATCTGTTGATCAAAAGAAATATATAGGGATTATTGGATCTTTGCTTTACTTGACTGCTAGCCGACCAGATATTATGTTCAGTGTTTGCTTATGTGCTAGATTCCAATCAGATCCAAAAGAATCACATTTGACAGCAGTGAAAAGGATTTTAAGATACTTACTAGGAACTCAAAACTTAGGAATTTGGTATCCTAAGTTTAGCTCTTCATTTGAAATTATTGGTTATTCAGATTCTGACTTTGCAGGCTGTAGAGTGGATAGGAAAAGCACTTCTGGAACATGTCAATTCATTGGAAATTCATTAGTTTCTTGGTCCAGTAGAAAACAAAATTCAGTAGCCCTATCTACTGCAGAAGCAGAATACATTGCATTAGGAAGTTGTGTGGCACAAGTACTTTGGTTAAAACAACAGTTAATTGATTTAGGATTATCTGTAGGCACTATTCCAATTTATTGTGACAATACTAGTGATATTTGCATTTCCAAAAATCCTATTCAACATTCTAGAACCAAACACATAGATATAAGACATCATTTCATAAGGGATCATGTATCCAAAGGAGAAATTGAACTCACACATGTTTCAACTGAAAATCAACTTGCAGACATTTTTACAAAACCTTTAGCCCTTGATACCTTCAGTACTTTAAGAACAAGGCTAGGTGTTATTGATTTAAATGCCTAAACAAAATGTCTTTGCAACATTGATGTTTATGTTTTTGTTTTGTTTTTGATTTTGTGAATTTTTGTGTGTTTTGAATGAATTTGTTTTTGAGTGTAAGTTTTTTTTTTTATTGTAAGTTTTTTTTTTTTTTTTAAAAGTTTGGTTTGATTTTCTTTAATTAAAATTCAAAATTCAAATATTGGAGGAAATCGTCCAGGACGATTTTTGTTTCGTACTGGACGATGTGAGATAAATTGGTTTGCGTGCATTTTAATCGTTTTGAGAGCAGTTTTTAATTAGATCGTCTGTACGATATTACAATCGTCCAGGACGAAATTTTTTTTTCTTCTCTCAAACGTTGAAATGAATGCAGCGGTTGAGTGGATAAGACAGTTTTTAATATGTATTTCGTCTGTACGAATTTTTGGTTCGTCCAGACGAACATATGTCGTTTTAGTATAGGGGACGATTTTCAAGAGACATTTAAACGAGTTATTTTTAGATCGTCTGTACGAACTTTTGTTCGTATGTACGATCGGTCAAGTCAAAAGTCTGTACGAAGGGACGTATCGTAAGTTGTGTTGATTACGAAAAGCCGTTACATTTTGGATGAATTTGATCGTCTGTACGAAATATTTTCGTCCAGACGAACGATGATTTTCATCCAGGACGAATCTTTTTCGTCCAGGACGAACGTATCGTTTTCTTTAAATATGAAGGCTTTCTAACTCAACAATCACACCTTCAAACTTCTCTTTCAATCCCTTTCTACTTCAAATTGTCAATGGCCTCCTCAAGCAAAAGACAAAATGTGTTAGCGAAGAAGCCGAATAGGAATGCCTCGGAAAACTTCCTTTCTAAGGCAAATGAGGAATCATTTCCTCGTTTTGCTTCCGCAAAAATAACTCCATCTCGCATCTTAATCCAAAGCGAGATAAACTATAAGGTAATGCACCTTTTTGCCTCAACCCAATTCCATTTCATACTTTCTCTCGTCCACTTCTACAACAAACAAACCTTCCACTACTTTCTAGCCAACATGAGTTTTAACTCGGACCACTCTTCCATTAGTTCCTTTGTATTCAAGCAAAAAGTAGAAATCACCAAGCATGATATTGGTGCATTTCTAAACCTAAGGACTGAAGGATATAGAGCTCACACCCTTATGACCGAAAAACACATTCAGATGGGATGAAGTCAATAATGCGATTAGAAAGAATAGTTTAAACTATCATGTTGCTAGAGTCTCTGGGATGACCAAGAATGCCCGTATCATCCAGCATATCCTCCGTTCTTCAATCATTCCTAAAGCTGGTGATAGGATCAATATTACCCCTCTCCTTTCTGTTCTAACTTTTTTGATTAAAGATTGTCACCCTATCGACGAAGCCCAACTTATCATAGATCATATCTATGGGCTTTCAGAAATAGGACATGCTGAACAGAAGAGAAAAAGGAATATTTCTTTGGGACATTTAATTACTTATATTTTGGAAAAGAAATATAATTTGGTTCATCCTGATGACGAATATGAAGAGCCAGTTTACTATAATGATGCTTCCTTCAGATTGCTCTTCAGGGAGGAAAAAGAAAAAGAAAAAGCACATGCCAGTGCTTCAGAAGAAGAAGAAGAAGAAGAAGAAGAAGAAGGAGTGCAAACCTCTGCACCTCAGTCAGATTATCAGAATCTGATTGAGAGATTTGATAGATTAGAGACTCATATTGATCAAAGGTTTGATCAATTTGATGCTCAACTTATGCAAAAACAACAAGACATTGGTATCATTAGAAATGAAGTACATGATATCAATACCAATGTAATGTTGATGGACTCCTACTTCAACCTTTTTGGTGACATTCCTCCTCCTCCACCAGAACAGTAGAAATGGATTTTTGTGTCTTTGTTGTACTCATGTTTTTATATTTTGTTGTGTCAGTGTTTATGTTAAGTGTTTATTTTTTTTAAAAGTTAAGTGTATTTTGTTAATTGTCTTTAGATATTTTGAAATGTGTAATCGTTTCACTAATATCAATACATTTCGTACTTGTTTCAAAGTTGATTTGTTTTTTGAAATGTGATTAATTTTTATGAATTTCATTAGTATTATTTAATCTTCATAGTGCTTAAATTAGATTGTAATTTGAGATTATCTACATTAGAAAATCTAGTCTTTCTTAATTTAAAAGTTGTTTATAACTTGTTGTAATTAGAACTTTTAAAATTCATGTCTATTCATTTAGACTACATAAAAGTTAATATTATTATTGCAATTTAGATGTTTTCTTATTTTGTATTTCTTTGCTCAAATAATATTTATGTACTTAGAAATATTTGAAATTTTAGATTGTTGATTTTGGAAAGAATTGGTCTCAATTACTCTTCAAAATTGTACAAAAAGTACAAAAATCAAAAGGAATGCGCAAAGGTTCACAAATATGAAGAAGAGGCACAAAATCAGCCCAATATCAAAAGATGCATAAAAATGTGCTCAAAAATTTTGAAAAAGATGCGCAAAGCGCCACATGTGGTAATTCTCTTCTTTCCAAATTCTTTCAATCTATTAATTCAAATTGATCTTATGTTCATTTATATTCTATTGAATTTTGAAATATCAAATTTTTCTTCATCTCTCTTGTAATGATTTTCTATATTGAAATGTCTAAATTGAATCATGTATTTGATTAATTCTTCTTACTTACAATGTTATATCACTTTTTAAATTTCATGAATTTCTATGATTGACCTAATATTTTTAGTTTAAAATTGCATACCTTATGTCAATCATCATTTAGATTAAATCTTCAAATGAATTTCATACAATTATTTACATTTCTCGTCTATTTCTTCTTCAATTTTTGTTGTTGTCAAAAAGGGGGAGAGATAATTGTGTTTGTATGTTTTGTTTTCTCTAGTTTATATTTTTAAATGGTTCAAAATGCCTCCTTATTTTCATGCATTCATCAATTCAGGGGGAGTTTAGGAGATTTGTTTAAATTGAAACCATACAAACAATAATTATTTTGCCATCATCAAAAAGGGGGATATTGTTAAGATAGTTGCTATTTGCATGCTTTACATTTTTGCAACTTATGAAGTTTTGATGATTCCAAATATTATTGTTCAAATGTGTAGTTATCTCCTAACATTTTTTAGAAGAATTGTATTTGCTCTTGTGTGTACTGACATTTCAGGAAAAACGAACTCCAGACTACGAAGACTTCAAATTAAATTCAGCATGCGATATTTTGTATAATTTGAACCTTGCACTTTTCTTAGAAATCAAATTAAAAGGGAGTGATTGTATTTTGAGTGAATAAAAACATACACACACATAAGGAGATCATATAAAATTTATACTGATCGTACAGGACGATTTCCAATTAGTACTGGACGATCAGACAGTTATCTCCTACAGAGCATATGGAACGAATAGGAACTTGCTCGAAAAATTTTTCTAAGTCCTATTCATCCAGGACGAAATAAATTATCGTCCAGGACGATTGGCTCTCTAGAAAATTTTCGTCCAGACGAAATTAAATTATCGTCCGTGGCGACCGGTTCTCTGGAAATATTTCGTCCAGACGAAATTAAATATCGTCTAGGACGATCGGGTCTCTGGAAAATTTTCGTCCAGACGAAATTAAATTATCGTCCGTGGAGATTGGTCCTCTGGAAAATTTTCGTCCAGACGAAATAAATTATCGTCCAGGACGAACGGTCCTCTGTAAAAATTTCGTCCAGACGAATAAATTTTCGTCCAAACGATAAACCGACTTAGAACAGCTTTCAGCAGTTTCTAGAACCGACCTTGTAATAACCGTTCGTACTGGACGAACCTAGTTCGTACCGGACGATCAGCTGTACGAAGACATTTCATACACATATTCAAATAGGGTCGTTTCAGATCGTTTAAGTAAAATCGTCCAGGATGATCCACGATCGTACAGGACGATCCACTCCGTACAGAATTGAATACTTGCAATTTTTGGGCGGTTTTTCTTGTCTTTTGTATAAATAGTCCAAATTAGACTGCCACCCAATCTTTTTGTCATTTGATCTTCGTGCCTCTTGAGAGAATAGCCAAGGAGAGAGTGGAAGAGAGCATTCAAGGGAAGATTCCTACCACTGGAGCGAGAAGGCTTCACTTGGAGTTCAAAGGTAAGATTCTCTACTTGTGAATTGGGATTAGTTCACTCTTTTCCTTCTTCCTTCTAGATTCTTGTGAGAAGATCTGTCAAGGAGATCCGGTTCTCTGCCGACACTTGGAGAGTGTGAACAGCCGAAGGATTCTCTGCCCACACAAGGAGAGTGTGAAAGGACGGAAGGGTTCTCTGCCCACACTAGGAGAGTGTGAAAGGACGAAAGGGTTCTCTGCCCACACTAGGAGAGTGTGAAAAGACGAAAGGGTTCTCTGCCCACACTAGGAGAGTGTGAAAGGACGGACGGTTCTCTGCCAACACTGGGGATAGTGTGAAAGGACGGACGGTTCTCTACCAACACTTGGAATAGTGTAAAAGGACGGACGGTTCTCTGCCGCACCGGGGAGTGGTGAAAAGAGTGTGTTGTAAAGGTTTCTCCGCCTTGCTGTGGGTGCAAAAGGAGAGTCACTATTGGTATTAGTGCAATACTCAGAGGGTGCCTCTGGGGAGTGGATGTAGGTCTGGTTATAGACCGAACCACTATAAATCTGGTGTCATTTACTTTACTGTTTTTTTACGTTTCCGCACTTTCTATTTCAGTTTTAAAAACTCTGTGGTTGAAAAACCTTTTTCTACAAAATTTAAAAGAGATTTTATTTCGGTTCAATAATTTTCAAAAAGGGGTCTTAAATTTTAACTTTGTTTTTAAACTACCAATTCACCTCCCTCTTGGTAGCCTTGGGACATTCACTTAGGCTTAACAACCTAATTACTAGACTCAACAAGTGGTATCAGAGCTCCGTTTCAAAATCATAAGTTTGAACTACTTTTTGATTAACGTAGATGGATACTTTCAGAAACCGAAACACACCTGAGGGTTACTCTATCACTAGACCTCCCATGTTTGACAATATTCCTTTTGATTTTTGGAAAACATGCATGTCTACTTTCTTACAGTCACTTGATTATCGCATGTGGATGTTAGTCCAGGATGGCTACACAAAACCAACTAGATTAGTTGATGGAGTAATGGTAGAAATACATTTTACTGATTGGACTGTAGAAGAACGTGACTTAGCACAATTAAATGCCAAATGTTTAAACAGTTTCTTTTGTGCTTTAAAATCAGAAGACTACATACGGGTTTTCACTTGCAAAAGCGGAAAGGACATATGAGATAGACTTTGTATAACTTATGAATGGACAAATGAGGTTAAACAATCAAGGCTCAATATCTTGTTACATGACTATGAATTGTTTCGCATGAAACCTAATGAATCTATTTCCGACATGTACACAAGATTTACACAAATTGTCACTTCTTTGCATGCACTTGGTAGGGAATTAACTAATGCTGAAATGGTCAATAAGATTCTTCGTTGTTTACCTACTGCTTATGATGCAAAAAATTACTGCAATTACAGAGTCTAAAGATTTAAACATTTATTCTATTGACAATCTTCTTGGTTCACTCATTTCTTATGAGCAAGGAGTAAGTCAAAGAAAGATTGATGCATGTGAACCACGAAAGGAGAAGAATATAGCACTAAAAGTGGAAGAGTCAGAGAGTGAACACTCACAACCTGAGGATGAAGATGATGTTGCACTAATGACTAGACAATTCAGAAGCTTTTTAAAAAGGAAGCAGAAGAAACCCAGCTATGGAATAGAAGTTTAACAGAAATGGCATGGTTTCTAATGAAGTGATTTGTTATGAATTCAGGAAACCAGGTCATATCAAGACTGATTACCCAAAACTCAAAGCCACTCCTGGTAAGGAGAAGATGGAGGAGAAACCTATGGTAAAGAAGGGCAAGAAGAAGTTTCAAAGAGCTTTCTGGGCGGACTCAGCTTCAGACTCATCTGAGACAGAAAAAGAAGAAGAAGTCACTAATCTTTGCTTGATGGCAGACAATGTGGATCACTCAGATCAAGAAGAGGTATGTGACTTATCCTATGATGAATTATTTGAAGTTTCTGAACACATGCATGATGCATAAAGGAAAATGAAAAAGATGCATGCTAGTTTAAGTTTAGAATTTGAAGAGCTCAAGAAGGAACATGAAATCCTTAGGAAAGACCATGCTTTAATAGATGACAACCACATGAAACTACTTGATGAATATGATGACTTGAATAAGAATTTTGAAAATCTAAAGTCATCCTATACTGATCTTGAAAAGGAATTTAAAAATTTTAAGGATGAATATGAGAGCAAAGCATATAGAATCAATTATACCAATCGAATCTTGGAAGATATGAATTCATTTTACAAACTAACAATAAGAGCTCTCGAGGATAATAGGAAACCCCCCAGACTTGAAGATTTTACAAATCCTAAATATTATCATAAATTCATGAAATCCCTTAGAAGACAATCACATGGAAGAAAACTTAGGAATATTTTTCCTAATGTTAAATGTAATAATTGTGGATTTTTGAGACATATAGCTCACACCTGTACCTTGATGATGAAATCTAATTTGGTGTGGAGACCTAAGATGCATAAACCTAGACATATCATACATGCATCTGATTATAAATTGCTAAAAGGTGAACCCAAACTTGTTTGGGTTCCCAGGTCTAACATTTGATATTTTTGCAGGATTGCTCTTACACAAGACCTTGTGGGAGTATATGGTACCTGGATAGCTGATGTTCAAAGCATATGACTGGAGACACTACACAATTCATATCGCTAGAAGCCAGGAATGGAGGCAAGGTTACACTTGGAGATAATACCACAAAGAAAGTGGTTGGATCAGGTATGATTGGTAATTTCAAAAACTTTTTTATAGACAATGTGTTATTGGTTGAAGGCTTAAAGCATAATTTGTTAAGTATAAGTCAGCTATGTGACAAGGGTTATAATGTGAAATTTTTACCTACTAGCTGCATATTAAGCCTAAATGGGAAAGAAGTTTTAAATGGAAAAAGGGTAAACAATGTTTACATGCTAGATTTGAATTCATTTCATACTCCTATTGCTTTCTGTTTGAAAACTATTTCTGATGAATCTTGGCTTTGGCATAGGAGACTTTGTCATTCTAGTATGAAAAATCTTAGGAGAATTACCCAAAAGAATTTAGTAAGAGGTATACCAAAACTAGACTTTACTAAGGACCATCTTTGTGATGCATGTCAATTAGAAAAACAAGTGAAGTCCTCTTTTAAGTCCAATAATGATCTTAGAACTAGTAAACCATTGGAAATTCTTCACATGGATCTTTTTGGACCAGTAGGAACTGTAAGTCTAGGAGGGAAGGTATACAGATTTGTTATTGTGGATGATTTCTCTAGATTCACTTCGGTTAGATTTCTTTTTCATAAAAGTGAATCATTTGAGGAATTCAGAAATTTTTCAACTTTATTTAGAGAAAACTAGGATGTGAAATAATGTCTATACAAAGTGATCATGGAGGAGAATTTGAAAATGAAAGATTTGAAAATTTTTGTAAAGAAAAAGGGATAGATCACAACTTTTCTGCACCTAGAATCCCTCAACAAAATGGGGTAATTGAAAGAAAAAAAACAGAACATTAATAGAAGCCGCCAGAGCAATGTTGGTAGAATACTCTCTTCCTAAATATTTTTGGGCTGAGGCGGTTAACACTACATGTTATGTTCTGAATAGGGTGAATGTGAGATCGAATTTAAATAAAAACACCCTATGAGTTACTAAAAGGTAGAACACCAAATTTGTCTCATTTGCATGTTTTTTGTTGCAAGGTGTTCATTCATAACAATGGAAAATCTGCCTTAGGAAAAATTTGATCCAAAATCAGATGAAAGAATTTTTGTTGGATATTCAAGTGTTGGAAAATCTTATAGGGTATTCAACAAAAGAACTTTAGTTATTGAAGAAACTACACATGTTGTATTTGATGAATCTGGAAATTTAGAAGAGCCAAATATTGTTGAAGAAGAAATTGAGGAAAACTCCCAAAAGATTGATAGATTAAATTTGGAAGAAAATGTGGAAGAAAACTTTGAAAGAGAAAACCCTTTGCCTAGAGATTTGAGATTTTCTAAAAACCACCCAAGAGAAATGATTATAGGAGAACCTAGTGAGGGTGTTAGAACTAGGCGTGGATTAAATAAGGAAGTCAATCATTCAACCTTTATTTCAACCGTAGAACCCACTAATATTGATCAGGCACTTTCTGATGAATTTTGGATATTGGCCATGCAAGAAGAGTTAAATCAATTTGTAAGAAATAAAGTTTGGGAATTAACTACAAGGCCAAAAGATCAAAGTGTTGTTGGAACAAAGTTGGTGTTCAAAAATAAAATGAATGACTCAGGAGTAGTCATTAGAAATAAGGCTAGATTAGTTGCTAAGGGGTATAATCAAATTGAAGGAATTAATTTTGAGGATACCTTTGCCCCTGTAGCAAGACTTGAAGAAATTAGGGTTTTACTTGCCTTTGCCTGTTTTAAAAGTTTTAAATTATTTCAAATGGATGTCAAAAGTACCTTTTTGAATGGTGTTATTGAAGAAGATGTTTATGTAGAACAACCTCCAGGATTTGAAAATTCAAAATACCCAAATCATGTTTTTAAGTTAAAAAAGGCATTATATGGATTGAAACAGGCACCTAGAGCTTGGTATGAGAGATTAAGCACTTTCCTACTTGAAAGATCTTTTGAAAAAGGAAGTGTGGATACAACTCTCTTCTTAAAGAAATTTGGAAAGGAAATACTCATTGTTCAAATTTATGTGGATGATATCATCTTTGGATCTTCAAATAAAAATCTTTGTGATGATTTTTCTAATACAATGAGTAGTGAATTTGAAATGAGTCTAATGGGAGATTTAAATTACTTTCTAGGTTTTAGCATCAAGCAACTTGAGGAAGGGACATTTCTTAGTCAAACCAAATATATTAAGGACATCCTCAAGAAATATGAAATGGACAATGCTAAACCTGTTAGTACACCAATGAGTTCCTCAGTTCAGTTAGATAAGGACCTTAAGGGAAAATCTGTTGATCAAAAGAAATATATAGGGATTATTGGATCTTTGCTTTACTTGACTGCTAGCCGACCAGATATTATGTTCAGTGTTTGCTTATGTGCTAGATTCCAATCAGATCCAAAAGAATCACATTTGACAGCAGTGAAAAGGATTTTAAGATACTTACTAGGAACTCAAAACTTAGGAATTTGGTATCCTAAGTTTAGCTCTTCATTTGAAATTATTGGTTATTCAGATTCTGACTTTGCAGGCTGTAGAGTGGATAGGAAAAGCACTTCTGGAACATGTCAATTCATTGGAAATTCATTAGTTTTCTTGGTCCAGTAGAAAACAAAATTCAGTAGCCCCTATCTACTGCAGAAGCAGAATACATTGCATTAGGAAGTTGTGTGGCACAAGTACTTTGGTTAAAAACAACAGTTAATTGATTTAGGATTATCTGTAGGCACTATTCCAATTTATTGTGACAATACTAGTGATATTTGCATTTCCAAAAATCCTATTCAACATTCTAGAACCAAACACAGAGATTATAAGACATCATGTCATAAGGGATCATGTATCCAAAGGAAAATGAACTCACAGCATGTTTCTACGTGAAAATCACTTGCAGACATATTTACAAAACCTTAGCCCTTAGATACCTTCATTACTTAAAACAAGGCTAGGTGTTATAGAATTAAATGCCTAAACAAATTGTCCTTTGCAACATTGATGTTTTATGTTTTTGTTGTTTTCTGGTGGTATGAGATGGATGT